>JANUYF010000001.1:175974590-176582859 GCA_026167975.1 Phrynosoma blainvillii
ATATTTTAAAATTATTATTTTAAAAAATTATTTTCAAGCCACAGATGTTTGAATCCATGGATAAAGAATTTGTGGATACAGAAGGCCAGCTGTACATGCACACTTCCCCTTCCCTCTAAAAAGGATCACAGACTTTAACTGGAATCTTTTGGGAGTATTAAACCAACATGGCTTGGTTACACTGGTGGTTTCACCGTTCATATAGCTCCATAAGGAGTTGTAACAAATTATCCTTTAGCACAAGTGGTTCCCTATTTGCCTGCCATAAAACAGGCCAGGTTAAAGAGCAGTTGGCATATTTATTTCCACTTGCCTTATGGTGAGATTGCTGTCTCCACTGCCTTTTGGCCACTGGAGTGATCTGGAATATTGCCTGACATGACTCATATAAAGGGAGCTTTATATGTACCAAACAAACAAGAGCTTAGTCTTTATTTTTAATTTAAATGGCCCATCTAGAAAGCAATAAAGATCGTTCTTTGAAAGCCAACAAAGTTCTAGGTACCCAAAATGCCCAGATTTGAGGTGAAGGATGGGGAGGGGAGACTTCACATAAACAGAGAGCCAAGCAGCAAATGCTTAAATATCGAGGATGAAGTCCATGAGTGAAATTCAATGCTACTTTCCTGCACATGAGCTCAATGTTTCATCTGTTAAATACTACTTTGAATTTCTGGCCACACACACATAAAAGTACACTTGAAAGTGTATGTTTAATTGGCTTTAAATGTAAACTTACCATGCAGTGCACAAGAATACTTAGAGGAATCCAAAATAGTAAAGAGAATACAAGCACAGATCCTACTATGTTGTCTGCTAAAAATTTTCCTGTTGAAGAAAGAAGAGACACCCATTTCTAATAATATCCGACAAAGCATCTTTGGGTGTGAAATTTACAACCCAGTTCTAGAAGTTGTTTTAATTGACTACTCCATCTGTCACAGAATTACATTAATGTTTTCAGTATGGAAATGTACATTAAAACAACTGAATGATGAAGTGTGCCCATGTTTTAGAACTGGAGGTTTTTTGCTGCTTATCTCATTACACTGTAATGTAACAAAATTATAGAAGGATTCTAAGCCTGGAAATGAAATTGGTATCTATTTTACCTATATTATGAGCGGGGAGTGCCATACATATTAAATTTTCATTTAAGCTCAGCAAAATGGGTCTACAGTTTCTTTCCTTTCTGTGACTTAAGTCAACTAGTTTCCTTATCTTCCAAGATAGTCCCTCCATCTTTTCAGCTCAATATGCTGATTGTATTTGCCTTCTTTTTAATTAAAAGATTAAAGAAGTTGCCTTTCTTAACTGCAATACTAGTCTAATTTTTTTGATCTAAGCAATGAACCAGCTGGAATTATACAAGCTAAACCACATATGAGTTTTGATTATTTTTTAACCACGTAAACTTCCCTTTTTTTTAAATCTCAACTACATACATCTCCAAACCAAGGACATACTATGTGTTTTTAAATCACACTGCCCTGGCTATTATAGAATCATGAATTAAGAATGTGAATGAAAATATTAAAATAGTACAAGAACCCAGAGGCACCTGATTGACAGCAAGTTTATGAAAAGAAACAAGAAGTTAAAATTAAGTTTTAATTGTTATATTGTTTTTTAAGCTGTTGTGATTTAATACTGTTTTAAGAGGGGGAGGGATTGTTGTGGGGTTTGTATTTGATTTTAATTTTGTAAGCCACCTGGATTGGTTTTTCAATAGGCGGGGTATTAAATAAATTATTATTATTATTATTATTATTATTATTATTATTATTATTATTATTATTATTATTATTATTATTATCCACCATTCTCATTCTGTTAATACAAACTCAGCATCTGAGGCTACATATCTACATATCTTTATGCAGATAAATAGTGCCATCTTCATATAAGAGGTAGGTATAAAGCAAGCTTTGGGTAATCCCAAGGGCAGCAATACAAAAAAATTAAGAAATTAGAGATGAGCCCCTCAAACAACCAAATGAGGACTGAACATGTTCAGTGGACACAGAATACTGATTGACCAATGAGGAAAGATGGAAATCCAGGTGTGGCAGTATCCTGGAGAGAGGCCTGGCTGACTGGAAGAGTAAACAGGAACAGTCTGCCTTGCAGGTCCCATTTGTACAATGCATTAAGTTACTGAATTCATTGTCACGATATGCACTGAAGACCATTAGATCTGGAAATAAACTCTGGATGTCTGGGCAAATTCATGGTCAACAACTATTAACCCTGATAGGTAAAATGGAATTCTTGTACACCTCTATGCACTGTAAAAAGGATGCTCACATGCATACAAACATGCTTGCTAATGAGCTTCCAAAAGTTATGTGGCTGGCTAATACTGGTGCACACACATTAGATACCTTGGCCTAATCCATGCAGTACAAACTGATTTCCTTTAATATTTCTTGAAACAGAAAAGATTAGACAATTTACCAAGTATGTAAGAATGATTAGTGTATGTATGAGAGACCTACATTATCAAATGCAGCATGTTTTACAGTCGGCCCTGTACATTCGCAGGGGTTAGGGGAACAAGTCCCCCATAAATGTGGAAAATCTGCAAATACCGCCCCCCCCCCCATGCAGAAGCCAGTTACAGGGAGGAGTAGACAGGGGAAAGGAGCAGGAGCTTGTACACCTTTTTTCCCCACACCTCCCCACCATCCCTTTACCTGGCTCCCTGCCCCTTTCCCATCCAGAATGCTGCCTTCCCCTGGCAGTGATCCGGACAGGAAAGGGGAGAGGAGCCTCCACTCCCCACCCCCCACACCCTTTTCCCAGCCGGATTGCTGCCAGGGGAAGGAGAAGTAGGTTTAAAAATAGGAATTGTGGATTTTAGATTGCTGGTACGTATAGCTTACCAAATGTATTGATGCTAAGTTGATCAATGAAATCCCAAAGTCGTTCAATCACATCTTGCACACGCTTTTCACATTTGCCCTAAAAGGCAAAGTTTTGGATGAGAAAGCCATCTTATGTAATTTAAATATCAACAATACTGTAAGGAAATGTTCTTTAGGGCAACATGGTAGAGAAGCCCCTTTAACTGCATCAGGCACTGGGACTTAATTGTCAAAATCAGAATATTACTTAATATGAATTAAGACATAAATCCCTGCTGTTTTGGTAGATTTATCCTGACTATTCAATTATTACAAAGCAATTTATGGGGAAAACCATAATTAGATCATGACTGGCCATGGAGAAAAATACAGAGCATGCTTTCTTTCTGTTAAGATCAAAAGCCAGTGCTTTGTAGTTGTTTGCATTTTGGACTAGGACTCCAGGAGACCAGGGTTTAAATCCCTGCTCAGCCATGGAAATCTATTGGGTGATGTTGGGCAAGTCACATTCTCTCATCTTCAGAGGAAGGCAATGCGATGCCTCCTCTGAATAAATCTTGCCAAGAAGAGCTTATGATAGGGCCAAACATATGATGAACCAAACATAACAGTGGCCATGTGTGATATTGCAATGAAGAGACAAGGAGGAACCCTTATGGGTGTGCTGCCTGGTTAGACTCTGCACTGCAGCCTGCTGCAAGGTGTATTCCTTAAGTCAAATGTATGCACACTTTTCATGATGTACAAAAAGCTATATTCTGCTACTATTATGCACAGCAAGGACCAAAAATAGATCCTCACATGCCAATAAATGCTAAACCAATAAAGGGGGTGGGGGGAGAGGCAGGTAGAAAAAGAGCAGGACCCAGAAAATACACATATAACAGGCAGTAGATACCTAAGTATGGTAAAAAAAAAAAGTTTGTTCACACAACATCAAAAACAGCCAACTTCAGAACAAGATGAAACAAGACAAAATATAGTGTGCCCTTAGTATCTGCAGGTGATCTGTTCCAGACACACACACACACACACGCATAAGGGGGAAAATGCGGGACCACAAGTTTTGGTGACAATATTCAGAGATGGAAAAGAACATACTACGATGGGCATGCTGACTGGCATTCCCCCATCCTGTGTGTATATACACTCACATTCATGTCACAGAATCCCACAGTGCATGGCTTTCCTTTCCTCAAATACAAGAAGTTCTGGTTGGCATCAAGGTACGGGCTGCACCTCCCATACTCATCTCGACAGCAGACCTTGCAGGAATCATCCGTTTCTGAAATGAAGCAAACTGCATTATTTTTGTTCATGTAACACAAAAGAACTTCCAGCTTCCATCTGGTTGGAAGAAACTCCCTGTCTGCCCCCCCCCCCAGTGTCATCAACAGGCCCTGTCCTTTTCCGTTCAGTGCTAATCTCTGCCCAGTGTTTCGTCAGCATGATCCACTTCCAATATTACCTCCAATCAGGGATCAAAAGGAAGAGAAGGTTTTGGAATTTAAACTTCCAACTCGTACCTGTTTACATTCTTTAAGATTTTATAGAGTTGAATATTTAAGTGTCTGAATAGACATATGCACAACTGAGCTGACCTTTGCAGGTCTGAAAGCTGTTGCACTCATGAAAAGACATATACAGAACTGGCCCATGGTTTGTATGTTTGGAGAGAAAATGTCCCAGTAGTAAGAATCAGAATCCTGCCTATTGTGCCCTTGGCTTAGCTCACTGCTAGGCTGCAGCTCTCCACAAAAAAGGAAAAAAGGAAAAAAATAGCAGTAGAAAAACTAGAATATTTAAATCTGCTTTGATAACAAAGAAGAAACATTTAAAGAAAGATTTTAAAAAATTGCATTTTTCATGACATCACAGCCCAATGCTAAGAAATGTGCTTGGCAGCAGACTATTGCATTGGGAGTCGATCTCGACCCATGGCAACCCTATGGATGAGACATCTCCAAGACCCTCTGTCCTCCACTGCTCTGCTTAAATCCTTCCTCCTATTTTCGCACCTCTTTCTTCTGTGTCCAAGCCTGCTTTTCTTATAATATGTTCTGCATACAAGTTGAACAGATAGGCTGAAAGGATGCAGCCTTGTCTGACTCCTTTGCTAACTGGGAACCATTCTGTTTCTCTGTGTTCTGTTCTGACAGTAGCCTCTTGTCCAGAGTACAGATTCCTCATCAGGACTATCGGATGTGCTGGCACTGCCATATCTTTAAAGTATTCCATGATCTATGCAGTCAAAGGCTTTGCAATAGTCTATAAAGCACATGCTGATTCTCATCTGGAATTCCCTGCTGCGCTCCATTAGTCACGTTTGCAATGTGGTCTCTAGTGCCTCTTCCTTTCCTGAACCCAGCTTGAACCTCTGGGATTTCTTTCTCCACGTATGGTTGAGAGAGACTATTGCATAGTACCTTTTTATTTTGTCCTCAAATGCCCCTGTCTCTAGGAAATGGGGGAAGTGTTTTTGCCAAGCTTTTAGGCCTTCCTGAGCCATTTTAGTCCCAGGAGAGGGCTGGGTGTTTGTTTTTTTTAAACAGGAGGCAAAACACAGTAAAAATGCCCCCTCATAACACCTATAGGGGTTCCTAAATATGTGGCCTGCACTTTGCCCACCCCTGCCTTAAAGGTTCAAAGTGTTTTTATGCAGAGTTGCCTGAGCAAAAAAACTGAATACAATATGATGAAGGAAGGTGCTGGAGAAACTACATCTGTACTTAGCTTCTTAGAAGAAAAATGTAATGAATTTTGCCTAGAATGATAACATGCTAAATGGGACTTAAGTATAAAAATAAATCTAAATTCAAAACTTATTACTTTGAAGAAAACCTCCAAAATCTGTATCAGAGTAATGCTTTCATTCAGCCAACTCAAAGAGTACAAGAAGTGTGCACACAGTCTGTGACCCCTTGAGCTGGCCCAATAAAGAATGATCCTAACATGGAGTTTTGAACACTTATGGTCAACTTGGCTACCATTGTTTTCTAAATGAAGCATGGCACTTCCACCATCTGTCCCTATATACCCAGGAGAGGAAGAATAGCTTTGACACTTGGTTCAGGATGATCTGTTCAATCTGACTATTTGACTGACCACTGGACTGGCAGAATCCTTATCAAATCTGAAGAACTTCCATACATCCAACAACTGAAATAGGCTGAAAAGCAAAAACTCCTTTGATTCCTTATCAAGCAGAATGTTTTCAACTATCTGACCACTGGCTGAGGAGAAAATAAGCAGCAGTAGCCCTCATTCAGAGTCTGAAGAGAAAATATTTTCAGAGAAATTCCAAAAGAGAATGGTCTCACCATTACAGGCACATGAACGTAAGTTCTTTGCTCTCTCACAGAAGGGTACGCATTCCCCATCTTTGCACACACCCAAATCCACACATATGGTGTCATCTGGAGCATTCCCAGGAGGAGGACAATCGCTGCTATTGCCTATGGACAAACAAGAACAGCATATGTATTTTCCAGCATACAAGATGACTTTTTAACCCTGGAAAATCTTTTCAAAAGTTGGGGGTCGTCTTATACGCCAGATAGAGGAAGAGGAAGAAGAAGAAGACAGGGGGGAAGCAGGAGGAGAAGGAAGGCCAGGCGAGAGAAAGAGAAGGAGGAAGAAGATGACGACGGGGGGAAGGCAGGAGGAGAAAGGCCAGGTGAGAGAAAGAGGAGGAGGAAGAGAAAGAGGAGGAGGAAGAAGGGGGCGGGAGGAGGAAGAAGAGTGGAGGTCTAGGTTAGAGGAGGAAAAGGAGGAGGAGGAGGAAAAAGAAGGATGAAAAAGAGGGATGAAAGAGTATAAAAAAGGGAAGGAAGAAGAAGGAGAGGAGGAGGAGGAGGATGAAAAAGAGAAGGATGAAATAGGATGAAAAAGGGAAGTAGGAAAGAGGACGAAAAAGTAGTGGTGCAGGAGGAGGAAGAAGAGAAGAATGAAAAAGAGGAGGAGGAGGAGAAGGGGGGCTGTCCCAGGGGCAGTCCGTGAGGGGTGTTGTGGTGCCCTTGGGTCCAAGTGGTCCCTGTCCAGAGCCTGTCCCTCCTCTTCCTTCTCCAGCCATCCAGCCCCAATGGAGCCCCGGGAGGCGCCTGGAGCCAGGTGGAAGCAGGAGCAGCATCCTCCAGAGCAGGGGTTAGCAACCTTCCCTTACCTGGGGCCGGTCCCTTCCGGCAGGCCTTTCCGGCGGGCCGGGGCGGGGGGAATGGCGGCGCGTGTGCTCACACGCTGCAAACGCCGCCGCCGCACACGTCACGGCTGCCATTTTGTTTGCCAAAATGGTGGCTGCGACGTGCACGCCTGCGGGCGGCGGCAAGACTCGGTAAGCGGGGGTCTGCAGGCCGGATGCAGCCTGCGGGCCTCAGGTTGCTGACCCCTGCTCCAGAGCCAGGCTCAGGCCCCTCCAGGGGTGGATTGGGCTCCCTTCTCTTGGCCAAGGAGGAGGAGGAGATCCATCCATCCCACTCTCCTTGCATTCACTTTCCTGATGGGGAGCAGCCTAGTGGTCCACTAAGTCAGGAATTTGGGGAGGTGGTGTTCTTCTTGTTGCTGCTGCTGCTATTTGTTCAGAAAGAGTTTGCCATTGCTTTCCCCTGAGGCTGAGAGAGTGTGACTTCCAAGACTGTTGTTGTTGTGTGTCTTCAAGTCGTTTCCAACTGATGATGACACTAAGGCAAACCTATCATTAACCTATCATTTCTTGCCTACGTGTTTTTTCAGACAGGGTTTGCCTTTGCCACCCTCTGAGGCTGAGAGTGTGACTTCTAAGATTGTAGTTGTTGTTGTATGCCTTTGAGGCTTTTCTGACTTACATCAACCCTAAGATGGCCCTATCATGGTGTTTGCTTGGCAAGGTTTCTTCAGAGGGGAGTATGCAATTGCCTTCTCCTCAGGCTGTGAGAGTGTGACTTGCCCAAGGTCACCCAGGGGGATTCCATGGCTGAGCCAGGATTTGAACCCTGGTTTCCAGAGTCATACTCTGATACTCAGACAGGGTGACCAAATGTCTTCAATGCAAAGAGGACAAGTCACTACAAAAAATGTAGGACATACAAGAAAAAAAATGTAGAGAAAGCTAAAAACACTAATATAAATGTAAATCCATGCTTCTTAGCCATGCTCAAAATGGAGGACGTTTTAATGGTCAAAATTGTGACTTTTAACTTTATCATGGGGTTTTCTTGGCATGTTTCTTCAAATGGGGGTTGCCATTACCATCCTCTGAGGCTGAGAGTGTGTGACATGCCCAGGGTCACTTACTTGGCCGCAAATTGTACATATCCCAGAATGTATCACCTAGTATATTGGCAGTCCTTCCCCCCAACACTTTCTCATTTCCCCCCAACCATCTCATAGCTGGGAGATGGAAATAATTTTTAAAGCAGCATTTAAATCTGGACTATTTTTTAAAAAGTAAGGTCCTAAACACACTGCAGAAATAAATGCTAGGGAAAATGGGAGCTGTAGTTTGTTGTGTTTATAAGTGACAGTTTTCCTGCTAAGTACCTGCATTTCATAAGCATCTGAATTAAAATTACCATATTGAAATAAAAACTGATTTTTTTTTTAATTTTTATTTGGTGTGCGTTGGAAGAGGGGTAGTCTTATATGGTGAGCATACTCCAAACTCTATATTTTAACTGGAAAAGTTGGGAGTCATCTTATACACCCAGTCGTCTTATACACCGGAAAATACGGTATTACTTGCTAGGGGCAGATAAGAACAAGGAACAGATCCAAGGTCAGAAATCTCCCTACTGAAGAAGCCAGGACCACAAGCTGAGACAGAACGTGGCTAAGAAACAGCAGCATAGACAACAGTAAGGGAGAAAGGGTGGTTTAATTCTCACAATAACAACAAAATCACCTGTTTCCACCTACTTGCCTTCCAAAGACTGAATGAAGATCCCCACCCTATCCTACTTTGTCTTTGCTTTCTCTCTGCTCAGGATCCACTATACTACCACTACAGAGGGAAATGAGGAAAAGAGAAATCAAGAAACATGTACAGTCATACCTCCATATCCACAGATTTGTTATCCACAGGTTCAACCATCCATGGGTTTTAAAATATTCCAAAAAATATAAATTCTAAAAAGCAAACCTTGATTTTGCCATTTTATATAAGGGACATAATTTTACTATGCCATTATATTTAATGGGACTTGAGCATCCACAGATTTTGGTATCCACAGGGGAATCCTGGAACCAAATCCCAATAGATACCAAGAGCCCACTGTACAGGCATTTAAGAAAGAGGCATGGGATACGTAAATAATACTAACAACAATGGCGCACCTGTGCAATAGGATTCTCCTTTACAAGTAGCATTGATGGCTTCCTGGCACTTCTTCTGCGCACTTTCAAACTGGCAACCTTTACAACAGGGACTGTTCCTGTCACTAAAGGAAGTGAAGGAGCAAAGGCAAAAAGAATAAGTTACCAGAAAATATGAAAATAGAAGTTTACAAATTCTTAGGCAGTACAGAAGGAAAAGTGGCATATATATGTATCATACACACAGAAAAACCATGAAAAGTTATTTATTTAGGGAGGTTCCTATCAATTCTCCTCTTGGCTTTCCCGATTCATGAAATCAAATGATACGCATACACTATAACACTGATATGCAGAAGTGGTCTTTTGACAAGTTAAACCATTGCTAATCATTAATTCAGCCTAAAACACTGGAATCCAAACAATTAGGATTCCATCCCCATCCCCCATGGGCACATCTGTTGTTTACACTTATTCATTTTAGACATTATTAAAACATAAACCTCATAACAAGAAAAAAGGATAATGGAGGCACAAGAGGCACCTTTTCATACTTCCAATTCAGGAGAAAACACTGTTTCTTGTGCCTCACATTGTTTCTCTCATATGGAGAAGGACTCCCCACTTCTCACCTGCATGTTGCATTCTGTCTTAGCATGCACTCGGATGTGCAGCAAGGATCATCATACAGACGCAAGAGGCCAGGATCACATTCCTCGCCTTCATCCACTCTGGAATTGCCACATACTTTGTTATTACGCTCTTTGAAGCATTCTGGGGCTTTGGTCTCAATAGTCCGAAGTATGGATACTTTACTGCAATTTGAAAACATCTGAAAAGCATGACAGGGATGGAGGGAAAACAGTAGCAGCGAAATGTTGCACCTTTTATATATTCCGTTTCTGTACTGCTTTTTGCCTCCAGCAATATGGCAAAGTAGCGTATAACCAATAAAATAAAATTTAAGAAGTCATTAAAATCAAAATATTAAAATATAAAGCATTATAAAATCAACTGAAATACTTAAGATAGTTAAAATCAGAGGCTCAAAGCCTGGGTGAATTCAGGACGCTATGCATCTTGAACATACATTACTTTTCCCATCCTCTGCTGTTTAAAGGAAGCAACTCTGTAGAATGTAGTGGAAAAAGAGGCATCTGGCCAGGGCTGAGAGGCCACAGCAAATATTATAGTAGGCTTCTAGCATCTCTGTCTATCATCTGCCACTTCCTGTTCTTCTGCCTCTCCTTAGTATCTGACCTCAAATTTTACATACCTCTTTCTTTTAATCTTCAGCTACAAAGATTTCTCTCTCTCTCTCTCCCTCCCTCCCTCTCACACCACCTCAATCACAAAATCCACATTAAGGTGACCAAGCACACCTTAAACTGAGTAAGCCAGAGTAAGTGACCTTTGCCTTCCCCTGGTTTCCCATTCAGTGCTACTATATGCAAAAACTCAGTTTATGTTGGAAGATCTTTGTGTTCTTTCTCCCCTCCTTAGATACACAGGGATTCCTACTTGTAAACTCCTTCCTCTCTCTCTCTCTCTCATTCAAAAACAAACCATGTGACTTAATGTCACTCGGTCTTGGAACTAACAGATTTTTTTTCAAGATTCTCAGCTGAGCTGTTTCACCTTCCTGCTCTCTACTTTATTTGAAAGATGGTGAGATAAATATTTCAGTTTACCTAAACCATCACTAGTTAGATCAGAATAGTTTTTTCATGTAAATATAAATTAAACCCATTGTTTTAAAGTACAAGCTATGTGTTTGTTGTTTTTGAGTCAGTATCAGTTCTTAGGGAAGCATAGGGCCGTTGCAGATCGGCCCAAAGGGCCAGCCTGGGCTAGAGTTGGGGCCCGTGGGGCCGCCACACGCCAGCTGCCCCAACCCCACCCCGACGCTGTTCTGACGCCGCGCAGCCGTATGCACGGTGCACAGTGTCAGGACACCCTTCCAGCGCTGCGTTTAAACATGCTGTGCTGAAAGGGCGCTGAAGAGCGCGGCACCAGCTCTTAAGGTAGCTTTTTGCCGCCCCTAAAAGGAGCGGCATTTTGCCGCTCTTTTAAGAGCTGTAAAAGGAAGGATCGGGGCCATGGTGTGGGGTTGCCGTGGCCCCGATCTGCCGCTCCCTAGAGCGGCTCTCTGCGGCACCAAATGGGCCATGTGCATCAGCCCATAGTTAGACAAAGTCACTCTTCTGCTACTCTGCTGTTTTAAAGCCAGACTTTAACAGGCTTGCCTTTTATATTTTGATATTTAAATATTTTTGTTTCCTAAAAAAGGCTGAATCCTTAGGAAATTTATATTACCCAAAAATTTCCATTATGTAAGGAGCAAGTGCACCCAAACATGAACACATGTAACATATACAATACATGTACCTTGTTGTTTTCATGATCCCCACTCACAGCAATTGGGTACATAACATATTTTCCTCCTTGGTCTTCTGTGGGAGCACATTCTGGCATGCCATCAGGATCATGCTCTGCACCAAAATTATGTCCCAGCTCATGGGTAGTAACCAAGTCAGCCTCCTTTTTACATGAAAGACAAAAGGGCATTAGAGCCATATTCATTTAATGTGGAGCAGTTTTTTTTATTAATGTCTTAAAGGTACTTTAATGCCGATTCACCATTCAGAAATTGCACTGATTCCTGAAATGCATTAAATGTTCGCATTTCCCTAAGTGTTAAACCAGTGGCTCTCAAACTTTGGCTCTCCAGATATTTCATACTTAAAGCTTCAAGAATCCAAACAATTAGCCATGCTTGCTGTGGATTCAGTCTAAAATATCTGGAGGGTCAACAGTTGAAGCCCACTGTGTTAGTTGTTGCTGCTGTTTTGTGCCTTCAAATCATTTCCAACTTATGTTGACCCTGAGGCAAACCTATCATGAGGTTTTCTTGGCAAGATTTGTTGAGAGGTTTGTCATTGCCTTCCCCTGAGGCTGAGAGAGTGTGACGTGCCCCTGATTTTCAGAGTCCGAGTCCTACCCTCAAACCACTACCCCATGCTGGCTTACAAATTTAACAAGTCCTCGTTAATGTCAACAATTATTTTCCCCTCCAATGGAAAGGGAGATTTATATGAAACCACTTTAGGGACCAGTCACCTCATTGTGTCACTATTCACTTGTTACCCTGGCTGTTTACCAAAATATTGCATCAGCCATCAGCTATAAGTAACCCTTTCATACCAATGCAGTATGCCCTTTTTATTGTTTTACTATGTGCCAGTAATTTGTTTAATATTTCTTTATTGGACTATTTCCTCTTATCTCTTTTTTTAAAGTTAGTTACCCAAAATGCTTAGAAGTGTTTTGTGGGGTTGTTGTTGTTTTTTTGATTTTGTAATATTTGCATATCCACAATGAGGTATCTTGAAATTCATTTATGTTTTGTCTACACCTTATACACATAGCCTGAAGGTAATTTTATACATAATATTTTAAATAATTTTTTGCATGAAACAAAAGTTTGAGTACACTTAATCATCAGAAAGCAAATGTGTCACTATCCCAGCCATCCATGTGGACAGTTTTAGATTTTGGAGATTTCAGAATTCCAGGTAAGGGACACTCAACCTGTATGGTCAAATCAACAGTGAGGTTAACCAACAGCAAGACATTAACGAAAGCCAACACTTTTCGCAGTTAATCTTAAAATACCTTGGTAAGGATGGTTTTGCCATAGTTCTTTGTGCTAGTTAGGCCACTGTTGAGGTAGATATCTTTTCCAGTTGCTGAATTAGAATATGCTACAAAAAATCCAGGAAATATTTTGAGAATCTATGCTTTAAGTGAAAGGAAAAAAAACCCTTTGTGCATTGCCTAATTAGAAAATAAAAACTTCCTGCAATCTTCCAGTGCCTCTAAGGACCTTATCACACGGGGCCCAATCCAGACAGAATCCAAACGAAATCCCGACCTAATACGTATTATTTTTCCGTGTGTCCACACGACGTCGCACAAAACCCCGACAGAACCCCGACAGAATGCGGAAAGAACCGAAATCTTTTGAATTTCGGTTTCTGCAGGAATTGCAATTGCGAGACGGGAATCATTTCGCTTTTACCGTAGGTATGAAAACCCAATACGTATTGGGGAGCATTTCCCTGCCTGCGCTCCAAGGAGGACGTCCTAAGAGAGCCGGCTCTCTGAGGAGGTCCTCCTTGGAGCGCAGGCCCCATGCAGGGTCCGCGCTCCGAGGAGGTCCTCCCCGGAGAACCGGCTCTCTGAGGACGTCCTCCTTGGAGTGCAGGCCCCGCGCAGGGTCAGCGCTCCGAGGAGGTCCTCCCTGGAGAGCCGGCTCCCCCATGGCATCATTTCTAGCCACCATGTTGTCCAATTTTCAGCTCTTTCAATTAATTAGGTATATTTGGGAGGTTTGAGGAGCAAGTGTCAGGGGAAGCAAACCACTGTGGTTTGGGCACATTTTGGGTGGTTTGGGGACCAAAAAAACCACACCCCAACTCAATTAAAAATAGTCTGGGGGCATTGGGGGGTTTCTGGAGAGCTTCAGGTGTTGTACTTAAGGATCTCCAGGGACTCATGCGCCCCATGGGCTGCTCTTTGTCCAACCCACACTACAGTATCCAAATTAGCTCAGCAAAGGGAAAGGGAATGATAAAGGTCCTGATCACTTAAGGATAAATGTACAGCTGACCAGCTCATCTTAAGAATGCATATACTGGATGTGTGTTGTTTTTCATCTTCAGGCATGCATAAATCCAAAGTAAGAAAGGGACTTACCCTTTGGACAGATGCCACCATGACTGTTTGGCCTCTGAGATCCAACATAAGCCAGTCCAAGAGTGCCCATATCAAAATCCTGATATGTGAAAAGATGAGCCAGACATACTTTGGCCGCTTTCTCAGCTATATCAATGCTGAATTGCTATGTGGGACAAAGAGTTTAGAGAAAAGGTTTATTCCTCAGATCAGAAACAGCAGGTCAATGAGCTAGATAGATTCCAGTTCCAGTTATCATTAAATGGTGTTCATCTGCACCATTTTTACCAAAAAGATAGCAGAAGATGCCTGCAATCATTTTTAAAATGTGTTTTAGCACTCAAAACATTCTGGAAGCTAAATAAAAAAGACCCTAATATGATTTCTCAATTAAGATTGCACAAAATTAATTAAGATATACATGGGATTATGTAGTAGTAGCAGCATTTCAGCTATAGCCCAGGCAAGTAAAGTCAGTGACTGCTTCATTTTAAGTCAGGTAATTGGGCTTTCCAATGTATAACTCTGCATTTCTCTCTTTCTAGAGAACATCTCCTTCATCCTCAGACTGAACAGCATAATTTCCTTGTAAGAAGTATGTCGTTTCTTTTAGCTCTTCATGGTCAAACCCTTGCTTAAGTAATTACAAGTTGTATCTATTGCCACTGAGGCGCTTCCTTTTTATATATCACAGAAAACATAACTATAGAAACACACACACCTACCTCCAGCAGTTGTTTCACCTCCCAAGCATCCTTATCCTCATATGGCTGACTTTTTTCCATATTATAGTGTTTCTGCCCTGGAGCTACAGCTTGTGGCTCACTGTGAACAATAATCTTCATTTAAAAAAAAAAGAAATAGAAAAATTAATTTAAAACACTGAAGTCAAATGATAATGGAAAGAAGTACAATTTAAAACATTAAAGTTAAATGATAATGGAAAGGAAGTATCACAATGATTAGACTGGTCAAACCAAGGAAAAATGTGTCCTTCATTGTACAGCATCATAGCACCTACTTTATACTTATGCATTTACACAAGTGGAATTCAGTGTGTTCAGTCACAGCAACTTATTACTGAATATATACACAGAGTCACAGTACGTTTTCAGAAGTAAATGATCTCAGCAAAGTTTCTGTGCTACAACCCAGGTATTCTTTAGTCAGTATGCCCAAGAATGGCATCAAGCAGGAACTGTTTTTAGTACAGAATATATCTTAGACTCAGTTTTTACCTGGTTATGCAGAGAACACTTTAAAAATAAGCAGACAAAATTTGATGGAGATTATTTCCACAAGAAAGGCTGGCTGGCACTTTCAATACCAAAGGCACCATGAGCATGATCAAGTTTATGCAACTTTGTATAATTACACATCATCATTTGCTTTGAGAGCCGAGTCTAAATATTTTAGTGGAAAAAAATCTCATTCTGATGCTTCTGTGCTCTTCTTGGTCATCTTATTTTTTATGAATGCTGGGAGCAGAAGCTGCAATCCTTCAATGGTACACTTCAGAAGACCTACTGTGTTTAACAGCACACACTGAGAAACATACCAAATGCTAACATTTTTAACATTATTCAAAGGAAGAGTTCTACAAAATCAATCCAAAAGTATATTTCATGAGTGCCTGAAGCTGTATTTCCTTGTTAGACTTTTCTTTCTTAGGAAAAATTGGAGGCAGAGGAGATGTGGCAATAAAGAAGGTAGTTTCTTCCTAGTGATTAACCTCTATGGCTCAAATATCCCTGAACACCTTCTTGCAGAGAGAAGTATTTCTGTCCTACTACCCCAACTGTTGTAGTATTCACTTGGAAGAACTACCACTAAGGTTTGCTCATTGTTTTTCAACAATATCTCAAGCTTTTCAGAAATCTATTGCTTAGTTTAAAACATACCAAGTGAAGATAAAATGACATAATTCAGCCAACTGGGGATTTAGTAATTTATTGCTTAAAGCATTAAAACAGAGAGGTAAACCTTTTCTGGGCTGCTGTATCTGGCTTCTTCTTTGGTTTGAGATTTTTTATCATTAATAATAAGTGGCACTTCCAACAATACTATGTGTGGTAAAAATGAAACCCCAAGGAAAGAAATATTAACATACTACTAAGAGAAGGATGGAGATTTTTTTTTTTAGTAACACTCAGAAACATTGAACTATGTATGACTATGTTTCGGCCAGGACAGGGGAGGAGGAGGAAGCTCTCCAGGCCAGTTTCTGAAAGAAAGAGAAGGCGGCTTTCCAGGCAGTTTCTGCCAGGAAAGGAGAGAAAGAGGCTTTCCAGGCCAGTTCCTTCTAGGAAAGAGGAAGACCCACTACTAATATATATAACCGCTACTAATTGTAGCAAAGTTTTTGGTCATCAGCAGACTTTAACACTGGTGTTAGCAAGGGATTTTCTTTGAGGAGGAAAGCCGTTGTCCTCTTTCAGGTACTAATTAAGACTTAGTATGGATACTGAAGGAACTGCTGCCGTCACCTGCAATACCTGTGGGATGTTTGTCTTCTTACCTACAGATGTGGGGAACTACACATGCTCCAAGTGCAAGTTGGTAGCCCTCTTGGAGGAGAAAGTACAGCAGCTGGAGGCGTGGGTAGCTACACTTCAGCATATTAGGGAGCAAGAGGCTTTCCTAGACAGAACGGAACAAACGGTCTTGGATGGGGACCACACAGAGGAAGTTGCTGGGGAAGAGAAGGTCACACCACATACACAGGAGGTAGACAGCTGGAGGCATGTCACACGCAGAAGTAGGGAGACCAGGGTTCGTTCTGGGAGTTTGCAGCTACAGAATCGATTTCAAGCTCTTTCCCTTATCAAGGAGGACGAGGAAGAGCAGCATGGACAGACTTCAGGGACAGAGCAGGGGACCCTGGGAGTTCCACCAAAGGGAACAGTCGCTACTAAGCCTTGGAGGAGGCGGGTGGTCGTGGTGGGGGACTCCTTGCTGAGGGGGACAGAAGCAGTGATTTGTGGTCCTGACAAGATGTCTCGCGAGGTATGTTGTCTCCCTGGGGCAAAGATCCGAGATGTGACAGAGAGGCTGACAAGACTGGTCAGGCCTATTGACCAATACCCCTTCCTTTTGGTCCACATGGGAACGAACGACACAGCAAGACACAGCCTTCAGAACATCAAAAGAGATTACAAGGCTCTAGGAAAGAAGCTGAAAGAAATGGAGACACAGATTGTCATCTCGTCTCTACTGCTAGTTGAAGGCCACGGTCCAGGAAGAGAGAGGAAAATAGCAGATGTCAACAATTGGCTCCGCAGATGGTGTCATCGAGAACAATTTGGATTCTTAGATCATGGACTGCGGTTCCATGAGGGCGGACTCTGGGCTGCATCTCACACCAGTTGGAAGAAACGTTTTTGCCAACAGTCTCAAGAATTTGATCAGGAGGGCTTTAAACTGAGTTATGTGAGGAAGGGAGACAGCATCCTGGAAGACAAAAGGACTGGAAAAAATAGTCAAACTGTCATAGAGGAAACAAGGCAAACAGTAGAGGGACCCAACAGTGGGAGGCAAAAAATCGTGCACAGGCAGCAAGTAAAGGAGACGTATGGTCTTAGATGTCTCTACACTAATGCACAGAGCATGGGAAATAAGCAAGATGAACTCGAACTCCTAGCACAACAAAGTAAATATGATATAATAGGCATCACTGAAACCTGGTGGGATGAGTCTCATGATTGGAATGTAGAAATACAGGGGTATAACCTCTTCAAGAGAAACAGGCCAAACAGGAGAGGAGGAGGAATAGCATTATATGTCAGGGATATTTATACCAGTGAAGAAATCCAGGATAACAATCCTGGAAGCCAGGTGGAGAGCATTTGGATAAAAATTAAAGGGGAAGGAAACAACAGGGATGTTATTGTGGGAGTCTACTACAGACCCCCGACTCAGGCAGAGGAACTGGATGATGCCTTTCTAGAACAGATGACCACACACTCAGAAAGGAGAAATATAGTAGTGATGGGTGACTTCAACTACCCTGATATTTGCTGGAAGTCAAACTCAGCAAAATCCTCAAGGTCTAGCAAATTCCTCACTTGCCTCGAAGACAATTTCATTGTCCAAAAGGTGGAAGAGGCAACGAGGGAGTCAGCTATTTTGGATCTGATCCTAACAGGGAAGACCTAGTTAATGGGGTGCAAGTGGTTGGATCCTTAGGCGGGAGTGATCATGTCCTCCTGGAGTTTATTATACAGTGGAAAGGAGAAGCCAGGCATAGTCAGACACGCATTCTAGACTTTAGGAAAGCTGATTTTACTAAACTTAGAGAAATACTGGGGGTGATCCCATGGACAGGAATACTAAAAGAGAAGGGAGTTCAAGACGGATGGGAGTTTCTCAAAAGGGAGATACTGAAGGCACAATTTCAAACCGTGCCAACGAGGAGGAAAAATGGGAGGTGTCTCAAGAAACCAGGATGGATGACTAAGGAACCTGCAACTGAACTATGTTTTAAACGGAACATGCATAAGAAATGGAAGAATGGGGAAATCACCAAAGAGGAATTCAAACAAATAGCTAGCACGTGTAGGGGTAAAGTCAGAAAAGCTAAAGCGCAGAATGAAATCAGGCTTGCTAGAGAGGTTAAGAACAATAAAAAGGGCTTTTTGGGGTATGTCAGAAGCAAAAGGAAAAAGAAGGAAATGGTAGGGCAACTGTGTGGAGAAGATGGCAAAAAGTTAACAGGGGACAGAGAAAAGGCAGAATTACTCAACACCTTCTTTGCTTCAGTCTTCTCAGAAAAGGCAAAGGGTGCTCAACCTGAGGATAATGGAGCAGAGGACAGAATAGGTGAATTTCAGCACAAAATAAGTAAAGAGATAGTACAGAAACATCTGGTTAATCTAAATGAATATAAGTCTCCAGGATCAGATGAATTACATCCAAAGGTATTAAAAGAACTGGCAAATGTAATATCGGAACCATTGGCAATAATCTTTGAGAATTCCTGGAAAACAGGAGAGGTCCCAGCGGACTGGAGGAGGGCAAATGTTGTCCCCATCTTCAAAAAGGGGAAAAAAGAGGATCCCAAAAATTATCGTCCAGTTAGTTTGACATCAATACCAGGAAAGATTCTGGAGCAGATCATTAAACAGAGAGTCTGTGAACATCTGGAAGATAATTTCATAATCACAAAAAGTCAACATGGGTTTCAGAGAAACAGGTCATGCCAGACAAATCTGATCTCTTTTTTTGATAAAATTACCAGCTTGGTAGATGAAGGGAATGCTGTGGATATAGTATATCTTGATTTCAGTAAGGCCTTTGACAAGGTTCCCCATGACATTCTTGCAAACAAGCTGGTAAAATGTGGGCTAGACAAAGTAACTGTTACATGGATTTGTAATTGGTTGACTGGGCAAACCCAAAGGGTGCTCAACAATGGCTCCTTTTCAATCTGGAAAGAAGTGACCAGTGGGGTGCCACAGGGCTCTGTCCTGGGCCCAGTGCTATTCAATATCTTTATTAATGACTTGGATGACGGTATTGGGGGCATAGTTATCAAATTTGCAGATGACACCAAATTAGGAGGAGTAGCTAATACCCCAGAGGACAGGATCAAAATTCAAAATGACTTGAACAGACTAGAAAGCTGGGCCAAAGCTAACAAAATGAACTTCAACACGGAGAAATGTAAGATACTGCACTTAGGGCGGAAAAACGAAAAGTACAGATATACGATGGGAGACACCTGGCTGAATGAGACTACATGTGAAAGGGATCTAGGAATCCAGGTGGACCATAAGTTGAACATGAGTCAACAGTGCGATGCAGCAGCTAAAAAGGCCAATGCAATTTTAGGCTGCATCAGTAGAAGTATAGTGTCTAGATCAAGAGAAGTAATAGTGCCACTCTATTCTGCTTTAGTCAGGCCTCACCTGGAATACTGTGTCCAGTTCTGGGCACCACAATTCAAAAAAGATGTGGAGAAACTGGAGCGTGTCCAAAGGAGGGCAACTGAAATGGTGAAGGGTCTGGAAACTAAGCCCTATGAGGAACGACTTAGGGAGCTGGGAATGTTTAGCCTGGAGAAGAGAAGGTTAAGAGGTGATATGATAGCCTTGTTTAAATATTTGAAGGGATGTCATATTGAGGAGGGAACAAACTTGTTTTCTGCTGCTCCAGAGACTAGGACCCGAAACAATGGATGCAAGCTGCAAGAAAAGAGATTCCACCTCAACATTAGGAGGAACTTCCTGACAGTAAGAACGGTTCGACAGTGGAACACACTCCCTCGGAGAGTAGTGGATTCTCCTTCCTTGGAGGTCTTTAAGCAGAGGCTGGATGGCCATCTGTCGGGGATGCTTTGATTGGGAGTTCCTGCATGGCAGGGGGTTGGACTGGATGGCCTTTGTGGCCTCTTCCAACTCTATGATTCCATGATTCTATTATTTTTGATGCATCATGATGTGTTTATGTTATTACATTTCAATTGACTAATTCAATAAAATATCTAATTACATTTATATCAACACAGAGAAAATTGCCAAAGATTTACAGCCATTTCTGAGGTATCAAAATACCTGATCTATCTGTATGCCATATCCTTTGAAGTTTGCATTATCCCATGAAGTATTGCGATAGATGTCATCTACTCTGTCTATTAATTCAATCTATGTAAAGAAAGGGAGATAGGTTATTCAAGTTCAATCTCTTTATGTTAGATTATAAGCACATGCATTGAAGAACAGAAATGGAGCCAAAACAATTGCCTCATAAAATGTAAGTTTTGAAATCCCCACAGCAAAGAAGACTAATATACTTTATCTAAAAAATTAAACTAAAGTTCAAGGCAAGGGTAGGGAAACTATAGCATGCAGATATTGGTGATTCCTACTCCCACTGGTCCTACACAGTACGGGTAAGAGTAGGCAAAATATCTGAGAGCCAAAGATTCTCTGCCTCCAATTTAAAAGAACTCAGGAGAGAGGAATCAAAGCAACAAAGAACTTCCTCTTAAATTGGAGGCAGAGAATCTTTGGCTCTCAGATATTTTGCCTACTCTTATCCATACTGTGTAGGACTAATGGGAGTTGGAATCACAATATCTGCATGCTATAGTTTTCCTACCCTACTAGTCTTCAAAATCCCAACAGATTCATTTTATTTAAATCCAACTAATAATCTCAATAGAATAGACCCAATGAATCAATAACTTGGTAAATCAACACTTATCTAAGTGCTACTTATTCAGTGGATTACTCTTTGGGATCAATAGTTGAATTTAGGTCTTTGAAGGAAACCAATAGCAACCTGCCTACTGTAGTCATTCAACCAGGGTCACTCACTCCCCTTTTCATCCCAAATAATACATATCAACAAAACTCTATAATAACCCTGTTAAGTCAGACTATATTTGAACCATAAACTACATTTTTTCATATTCCTCCACTAAGGGGGAAAGCTTCATAATATACACACTATGATGATCCATGCCAAAATGAAAAATTCACTGTTCTAAGCTAGAGCTATTAACCAGCTCCAACAGCACCTCTCTGCTAAGCTACTACAAAAGATACAGTGGGCCCTTAGTATCTGCTGGGGTTTGGTTCCAGAATCCCCTGTGGATACCAAAATCCATTGATGTTCAAGTCCAATTAAATATGGTGGTAAAATGGTGTCCCTTAATGGTAAAATTGTTTGCTTTTTGGAATTTATATTTTTTGGAATATTTTCAAGTTGTGGATGGTTGAATCTGTGGATAAAAATCCTTGGATATGGAGTGTCAACTGTACATCAGACAGAAAAAGACAAACAAACTTCCATAGAGGAAATGGGAGAAGCAGTATTGGCTGCAAAACAAAAGCAAGCAGGAATGTATCCAGTTAACAGAGGTTCTTTTTATTATTGTCCACACAATACATTTGAGAAGAAGCAAGAGACTTTATCTAAGCTCTAAAAGATATTAATGCACTCTGTCCCCCGCACCCTAATACATAATTGCTAAACATTAAGTATTTGGAACATTTACATCCCAACAATCCCATAACTAGAGCAATAATGTTTTGATGTATTTCATCAAGCAACTGACAGCAGAAAGTTATACTTACTAAGTAGTTAATTGTAGTGCTTTCTTCACTACGGCCCATGTGCTTAAAAAAGCGATGGTCTGCCACCACTAACATCTTGCAAGTGTTCTTCAAGGGGTCTGGGACCGCTCTTTTCTGCCGAGGGACATTCACTAGTATGACAATTCAAGACATACCACATAGCCATCAACATAAAAATGGTGCCTTAATGATCAATTAAGAATTACAGTGACAGATAAAATAAAAATATCCATCTCCCCAGTAATCTTTCAAGTGAAGTGGTACTGGGGAAGAAAAATACAAGGATCAGAGAACAACATTATGCCCTTCTGCAAACCTTCAAGAGTTTTGGTTAAGACCCTGTTGGGACACACTGCATCTTTGGTACGGTTTACTCAAGTTTTTTGCACTTGTATAAGATATTGCATTTTAAGAAAATCTTAAGTTTGGTCTATTTGCATACCTGCAAGTATACTTTGATAAACCCAGCTAAATGACTGTTTAGGTTCTCAAAGAAATTGGTTACTACAATATGCCAGTTCGTATAAATTTTGGCACATCTGGTAGTAGACATATTTTGGCACAACATCTGAGAGGAGGCACATTTTCCCTGCGGTTTTCCACTGATTCTAGCATGCTGCTCTTATGTACTAAATCTGGATTAAAAAACACATAATTTTTCATGGAGAGCCTTATGTATTTGAAATAGATCAGTGCTCTGTTTGCTATCAATAAAATAAATTCCTGTGCTATAGCTCTACTTGACATTTCACTTTGTGTATCTGATACCATTCTTGGAGATCCTCTTCCTCCTCCTCCTCCAACCACTTTTGTGTTTCTATCTAAGGGCCTTTGCAGACTGCTAGAAATAATGCAAACTGAGTCCACTTTAACTGCCCTGGCTCAGTGCTAGCGAATCATGGGAATTGTATTTTTTTCAGAGACATTGAGCCTTCTCTGTCAGAGAGCTCTGGTGCCACAATAAACTACAGTTCCCATGATTCCTTAGCACTGAGCCAAGACAATTAAAGCGGCCTCAAGCTGCATTATTTCTGGCAGTCTGCAAAGGCCCTAACTCATTAAAGAAGCAGTAGGTACTATATCCATGCAAAGAATCTGAAGGTTGTCTTTTTTTAAGGACAAGGAAGAGGTTAATTTTATTCTCTTTTCTTCACAATAGGGAGAAAGAATGTTGTCTTTTTCCAGCTAAATGAGAAAGATTTTTTGTATAATTTAAGATAGACATGAAAACATTCACAGTATTAAGACAGTACTATTTCAATTTCTGTCTTAATAAATTATACATAAGTCTCTTTCACTGTAACAGCAAGGAAGAAACATTCTGTTCCCTTGGTGTTTCTCAGGCTCACTGCATTAGGCATTATAACATAATAATCTTGTACAATTTTGAAAGAGCATTTGTACGTACTTGGATGCTCACGTCTGGTCCATTTGTCTTCCTTTAGCCCTCCAAACAAAAGCCCTTCCTCTTCTTCCAATTTAACATAGCCACAAACTTTAGGGGACTGTAATCGTGAGAAGTCTTTGATGTCTTCTGATCTGTAGACCAAAAGTCTTTTATCATGTGTATCATTGAGAATCCTCCACAGGGGCTACAAGTGGAAGAAAATACGTCTGAGTGACGGGCAGACTGAGTGATTACTCAGAAGTAAACTTCACTGAGTTCAATGAAACTTACTCTGAGGTAAAGACATATAAGACTGCAACTAAAATGGACTGATTGAGAGGTCTCAATCCAATAACCTAAAGAAACAACATAAGCGAGACACAAGCTTGGCAGTTTTACTTATGCTAAAACCTGTTTTCTAAAAATATTTTTACTGCGCTATTCAATGAAAAAACTCAAAATGAGAATTCAAACCAATCTCCTCCAGACAAAAATACTGTTTAGAAAAGGTGAGGAAAATTCTTTGGAGCACAATTAAAAATAAACAGCAAGCTTGAAAATCTTAGAAAAAGTAAGCTAAAGTAAATGAAACAGGTCAACAAAAAACATCAGTTACATTAATGAAATTTACATGCATGCATACAGACTCTTCTAGTGAAGACTCTACTAACTGGATATACCTCAATATTGTACTCTTCTCCATTAGTATTAATCCTCAGTATGACATCTTCATCACCTATGTGTGCTATAACCTTAGAATTACTTTCACCTGAGGGAGAAGAAAAGGAACAACCGTGAAATTGGAAGTATTCATCAACTGCAACATAACACTATTTCCTCCTAGACAGAAGCTACTATATACCATAATACACATTCTAGGAAGCAAACAGTTTCTGAAACATCTTCATAACAGCCATGTCCCAAAATGGAGGATAGCAGACCTAACTTCCAAATTGCAAAGAATTTATGGGTACTATTTATTTCAATTTAAATGTTTTTATCTTTGACATTCCAATGGGATGTGCTATGGGGTTATATTTACTGATCATTTTATACAGGTATTATCTAATTTTTTTCTCTGTAAGAATTATAAGTAGTCTGACTGGCCCTCTTTACAACTAGTGAGAAACTTTGGAAATTTTCACACAAACTGAGAAATGCCCACTGAGTCTCATTTCTGTTGGAAAATTCATGCATTGCATTCCCCTTTCCCTCCTTAGATAGACAGGGACTTCCCTCTATCTACCTCATTCTATCTAAATGTGACTCCTGTCACTCACCCTTGGAGGCTGTTTAACAGACACTCTCTCAAGATTCTAAACAGTCTCCTCTCAGTCTTAGAGACTAAACAGATGGCTCCGATAGAGCGGCGTCTGGTTGCCCTATTGCTTGCTGGATCAGATCCATGGCAACTGCATGCTGCACCAGCAAAGAATGCCAGTCCTTTTTACAACGGCAAAAAGCTGCCCTTGTCACGGTGGTGGCTTTTTGGCATTTCTTTGGCACAGCACGTCTAAACAATACACCAAAGAAGCTCCCTTTCACCGCCAGCGGTGTGACACTGGTATCGAGGCAGGGGTGGGATGTGTGGTCGCCATGCCCAGACTCCACCCGGGTGCCGGGACTTTTTGCTGGTCTGAAGAAGCCCTTAGTTAGAGTAACAGTCTCCTCTGAGAGAGGTTAACAGTCTCTTCCTGCTATAGCCAAACCATCACAATTAGGATAGGATTTAGTTTGTTATGTAATTATATATTAAAGCCATTATTGTTTTTTTAAAACTGCAAACTACACATTTATTGTCTTTCTGAGTCAGTCGTCATTCTTTAGGAAAGGCAAATTTAGATAAAAATATTCAGGGCCACATTTCTACTGTTCCGCTAATGAAAGACAGACCCTAACAGGTTTATCTTTCATCTTTGTATATTTAAGTTTCCTTTAAAAAGGATTAAAACTCTGGAAACTTGAATGTCACCCCACATTTTTTGGGTTATGGGCCCAGAAGGGGTTCCAGTCTAGACCCAGTGAGGTCTCAGAAGAGGTTCCAGTTTATTTTTAAACTGCTTCTCCTGAAGATAATAACTTCAAGAAAGAATTTTTTCTACTCAAACTTCAAGAAATTTTTTTTTCTACTTCAACTAATCCTAATCCAACAATGATTACTGAAATTTTAACTGAAACAAATTATAAAATGTGGTCATGGAAAATGCAAATGTACCTGACTACTATGGGACTATTTAAAACAGTAAATGGGCAGACCCACAAAAGCAAGAAAACATCAACAACAATTTGATGAAAATGCAGGGAAAACAGCATCTTATATTTGCTTATCTGTAGATCCCAGCATTGCTTACCATATTCAAGGTTTAACTGATGCAAAACAAATATGGGACAAACTACGGAAAGTACAGTACGCGCGCCCACACCATACACGGGCTCGCCATACAGAGACTCAAAGTCATGTGAACAGCGCTCTGGTAGAATAAATGGGGCATGCGCCTGTGGTGCGTGGGACTTGAGGTTCCATGTTTTTCCTTCACGCGGGGGAGAGGGGAGGTCCGGACCAGATCCCCCGCGTAAAAGAAGGGTCCACTGTATTTAATTCTCCAAACACTTCTAATCAAACAGTTCTCATGATCAAAATTGTTAACACCAAATTGCATCATCCTCAATATTTAAATCAGCATATTAATGGCTTGATGACAACTTTGTCTGGAATTACAACAGCTGGAGAATCTTTTCCAGAACATGCAAAACTTGGACAGTTTTTGGCAAGTCTTCCAAAATATTACTCTCCAATAATAAAATAAAATAATAATAATAATAATAATAATAATAATAATAATAATAATAATATATTTATAGCCCGCCCCTCTGCTCAGCAATCGGGGCAGGTTACAGCATTTTAAAACATTAATTAATCCTTTACATGTTAAAGGAGATGTTTCTTTACAAGATGCTATTGCTCAAATGGCTGAATTTCAAAATAGGCAAAATTTAATGGAAGACAACTTTAATGCAAAAACAACAGAGAATTTGCTGCAGAGGATTTGAAAAATACTTCCTTTTCTCCCAAGTCAAATAGAAATAACGTTAACAAGTCAAAGCCAAGAGCTCAACTGTAAAATCTGCAAAATCAGGGACTGAATACTAAAAGAAAAAGCAACTTTAAGAAAGAAGCTTTTAATCTTAAACAGAAATAGTCCAGTCATGTTGATATTGGTTTGATTCAACAACAATTATTTCAAATTGCTGGAAATAAATATAAAACCCAAGTTTTTATTGATAGTGGAGCACATTAGTGCACATTACTTCAACAGGAAAGAATGGTTTGTCGATTTTGATGCAAATGTTTTCCTGTCTATCTTGCTAATGGTCAAGAAGTTTTTGCACAAGGAAAAGAGACTGTTATTTTACAAACAAAACTTGATCCTAACAGAATAAAAACCTTAAAAATCCCAGATGCTTACTAAGTACCAGATTTGTAAGCCTCCTTTTACAGTGTGCAAACCACAAGATCAAGAGGCAACCGTATCGGTTTCAGAAAGCAAACCTGTTTTGGTTTTCATGATAAAAATTTGATTTTTAGAGCAGACTTAGGATCTCATGGATATTATCAGATGCAGATTTTACATTCGTCTATGAACAGTGTGACCAGATGTAATCACAAAGACTGTTCAACTTTATGGCATCACAGATTTGCTCATCGAAGTGTTGAAAATATTAAGAAACTGGCAAATCAAGAGTATGCAAGAGACTTTAAATTCAAAGCATGCTCTAACAATGAAAAATGTGTAGAATGCTTGAAAGTAAAGGCTACAAGAGCTTCACATCCTCCAATTACTGAGAGACAATCCAATAAGGTATGGGATCCTTTACATGCTGATCTTTCTGGACCAATGGATCAAATGTCAACAGGAACTAACTCTTATTTTACCACTATTATTGATGATTTCAGCAGATACACATACACTTATCTTCTCAGAAAGAAGAGTCAAGCTTTTCAAAAATTCAAAGAGAACTGTAATAAAGTCTCTATTTGGCTACAAAGGAAACAACCTGCATACAGACAATGACACTGAATTTGTCAATGCTGAATTTGATGATTTTTTTTAAAGGAACATGGCATCAAGCATCAGACTACACAGGCTTATTCTCCAGAACAAAATGGTGTGACAGAGAGAATGAACAGATGGCAGTCACTATGCTTTTGGAAGCTAATATGCCTAAATGCTATTGATCTGAAGCCATCATGACTGCAATATACCTATGTAACTGATTGCCAATTAAATCTAAAGATGTAACCCCATTCCAGTTATGGCATGACGTTAAGCCAAAATTAAATCATCTGAAGGTTTTTGGAAGCAAAGCATTTACCTATATTTCAAAGCAGAAAAGAGATAAACTTGACTGCAGAAGTGAAGAGTGAATTTTTGTTGGTTATGCTAGAAATGGTTACAGAATTCTAAATCCAGATGAACGTACAATAAAATTAACAAGTGCTGTTTATATTGATGAAAGACCACAGGCCAAATCTAATCAAAACCAAGATGTTTGGGGTACACCTGCAGTGGACCACCATGATGAGGAACTGGACAGCGTGCAGGAAGCAGAGCCAGGTATCCAAATCCAGGTGGGAAGGTCAGAAAGCTCAAACAAAGGTGCAACACCTGACAGATTCTCTTATCAAGCCACAGAGGAAATAATACCAATCCCCTCTGATTGGAAGAAGATCAAGGGAATTCCAAAGACAGATTTTGAGAAGTGGGTGCACGCAGCTAGTGAGGAAATGCAATCTTTCTAGAAAAACAAGACATGGACTTTGTAAGAATTGCTAGAAGGAAAAAGGGCAATTGGCTGTAGGTGGGTCTTTACAACAAAATTAGATGCAGAAGGGAAGATTCAAAGATACAAAGCAAGACTTCCTCCCAAAGGCTATACTCAAAAGTATGATGAAGACTACAACAACCCTTTTGCGGAGTAGTCACTCACACAATAATCAGAACTCTCCTAGCTGTCACAGCTTACAAGAAAATGAATGTTCAACATTTGAACGTTCGCACAGCCTTTCTTTACGGTGATCTCACTGAATCGTAAATAAATAAATAATAAATAGACTTACATCACAAATTATGTGGATGATCCGATCCTGTGGACTGAGGATAAAGGAGATAATGAACAGATAATCCAGAATCTCAAGAAAGAGATTGATATAAAGAATTTTGGAGATATCTCAGACTATCTTGGAGTGCAAATACAAAAAGACAGTGATGGAAGTTTCTTTCTGAATCAAAAGCAGAAGATAATGGATCTTCTGGACTGTCTTGGTCTGAAAGACACAAATGCTATGCCAACTTCAATGGAAGTAGGGTTCTTAAATGACGTTAAAAAATCTAAAATTTTGCAAAAAGGAGACAAATATAGGACTGCAGTTGGAAAACTCCTATACATTGCCAACTTCAAGAGACCTGACACAGCAAATGCTGTTGGCATCTTATGCAGAATGGTCAGCTCTCCTATAGAAAGATTCATTGCAGTAAAGAGAGTTGCCAGATACTTAAAAGGAACAGCAAACCACCAACTGCTGCTGCCAGCCTGTAATCAACCACAACCACGCCTATGTGGATGCAGACTGGGCTGCAGATCTGGCAGACAGAAAATCAACCAGCAGAAACTTGATCTTCTATGGTGGATGACCTGTAAGCTGGAAAACTAAGAAGCAATCTACAATTACAGAATCTTCTAGTGGTGCTGAGTGTGTTTCAGCAAAGGCAGTATGTGATGAGATTAAATGGCTGCACAATTTAATTCTAGATTTTGGGATAACAGAACCCAAACCAACAATTTTGATGCAAGATAATCAAAGCTGAATCAACATTTCTGAAAGTGAAAAACCACTTAAGAAGAACATTGACATCGCTTTCCACAAAGTGCAAGAGTGGACTTGTCCATTTGGAGTATTGCAACACAGAAGTACGTAATGATTGTAGACATTCTCACTAAACCTCTGTCAAAAGATTGATTCCAGAGGCTACGATAAGGAATGAAGATCCTTGACGCTGGTCCACGAGAATGAGAAGAGGATTGCTGGAAAATTTATGCACTGCATTCTTCTTTCTCTCTTTAGATAGACAGGGACTTCCCTCTATATATCTCATTCTATCTAAACATGTGACTCACACTTGGAGGCTGTTTGACTCTCTCTCAAGATACTAAACAGTTTCCTCTCAGTCTTAGAGTAACAGTCTCCTCTGAGTGAGATTAACAGTCTCTTCCTGCTATAGCCAAACCATCACCAATTAGGATAAGATTTAGTTTGTTATGTAATTATTTATTAAAGCCATTATTATTGTTTTTTAAACTACAAACTACACGTTTGTTGTCTTTCTGAGTCAGTCTTCATTGTTTAGGAAATGCAAGTTTAGATAAAAAATATTCATAGCCACATTTCTATTGTTCTGCTAATGAAAGACAAACTCTAACAGGTTTATCTTTCATCTTTGTATATTTAAGTTTCCATTTAAAAGGATTAAACCTCTGGAAACTTAAATTACACCCCACAATTTTACTCTTCCATTAGACTTTAAGACTGTACAAAATCCCAGTAAGATTTCACCTTCCCCTGTGTTCTTACCTACAACATGTCCTGTGAAAAATTGTTGCCATTGTATGTGATACGCTCTTTCCTTGCCTTTGCCGTCCACTGTAAAGGCTTGAATGTTTTTTGAGAAGTGTTCTGCTGATGAAGTTAAGTATACTTTAAAATGTCTGTAAAAGAATTTGCTTCAATTTAGCATGAAGGGAAACTTTATGGCAATTAAAAATGTAATTACAAGATACCAGAAATTTAAGCACAACACAAATGCAACACAAGTTGCCTGCTACTGATTCCTTGTGGAATTTATGACAGACAGCAGAAAGAATATTTATTAGGAAATCATTTGCATGGGCACTTGCTGCAACAGCACTCCTTTTGTTTATTCATAAATGGATATTTAATTCACAAGCTTCCTGAAAAATGTATACAAGAAAATATAATAGTGAGTCACTAACTAAGAGTCAGAAAATAATTAACTGGTCTGATACATCCCCAAGCATGACATTCAACCCCCCAAAAAACCTAGAGAAAATGGAGTAGGCAGGGATGCAAGGAGAAAAAGACAAAGCAAGAGATCATGCAAAATTGGGTAAGTTAAGACAATTTTAGTCTATCTCTGGGCAAAATTCAAAGTGCTGGTTATGAACTATAAAGCCCAAGAGGGCTTGGGTCCAGACTACTACTCTATTTTTTTTCTGCCATCAGCCAAAGACCTTTCATTGTTTGGTCACTCTAGAAGGGGTCTTTTAATGGAGAATACTGTACTTTTATCTACACTGTTATATTTTAAATGCTTTTACATTATTTTTAAAATGTGCTTATTTGATTGCTTTTTTCACTGTTGCATTTCACTTTTGTTTCAGCCTCATATCGTTTTGACGAATAGTATGAGCTACCTTGGGCCTCATTTCATGGGAAAGGTGGCATATAAAAACTTTTTAAAAAGTAACTAATGGAAAAACATCAAATAATAGGGGTACAGTAATTTGTCTCTTGGAACAATAGCATATTACTGATACCTAGTGAGAAAAATCAGAATAAATTGGTTTAGCCAAGAGGGAATACAGTATTGCAAAGAAAAACTAATTATCAAAATGAAAACAACTGAGAAAATAGTATAAGAACCAAGTGCACATTGCAGTGGTTACAGAAATGATCAAACATAAAGGTCATTTGTTCAAGTATAATCAGTAGGAAGACGTCTCTCTGTCAATTTTTTATTACCTATGCAATGCTGAAAAACTTAGAAGTTTTTCTACATGGGACTCAGGCTGCAGGTCTCTTCTTTTTAATGAGTGCTGCTGGATGTTGGACAGTGAAAGAATATCATAGTCTGAGAGAACAGATTCCAACCTCTCTGAAATATAAAACAGAAATAACATGTAAAGAACAAGTTGCTTATCTGGAACTTGTGTCTTAGGGCTTTTGCAGATTGCTAGAAATAGTGCAAATTGAGTCCACTTTTAGGGTTAGGGAATCATGGGAACTGTATTTTATTGTGGCACCAGAGCTCTCAGACAGAAAAGGCTCAATGTCTCAGGAAAAAAAACAAAAAACAATTCCCATGATTCCCTAGCACTAACCCTAATCCTTAAAGTGAACTCAATTTGCACTATTTCTAGCAGTCTGCAAAGGCCATTAGTGATTATCGCTGAACTCACACATATGAGTTTTCCTGCACCTGCACAGACTATTGAAACTTTAGATAGATGAACCATTCATTATCTTTTTTTGCAAGAACACCATCACCTTCATTGCACATGCCAAAGCTTGTTTCCTCCAACTTATTTCCATTTGTAGTCCACTGCTATGCCATTCCAATACAAGAACTGACATCTAAGTGGCCAGATTGTGCAAGTTCACAGATGACCACTCAAAACAACAGAGTTACAAATAAACATCTTTTTCCTGGTCTCTGTCACTCACACATATGGGAGAATGCAGCACCTTTCAGACTGTGTGTAAGAAGCTGTAGGATAAGCGTTCATAGACGTAAACATGTTGAACTGTTCTTTTTTGTGATGTAGGAACTTATCTCTATTCTTTCCATGTTATTTTTGCCTCTGGTACCATAGTTTCTGTTAAAGAAATAATGCGGGAACACATCTTCATTAACAGAAGTCTACCTGTACTGACACAGTTGGGAAGGGAGCAGAATTCCCACTGAATGATGCTGGCTCAGTTCTAGAAGGTTCCAAAACATCTGTGCAGAAAATCATATATGAGAGTCAGAGAACAGAACAGCTTTTTTGAAAGCATAATTTTGTCTGAGTTAGATGTGTTTTTCTGCCATATGAACAAGTCACAATAAACTTCAGGTCGTTCTCCCCCCACCGCCTTTTACATTCATAGAAGATAAAACCTAAATATTTTTCATATTTGGAACAAATCATAACCACCTGTTACATTTGAACGTTAGCTATTTGTTTAAATTCCAGTTACTGAAAACAAACCAAGACCAACCTATGGGTTTCTGATCCTAATTTGTTGTTGTTGTTGTTCACAAGCTAGTACAAGATATTTAAACAAACCACAATTCATCAAGGGCAGATATGTTTAAGATACATGACAGAAACTTCCAATTTCCCTTTTGTGGCTGTGAAAAAAGCAAATTGAATGAGTTCCTATGGATTAATGTGGTAAAAATCATGCAGCTAGAAACTATGGTTCCCATTAGCTCTAAGGAGGGCTGTAAACTAGTTATGTTTATGATTCCCAAGATTAAGTGGCCAACTGCTTTGTAAAATTGTTAAAATATGGATAAATGCTATGAGTAGGATAGGGGAGTAACCAGGAAGCTCCAATTGTCATCTGACTCCACCTGTAGAAATGTCTACATTTCAATTACCACTTGCCTAAACAAGAAAAACTGCAAAGGACAACAAACCCAATCTTTCTTCTCTCATTCCTCCCTAGGTTTATGGAGGACTCCCATATTTCTTCAAAGCACAGTCTTACTATTTTCCTTAGCACTGCAGCTAAACACAACATGTGTGGGGGGAAAAAGGTGTTATTTAGGATAATATTTTATTCAGGAAAAGGTTATCCACCAAAGATCAGATTACATTCTCAATCAATGAAGAAGAAAAACAATTTCAATTAATGCTATTTATCAATAAAGAAGCACTCTCTTCTGTGTGCTCTCACATATTCTCTTCTCCATTTTTCATACGGCAAGTATATAATTTGCAGCAGCAAATAAATCATAAACAAGTGAAAGATAAAACCGAAGTATCCACAGTTTTCTGATTTTGATTATGGACAGGTACTTTCATTACTTTAGTGTGATATTATCAGCAGACAAGGATCTATGGTATGTCTATTAACATACCCCACTTCCGTTAAACTTCCTAAGTACTTACTTATGCAAATTACATGTACAAATACACAGTATCTATCCTCCATCTTATTAATCATACCCAATGTAGCAACAGGTCTGATTGACTGAGCAATCACTACTTAATTAACAATCCACATCATTCCAATTAGTGGAAGGTAAGCACATATTTTTGGCAGCCCTCACATCCACACAAACTTTTGTAATCCAAAGCAAGGTATGCTGAATGGCAAGGAACTAGAACACTCCAAAAACTGTGGCTAAATACAAGGCTGATTCATGGTCATGTAAATTTAGACAGTCAGCCCAATACTGACTGACAAAATGGCTAAAAGCCTTGTTATTTAGCCAAAAGGGTAAACAGAAGAAACTGTTTCCTCTTCCACTTCTAAAAGGTGAGAGAGACTGTTTTCTCTTCCTCTTTTCAAATATGACCATCTGATTTTTAAGATTTTCAAGAGTCCAAGTAAACTGTTATATGGGAAAACTACAGCAGAATCAGGAACTGAAACTAGCCACTCCACAATCCATTCCTAAGATGTTTTGAAGGAACCACCTACCAAAATCTCTGTCTAAACCAGGGGTAGGCAACCTGTCCCCTTTAAGGGCCGAGGGACTTCAGCTCCCAGAAGCCTCAGCCATGTTGGCCAGTAGTCCCATGTTGGCCAATAGCTCATGGGATTCTGGGAGCTGAAGTCCCTCAGCCCTTAAAGGGGAAAGGTTGCCTACCCCTGGTCTAAACTGTCTCTTCTTTTCTTCCCGAAAAGTGGGTACAGACGAGTCAGGACCACTACAACAGCTATGTTCTTAGGAATATATGTAGTTGGCTTAAGCCAGGTAAAATAACTGGACCATTTAGACCTGCATTATCTAATAACAAGACTTACAGCAAACCTCCATCTCCAGTGAGAGCACGCCAAGCCCTGTTACTCAAGATGCCACTAACTGGACTTACCAGCAGTTGCATGCAAGACCTGCCACATGCAAGGTATATACTCCTCCATCAAGCACGCATGGTTTCTAGGACTTTTTTCTTGTATTATTGAGTGAAAATTACCAACTAGTAATCACAAGCACAGAGACAGTACAATGGTCCCTCCACATTCGCTGAGGTTGGGGTGAAGGGCCCCTGTGAATGTGGGGAAAATGCAAATAAAAAAACACTATTCTTCAGCCGTCCTGAGTCCCAGTCTTGGGAGATGTGCGGGATGTAAATTAATATAATAAAGAAATTTTTACCTGAGAGAACACCTCTCTAGGAATCTCCAGGTCCTCCAGTGCAATCCTATGGTCATCGTCTGCCAGAAGATGATCACAGAAGCATGGTGGAGGACCTACAAATGCCCAGAGAAGTGTTTTCTCTAGGACCTTCTAGGTTCTCCAATGCAACTCTGGTCACCTTCCAACAAAATTGCACCGAAGGACCTAGAGATTCCTAGAGAGAACATATTAATCAAAACCACAATCAAATCTGCAAAAGTCAAAGCCGCAAATGTGGAGGGCCAAGTGAACTAATGTAAGCCACAAACAGAAACAATCCCCTGAATTAAAGGTCATGCTATAGGAAATGCGTTGGCCTTTAAAGTGCCACCAGATTTGTAGTATTGTTCAGGGAAGCATTTGCAGGCATTGTATGATGATTATTTGATGTTTTTAATTTGTTGCTTTCATTGTATTAATATGTATTGTATTATTTTGTAGAATGTACGCCAACGGCAGGCTTTTTTTATCTATTTTATTAACTGTATGTACAGTTCTGTGTAAATCTACAGTGCTCTATAAATAAACAATAACAATAACAATAATAATAATAATAATAATAATAATAATAATAAATTGACTGCAGCTCTCTTCACCATCAAAGTGAGAGTAATATTTTCATCTGGTTGCAGTGCATTGATGACCCTAATACAGGGTCCAATAAAGAAGCTGAAGTTTGTAGATAACAATGGACAGCCACTTATGGTCACCGCTTGCTATCATTGCATAAGAAGGGGGCTTGTGAAATGTGTGGATGAACACGACCTATATGGAGGAAGAATTATTACCACATACCCATTCCTATGAAGGTCTTATAGACAACCAATGCTAGGGTTAGGCAACTCAGCATGAGCCTTGCTTCTACAGTCAAGTCACTTCCCATATGCTTTATGCCATGAATGGAAGTTGTGGCTGTGTCTTACACATGACCTCTGCATTTATAACTCCTGAGCCATCAATAAAAGTTTGTTGTTGTTGTTGTTGTTGTTGTGTGCCTTCAAGTCATTTCCGACTTATGGTGACACTAAGGCTAACCAATTGCAGAGTTTTCTTGACAAGTTTCTTCAGAAAGGGCTTGCCATTGCTATCCTCTTGAGGCTGAGAAAGTGTGACTGCCCGAGGGTTTACATGGCTGAGCCAGAATTTGAAAATACACACTGCCTTTCCCTTATGCTTACAAGCATCCCTCATCCGGCTTTGAACTCATTAGCAGCCCCTTCTCCTAATCAAACATTTATATTCTCCCCATCAAAAAGCCCTTTTCTCCACCAAGCCTCAAGCCAAAACTACAAATGCAATCATGCAGTGCTGGTGGTATTAAAATAAACAAATACTCAACTGGCATCGATACTGTACTTCCCTTTCCTTCCCACACCCTAAGAAAAATCTGTAGGCACACAGATTAAGGCCTGGACTAAGGTATAAGAAAGCGACACTCCTCTCTCTCACCACCTTCTTCCTTTTGGCAAAACCGCGAGTGGGATCTGTTAAGAGTACACAAATCTTGCCAGTGTCCATCCATAATTTAGTATCTTACAGAAGTACAAGACTCAGGTTGCATCCTAAATCCTAAAACATAAGTTTTTTTAAAGAATGGCCTGGGTGTTGTATTCTTTTAAATGTATTTTAAACACTTTTTTTCTTTTAAACTATATTTTATTCTTTTATATATGCAATCTGTTTTAATATTGTAATAATTTAATTCTGTTTCAATGTAACACTTTTCTATATTTTAATTGTACTGTTTTTAATCTTGTAAGCTGCTCTAAGTCCCAGTTTTTGGGAAAAGGGCGGGATATAAATAAATAAATAAATAAATAATAATAATAATAATAATCCTGCTGAGCTCCATGGGGTTTACACATATCTAGCATTACAGTCAACTGAGGCATTACTGAAATGGAGAGATCTAGCAAGAGAGATCTAGGGTGCATCTTGTTGTTGTTGTGTGCCTTCAAGTCATTTCCAACTTATGGTGATCCTAAGGTAAACCTTTCATAGGGTTTTCTTGGCAAGTTTCTTCAGAGGGGGTTTGCCATCCTTTGAGGCTGAGAGAGTGTGACTTGCCCAAGGTCTCCCAGTGGGTTTCATGGCCAAGCTGGGAATCAAACTCTGGTCTCCAGAATCCTAGTCTAATACTCAAACCACTACACCTTGCTGGCTCTTATTAGGGTGCATCTACACCCTTTGCCACAAATTTGACACCACTTTTAAGTGCTGCTGTTGTTGTAGGGCGGCCTTCAAGTCATTTCTCAACTATGGTGACCCTAAGGTGAATCTATCATGGGGTTTGCCAGGCAAGGTTTGTTCAGAGGCTGAGAGAGCGTGACTTGCCTAAGGTCATCCAGTGGTTTCACAGCCGAGCTGGAAATCAAACCCTGGTCTCTGGAGTTGTAGTCCAACACTCAAACCACTATGCCACACTGGTGGCTCACCAAACTACAAATTCCATTACGTAGGATGGAACCATGGCAGTTAAAGTGGTATCAAACTGCATTATTGCTACAGTGTAGATTCACCATAGTGTAGTGGTCTGAGTGTTGGCAATGACTCTGGAGACCAGGGTTTGATTCTCTGCTCAGCCATGAAACCCACTGGGAGACCTTGTGTCAAATCACACACTCTCAGCCTCATTAAAGGATGGCAATGGGAAACCCTCTCTGAAGAAATTTGGCAGGAAAACCCATGACAGGTTTGTCTTAGGGTCACCATAAACTGGAAACAACTTGAAGGCACACAACACACAAAGGTGGAGTGTGACCAGATCATGTCCTCTCCTCTGTAAAGGGCAACAAGGCACCACAAAATTTCAAGAAAAAAGGAGAACATATAAAACCTAAAAACACTTATATAAATATAAATTACTACTTAATTCTTAGCCATGCTCAAAATGGAGGAGAGTTTGGAATCCCTCCTCCTGGACAGAAGGTTGAAATGGAGGACATACATGGCTGGGAAAAGGAGGAAAAGTCTGGTCCCCCTGGGTCAGATATCATAGCCTCAAAGGAAGAAGACAAGGCACCACAAAATGTAGGACCTTCAAGAAAAAAAATGAAGGGACATGACCAAATAGAAGCTAAAAACGGTGATATAAATGTAAATCCATGCTTCTTAGTCCTGCTCAAAATGGAGGACATTTTGGAATCCTTCCTGGACAGAAGGCTGAAATGGAGGACATGTCTGAGAATAGGAGGGGACCTGGCCACCCTCCCAAGGGGCAAGGTGCCCCCTTCCTTCCTTCTTTACCTCTTTCTTTCCTTCCTTCCATCTTTACATCTCTTTTTCTTTCCTTCCTTCCTTCCTTCCCTCTTTCCTTCCTTCTTTATCTCTTTCTTTCTTTCCTTCCTTCCATCTTTCTATCCTTCCTTACTTCTTTCCTTCCTTCTTTATCTCTTTCTTTCCTTCCTTCCATCTTTACATCTTTCTTTCTTTCCTTCCTTCCCTCTTTCTATCCTTCCTCCCTCTTTCCTTCCTTCTTTATCTCTTTCTTTCCTTCCTTCCATCTTTACATCTCTTTTTCTTTCTTTCCTTCCTCCCCTCTTTCTATCCTTCCTTACCTTTCCTTCCTTCTTTATCTATTTCTTTCCTTCCCTCCATCTTTACCTCTCCTTCCTTCCTTCCTTCCTTCCTTCCTTCCTTAACTCTTTCTATCCTTATCTCTTTCCTTCCTTACCTCTTTCTTTCCTTCCTTCCATCTTTACATTTCTTTTCTCTTCTTCCCTCCTTCCTTAACTCTTTATATCCTTCCTTCCTTACCTCTTTTTTCCTTCCATCTTTCCATCTTTTTCTTTCCTTCCTTCCTTACCTTTCTATCCTTCCTTCCTTAATTCTTTCCATCGCTCCTTCCTTCCTTCTTTACCTCATTCTTTTCTTCCTTCCATCTTTTTCTTTCCTTCCTTCCTTAACTCTTTCTATCCTTCCTTCCTTCAATTCTTTCTATCCTTCCTTCCTTCTTATTCTTTTTTTCTTTCCTTCCTCCCTTCCTTCCTTTAACTCTTTCTATCCTTCCTTCCTTCTTTACTTCTTTCTTTCCTTCCTTCCATCTTTACATCTCTTTTTCTTTCTTTCCTTCCTTCCCTCTTTCTATCCTTCATTACCTCTTTCATTCCTTCTTTATCTTTCTTTCTTTCCTTCCTTCCATCTTTACCTCTTTCTTTCCTTCCTTCCATCTTTACATTTATTTTCCCTCCTTCCTTCCTTAACTTTTTATATCCTTCCTTCCTTCCTTCCTTCCTTCCTTCTTTCCTTCCTTCTTTACTTCTTTCTTTCCTTCCTTCTTATCTTTACATCTTTTTCTTTCTTTCCTTCCTTCCGCTCCTTCCTTCCTTCCTTCTTTACCTCTTTCTTTTCTTCCTTCCAACTTTTTCCTTCCTTCCTTCCTTCCTTCCTTAACTTTCTATCTTCCTTCCTTCTTTTTCCTTCTTTCCTTCCTTCCTTCAATTCTTTCTATCCTTCCTTCCTTCTTTTTCTTTCCTTCCTCCCTTCTTTCCTTTCTTAACTCTTTCTATCCTTCCTTCCTTCTTTACCTCTCTTTCCTTCCTTCCATCTTTACCTCTTTCTTTCTTTCCTTCCTTCCTTAACTATTTCTATCCCTCCTTCCTTCCTTCTTTTACCTCTTTCATTCCTTTCTTCCTTCCTTCTTCCTTTCTTTTCTTCCTTCCCTCTTCCCTCCCTTCCTTCCCTCTTCCTTCCTTCCTTCCTTCCTTCCTTCCTTCCTTCCTTCCTTCCTTCCTTCCTTCCTTCCCAAAGGGATTGACTCACCTTCTCCCGGGGTCTGGTGCCTCATTGGGGGCCGGGCAGAGAGCGGGGTCTCGGCACCCGACAAAAACATCGACGACAACAAGGAGAACAGCAGCAGGAGGAGGAAAGAGGGGAGCAGCCGTGGCGGGGGCCTCATGACGGCTCTCCCTGGCTGAGGAAGACCCGCCGACTCCCGCCGCGTCTTCTCCCGTTTCAAAGGCTGAGGCGGAGGGTCTGAGGCGGCCCTGCCTTCGCAAGTATCGGGTCGAAACCGCCGCCTCTCCCACAGCACCAGTGCGGAAGAGGCGCCCGGCCCGCCGCTAAGCATGATGGGAGCCGAGGAGGAGGAGGAGGAAGAGGAGGAGGCCGCCATCTTGTTCCGCTGAGGGGGCGGCATTTTGGGAAAGGGAGAAGCCAGGCCTTTTTCCTCCTCATACAAACACACGCATCCCAGGGTGACTTTTAGGCCCAAACCACACTGCAGGAATAATCCAGTTTGAGACCGCTTTAACTGCCCTGGTTCAGTGCTAGGGAATCATGGGAATTGTAGTTTATTGTGGCACCAGAGCTTTCTGACAGAGAAGGCTCAATGTCTCTCACAAAACTACAGCTCCCAGGATTCCCATACACTGAGCCAGTCGTTGAAGCAGCCTCAAACTGAATTATTATTCCCGCAGTGTGCTTTGGAAAATGCTTTGTTGGCTTGCAATATACTTACAGACCTCTGAGCAAGGCAAAAGCTTAATAAAGGTGTATTTTACTAATAGTGGGTTTGAGTGTTGGACTAAGACTCTGGAGACCAGGGTCCAATTCCCAGCTTGGCCATGGAAGCCCACTGGGTGACCCTTGGGCAAGTCACACTCTCTCAGTCTCCACAGGGAAGGCAATGGCAAACTCCCTCTGAACAAATCTTGCCAAGAAGCCCCATGACAGGGCCACCATAAGACTTGAAGGCACACAACAATTTTATTATGGGCTGAGCCATATTTTTCTGCTAAACTTCATTAAAATGCTTTCTTGGCTTGCAATACTTGTGGAACTCTGAGCAAAACAAAGGCTTAAAATTGAACTTTACCAGTAACAAATCCTTGACTGAATCTATCTTTAAAACATCCCTTTCATTCCTCCATTCTGCTGAAATGAAGGGAGGGAACCCCTTTCAACATTTACATTGTGCTTCTTAGTGATGCTCAAAATGGTGGACCTTTTGGAATTCCTTCTGGACAGAAGATTGAAATGGAGGGCATGTCCTGGAAAAGGAGGACACTTGGTCACCCTGCCCTACCCACTCCAGGCTTGGTTTTGAAACAGGGAAGCAAAGAACCACGAAGAAGAGCTGGGATGTTTAAAAGCTTGCCTTGTTGTTTTTAATCCTTATTATATATCCAGGGTTGCTAGCTGTGTTGGCCATGTAGCAAAGGACAATAACATCCCAAATCCACAAAACAGGGATACCTTTATTGGACCAGCCAAAAGGCACAAAATATATGTTACATCTCGAGATGGCAGCTGTTGTTGGCCATGTAGCCAAGTACAGTAACATCCAAAATCCGCAAAGCAGGGGATACCTTTATGGGGCACAAAATAAATGATGCAAGCTTTTGAAGCTCTACTGGTTTCTTTATCAGAAAAAAAAGTTTTTTTTAAAAATCAAGAGGGAAAAATAATAAAATGATGGTGTTAAGTCGCAGGCCTGCATTTTCTGAAGATGTTGTTTTGTGGAGGGATATCCTCCTCCTGGCCATGTGGGAACAAAGTATTCCAGAGTTCAAGAGATAAAATTGTAATTCCATTAGCAATGCAATAAGGTTAGTTTTTCTGAGATCCAAGATGTCTCCATCCTAGGAGGTTACAGTAGGCAGAGAACATTTTGGCAAGGCCCTTATTTTGGCAAGGCTTCTCTGGCTGCATCCACACTGCAGCAATTACCCTGTTTGACAACACCTGAATTGCCATGGCTCAGTGCTATGTAATTCTGGGATTTGGAGTTCTGTGACATTCAGCCTTCTGTCAGAGAGCTCTGGTGCCACAACAAACTACAACTCCCCAGGATTTCACAGTATTATGCCATGGCAGTTCAAGTGATGTCAAACCTGATTATTTCTGCAGTGCAGATGCAGCTTCCATAAGGGTAGGACAGACAGAAATCCACAATCCATTGTTTTTCCAGGCTGAGCAAGGGCTCCCTAGCTGTTGTTTCTTGCTTTAACTGTGGAAAGACCCAAAAGCTCACCCAGGCACCAGTGTAATGCTGCTGGGTATCCCAGCCTGTCAGAAAAAGAAACTCTCAGGCTGATATATTCAACCCTGTACAGATCACACTACACTCATATAGTGCTATTATTCCACTTTACTACTATGGCTGCCTCCTGTGGAATCCTGGGATTTGTAGTTTAGGGAAGGGTATTGGGAATTCTCAGCCAAGGAGCTCCTCCAGTATCTGGCTAAATGATAAACCCCAGGATATAGGGAAGAAAAGTGGAATAATAGTGATATAACAGTAGTGTAATATTGACCTATGGGCTCCTCCTTTATTCAGTGGGACTCATCCCTAGGAAGCGACGTGTCCCAAGATTGTAGCCTTAGGAAGGGTTCAGATGTAGGAAAGGGCTAACATTCAGGAAGCAAAATGTACATTAAATCTTTGGAGGTGATTCAGTTATATCCAACAGTGCAAAGAGGAGTACAAAAGAGCTTTTCCAATAAGGCCATTAGGACTTTGATTTTGGTGGCCTGTGTGGCTGGGTCCACTGTTATTTTCCTGGTGGAGGGGCATGTCACATACTACAAAGTGCCAGTCGTGATTTTGTTACTATAGTGTTTCTAGAACACGGAGCTAGGCTCATCCTAGGCATCTCCGTTTCCCATCTTAGGACTGTTAGAAACCTCAAAAGATGAATCTAGCTTTATGGAGGCCACATCTGCCTTACTAAGGATTCACATCCATGTCTGCTCCTCCTTGCACTGGTCCTTTCCCGCTGATATAATGGAAAATGTTAACCCCTTGCTGTAACAGCTTCCATTTCCCCTTTGGCCTATAATTCCAATTCCTACAAATTTCCGTTTACAGAGACAGCAATATAAACTTTGTGTGGTGTTACAGAAATTTCTATAGAGACATGTGGCTGCTGGAGTAAGATCTGATTGTTCCTCTCCAAGCACTTCATTCACCCTCCACAGCCAGGCCAGCACTCCGGTAGCTTTTAGATGCATTGAGGTCTGTTTCCAGTTCTGAATTAATGGCTTGAGTGACATAATAATGTTGTTTTGTCCCATAATACCCTTTGCAGAATAGGGTGGTGAAGTTTGCAACTATGAGCAACAGCAGTACCATCATGTAGGGGTGACAGCAGTCACCAGGAATGCCATAAACATTTGCTAGTATAATTTTATTCTATAGCTGTCGTTCTTTTTGTAACACTGCTACTACTATAGTGAGCAACCTATGTAAAGTAACTTAAAATGCAAATGAGAAGTTTTCAACAAAAGAAACTGGAAAAGTCAGACACCCAGCTCAGCTGATGGGTGGACCAAGAGAATACTACTGCTCTGGAGTTTTCCAACAAAATAGTAGAGAATCCATAGGGCCCATAGGCATGTGTGCTAAAGCTAAGGGGTATAGCTGGCTATCAAAAATCACTATAGTCTGAACTGAATTGTGGAGAATTTCTCTGTGTGTACAGATGAGAGCATGAAGAACCTATGTACATATAATACACAGAGACAAAAATGTGGATCCTATTTGAATCATATACACACACCCAATATTTTCTATTTCTGCTTCTATAGTGAATACAATCAATGAAAGGGAAATTTAATATAAACTTAAATTGATGTGAAACACAATGAAGCGAACAAGAAAAAAGTTGTGACTTGGAAATAATACTAGGAGTAATTAATACTGGGGAGTAAAGATAAACAAAAGCTTCCCTACTATCACTTCCTCTAGGTAAATTAAATTAAAATAAAGCCAGACAAGCAAAATTTTTGACTGGTAGCAGAACTCAGAAACATCTTCCAGTAAAAAAATAAATAAATAAAAATCTTCCCTGTTCCAGAAGTGAGCAAATGTGGTCCTACAGTTATTGCAACTCTCATCAGCCCTTATCGCCCATAGCAAGTTGTAGGGATGATGGGAACCACAGTCCAAAAACATCTAGAGGGTGGTCGGCCTTCACTCCATCCATTCTCAGGCATATACATTCTCCACATTAGCAAGGTCCAGTATTTATAGCTGCTGCTGCAATTACGTAACACAACTGGTGAAAAAGAAATTACCAGCTCTTTAAATACTCAAAACTGAGAATAGCTACAGGTATTGACATACAGGTCAGGAGACTACATTTTCCTTAGAATCAGAATGGCCTACCTATACGACAGACTGCCAAGAATTCCTGCATTAGTTCTCAACAAAAGTTCTTTACAGCTAATAAAACAATAGCTCCACCTCCTGGCTACCAACAAATGATTATACAATTCCATTTGCAGTTTCATTCTCCTGCGTAATGTTATGTAGGATTTCTACTTGTATCACCTAATTATACAATCCTTTTTCAGACTTTAGGGTGAAGAATACTGATTTTCATAGAAACCTTATTTTCATCTCCCAAACTGTCCTGATCTTAAATGCAGACTGCTCCTTTCCAAGCCTGTCCTCCCTGCTAATAATGCTAAACAGAAGAAAAAATAACCAGCATTTTAAAAGCCTGTGCTGAAATAGCTTATACACGCTCCTTGCTGTAGATGACAGTTCAGCAACATCATGGCAATGGAGACAAAAAAGAAATAAGCAAGAATACTAATTTCACTCGTTTGCTTATTCTGCCACTGAGGTCATAAATATTTTTTTTTAATCCTGTGTACATATGTGCACAGTAGTGTTGTAATGAATTAAGCATAATTCTGGAGGATGCATGTCATATGTTAAGATTCCTAGTATACTCCAACAGTAATTTAATTTCATGCAGTGTATCATAGCAGCACATACTTGGGTCATTTAATGACTGTGACAGTTGTTCTATTAGAGTAAAACTATTTAGACAGAAGACATTTCTAGAGGAAGCTGCATGCAAATGTTACAAAGCAACAGTTTAGTGGTTTATAAAATGTAATTTTATTTAATGTTATTTTGTTACATAGGGCATTAACATTTTCACAAGGCTTTTTTGGGACTACAATCAATGATTAGCAACACACAATAGTGGTCCATCTATCTACGGAACAAATCACTGGACGAACTTGACACCTTCATACATGTGCACAAATCTGCATGGAAAAGTTTTATACTTGGACATGTGACCTCTTTTCCCCCATTCCAGTGTTAAGAAATGACATGCAATTTAGTCTGCCAAAAAGGCACTCCCTGTATTCTGGCAGTAACATGCTGCTTCTAGTAAATAATGAAGTGAATACCAGAACTACAAAGGCAGGAGTGTATGTGATTTTTTTATTGGGAGGGGATAGCAGTTGAACAGCAGCAACTGAAGAGTAAAAGGAGTCCCTGTATTTAAGCACTCAGTAGGTCCTGCTAAACACACATGTAAGAAGCATCTGTCATGCTTCCCATTTGGCCCAATTCTCCCAGATCCTACAGGAAGGAATACGCAGTAGCATGTGAAGGTCAAATCATCAAATAACCCCTGAAGAATAAAAAGGGAATGTATGGAATTGAGCTCTGTTGAACACTCTTTAGTTGCATTAACTACATTTTCATGTCTTTACGGTAATACAAAAACAGTTGCTTGTGGGAACTAGTTTGAATTCTTTTTAAATACCAGATAACTTTAGTCCACTACATAAGTGTTTGGAAATTACTTATGTTTATATGAAATTAAGCCAGTATTAATACTTTTCTACAGCAGTAACCGCACACCAGGAAGGCCAGGACAAACACAAATCAAGGAATGGAGTTTTCCCAAAGCTGCAGTGTGAAAAGACTATAAATTGATCTCCATACACATGGATGGGTTCTCTTTGCTATAGGAAATCCAAGTGGAGCTATAAGGAATGAGACGTGTAAAAAGGTTTCTTGAGAAGGGGATGACACTCCATATGCAGTTTAGTTTTCTGCACCTTCTGCGGCATCACATTCTTCTCCTGCACTGTCTGATGTCCATAACTAGAAAGAAAAACAGTCAAAGTAAGAAAGAACAACTCATTCACAACTGCAAACATTTCAGCCTTCCTTTAAGAAAATGCCATGGGCTACGGCCTTAATGAACTGCTGGTTTTACCGGCATAATGAACTGCTGGTTTTACCTGCATAATCAAGCCCACATCTATCTCAAAATTTTAATCATAAGAAATGTCTTTAAAAGTTGAAAATCCATTTTTTTCAATAATTATTGATCTGGGCTTTCACACTCTGTCAAATGCACTACTGTACTGATAATCTGATAAATATCTGTTAATGTCTAATTTTATTCCTATAACAGCCCCAGTTGCTTCCTTTAAGAGTATGCCTTCTGAACCAGCTCAGCTAAAACCCAGAGTCCCAGTAACATACAAATACAATTTTGGGGAAAAAGCGAGATACAAATTACCATAATATAATAAATACAAATATCAAAGGACACATCTTACTGTGAGGTTGTCTCTAAGCAACTGCATGATGAGAGTGCTGTCTTTGTATGAATCTTCATTCAGTGTATCAAGTTCTGCGATGGCTTCATCAAAAGCCTATAGAACAGATTAAAATGAGGTATTCCTTCATAAATTAAAGCTTCTTTTTCATGCAAACTGCTTTAAGGAATGAGTAATGAGCAAAACAAATTATTGGCATATTCAGCAGTACAAAGCCTACTCAGTAAGACATTTCAGAGCAAAAGCGAAGTTGGCATTTAGTCACAGTGAACATTTCCTGCCACACATTTACATTGAGAAGGATTAATTCTGGTTTCTGTGTTCTGGTTATATTTGAAAATTGACCTCTCTGGGCACAATATAAGTGGACGAAAGGTTTTCCTTTAAAGAACACATTCAATCATGCCAATCCTAAATCATATTCACTCAACAAGTTTAACTGTGACCAACTGTACTTATTCCCAAGGACTGCAGCCCAAAAGAAACAGAAGCACTAACCTACTTACTCTCTATTATCATAAAGATGTTTTAAGAGTAACCACATGTTCTTTTCTTTTCTTTTTTTAAAGGAGCATTGGTAATACATTCCTTTCCAGGGAGAAGGGATGAACATCCTCTGGATAGGTTGCTTCTCCCACACACACAAACAAGCAAGAAAAATCATCTTTCTGATATAACCACCAGGTGGAGCAACCCCAGAAAGTCCAGATGCTACTACAGCTGAGCTGCCAGGCTGAGAAACAAAGTACTTCCCTTCTTCTCTTTTTTCTTTCTCATTACTGAAGGAGGAAGAAATCTGAACAACAGGTACAGGTAGAATTCAAAGATATAGCCATGTTAGTTTGTGCAATCAGTATGTAGAGAAATTTTGTAGCACCTTTGAGACTAACTGAAAGAAGGAAGTTGGCAGTATGAGCTTTCGTAGACTTCAGTGCACCTGAGGAAGCAGACTGAAGTCTATGAAAGCTCGTGTTGCCAACTTTTTTTTATTTCAATTAGTCTCAAAGATGCTACAAGATGTCTCAACAGGTACAGGGGAAAAACAGAGAAAATGACAGCATGCCCAAGGGTGGGCAGGATGTTAATCTTTTCTCCCCTGGAAATGAACATATTTCAGATAGGACAAATGTTTATTTTCATTAAATATGTTTATTTAATGGAGAAGTGAGAAATCGCCTCCGATTTCTTTCTATCCTTTACATCATTCTGTGTCCTTCTAAATATCAATTTGGTAAACTCTTTTACTACTATCCTTTCTTCCTATCATTTCTATAATAAAATCACTCCTATTCTATCTCTTGAATCCATTATCTTATTTACATATTTCCCATCTCACTCTACTGTAACCTTCCATATAATCTTATATTCCTTTTCTCTTTATCATTTTTCCATTATTTCTCATTATTTTCTAACAAACTTATAATTGCTAAGTCTCCCCATTGTTCTCTCATACATCTGATAACCAATTCCCAATCTTTATAGAAATTCCTCAATGTGTCCTCCTTCAGTAATTGGGTTAATTTATCTGCTTCCATCATGTCATATAGTTTCCACATCCAATCTTCTTTTGTAGGTATATCTTTTTTTTCCAGTTTGGGCATATGCAATTCTAGCCATGAGTAAATAGAATAGTACTTTCCCGTGTTGTTGTGTTTTTTTTCCAATTTCTCCCCTAATATTCTTAACAAAAAAGTTTCTGGTCTCATTTCTATGTTTATCTTTAACATCTCATTGATTATTTTCCTAATCATTTTCCAATATTTGATAGCCTTTTTACATTTCCACCAACAGTGAAAAAGAGTTCCAGGTGAGTCCTTGCATTTCCAACACTCATTATTAACCTTTTTGTACATTTTACCTATCTTATCTGAGGATAGGTACCATCTGTAAAACATTTTGTACCAGTTTTCTCTTAACCCTTGTGACGCTGTATATTTCAATCCTTTCTTCCAGATTCTTTCCCACTGGTCCAATTGTATCGGATAACCAAATGGATTTTCCTCTGACAGCAGGGGAAATCCACCATTCAAAGGAATACTGGACTGATTGGGGAATTCTTATCTTGCAATTCATTCTGACTGTGATGGTAGACTGGTGTGAGAGCAGTAACCACAGAAGAGGTTGGGTGAGAACCCAGGACAGGCATTCTATGATAGAGAACATGAGGCCCTGGAGATGGGTCAGAAGGGTGATATCAGCCTGGAGAGAAGCTGTGGCTGTGGAAATGGTGTTCCTGGCAGCCTTAATTCTTTCCTGGGGGAGTATGATTGTACCTGACTGGGTGCCGATAATGACATGTAGGTGCTGGGCTGAAGTGGCTTTTCCCACGATTTACCATAAAACCATTAGATGCCAGTGAGCACAGCAGCTCGATATTTGAGACCCTGTTGCAAGAAACAGGGTGGATAAGCAGGTGTTGAGGAACACGTAAATATGCAGTTGGGACTTCTTCCAGTGCACTACCAGGGCCACCATGATTTTGGTGAACAGCATGGGAGCTGAAAACAGACCAAAGGGCAGGACTTTGATTTGACAACTGGAACCTCCAAAAGCAAATGAAAGGAACAGTCAGTGATGGGGGTATACCAGAACATGGAGATAGGTCAGGTCCAGAGATGACAAGAAATCTCCTGGTTGAAGGGCTTGAAGGATGTGTTTGATTTATTTCCATTTGGAAGCAGCACTTTCTGATGAAATCACACATACCCAGATTCTATATAGCCCTCCATGTGCCATTTTTCAACAGCAAGTAGCTCCCTTTGCACCTTTGCGAAGATAGTATCTTTTCTATTGCTCCAGTTTGTGCCAGATAGTCAACAGATTTCAGTAGGAGGCAATGCTTTTGAGGATTTCTGGACTTTGGGGGAGCATTGAAGAAGCTATGGATACTGCAGGAAAATTCGATTTTGTAGCTGTGTGTGAGCATGTCCAGCAGCCGACGTGGGTGGGGTTTTTTTAAGGTATAAGAGATGTGAGGAGAAGAGAAACAAGAGATTTAAGAAACATTTAAAGAAAGAAATGAAAGTCTGAAGCAATGGGTGACAATCCATCCAAATGATGTTCCTCCCTTTTCCACTGGGAAACATTACTAGATACTTTAGCAAATAGTATTTCATAATAACCATGCAAAAGTAAGGTACAGTATACTAAGAACCTCCTGAAAATTTGAACACATCTATGCATATTCTTTAAATTCAGAATTCAAGAAGATACCTGTTTCCTTACTCATGCTATTGTTACCACAACCATTGAATAACTTACTGTCTTTGCCAATGTGCAGGCCAGCTCTGGGTTGTTAAGGATCTCATAGTAAAACACAGAGAAATTAAGCGCTAGGCCCAAACGAATTGGATGTGTGGGCTGCATCTCTTTCTTGCTGATATCAAATGCCTCCTGGTAAGCAGCCTGTGAATTTTCTATTGTTTCTGTAAAGAAAGAGCAAATACTGGTAAGGCACACAAACTGAGGAACCTTCACACAGTATGTAGATATGGTTTTTTTTCTCCTTACATCAGTGCTACCCAGAGTGGTGGTTTGTAGACAGGCACTGGTCCCTAAACCACTGACATCTTGATCCATGGCAGATTTCCGGGGGGGGGGGGGGGGGGGGGGAGCAACAACTGTAGCCGATGGTCCCAGTCCCTGCCATACTGGGGAAAAACAGTGGTCTGTACCCCACATCAAATAACTTGAGGGGCATAGCCCACACTGCATTTGCTTTTACTAAAAAAACAAACAAAACACACACACACACAAACACCCTTAAATGAAAGCAGTACTCACGTTTTCTGTCATCTCCACTTGCAACTTCTGCAAGGTATCGGAAGTAGTCTCCCTTCATCTTCAGGTAGAACACCTTGCTCTCTGGATTAGTTGCGTTAGCTATTAAGTATTTGTCCAGCAGCTCCTACAGAAAAAAGGCAGGATGAAAATGCTCATTTATATAACTTATTAAATGAGTTAAAAATATTTAAACAAACAACTGTCACCATAGCTGTATACTGTATCAACAATAATACATATGACTTTTTTTTATTTTGATAATATGGGATATTATTCTATAGATAGGCACAAAATGGCAGCTTAATGAGACAAAGGAATAGTTCAATAAAACAAAGGCAATGCCTCAAAGTTATCATTAGACCATACTAATGTATCTATCAGGAAAGAAAAACTGTGGCTAAATTCCTTTTCAGTCTAAAGAGTGAAGCCAATTGAACTGTGAAGCAAATCTTGCCCAATGTGCTAAAGAAAATTAGGAACAATGTGAGGATCCTTACATTATCTGCTATTTCAGAAGATGACAGGCTTTTAAACCAGAGAAAAATCCCCATCAATAGCACATAAGGAAAACATGCTTCTAATACACAATCCAACTGTGTCCAAAATTAATGTTTCTCTGATAGTACAGCTATTCTAGTTGATCATTCTTTTTACTCTGAAACGAATCCATCTTAATTAGGTGATACAGAAGTACTGCATATGACATTGGCACAATAACTTTTCAAACACTATAAATAGTCTTCTTAGTACCAAAGCTACATTCACTAAGGGTTTATTTCAAATTTGGACAAATGGCAAATACAGAACTCAACTGTGCTAATCTGGACAACACCACTGTCTAGATCAGGGGTTGGCAACCTACGGCCCGTGGGCCAGGTCCGGCCCCCCGAGGCCTTTGGACCGTCCCTGCCGACCCCCATTGCAGCTGCCATTTTGGAAAACAAAATGGCAGCTGCGGCGCGTGCGGCGGGGCCACATGCGCGCGTGCATGAGTGTGCGCGCCACCATTCCCCCCCCCCGGCCCGCAGAAGACCTGGAGGCCAGCGGGCCAGCCCCAGGTAAGAAAAACTTGCCGACCCCTGGTCTAGATTAAAAGTAAGGTTTGTCTGAAATAGAGCAAAACTGAATCTAAAGACATGTCGCAATTTGATTCTAAGAGATACAATGTAGGTCCAAAATTTGATACATTTCTTTCCAAATTTTCCATATTAGATAAATATCTGGGTGGGAAAGGAGGACTTTTTTTTTTTAGACTGGCAGTACTAATTTAACTGTGAATGCTATTACCTGTAATTTCTAATCCCAATGCTTTGGGAGAGAGGGGTTGTATTACAGGATTTATTCCTGATATGAGATCAGGAATGTTGAAAAAGTATGACTAGAAGGAACTAAAAGTGTGTGGGGCTTGGGAAATAAAGGATGCTCACACCCTTCTACCACTGCATGCTCTACACAAATTGCCCATATTCTACTGCAGTTTGTGGCTTTGGTGCCAGTTAATTCAAAGAACCATAAAGAGGGCTTCATTCATAAGTAACCCCTTAACCCTTAAATGTATTCCAAAATTTATTTATTTATTTATTGCATCTACCCAACTGCATTTGTTATGAAACTTGGCACGCCTAACCCCTCAAAACTGGCAACTGTCACTACAAATATAATTCAATTTTGCCAATAAATAAAGTTTGTCAGTTTCCTTTTTTAAAAACCCACTGTAAACCCATCCCCAACACAAACCGCCACATCACAGATTTTTATGCGATTATCCAATTTTAACAAATGGTAATAAAAAGTACATCCATTTGTTGCTTTTCAATGACAGTCAGGAGGAGGCATGAATACCTTGGATTTCTGAATCCAGAATCAGTGCTAGATAGAAATGAAACCAGGTGGCCTCTCTTAAGATCCACCACTTCTGCAGCTGACTACCCCTTCCACCTCAGTCATGAGCCACCTGGCAGTCAATAGTTACTTGTATTTAAATAGTCATCCTATTGGATAACCGTAATTTGGGGTTTAAATAGTAGTTTCTTCAGATTCACTAAACCAGGGGTAGGCAACCTTTCCCCTTTAAGGGCCGAGGGACTTCAGCTCCCAGAATCCCAGGAGCTATTGGCCAACATGGGACTATTGGCCAACATGGGTGAGGCTTCTGGGAGCTGAAGTCCCTCGGCCCTTAAAGGGGAAAGGTTGCCTACCCCTGCACTAAACTATGTTTAAGGCCTTATGATTCTTAACACACCAGCCTTTATCTAAATCAGTGGTCCCCAAACTACAGCCAGTGGGCCGAACCCGGCCCGTCGAGGCCTTACCGGCCCGCCCCCATCGCCGGACGCCATTCTGGCACACATCCAGCGAACTGGCCCCTGGATCAAAAAGTCCAGGGACCCCTGATCTAAACGAATCACTGGAATTAAAATATTGCCATCCATGGGTGGCAAGCCCCCTTTTTTCTTAACGGTGGCACGTGCACACAGCCGCGCCACCATTAAGAAAAATGGGACACGATTTTGGTATCCGTGCAGAGGGTGGGTGTCCAGAATGGATCCCCCGTGGATACGGAGGTTTTACTGTACTAATATACAATTTAGGACTATGCAAACATAACCAAAAAGCTATTTGAATAGCCACAGTTGGACAATTGAGCCTTATCCAGAGGCTCTGCCAGTCAACCGTCCCCACTGCCTCCCTATGATACGTTCCAGCCTCTCTGCCTTCTCCCACCCACCCCCCAGGCAAGCTTACATGCCATTTAGTGCCACTACAGTGGAGAATAATCCAGTTCAGATCTAGTCACAGATGTAAGTCATTTCAACTTCCGAATAAACACTAGAACCTTATGTTTAAAGTTCTGTTAATACAGTGCGTCAGGACTCCATGAAAGTGAAAAAACCTCGAGAGAACACCTTTCTAGGAATCTCTAGGTCCTCCAGAGCAATTTTATAGTCCACATCCACCAGAAACTAACCACAAAATCATGCTGGAAGATCTACAAATGCCTAGAAGTGTTTTCTCTAGGGCTGCATCTACACTACAGAAATAATCCAGTTTGAGCCTGCTTTTAACTGCCATGGCAAAGCTCTGGTGCCTCAACAAACTATTATTCCCAGAATTTCTTCACCATGAGTCATGGCAGTTAAAGTGGGCTCAAACCAGATTATTTCTGCAGTGCAGATGCAATCTAGGAATCTTTAGGTCCTCCACTGTGACTCTATGGTCAACTTCTAGCAGTGACTCCAGGGGAACTAGTCATTTCTAGAGAGAACCTATTAATCCAATCCATGAATAATCAAATCCGCAAATGTGAAGGGTGGACTATCCTGCTGACAGATAACTCAAGAAAGTGGAAATCTTCTCTTTCTTTTATTGTGGTGCTCAATATACAGTTGTCCCTCCGTTTTCGTGGACTTGAAGTCTGCGACCCTCATTTATCCGGGAAGGACAAATGGCAGGGCACAAAACGGGGCACCCCCCACGGCACATACCCACTCACCCCAGTGGATATGCACCTCCATTCAAGCCAATAGGGCTTGAATATTTGCGTTTCCTTTTTCACAGGGGGTGGTGTCCGGAACGGATCCCCACAAACAAGGAAGGGCGACTGTACTTTCCTTTATTTTTATCTGTCCTCCCACCTTCTTCCAGCAGGGGTCTCCACTAATCACAATCTATTCTGAGTGGAAGCAGCTTTTTCATTTGCAAAAAGAAACTCTGGATCCAACCAAAACAGCCTTTATACTGAAATGTACAACAGCATTATCATTAAATGTGATCTACTGCTTAGTAATGCTTCAGTTCCACCCACTGCCTAATTTCAAAGAAAGTACATCATATTGCTTAATGTGAAATACAATTTTACTTTAAATACATCTTGCTTTGTACCAAATTTAGCTTGAAGTTAAAAAATTGCTGGTGACAAGAGGAGCCTAGAGGAGAGCATAGTTTTATGCCATAAGTCGACCTGAAGGCACATAGACACACAGTTATGGGTGTGCCTGATTGACGAGACAAACCCATCTTGAGGTCTTTCAAGCCTGGAATAGTTAGCAGTACTGGATATTAAAGGAAAGGTGGGGAAAGTGCAACTCCCCTAAAGCCTCACCAGTCTCCCAATTCTTTTTTAAAAAAACAAGTATGATTTTTTGAGCATTATCGCCTGCTGCACAGAAAAAAACCTCAAACAAGTGAATGTGTTCAAAAAGTTGTGTTACCACTTTATAGGATGGATTGGAGAGGAAAACTGAGGCATTTGGGCTTGCAGGGGGAGGTAACCTATGTGGAAGCTAAGGAAAATTGGGCCCTGCCCTCCATGCTGTTGTCTAACACTGGATTTAACTCTATCATACATGTGTAGTAAGGCCAAATGCAAAAAATAAGCATGCTCACTGTGGCTTTTTAAAATATAGAAGGCTCTTGGTATCCACTGGGTTTGGTTCCAGGCCCCCCCTTGGATATCAAAATCCATGGATACTCAAGACCCATTAAATAAAGCAGCACATTAAAATGGTGACCCTTATATAAAATGGCAAAATCAAGGTATGCTTTTGGAATTTATATTTGTTTTAAGTATTTTCAAGCCATGGTTGGTTGAATCTGCAGATATGGAGGACTGACTGTACATGAAATCCATGTATTCTGAAGCCATCCAGGTTTGTCAAACAATATAGATATCATAACACAGAACTCCTATCTATTTTGCTTTTTTTTGTCATGTGCTTTCAAGTCATTTCCAACTTATGGCAACCCCAAGGCAAACGTATCATGGGGTTTTCTTGGCAAGATTTGTTCAGAAAGGGACGCCTTCCTCTGAGGCTGAGAGAGTATTACTTGCCCAAGTCAGTTTCCATAGCCAAACAGAGATTTGAACAGTGGCTTCCAGAGTCCTAGTCCAACACTTAAACCACTATACTATGCTGTCTCTGATTTCCTCTAGTGCATTATTTTAATCTCAAGATCTTTGGTCTGCATCAAATACCCACATTTGGAAACATTTTTGAGTAAAAATCTTCAAAAATATACCTTATGAATCAGTTCCATACTTTCAGCTGGAGGACATAAATATTCTGTTCCTAGCCAGTACAAATCTGCACTAAAAGCTAAGCCCTGAAACAGACTTTAAACAGTCCTGTTGTTATTCTGGTTTTGCTAGTCAAAGAAGTAGCAAGGGCACTTGTTTTTACAGTAGGGAAAAGTTACTACGAAACCCGGGGATTCTGGTAGTTTGACTTCAAAAGTCAACTTTTCCAAACTCTAGTCCTAACATATATTTCAGTACATATTACCTGCACATCATATAAAGTCTGAAGCAGGGGTCGGCAACCTTTTTTGCCGGGGGGCCAGGAAGGGGGGGATGGCGCGGGGGCCAAATTTGCACGGCGCAGCCGCTGTGGGGCCTTCCAAAATGGCACCCGCCATCGTGCACATGCGTGCGTGTGGGCCGCCATTTTGGAAGGCCAAATGGCACCGTACACATGTGCACGGCGCCGTTGGGGCTTCTAAAATGGCACTTGCGTCGCGCGTGCATAACGTGGTTGCCATTTTGGAAGACCCCACAGCGGCTGCGCCATGTGAATTCGCATGGCGCAGCCGCCATGGGGCCTTCCAAAATGGTGCCGGCGTGCACAGGGCGGCGGCGGCAGGACTGGCCACGGGCCGGTTCCAAGGCCTCAGCAGGCCGGGTTTGGCCCACGGGCCGTAGGTTGCCGACCCCTGGTCTGAAGTAATTTCATTCCCAAAGCCAACCACTTTTCTATTCCTAAACTTCCAGGATGCTCACATGCAACCTTCCACCAGATTACTCATCATATTTTCCTAGAAAAATAACCAAGTATAGTGAGAACAGAGTAGCAGTGGGAACAAAGCAGGAAATATGGAGTCTAGTCTAGTTGACAGAACTAATTGGACCCAGAACAGAAGTCCATGAGAAACTTTTTGGGATATGACATAAAAGTGGACCTACGTGAGAACCTTACACTGAAAAACAAGTTAGAAGAGTAGTAACCATTTAATTCTTATATGTTTAAGTCAAAAATAGGTACTAACAAGCCCTCATACTCCATTCCTTTGTTATTCTGAGTTCACAGGCAACATTACCACATTACCAGTCACTATTAATATGAAACTGCACTTATCTGTGAAAATCTTTCTCCTTTCCACTTCCTCATATAAACTTTGGCCACTATAATGATGCAAATAAGAGCATGAGAGCTGACATCTCCTACCCTCACCCAAAGGTGCCTGTCACCCCTGGAGGCATCATGGGTAGAAAGAAAAAAATCCAGAAATGTTGATACCATGGAAATAACCCACATTTTTCTCTAGAGTTTTGCTGGGGGGAAAAGGTCTGGAAACATGCTCTTATGAGGAGCAGCCTAAGCAGCTGGGTATGTTTAGCTTGAAGAAGAGAAGGTTAAGGGGTGACATTATAGCCATTTTTAAATATTTGAAGGATGTCATATTGAGGATGGAGCAAGCTTGTTTTCTGCTGCTCCAGAGGAAAGGACGAGAAGCAATGGATGCAAGCTACAGGAAAAGAGATTCCACCTCAACTGTTAGGAGAAAGGTCTTGACAGTAAGAGCTGTTGGACAGTGCAACACACTCCCTTGAAGTGGTGGAGTCTCCTTTGGAGATCTTTAAATTGAGGCTGGATGGCCATCTATCAAGAGTGCTTTGATTGTGTGTTCCTACATGGCAGAATGGGGTTGGACGATGGCTCTTGTGGTCCCTTCCAACTCTATGATTGTATGAAAGTAATTTTTTTTAGAAAAATGCAGTAAATACTTCTACAGATTCAAAGATATTATGTTACTTTACAAACATAAAATGTATTATATATAACTTGGTTTAGCATAGAATCGTCACGTTTGGTATATAAAAATTAGTTTTTTCTAGATTAGGGACCGGCAACCTACAGCCCCCGGGCCGGTTCCAGCCCAGGCCGATCCCTGCCGCTGCGCGCCGCAGCACATTTTTTTCTCCGTGCGGCTGCGATGCGTTTGCGCATGCGCAGGAATACTGTGCATGTGCAAACGAGTTGCGGCCGCCATTTTGGAGAGCAAAATGGCGGCCACCACTTGCTGCCACCATTTTGTTTTCCAAAATGGCAGCCGCAACTCGTTTGCGCATGCGCAGTATTCCGGCGCATGTGCAAACGCGTCACGACCGCCATTTTGATTTTTAAAATGGCGGCGGCAGCGGCGTGCGTGGGGGGGTCACGCGCTGCTGCGGGGTGCGCATGTGTGCATGCGCGCACACACTGCCATCTCCCCCTCGGCCCGGAGGATTTTGGAGGACCGGCCCACGCATCAAAAAGGTTGCCTACCCGTTCTAGATAATAATGCAAATTGGGTTCACTTTTTTTAACTGTTACAAAGCAGGCTACAAGTTCGGACATGTAAGGAACTTCTAGTTTTGCCATTTTGATAGGACCAGACAAAAAACAATTAAGATCAACAGAAATTATCAACATTAGCGAAACAGACAAAATTATTTTGTCTCCTCTAGTGTTTCGTGGTGTCAAGCAGATATAACTCATTCATTCCTATAAAAAGACCTAAGAAAAGGAGACCAAGACCAGGAACAGCAAAGAAAAGATAAAGTGTACACTGCCTCACTTAAAATTCTTTCAGTTACATAATTTTAGGGATAAAATGTTGGGGGAGTAAATATATGAACAATGTTAGTATAAAATTATACACATCCATACCATCATACTTAGGAGACACACTCTTCCCTTCACCACCCCCAAGATACTCCCATCAGTTTCACAGAATCCCTGAGCTCCCTCTGCCCTTTTCCTTCACTCTAGGTCTAGAAAGTAGAGCATGACCTCCAGCTACACTGCCTTTTCATTATTATTTTTTAAATCATAGGTGAGCTATCTCACAGGCCAAAGCACCCCTGCCCCACACCCCCAAACATTAAAAAAGTACCTTAAATAGTTTCTTGTACCATCCAGAATGCATGCAAGGTAATTATGCCATGCCCATTTCTGCAGCATATTTTAGATGGGGAAAGACTGAGAAATCAGTACTACAGATAAGCTCCTTCCACTCTAGTTTCCTGTTCTAGTTCAAAGAGTCCACAATGAGCAATGAAGCAGATAGCAAGAGTTCACAATATGCAGCCTGTGATGCACATGCAGCCCAATCCAGTCATTTTTATGCCTTCAATCATACCAGGAAAAAAAGCCCCCGTGTCATGAAAACATGAAAAATCACAGAGGCAAGTCTCCTCTAAAGAAAGTCAGAGGGCCTTACCTTATTGAAATGGCACCTTTCCAGCTTTTGGTTTTTAAACTTGGACTCCTAGTTTGGAGAAAACTAAGAAGGAGGTAGTCTATATAGAGCAGGGGTAGGCAACCCAAGGCCCGGGGGCCGGATGCGGCCCCCCTGAGGCCTTTGGACCGGCCCCAGGCCAGTCCTGCCGCTGCCCGCCATAATGATATTGATTATTGTTGTTATTACTTGTTCTTGGGGTTTTACTTGGCAAAATCTCCACAGGGGTTTTGCCATGGCTTTTCTGGGGCTGAGAAAGTGTGCATGCATATATTTTTTTAATTTTTTTTTTAAATTTTTTTTAAATGTATTTATTTATTTATTTATTTATTTATTGTGCTTCAGCCCCCCAATTGTCTGAGGGACAGCAACCCGGCCCCCAGCTCAAAAAGGTTGCCTACTCCTGACATAGAGAATTACATGCATTACACTGGTATCTGGACCAGGAAAGTTATCCATCTCTGTTAAAGAGCCTAGATATGCATAGAAAATAATGCCTCAACCCAAATTTTAGAAGCTAGCTATTTCCCCCTTGCTACATTTTAACAACAGAGTCTTCTTATGACATTGAGAAATAGCAGAAAAACCTATCCCATTATCAGTAAAGATCGTGTTTCAAAGCTTACTGGTCAGGTAGATTCAGGTTCCTTTTGAAGGTCATGTGAACAGACCAAATGGAAGCAGTCAAATGGGCAAATCCTTTTCCTCGCTTTCCCCAAATCAATGCAAAATCTTTCCAGCACTGGATCCCAGTCATTATTTATGTCAGTATATTAACATATTAGCTTCACTCACACACCCTCAAACATACTCCAATACTGGCGTATCTTTTAAACGTATCTATTGTACTTGTCTGTTTTAACTAGTACTGTACTATGATTTACTACTTCATTGTATTAAATTTTACTATTATTCCTTGTTATTTATTCTGCAATTTTACATTACTGTAAGCCACTCTGAGCAATCTGACTACAGTAAAAATCATAGTATTTGTTGTGTGCGCCTTCAAGTTATTTCCAACTTATGGCAACCCTCAGGCAAATCTATCATGGGGATTTCTTGGCATGATTTGTTCAGAGGGGGTTTGCCACTGCTTTCTTCAGAGGCTCTGAGAGTACAGCTTGTCCAACATCACACTGTAAGGGTTTTAAACTATTTTAAGTTTCTTTAGATCCCATTTTGAGAAAAAGGTGAATATAAGTATAACAAATAAAATAATAAATAATTGAGTTCTATTCATTTCCTTTAAAGAAGAAGCCTCTCCTGGATCTAACAGAGAGAGGGCAGATGTTCTCCAAAACAGTTAAATTGCTCACCACTATCTAAGAGAGGAAGTTTTAAAACTTTAAAAAATTGGAGAGAAGTGTGGGGCCTTCTGAGATCAAATAGAAAGCACTAACTGCCTTAATAGGAATGTATCTATGTACATGTGCCTTCAAGCCACCTGGAAACTTAATGGTGGCCCCATGAATTCCACAGGGTGACCTCCCTAAATTCCACAGTGTGGATTGCTCAATATTGAATCTTCAGGCACTATCAAGATCCAGGGACATATTCATTACCTTTCTATGAATAGAGAGCTTTCCCATCAGCACGTCTGTTTAAGTAAGCCACAACCTGAATTTCATGAATAGTTTGACCTGACTGTTTTAAGGAAGCAAGCAAGCACCAGAGCTTTCCCTGATAAGATGCACTAAACTTGTCCACAGCTATCTGTACCTTAATAACTTGGGATAGGATTACTGCAGTACATTCACTTGTGATAGCCTTTAAGAATAAAGTGGAAACTGCAGCTAATCCAGAACACTGCAGCTAGTCTGTTAACAACAAACAGACAATCTGCTACTGACTGTACGAAAGAACTCCCCGGGGCTCACAAAGTGCCCAAGCTCAATCCTAAAGGCTGGGCCCTCAAGATGTGGCTAAACTGCAGCTTTCATCAGCCAATGGTGAGGAACTGCAGTCCAACAACTGGAAGACCCTGGTTGCCCAACCCAGCTTTACAAGGCGTTCAACAAGATCATACGTTGACTTGCCCACTGCAATGGTCATTAGAGGCCGATCTCTCTTGGGTGGCCTCATTATCTGAAACGTGGTGGGAAGCAATTGGAGAAGCAGTCTTTCTGGTAATGGCTCTTCGCCTTTGGCACACTCAAAGCTCACCTGGGATTGTCATTACGATAATTTTATACACCAGGGGGGAAAAAAACCATGTGTCTTCCCAGGCTTTCAAGAATTGCTACTGTCAGCATTTAACTTAGTTAAATTAAACATTTTCTATTTGAAAGAAATTTTGATTTTTATTTATTTATTTTGCTGTAGCAGTTAAAATTCTTCTTTTTAAATTCTTCTTTTTATAGTATACTGTTTATTACTCTGTTATCCACTCCGCCAAACATAAAATGGAGGGTGGGGTTCAATGACTATGGACTGATGTTGCTGAAAACAATAATCACTCATGCCTACCATGCATAAAAGCAGGTCTTTGACTAAGAACAACACTAAAAAATTTAAAGTAAAACTTAACAGTCATGCATTTTGTTGATTAATTCAAAAATGTTTCCTCCATACTAGTGAAAGAAAATCTTGCCTGCACTACAATGACCAAATAACAACTTGGCATGCTATCCATGTACCTCTGGACAAATATAGAACTAGTTGAAGTATATCAAAACCAAATATATTCTCTTGGCAAATTAAATAAATTATGAAATTTTTAAAAGCACCCTGAAGTTTCATGATCGACCAGAAGTCAATACATATCTGAAAAATAACTGCTTACTTGATTTTTCTTGTATTTATAAACTATCACTCTATTAGAAGAATTTAAAATCTGTTTATTGCATATATGGGTATCAAAGATACTCCTTCAAATCTGTATTTTCCAATTAAAGCTATTCTTGAAGCAATATTTAAAACACTTCTGGTAGTAATGAGATATTTCCTGCAAATTAAAAAAAACTACTTTCCAGTTAAAATAGACTCTTCAAATCTGTATTGTCCAATTAAAGCTATTCTTGAAGCAGTATTTAAAACACTTTTGGTAGTAATGAGATATTTCCTGGAAATTAAAGGAAACTACTTTCCAGTTAAAATAGACTTCTGTGTTTTAGTCACACTTTTAACTTCTGTATATTTTTATGTAATTTTATATTGTTTTTAGAACTATTTTAAATTTTATTACATTTTTTTCTGAAAACAATGCTAGCATATATATGTCAATGTGCCTAGAGAAATTATACAGTGAAAAAACTTGTTTGAAAGCAGGCATGTTTGAAATCAGAAAGCCTAGACCAGGGGTAGGCAACCTAAGGCCCGGGGGCCGGATGCGCCCCCCCCCCCCGAGGCCTTTGGACCGGCCACAGGCCAGTGCCGCCACCGCCCCCGCCATGATGATATTGATTATTGTTGTTATTACTTGTTCTTGGGGTTTTCTTGGCAAAATATCCACAGGGGTTTTGCCATGGCTTTTCTGGGGCATGCATATATTTTTTAAATTTTTAATTTATTTTTATTTTTATATTTATTTATTTATTTTTAGTGCTTTGGGCCCCCCAATTGTCTGAGGGGCAGCAACCCGGCCCCTGGCTCAAAAAGGTTGCCTACCTCTGGCCTAGACCTATATAGGCACTTGTGAAGCTTCTGCTCTATAATAGTGACTATGGCCCAAAATACATTGCAGAAATAATCCAAATTGAAACCATTTTTAACTGCCCTGGCTCTGTGTTAGGGAATCCTGGGAATTCTAGTTTGTTGTGGCACCAGAGCTCTCTGACAGAGAAGGCTCAATGTCTCTCACAAAACTACAGTTCCCAGAATTCCCTAGCACTGAGCCAGGGCAGTTAAAAATGGTCTCAAATTGGATTATTTTTGCAGTGTGTTTTGGATCCATGACTACTGGCTAAAGTCCAGAGAGCTATTGTAGCTACATATAATAGGTACATGCAAATTATTTTTTTACTTTATCTGAAGAATCAATCTTTTAAACTTGCTTCAACTTAATCATGGTTTGCTATGTCAAGTGAGGCCATTTTCAGAAATACAAAAAAAACCATGTTTCTCTACAATAAGGAATTAATATAAAATGCAATCATTTACATTTTGTCTATACTGGCATTTGCTACAAAATTAAGTTTGTCTTTGGAAATTCACCTTGAGTACACTTGTTGCTTATGCATGGCATAAGTACCAGTAAAGTATTTATCTTCCGCTGGTTATTGACTGGCAGAACACAATTCCAGTTAAGATTTAGGTACCATGAAGGAAAATGGCACAAAGGAGCAATGGGACAAAAATGCACAGAACTCCAATTATTTTAACGTAACGTCTGTAAGGCACATAAGGTACACAAATACACAAACATGGCAAGGTACTGCTGATCTGGAATGTTAAAGAAGTAGTAGTGACCATACTCACACTATTTAAATATCACAGAAACATGTAAAAACATACACTCTATATAAATCCCAAATAGAAAAGTTTTGTTGAATCTTCCCAAACAAGACAAATGAACTCATTTACATTAGACATCCTGTGCCTTTCCCCCCTACTATCACTTCCTGCCACCACTACTACTACCGCCTCTGGCAGTTCTCTATCACTTACAGTAAATGATCTTAAACCAGTCCAGAACACACTATACTAAGTTAATATACAGGTAAAAGCAACACAAGTTATTAGGTGAAAAATCAACAGAAGTAGAGATTTACTCAGTGGATGAGAACTCAACTCATATTAGCTGCTTTCAAATTTCAGAAAGCACAGTATCATGAGATTCTGTATTTTCAAGTTTTCATCCTAACAGCTTTTCAGAACAAGACTGGTTCTTTATATGGGGCATTACGATGTGATACAACTGTCCATAATGGATAGTAAGGCAATGTTTTTCCATTCAGTTGCATCTCTCAGGTGAGTAAGTTATTTACATAGAAGATAAAGCCAACTTACCAGAACCGTAGTACAGATGGACTTAAGCTCAGACTCCACTTTCTCTCGGTAGTCCTTGACAAGCTGCATCTTCTTATCATTGCCATCGGTTTTCTGCTCAATGCTAGAGATCACCCGCCAAGCAGAGCGTCGCCCCCCTACAACATTCTTGTACGCCACGGAGAGCAGGTTGCGTTCTTCATTGGACAATTCGGCACCCTGTTCTGTCACTGCCTTCATGCAGGTCGCCATATCGTCATAGCGCTCCGCCTGCTCAGCCAGCTTGGCCTTCTGGATCATCTCGGTCTTTTCCATGTTGGCCAGCAGCAGTATCAGCAGCAAGGCAACTGATTAGATAAGAAGAGAAGGAAGGGCCTTTCACACAGTCAAGGGAAGGCACCTCAAAACCTGCAATAACAAAGAGACATTTGAAAACCTGTGCTCATCCTAAGGGAACAATTGCAATTGGAGGAGCTACTATGGATACAGGAGGTCAGGCCAGTAAGGTCTAAAACACACAGCAGAAATAATCCAGTTTTGAGTTTTAACTGCCCTGGCTCAATAGTTGGGAATTCTGGGAATTCCATACCATTAGTTTTGTAGTTTTGTGACCTTCTCTGTCAGAGCTCTGGTGCCACAATAAACTACAATTCCTAGGATTCCTTAGCACTGAGCCAGGGCAGTTAATGTGGTCTCAAACTGGATTATTTCTGCAGTGTGTTTTGGACCTAAGGAAGGTAATGACAATGAAGTACTATTGCCAAACTAAATGCAAGAACAGAACAAATACTCATCTTCAGAATAGGGAGAGTTACCTCCCCACCCTGAAAAGGATGTTCCACCTCTTCAGACAGGAGTTTTGGTGTTTAAAAAACAGCAATCAGGTTCAAAGTAAGCAAATCCTTACTTCAAGGAGTGGGGAATGCACCACTCAAGATGTTTTTGAGCTGCAATTCCCATTGTTCCTACTCAGCATGCATGACAATATGGGAGATGCAGTTCAACAGCATCTGGAAAATGGGTCAGAAATTACTGGAAGAAACCAAATCCCTGAGAAATCCCCTTTAATTAATTTTTTTTTTAAAAAAAACTGTTATGGAGAAATAAACCACTACTGGCTTTTAATGCCTCTGAGGCTCAAGTCTCCCATGCTCCCAGCTTCTCTCTCTCTCTCTCTCTCTCTTTTAGTGAGGCTCAAAGGTGCTGCAAGATCCCTGGGCATCCTGATTTTCCAGACTGAGGCAGCTGGGCCTTTGAATCCTAGCTTTTAATAGGAATGTGAGGCATGTGCGGAGAGGAACCTACTACTCCCTGGCGGTGGAGAAGAAGGAGGAAGAGGGTGTTGGGGGGGCACCCAGGGCCTCAACAGGCATGAGGAGGAGGAGGAGGAGGAGGAGGAGGGGGGCACTGGGGCCAGGGACACGAAGGAGAGGGCTGGTCAGAAGGTAGGTAGATAGGTAGGTAGGTAGATGACTCTTTCTCTTTCTGGACTCGAAGGGAAGGCTGTGGAGAACCTGCGGAAGGAAGAAAGGAAGGAAGGAAGGAGAGGAGGCGGATCCCCCTTGGCACCAGAGGAGAGGTCTCCCTCTGCAAAGGGGAGAGAAAGAGGGAGAGAAGGAAGAAAGGAAAAAAGAAAGAGGGAAAGGGAGGGAGGAAGGAAGAAGGAAATGAGGAAGGAAGAAAGGAAGGGGAAAAGGGAGGGAGGGAAGAAGGAAAGGGCAAAGGGAGAAAGGAAGGAGAGAAGGAAAGGGGAAAAGGAAGGAACGAAAGAGGTAACGAAGGAAGGAACGAAAGGAGGAAGAAAGAAGGGGGAAAGAAGGAAGGAAAGAAAAAGGTAAAGAAGGAAAGAAAGAAAGGAAAGGAAGGGGGAAGGAAGGAAGGAAAGAGATAAAGAAGGAAATAAAGAAAAGAAGGAAGGAAAATTAAAGAAGGAACGGAAAGGAGGAAAGAGGTAAAGTAAGGAAAGAAAATAAAGGAAGGAGGGGAAAGGAAGGAAGGAAAGAAGGAAATAAAGAAAAGAAGGAAGGAAAATGAAGGAGGGGAAAGGAAGGAAGGAAAGAGGTAAAGGAAGGAAAAGAAGAGGGAAGGAAGGAAAGAGTGAAAGCGAGGTAAAGAAAAGAAGGAAGGAAGGAAGGAAAGAAAATGATGGGAGAAAGAAGGAAGGAAAGGAAGGAAGGAAGGAAGGAAGGAAGGAAAGGGGGGAGAGTGTAGGAGAAGGCAGTGAAACCCGCGGCGGGAGGGAAAGGGAGGCGGAGGAGGGAAGGCCGGCCGCGACTCCCCTCCCAGGCCTGCCTTTGTCCCCGGAGGAGGGACCAGGAGGGCCAGAGGCCCCGCGCCTTCCCTTCCCTTCCCTTCCGAGGGACGAAATGGCGGCCTCCCTGCTTCCCTGCGTGCTCCGGAGGGAGATTCCTCAACCTCCCCCTCCCTCCGCTTCCACAAAATGGAGGCCGCGCCGAGAGGAGCCCAGGCAGTCCCCCGGCCGGCGCTCCCTGCCTTTCGCTGCTCACCCGAGGCGGGGTCCCGGGCTGGCGCCTGCTGGGTCGATTGCGGCCGCTGCGCTCCGGCTCTGGACCGAGAAGGAGGAAGGAAGGAAGGAAAAAGGAAGAAGGGAGGAAGGAAAGAAGGAAGGGAGGAGGAGGAGGGAGGGCGGGGGAGGAGGAGGAAGAGAAAGAGAAAAGGCCGCTCCCGTCTGAGCAGAGAGAGAGAGAGAGAGCGCGAGCGTTGCTACAGGGCGTTGGCACAAAGCGAAAAGAAACCCTCTCGGCGGCCGGGCCCGCGCTCATGCAGCTCAGCCTATCGGCGCTCGCTATCCCAGCCCTAGCTCCGCCTCCGAGTTGAGGACAGCCAATCCCGGCTCGGCAAACCGCCGCCTGGGTGGGCAGAGCCTAGGCTCAAGCTCGGTTGGCCGGTGCTTGCTGCAAGCTGGAGCCACGGGGTTTCCTCCAATTAGATCCAGGGTGAACGGACGTCACTGTCGCCATGGTGATGCCGCTACAGGGCCCCCCCCGTCCGCCCTCCCTCTATGTGTCACTCTCCTTCTCGCGCATGCGCGCTCCCGCCCGGAACGTTCTCAGCCTTCTTCCCTGGAAGCCTGGGCGAGGCGTGAGAGAGGGGTGTTGCGGTCGCCCTACTTTTCCCGGACCCGCCCTCCATTTCATGCTTCTGTCCTAGAGAATCCCAACATAGCCTCCATTTGCAGCATGACTAAGGAGAAGGGATTAAAAAGAGTGTTTTGAGCGTGTTAAAAAAAAAATTGGGTCACGTCCTCCATTTCCCCCCCCCCGAACGTCCTACATTTTTTGTAACGCCTTGTCCTCCTTTGCGGGAGGGAAATTGAGCCTTCACGACCCTGAAAGGGAGAGCTGGGCTCAATGTGAGTTTGTGGTTGTTCAGCTCCTCCTCCAACTACCACAGGAAGGAAGGGCACTGCCTTAAGTGGGAGGCATGCGAGCCAGAGATAAGGGTCCTCATTTTCCCGGACCCGTCCTCCACTTCAGCCTCTTGCGCAGGAGGCATTCCAATATGCCTTTCCATTTGGAGCATGGCTAAGAAGCATGGATTTATATTTCTATTATTGTTTTTGGCTTTCATTTTGTCATGCCCTCCATTTTTCCTTGGGTGTCCTACATTTTGTGGTGCCTTGTCCTCCTTGGCTGTGAGGACATCTGCTTCTGGGGGTTGGAGGGCAATGCTGCTCTACAGAGAAAGCCATGAAGGGTGGCTTTCACAGGGGTTTAATGCTAAGGATCCTAGAACAGAATATAGAGAAACCCCAATTGGCAAAGGAGTCAGACAAGGTTGCATCCCTTCACCATATCTGTTCAACTTGTATGCAGAACATATTGTAAGGAAAGCAGGCTTGGACATAGAAGAGGGAAGAGCGAAAATAGGAGGAAGAAATGTCAACAACCTGAGATATGCTGACGACACCATGATACTAGCAGAGAACCTCACACACCTGGAACACCCGCTAAGAAAGATCACAGAAGAAAGTGCAAAGGCAGGCTAACTGTTGAACATAAAACAAAAATAATGGCCACAGAGAACTTACACTCATTCAAACTAGACAATGAGGAAATAGAAATAGTAAAAGAGTTCTCATACCTGGATCAAACATTGATCAGAATTGGGACTGCAGCCAGGAAATCAGAAGAAAACTAAGAATGGGGAGGGTGGCTATGAAAGAACTAGAAAAGATCCTAAAATGCAAAGATACACAACTCAGCACAAAAGTTAGAATCATACAAGCCATTGTATTCTCTATTACTGTGTATGGATGCGAGAGCTGGACAGTTAAGAAAGATGATAGGAAGAAAATCAATGCATTTGAGAGAATGTGGTGCTGGAGAAGAGTGCTTAGGATCCCATGGACAGCCAAAAGGACAAACAAATGGGTCCTAGAGCAGATCAAACCGGAAACCTCCCTGGAAGCCAAGATGACCAAACTGAGGCTATCATACTTTGTACACATCATGAGAAAGGAGGGCTCATTGGAAAAAACATTAATGCTGGGAAGGTGGAGGGAAATAGGAAGAGAAGAAGCCCACATGCCAGATGGATGGACTCTATTAAGGAGGTCACTATGGGTATTAAGGGGTTGCAGGAATTAAGCAGAGCAGTGGAGGACAGAGGGTCTTCTTGGAGATATCTCATCCATAGAGCTGCCATGAGTCAAGAATGACTCGAGAGCAGTTAACAACAAATCCTAGAACATCCATCTGAGATCCACTGATGTATTATTATTATTATACATCATCATCATCTTGCTTGTTTATATCCCACAGGTTGAGCAGATATCCTCGCCACAAAGGAGGACAAGGTGCCGCAAAATGTTGGGCACTCAAGAAGAATGGAGGACATGGCCGAATAAAACCTAGAAACAGTGATATCAATGTAAATCCATGGTTCTCAGCCATGCTCAAAATGGCTCAATTGGAATCCCAGTGGAGAAAAGGCTGAAATGGAGGACATGACCTGGAAAAAGGAGGATGCAACCAGTCCAAATAACATGTAGGACGTTACAAAATAAAAGCTGACAACACTCATAGAAATTCGTGCTTCTTAGCCATGCTCAAAATGGAGAACGTTTTGGAATTCCTCCTGGAGAGATGTCCTGCAAAAGAAGAACACCTGGTCACCCTGGACCAAATATCATAACCACAAGGGAGGACAAGGCACCACAAATGTAAGACATTTGAGAAAAACGAGGACATGACTAGATAAAAGTTAAAAGCACTCAAAGAAATTTAAATTCGTGCTCCTTTGTCATACTCAAGGTGGAGGACATTTGGGAATTCCTCCTGGAGAGAAGGCTGAAATGGAGGACATGTCCTGGAAAAGGAGGACCTCTGATCACCTTGTATACCTTTCTTCCAATATAAGGACTCACGGCAGCTAACAAAATTTAAAACAGTACAAGTTAAAAACAATAAAAACATAGATAACAAAGTTTAAAAAGCAAACAATTTTAAATGGTTAAAAGCATGACACATTGACATTTAAAATGTATTAAAAACTCTATAGAAACCTCACACAGCATTAGACAGTAAACCCCTTACAGGATAGTGGTTTTTCTCCCTACTAGGAACAGGTCTTTTGTAAAGCTGATGAGTTCTGATGGTTTATTCATTACCAAGCAAAAACACTTTGCATTACAGAAGTTCATGAATATGTATTTCCAGGGGAATGGCTGTGTCTGTTGCACCAAAAATAACCATGAGTCTTGTAAATATATCCGGGGGTAGCATAGAGCAAAGCACAGTGTAGCAAAAGTACAGTACAGCAAGGTATAATTTATATATTTTATGCATTTTAGTTGCCCCCCAAAAGTTATCACTGTTTTGTGGATTTTGGATGTTATTGTACATGGATCTTGTAGCACCTTTGAGACCAACTGAAAGACCTGAGTCCGCTTCAGGGACATGGGGACTCAAATCAATGAAAGCTACCAAATTATCTCAGATTCATACAAAACACATTGCAGAAATAATACAGTTTGAGACCGCTTTAACCACGCTGGCTCAGCGCTAGGGAATCCTGGGAAGTGTAGTTTATTGCAGCATCAGAGCTCTCTGACAGAGAAGGCTCAATGTCTCACAAGACTACAGTTCTCACAATCCCCTAGCATTGAGCCAGGGCAGTTAAAGTGGTCTCAAACTGGATTATTTCTCCAGTTTTTGTGTTTTGGACCATAGCTTCAGAGGCGCTACAAGATCCCTCTGCAGACTGATTTTCCAGACCAACACAGCTACATCTTTGAATTTACCACCCGGAGTCTTGTGGTCCCTTTGTTACCCATAGTGCTCTTAATATCCAAAATATGAAAAAAACCCATATGTTACCCATAGTGCCCCTGCTATCAAAAATGTGAAATTCCATGATGACCTCCAGATGAACTCTGGCAGTGGAATTGGAGGCAAAAGGTCCTCTGCGCCCATGGCCTGGGCAGACCACCCTTAATCCTTAAGGTATACATAACCCCCAGATACTCCAGGAGAGTTGCAGATGCGATTTCCCCTGATGAGATCATCTAAACTAGGGGTAGGCAACCTTTCCCCTTTAAGGGCCGAGGGACTTCAGCTCCCAGAATCCCAGGAGCTATTGGCCAACTTGGGACTATTGGCCAACATGTCTGAGGCTTCTGGGATCTGAAGTCCCTCGGCCCTTAAAGGGGAAAGGTTGCCTACCCCTGATCTAAACCATCGAAAGGTGTATTGTGTCACACAGCCACAAGCACCCTCAGCCATCAAAGGTGTAATGTTTGTATTGTGCCACCCAGTCTCACATGCCCCCACCCATCGGAAGGTGCATTGTGCCACCTAGTCACACATTCCCCCAGGAAATGGGCCCCTCGGATTAAGACCACCAAACACAATGTAACACTATACAGCAGTGTCATCATCGCAATTATCGCCTTTCGCCCCAGGGCCCATTTGGCCCTATATAAACCCCAGATTTTGGCCAGTTGGTATGCTATCTTCTTGGTCTAAACGACTCCACGTCACTCTGACCTTTGAAGCTAGTTACCGGCAAGTCTGCTCGAACCCAGGCTGCGGAGCAAGACTTGTCTCCCACCATCTCGCATCCCATTTGCTTCCCGGAGGAAGACTACATCTCGGTAAGCATCACCCTTAGTAACGCCTGCATTCTGTTCCCAAACTCCAACCCTGATTTTCCTGAGCCTTGAGTGTGTGAGTGAGTGTATGTTCTGTGAGTGTGTTTCCCCTATTTCAATAAATTAGATGTCTAGTTACCAACATCTGTCTCAGCTTCATTCCTTGGAACCCCCTGGTCTCTTGGTATAAACATCGGGAGGGCGATCTCGTTGGGCTCTTGTAGCCGGCCCCTCTTGCAAATAATAATAACAATAATAAAATTCCCCTAAGGACTCTTGGCTACACCTTAAAGACTAACAAGTTGCATTTGCCAGGACCTTTGATGGGCTCAAGCCTACTGCATCAGATGTACAGAGAGCATGGCCTTAGTAGACAAATATATTGCTAAAACAATATATTGTTGCAGAGAAGAAAGCATCCTTTGCTCCTTCCTGTGAAGACCCTTCAGCTGAACTGACAAAGAGGAGGGAAACCTAAAGTGAATGAGCTGATCCCATCATGCTTCTCAAAAAATTCTGGCACTTTTCAGACCTTTTGAACCATTGAGTTTGTCTGTACAACATCTTCAACAATGATAGTGCAGTACAGATTTGCTTCTTTTTGAAAACTGCTACAGATTTGCTAGTAATTGCACTTATAAGGGATGCTCTTGGCTATAACCTAAAGAAATAAAAATTGAATGCTTTTTTTTTATTGAGCTGAGGTGCCTTCCATATAAGAAATTTTAGATCTGCAAAGTCATCTCCTTTCCATAATCAGTATTCCACACAGCACTTAATAAAGTGCTTTTTCAACCAACAATGAAAAAAATAATCAACAAGTGAACATCCAACCATCAACAAAATCCTTATTTTTAAAAATCTTGAGGGGCATCTACACTAGGGTTGCCATATCCCGATTTTTGCCAGGACATTCCCATTTTTTAAGGGTCTTTGGGATGTCCTGCCCAGTTTTGGGATCATGTCCTGGCAAGGTCAAGGCCTCCCTGACCCTGGCGCAGCCACATGGGGCCTCCAGCCAGCCCCAAAGACATCCAGCCAGGGGGCAAGGCCTTCCTAGCATGGCTGCACGGGGGCTCTGCTGGCCGGCCAGCCAAGCCGTGAGGCGAGGTCGCAAGGAGGTCCAGGGCGGTAAGGTCTTCCCTTGGCCTCAACACTGCTGCTGTTGCCACCGCCACCATCTTCTTTGCCAGGGGAGGCCTTGGGGGTCAGCACAGCATTGTGCAGCCTTTCTTCTTCTCCTTCCTCCACGAAGCTGTGGCCTGGTGGCAGCGGCCAAAGTCAGATAAGGAAGGGGTTGGAGCAAGGGGCATTCTCCAGGATATGTACTCCATTGCAGTCTTCTCTCCAGCTCCAGGAAGGAGGAATGCCAACCCATCCTCCATTTGGAGCATGGCTTTGTGGTTGTGGTGTGCCTTCACGTCCTTTCCAATTTAAGGCCACACTCTGCTGGGGTTTTCTTGGCAAGATTGGTTCAGCCTTCCCCTGAAGCTGAGAGTGTGTGACTGGCCCAAGGTCTCCCAGTGGGTTTCCATAGCCAAGCAGGGATTCAAACCCAGATCTCTAGAGTCCTATTCCAACACACAAACCATATCAATGTTTTTATTTTATTTTATTAATGTTTTTGGCTTTTAGTTGTGGAAGAGAATTATGGCAACCCTAACCTACACTGTAGAAATAATGCAGTTTGACATGACCTCATGGTGTAGTGGTTTGAGTGTTGGACTAGGACTCTGGAGACCAAGATTCAATTCCCAGCTCATCCATGAAACCCACTGGGTGACCTTGGGCAAGTTACATGCTCTCAGCCTCAGGGGAAAGCCATGGCAAATCTCCTCTAACAAATCTTGCCAAGAAAGCCCCATTATAGGTTCGCCTTAGGGTCACCATAGGATCGCATCCCATAGGCCGGGGATGCAATGGCTGAAGTGATTAAGACACTGACTCTGTTGATTGCAAAGATCAGCAGGTTGGCAGTTCGAGGCCCGGGTGCTACATGATGGGGTGAGCTCCTGTCACTAATCCCAGCTTCTGCCAACCTAGCAGTTCAAAAGCATGCAAGTGCAAGTAGATAAATAGGTACCACTACGGTGGGGAGGGAAACAGCCTTCTGTGCAATCATGCTGGACACAGGATCACAGAGTAGTTTCTGACAATGGACGTATGCTGGCAATTTGGCTTAGTAACAGAAATGAGCACTGCCTCCTACAGTCGGACATGACTTGACAACCTTGTTAATTGGGAATACCTTTACCTTTACCTTCAATTCCTACCTCCCCGGCATCACTCTGGAAAGGAAGGCACCATCATAAATAGTCATAAACAACCCAGTTTTCCTGTTTCAGTCATTTGCTCCCCAATCTACAATTTCCTTTGATTCCCCCTTCTACCTCCATCACACTTTGTTGTCAGACTCCTATGAGAATCATAATAATAATAATAATAATAATAATAATAATAATAATAATAATAATATGAATCATAGGATCATGACAACCTTAAGGTCTCCATAAGTCGGAAACGACTTGAAGGCACAGAACAACAACAAGCTCCATCCTATTAAATCATGTGTTTTGTAGTTTTACAAAGTATTTAGACTTCTCTGCCAAGAGTGCTGGTGCCTCACAAAATTACAAATCCCAGGATTCTGTAGGATGAAGCCAGGAAAGTTAAAGTGGTGTCAAACTGCATTATTTCTAAAGTGTAGATGCACCTTATTTGCACAACTACAAATAGGTCTCTTTTCATATTAATGAAAAGTTTAATAGATGAATGAAGGAAATGTAGTCTTCCAGAGATATTCCTCAGTTACAACTCCTCGTATGCCTTACCATTGGCTGTTCAGATTTAGAGCTTTTGGGAGTCCTGCAACATTTGAGGGACCACAGGTTCCCCACCCCTAGCTTATTGTTTGCAAGTTCAGCCAATTTTATTCTTTCTTATTGAAAATGGCTGGGGAATTGAGAAGCCTTGAATATTGGTAGCGGGGAGGGGGATATAAATATCCTCTATTTAATTATTTTCAATTTTTTACAGCAGTATTTAACCCCTAAACTACAAATGTACTTTTAAATGTGCAATTGCCACAGTTAACTGGTCCACTCCTATCATGCTTATCCTTGACATAGCTGATGGAGCTGGTCGCAACTCTCCCAAGGCTCAGGCATGATTTTCTTTCCCAGCAATACATGATGGAGGTGCTACAGGCTGAACCTGGGGCTTTCTACATGCAAAGCATTTTTTAAACACAGTGCCCACAGCCCATGGAGGAAATCTAGAAAGATATCACAGTCAGAGCTCTACCAGTGTTGGCTTCCTTTGTTCTTCTGAGATTTTAAGTCAACTCTGATGTATGACAACTTCATTGTAGGGTTTTCTTGAGAAGTTTTCTTCTAAGGCTGAGAGAGCTTGACTTCTCCAAGGTCACACTGTGGGTTTCTGTGGCCAAACAGAAATTCAGACTCTGGCCTCCCAGAGTCCTAGTCCAGTATCCAAACCTTTACACCATGGTGGATCTTGTTGGCTTACTAGACAGTGATTATCACCACTAGTTCCCTTTCCTCCCTTGAGAGGGCTTGGGAGGAAGATGGGATCATCTATCATCATTTCTCCAGCAAGAGGAAGAACACAAGTGACGTTGTAGAAATTAAAATGGCAATTGCCCTGTGCTGTTCAGAGTGTTACTACCACTGCATACTACTATTGTATTACCACCCATAGCAAGGGAAGCTGCTGGTGGCTTCCTAACTTTTGGAATCTTTGGAGTTTTGTTAACCTACTCAATCCTCCTTCCTAGAAATATACAATTGGATGGAGTCAATGGAAGCCACCACTGTCTTCTCTCAGAAGGTGTTTGGCCACCAGCCTCTCCCATCTGATGGGCTTGTTCTTCAGACTAGAACTGCTATGGATTCAATGAACCAAAATTAACTAATGATCTCCTCCCACCCCACTCACCATTGCTTCCCTAGCAGAGGGAAGCTGCATCTGCCTTGCACACATGTTTCAAAAGCATAAGAACCCTGCAGAGGAAGGAAAAGTTGTTGACTTGCCACTGTGTATTTTGATGGCAATTCATTTGCCTCTTTTCTCCCAGGAAGGAACTTCTTTATGTATTATTGTTCCTGAGAAATGATGTAGAATTTTCTTATCATTTGCAGGAATAGTTTTCCTGGGGAAATTGAGGCAGAAATTTGCTTTTGTGCTGGTAATCTTTTCTAGGAATTTAAACAAAATGAAGAATAAAATGAAGAAAATACCTGAAGCCTTTCTTGCAAGTTTTGTCCAGGTTAATGTTGCAGGGGCTTGATATTCCAGGGTAGTTTTACTCTGAGATTTAGTGTAAGAGTTAATGTGCCTTACACAGTAATAACATGCTGCCATTTCAAAAATATCCTGACTATTAAAGAAGTGTACATTTAATATAAGCATGCAAAACCTGTTCTTTACTCAAAATAATCAGGACTTTTATTGATCGACTCCTGAGGATTATTTCCCTACATTTTGTTAGAAAGGATATTGCAGCCGTAGGCAACCTTTCCCCTTTAAGGGCCGAGGGACTTCAGCTCCCAGAATCCCAGGAGCTATTGGCCAACATGGGACTATTGGCCAACATGGCTGAGGCTTCTGGGAGCTGAAGTCCCTCGGCCCTTAAAGGGGAAAGGTTGCCTACCCCTGGTATTGGATCCATACACTTACTCCTTTCTTATATGTGTGAGTGTCTTGTGTACGATCAGGAAGCAGATGAGACGTCCCATAGCTTGGGACTACAATATATCACATGAGCCTCAATCTTAGCTCGGTTTTGCTGCAATCGCATTCTTAGAACAAAAACATCTCGGTTTGGGAGCTTTTGTTATTACACCTCTCTTGAAGAGCATGATGGGGCTTCTTGCACCATTGAGGGTCCCTGCACTTTCTCCTCCTCATTCCCCCTTGACTCTGTTTCCTTGCCCTATGTTTTACCCAACCTTTTTTTAAAAAAATATTTTTATTTGTATTTGTAACCCAATTCTGGGTGGGGGAAGCCAGCTTCTCTACCATCACCACCCACCTGTCAAAGAAGAAATTACATTTTCCTCATGAGGAGAGACTCACATTGCTTCTTTGATAGGGTGGAGGGTCGAGGAGAAAAGAAAAGAAAGTTTAAAATATAATAATTGCCTATGGTGGAATAGGGAGGGAGGAGGAAACACTGACACCACATGACTGTCCAATACCAGAACTGTCACACAAAAAAGTTATCAGACTTGAGTTCTTGTTTGGAAGCTTATTGATGGATGTTCCCTGTCAATGAAAAGGGACCCTTTAATAGAAAAGCAGCAACAAAACAGCCACCATGTTGTGCAATAAGTATTGCCAAAGGTGCTATTCTCTAGTTTTAATAACAGATTTAAAGCCTTGTGTGATGAACTTCTTGGAGCTGTTGTGATGGAATAGAAGGTCTTTAGTAGAACTGTAAATTCATGACAGTTTGAGGTCATTTTAAGACAATTATGGGATGAATTACAGTTGGCCCTCTGTTTTCGCGGGGAATCCGTTCTAGACCTCCCCCTCCCACAAAAATGAAGATTCGCCAATATTCAACCCCATTGATTTTAACGGAGGTCACCCCTCCATGAATATGCAAAAACGCAGACTTCAAGTCCATGAGAACGGAGGGGTGACTGTATATCCAATTGTTGATGGAACTGTTATGTTTATTAAAAACTATACTATTTGCATAAGGGGGAATGGAAGACAGGGAAAATGTTATTTTGTTCTCTTTTTCGTCAAATGGGAGGAATCCATCACTGGGAGGGGTCTAGAACTGATGGGAGTTCCAGTCTAGCAATATTTGGAGGGCTGCACATTCCTCACATGGATTAGGCATATTTTGAAAATGAGGCATTTTTGAAAGGTTGAGCCTAGTTCTTGATTGTCTCTAGACTTTGTTATCTTTTCCTGGATGCAGTATGAGGGCTGCATACTTGTATATAAAAACCCATTGAAGGCAGTGGGACCCCTGAGAGGATATGCGTGAAACTGCTCTGAAAAAGGGTTTTTTGACTCCTGATTCCAGATTTATAAAGTTTGAGAAAACATAACAGAAATTGAGATATATCTCTGGGTAAGAGAAGATAGAACAGTAGAGGTGCTATAATCTAGGACAGAGATGTTTTGGCCAGACTTCTCAATAGTATTAATCTAATTTCATCTGTATATTTGTTGATTAACAATAACTCATCTAACCAAGTACCTGTATTTAAATTTAGTTTGAGGCTGCAGACACCTGGAGGACTAGAGCTGGGAAATCACATACTTGTAAACATCATGTTTGTACCAGGTTGAAATGATACAGGCAAGAACCGGGGGGGGGGGGGGGGGGAGGACTACTCAACCATTCTCCTCCCACACGCCATTCCTTACCTGCTAATGCCCGCATCTGATCACTTTTCAAAGGATTTTCCACAGCCAATTTCCAAAACTGAAACTGGCTGGGGATGGTTGCAAAGCAGCCTCAAGAGGAACAATTTGTTGATGAATACTACAATTTTCATTCCACCTGGTGAATGGAATTTATTGATCACTTTGGTTTGATTTGATTTACTACTTGCCTTTCTCTCCAAAAATGAGCTCCAGGAGTCTTACAACAAGATAACACACACACGCTAATTCAAAGATAAGAATAACTACCATTTCAAAAAGTAAAAAAACCAAAACAATTTAAAGCAACCATTAAGGAAAAATAATGCATCTTCCTCAGTAATTGGGCAGTTGCCAAAATCATTCTTGAGTTTTATTTTGTTTTCTTTAAAAAAAAAAAAAGCAGACTTTGCTTGCTGGTGGAAGGACAACAGGGGAACAGCCAGCTTAGCCTTGTTTATTAAGGAATTTAAAAATGTGGGAGTAGTCAGTCACTGAAAAAGCCATTTCCCACATTTCTTCTAGATGTGCTGCTGAGGATGGTGTGACTGAGGGAAGTCTCTCTCCTGAAGAACTCAAAGGCCATTCAAGCTTATATAGGGCAATAAAATCCTTCAAATAGCCTGGATCCAAGTCAGATTGGGCTGTAGAGGTCAGAACCAACTCTCAGAATTGTTCTTGAAACTGAGGTCCAAAACACACTGGAGAAATAAAACAGTTTGAGACTGCTTTAACTGCCCTGGCTCAGTGCTACGGAATTCTGGGAACTGTATTTTTGTGAAACATTGAGCCTTCTCTGCCAGATAAACTACAATTCCCAGGATTTCCTAGCACTGAGCCAGGGCAGTTAAAGCGGTTTCAAACTGGATTATTTCTGCAGTGTGTTTTGGACCTGAGTTACATCCTCCCTGCAGCATCCGAGGACGTTTTCACACTGGGCTCCCTAAAGCCGGCTGGAGCCCTTCTCCTAAAGCCGGCTGGACCCTGTGTCGCTGACACCGGAATGACTCCGGCGGCGGCAGGCTAATTCCTTTTGCCACCCGGAATTACCTGAAGCCGGAGTTAGCCAGGAATTAGCTTGCCGCTGCCGGAGTAAGGCCGGACTTAGGGCTCCGTGTGTTTGAACACACGGAGCCAAAAGCCGGCCGGACGCAGGGATGACACCGGAAGGGGCGGGGTTTGCCGCCGCGTGTGTCTGAACACACGGGAAATGGCGCCGGAGTGAGGCCAGCGGGAGGCCGGCTAGCGTCCTCAAAAAGGCCAGTGTGAAAACGTCCCCCCAGTCAGCATCCATTTCTACTGACACACTTGTGGCCAAATGTATAACATGTGGCTTTCCATATATTGCTGGACTGCAGTCCCATTATTTCCTACCACTGGGTCAGTTGGCTAGGGCTGAGATAAAGTTCAGCACCATTTGGAGGATCACACATGCTTTCTCCCTGCTACAACTTGGAATGCATTGAAATGAGACATTTCTAGAAAATTGAGCCCAATCCTTGCCTTCAATACTCTGAGTTTATTATATGTTATTGTTATGTTAATATGAGACCTACTTTTTATACTTTACACTATCAGATTAGTGGAACTGGTCTGGAATGTTTCCACGGGAGCTACAAGGAAACTGGTTTAACTTACAGCCGGTTTACTAAAGAAAGACTGAGTTTTGATCTGCACTGCAGAATTTATACAGTTTGACACCATTTTAACTATCATGGCTCCATCCTATGGAATTGTGGGATTTGTAGTTTGTTGTGGCACGAGAGCTCTCTAACAGAGAACACTAAATATCTCACAAAACTATAAATCTCAGAATTTCATAGCACTGAGCTGTGGCAGTTAAAGCGGTCTCAAACTGCATTAATTCTGCATTGTATATTAGATCTGAATAGGCTTTATTGAGAGCAGATGTGGCATAGTGGTTTGAGACTTGGACTACAACTCTGGAGATACAGGGATCGATTCCCAGCTCTGCCATGGAAACCAACTGAGTGACCTTGGGCCAGTCACATGCTCTCAGCCTCAGGGGAAGACAAAAGCAAACCACCTCTGAACAAATCTTGCCAAGAAAACCCCAGGATAGGTTTGCCTTAGGGTCGCCATAAGTCAGAAACAACTTGAAGGCTCACAACAAGAACAACAACAAGAGGTTTTTATTCTTTCCTCTTTGCAGCTGATACAGTGGGCCTCTCTTCTTGCTTCCACAGAGTTCCTTTACATCAAATGCAAACAACATTAGGCAGAAGGCATTAGGTGAAACGGACTAGTTGCTGTGTAAAAGCTTCAGCTGCTTGACTTTCTTCATCCCATCCAGAGCCAACTTCGATCTGTCAAAGGTTCCCATCTTAACCATAACTGCTTCAAAGTAGTAAGTTACTTAACACAATGGAACCTATTTCCAAGTCACCATGGTTACCACCAAACCATTTGTACATTATGACTCAGTACATAATTTAAGCAACATAGAATTAAAATGAAAAGGGGAGTTTACAAGTTGCTTTGGGTGGAGGGAGTCTGAGTACATTTTACTCCTTGCCAGGGTTACAGGATCATTTTGTGAGAGGATAAAGGTATGGGATTGTTGTTTCTTTCCTGTTGAGCAAAGCAAAGGGGATTTCAGAGATGCTTAGGCAGTGATGCTTCGGCACTGACTGCTTGGGCAGTCAAATGGCACAGACTACGGAGATGATCACACAAGCCTAAAAACGCAAATTACCTCTCCCAAATTCATATAAAATTCAGGAGAGGTAAGTCGTGATTTTAGGCTTGTGTGATAATCTCCGCTATATACAACTCCTAGTAGCTCCTGACTTGTGTGAGGTAATGTAAAGTGAGGTCTGGGTACTTTGTCACTCCTGGCCTTCAGGAACTGTTGCTCCAAGCTGCTTTAGGGCCTTCACAGACTGCCAGAAATAGTGCAAATTGAGTCCACTTTAACTGTCCTGGCTCAGTGCTAGGGAGTCAAGGGAACTGCATTTTTTTCTGAGACATTGAGCCTTCTCTGTCAGAGAGCTTTGGTGCCACAATAAACTACAGTTCCCATGATTCCCTAGCACTGAGTCAGGGCAGTTAAAGTGGACTCAAGCTGCACTATTTCTGGCAGTCTGTAAAGGCCCTTAGTATACCTTCCAACTGTTCCAGTTTGGCAGAGACAGTCCCAATTAAACCTCAGTTGTTCCACTTTTTTTTTTTTACTGATTTTGAAGTGTCCCAGTTTCTCCTCCTCCCTCTTTCTGTCCCTTGTCCTCAGCTTACTTGAGTTGCTGCAAGCTGAGTTCAAAGTACAAACTCTGCAGGAGAGAAGCGGTGGAATCTTGCTCTTCCCTATAGATTCAGGCAAAAGCAAACTGCTGAATCCTCTCCTAGTTTATGTGTTCTTTGTCACTGATAACTTTTGCCATCTTGACCACATTCTGATCTTGCTTGCCCACATAACACCCCAGTTTTCACTTGAGAAATGTTGGAAGGTAGCTCAGGTAGCTGTGACCTATGGTGGCTTTCATCTGCCCTTGCTCTTTGAGAACTGGAGTTTCCCAGTTGTGCCTTAAAGTTCAGGTTCTGTTGCAAAGAATTTTCCTTTCCCCATGTTTTGGAGAAGTAGCAATTAGCCCGTTACACCAAAAATGAAAAAAGTACCACCATCACCTACTCCTTTTCCTTACCTTTCTTTATATCCTTACTTTGTCTAAGGACGTTATCACACGGGGAGTTGCGGAGAGAAAGTGGAAATAAACGGGACGAGCGGAAGACTTTAATTTACGGGATTTGTCCCATTCCGCCTCGTCTGATAACTAAATTCGAATTTAAAAGGGGGTTAATTCGAACAAAAACCTGATCTTCTCAAATTCTCAAAAATCCCGAAAATGAAAAGATCAGGTTTTCGTTCGAATTAAGCTCCTTTTAAATTCGAATTTCGTTATCAGACGAGGCGGAACGGGACAAATCCCATAAATTAAAGACTTCCGTTCATGCCCGTTTATTTCCACTTTCTCCCCACGACTCCCCGTGTGATAACGTCCTATATTTCCTATCTTTATTTCATGCTCACTATGTTTTTAATTGTATTGTTCTTTTAATTTGTAAGGTGCTTTGTGTCCCAATTTTGGGGAAAAGGTAGGATATAAATCATCATCGTAGTTGTCGTCGTCATCATTATCATCATCATCATCATCATCATCGTTGTTGTTGTTGTCGTCGTCCCACCTTCCCTCCCTGCAAAATACTGAGACTCAGGGAGGTTTACCAATTGAAACAAATGCAGTACATCTGAAATACAGAAATGTTTCACACTGAAATGTAATTAAACAGCCAACATTAAAAACAATGAACAAAAGAGTTTAAAAACCAGTGCAGTTAAAAATAAGACAGCAACCTATTAGAAGCCTTTTCTTTAAAAGCATCCAGTTCTCAAAAGCCTTTTGAGGAAAGTAGTGCAAGGAGGGGACCGTTCTAACCATCTCAGGAAGGGCCCTCCAGAGTCTAGGAGCTGTCCATGAAAAGGTCCTGCCTTCGCATCCCTACCAAATGGGCCTGTGTGATATGCTAACATGTTGTACCCAGTCTTTTGGAGGAAGCAATTGTTTTTCAAAGAGTGCCATATGATAATGTTGGATTGTTATTACTAACTTCTACTACTAAGGTGGGCCTTTGATATCCACTGGAGTTTGGTTCCAGGATCCCTCCTGGACACCAAAACCTATGGATGCTCAAGTGACACTAAATATAATGGCACAGTAAAATGGAAAAATCAAGGTTTGTTTTTTGGAATGTATATATTTTTGGAATATTTTCAAGCTGTGGATGTTTGAATCCATGGATAAAAAATCCATGGATATGGATGGCTGACATCATCATCATCACTGAAGGTTTAGTTCTCTTTCGATGTCTTGTGTCCTGAGAACCAAACCATACACATTGCATTAAATGCACCTTGGGATGTGGGTGTCCTGTGTTTATATGTATGTAAGAACAGTCCTTGGGGATCCCCAATATATATTGTAGCCACAGTGTGAATGCAAAGGGTTCTGATCCAGATTAGGGCCTCCCTGCAGCTCCTGTTGTAAACATACAGAGAGAGAGAGAGAGGAGTGAGGATGAATTTAATGTAATCTGGCCCTCTGATTATTATGAAAACAAATGTCATATGTTCAAGAGAAGAAATTCTTGCTGTTCAACAACCCTTGTTTTTGCAACTCAGGAGAAGTATAGTTTCCAACACACCCATTCAGTTGGAGAATAGATTCAGAACAGATGGTGCTCCCACTGCTATTAAATATTGGTCACTCTTCTTGATGTGGGCTGATGTAATGACTGATTTACATTAAAATAAATTAGGTACATAGATCCGCAGCCCAAGCCTTTTCTCTTTCTTTCATTATTATTCCAAGTGGTGGTGCTACCCCTCTTCACAATGCAATGATTACTCTCATAATCAGCTCCATAGATGAAGGTGCTACATAATTTTCTCTCCGTGGAACAAGTACGGTACATTGCCCACACTTCATGTTCCCTTTGTGAATCATATCCAGGTGCACTGAATAACTGAGAATTGAAAGGAGCCCCATAGCATCATGGCCCAAAAATTATGGTGGTGACCATGAGAGAAATTATTTCAGAGTAAAATGTGGAAATGGATACTACGGCTGTTTGGGGATGACATATTGAAATGGATACAGGTAGAAGTATTATAGTTCTATCATTTCTATCTGTTTGAATTCTATCTGGATCAGGACTGTGGTGTGGATGAGAACAGTTAAACCCTTTGCTTACATAGACTGCTTCCACACTGCAGAAAGAATCCAGTTTGGCACCACTTTGCCATGGCTCAATGCTATGGAAGTCTGGAAAAGGCAGCCTTCTTTGCTAGAGAGCTCTGGTACCACAACAAACTGCAAATTCCAGAATTCCAAAGCATTGAGCCATGCCAGTTAAAGTGGTGTCAAACTGGATTATTTCTGCAGTGTGGATGCCCCCATAGACAATTAACTGTGCTAATTGAATGGACAATCCTGAGTTAATTAGATAGTTTTTCATTCTTACCCTAATACATTTTCCTATATCTCGGAAGTCCACAGGCTGTTTCTATAATTGCTTTCATAGGAAGATGATAGTGTTCTTTATTGTAAGTTTTCATCTATTATCTTACTGTCTTACTAAACTATTCAAATTGATGGTCACACCATTTTATGGGCTGCATACATATTCTTTTCTGTCACTACAGTGAAGATGTTACAAATAACAGTGCTCCTTAGATACACATATAGTCTCAAGACACTGTGTTGTCCACACAATGGTATTCCAAAAATTTGTAGCTTCTCTCTTTCTTTACACATGTGGCTTCAGAATCTCAGCTTTAAGACAAGTTGAAGTTACACCATATCCGTGATTGCATGGTAATGTGCTAAGAAATTTTTGTTTTCTTCTCTTTCCTTCAGATCACATTACTGCTAATGTTAGGATAACACAATAGTTATTATTTGTTTATAATAATCTTCAACATGTTCCATATGGGTCAACTGATGGAAGCACATAAGCACAGTCGGTGCAGGAGGCAAATAGCCTTTACAAAGATAATGTTTTCTGAATGTTATCCTTTCACCTTCACCACAAGGACTTTTATAGTCTGGTGTTCATGTCCTCAGAGCACTAGATTAGAAAAGCTTTAACATCAGTCCATCAACAACTGCTATTATTTCACACACACACACCCCAATAATATGCTATGTTTCTTGTTCTCATAAATTCTCGCAGCAGGAAGACGTTAATACTAGCAGTGAACATGGTCTTGCAGGAACAAAACCATCCTATATGGTTATATGCTGAAGTTTTGTAGTCAGCTGTTCATTCACAATCACTAAATGTCCTTGAGAGTCACTGTATTATATATAGATGGCTTAAAATAGAAAATATTAGGCATCTTGCCACATTTTTAAATTAAGCAACTCTTAACTGCTTCAGCGTTAAACTTTGACAGAGAGGAAGCCCTTTGTGTTGAGAAGAGTTCTTTATTTAGTTGCATGAAATCCCATGCTAATAACATTCATGGTTGTTTTCCATGTGGAAATATTGGCAACAGGTCAAAAGAGATGTGAACCTTAAGAAAACTCACATTAAGTGAGTACATTTTATAGAAAACATTGCAGTCACCCAGCAACTGTTAAACTAGCAGGGCAGCCCTGAGACATTTGACTGCCTGTGTTGAAGGACAAGATGCACCCCTCCCTTGGCCCCTTCCAATTATAAAAGCTGACTGGACTTGCAGATGAATTTTTCTTTTCTCTGGAAATGGAGTAGCATTGTGTACGACTCTTTGAGGTAATGGGCTAGCTCAAGGCCCACAAGGCAATTTGTGTAGCCCACAACTACAACATCTTTCTACCATTCCCTTTGAGTCAGCTATGGAGATTATCACACTGCCCTTTCCTGTCCTGTCCTCTCCAGCTATGCGTGGGATGAACACTTTAATACACAGACTTTATTGCACACCTTCGTGTCCAGGCAGGAGCCATCCTGTACCCAATCATGACATCCTGTACCTGATCCAGACTTCTCCCACATCTTGCAAAGAATGGGAAAATCTCTTTCTTTCAAAAAGTGCGGGAGAAGTCTGGATTGGGTATGGGATGCCATGATTGGGTAACAGGATGCCTCCTGCCTGGGCATGGAGGTGTGCAATAAAGTCTGCATATTAAAGTTTTCATCCCATGCCTAGGTCAGGAGGAAAGGATAGGAAAGGGCTGTGCAATAATCTCCTTTGTCTCCTTACCTGTCTGAAAGTCACCTACCGACTTCATTTGGTGGAGACTTTTGGCACTAGTACTACTGCTACTCAGCACATACTCAGCTCTTTGAAGTGTTCAAAATGCTTCAAGGGAACCTTAACCTAGCGATCCTTAAAACAGTTCTCTGAGATAACTCCTTGTTATTCCTGGTAGCTGGAAGCTGAAGGAATGAGAACTTGCCTAAGGCCACCTGTGCGTGTGCCTTCAAGTCACCTGTTGTCTTATGGCAACCGCATGAATTTCATAGGGTTTTCCTAGGCAAAGAAAACTCACAGGTAGTTTTGTCAGTCTTTTCCTCTGAAGTATAGCCTACAGCACCTGGTATTTGTCAATGGTCTCCCATCCAAGTACTACTGATCAGGGCTAATTCTGCTTAGCTTCCAAGATCAAATGAGATTTGGTGTCTTTAGGCCTACAGATCTATACCCAAGTTAAAATTTGAATTAGGTACTTTCACAATCACACTGAGGTTTCTTTCACACTATGCATTTATAGCACTGTGATTCCCAGTTTAATTGCCACGGCTGCATCCTGTAGTATCCTGGGGTTTGCAGTTTGCTGAGGCCCTAGAGCTCTCTGTCTGAGAATTGTAAATAGAAATAGCAAGTACATTTCTATACTGCTTATCAGTGCACTTCAATACTCTTCCCTGACCTGAAAATCTCAGGATTTTGCATGATGTTCCACTGGCAATTATAGTAGAATGATAGACAGAGATGTGAGTAAACATTACTGCTGCTACTACCTGTCCTCTTCCTCCTCCACCCCCAACACCGCAAATGACAAGTGTCTCCCCAAATAGAGACAATGTTATCATAGATGTGTGTGCTGACAATAAAAGATGTACACATGTGGCAGGCTGTAAGTGACAAGTCAGGATTGGTTCCAGGTGTCTGAATAGTGGACTTTCCAAACTATAAAACTTTGAATCTATATAGTCATTCAGCTTTCAGTGGCTCCAGTGTTTTGTGTGGCTTAGTGGTTAAAGACACTAGTTCTGACAACCATAAGGTCAGAAGGTTGGCAGTTCGAGGCCCAGGGGCTGCATGATGGGCTGAGGTCCTATCACTAGTCCCAGCTTTGCAATCTAGCAGTTTGAAAGCATGCAAATGCAAGTAGATAAATAGGTACCACTTTGATGGGAAGGTAACAGTGTTGGGTGCAGTCATGTTGGCCACATGACCACTGGAGTAGTCTTCGGACAACGCTGGCTCTTCGGCTTAGAAATGGAGATGAGCACCACCCCCTACAGTCGCTTATGACTGGACATTCATGTCAAGGGACTACCTTTACCTTTTTACCTTTACTTTATTAAGTTATAGTTGTTAGAGATGTACATTCATTTTAGAATGAATAACAAAAAGAAGAGCTATCCAGGGGTAGTCGTGTTGGCCTTCCAGCAAAGTACAAATAACATCCAAAATTCACAAAACAGTGATTCCTTTATTGGGCCAACCAAAATGCACATAATTCATGATGCAAGCATTCAAAACTCCACAGGCTTCTTCATCAGGCAAAGGTATTACAAATTAAACAGGTGAAAGGAAAAAATAATGATGTTGGAGTCAAAACTTACATTTTGGCAAGATGTTGTTATAGCTGTTCTCAGTTAAGATGGTATGGAGGGATAGCCATGGAGGCAGAGGCCATTACTCCTCCTTGGCCATTTGGGCTTTGGGAGACAAAGCGGGAAAACAGACTGACAAAATGTGTGCAGTAGACAGGATGCATGCCCCAAGATGCTGGGAGTATGCCGTGAAGCCACCCTGTTCTCTACACAGCAGCAGTTTTCCAGTGCTTTGGTGGCATGGCATTTAGATACTGCACGCCGCAGGAGCACTGCAGCAGCAAAAGCACCTTTTTCCCAGCACAAAAAGGAGTGGCTTTCTGACGTTTCTTTTTGCGCTGGGAAAACGTTAGTTTTGGGGGTGTGGTGTGGTGTTGCTGCAATGCCATAGCGTGCAGCTCCATGGCAGCCCCAATCTGGCATTTTTGGGCCATCTGTTTCAGCCCAAAGTGTTGTAAAGTCCAGGAAATGAAATATGAACTCCATTAGCAAGACAAAAAAATCTTGTCAACCTGGATCCCAAAGGAGATTTATTCTTCTGGTATGAGTGTTGGACTATGACTCTGAAGAACAGAGTTTGATTCCATGTTTGGCCATGAAACCCATTGAGTGACTTTGGGCAAGTCACATGCTCTCAGCCTTAGGGGAAGGCAGTAGCAAACATCCTTTGAAATCTTGCCAAGAAAATCCCATGATAGGTTTGCCTTAGGGTCACCATAAGTTGAAAACAACTTGAAGGCACACAACAACAAAATGACTCCAACATCGTCTTCTTTTTTCCCCCCTATGGCTTTTTCCTGTTTTATTTTTAACACCTTTACCAGATGAAGAAGCCAGTGGAGCTTCTAAAGCTTGCATCATGTACTTTGTGCAAAAAAGCATACAGTTTTTTTTAAAATAACAAACATGAATGGAATAATAAAATGATTTTTTCCCTTGCACATCCCTAGAACAATACAACTCGGGGGGGGGGGGGAATGCCCTCTAGTTGTTAAAATACAGTATTGTTGAGCACTGGCTGTAATCAATAGTGTTGCCTTCAGGCTAAGTAGTCATTGTTCTCTTGCTGGTCAAACATGGGAGTGGCAAAGAGAGCAGCAGACAAAACTAATTGACCCTGGTATCACTGTGGTAGGAGTTGCTGCCAGAGTCTGGCAAAAGGAAACGAGGAACAGTAGTGTGTAAAAATAACACTCACCAGACTTCCTGATTTGTTGACCCAAAAGCAAATATCATTCCTACAGCTGTGAAAGAAACAGGAAGTGTTATCTGCCAAGAAATTGAAGAAGGAGAAGAGTCCAGTCAAGGTGAATGAGTCTGTCTCCTAATTTTATTGACAGAAGACAGGCTGATCAATAAGATACTATAGGTTGGCTTTCCAGTAACACACACACACACACACATATATATATATATATATAAAATAAACAAATACAAGGCTGGAGTGAATGTACTGCAAGAGCATTCAGTAGTGACTCAGATGCTTTTCTTTGTATCCGAGAGATATTTTTTCTCTCCTTCTTTACAGGATGAGAGCCTTCAGTGATCCAGATGTTGTAGATTACAATTTGCTCAATCTCTTGCCACTAGCCATGCTGACAGACTGTTGTAATTTGAGTCCAAAACATCTGGATGGACAGATTCACTCACCTTTGGATGAGCAGGTAATGCACTCTGAGGTTTCATCTAAGGAATTATCCATGGGGATAAACCCTTATACCAGAGGTAGGCAACCTTTTTGAGCTGGGGGCCGGGTTGCTGTCCCTCAGACAATTGGGGAGCCGATGCACCAAAAATAAATAAATAATTTATAAAAAAATTAAAAATTTAAAAAATATGCATGCACACTCTCTCAGCCCCAGAAAAGCCATGGCAAAACCCCTGTGGAGATTTTGCTAAGAAAACCCCAAGAACAAGTAATAACAACAATAATCAATATCATCATGGTGGGCGGCGGCAGGAGGGGGTGGGGGCAGTGGCAGGACCGGCCTGGGGCCGGTCCAAAGGCCCCAGGGGGGGCGCATGTGGCCCCCGGGCCTTAGGTTGCCTATCCCTGCCTTATACCCTTCAATAGTTGGACAGCTCCTTTAAAATTGAAACCCGGGAGAGCATTCACTGATCCACTGACCTACCAGCTGCTGTCATTTATTGCAACTCCAATTATTTATCCTACACTCCCTTAAAAACACATGGATTGGATCACACTAAGTAGCCATCATCCATTTGTTTACATGGGAAGGTAAAATGTTCTCATCAATGCTCAACCATCCCAAATAAGGAATTGCAACCAAACGCCTGTTTCCGGTGATTGCTTGTTCCATTTCAAGGCTTCTGGCTCTGATCCTGCAAGGAAGAATGAATCATGAATGTTTAAACAGCAGAATACAGTTGGGTCTCTGATATTCACATACAGATCTAGCTGTTCTCCCCACCAGGATTCCCAGATCTCAGGGTCTGATCCTTCAGTTCTCAGGGTAGAAAGAGGACTCTTAGGGTGAGAGCCCTGTCTTGAAAAGTGTGTGTGTGTGTATATATATATATACACATATACACACATATATAGTTTCCTAATTTGTTAGTCTTGAGTTATTTACTTGAATGGTATGCTTTGTGAAATTGTGGGTATCATGCTTTAATGGCATCACCAGGGGCTGCTTCTTGTGACCTCACTCTGGTAACATCACCAGGGACCCATTCACACTACAGAATTATAGTAGTATTATTCCACTTTAACTCCTATGGTTTCATCCTATAGAATCTTGGAACTGGCATTTTAAGGCGAGGCATTTACACTTGTCAGCCAGAGAGCCCAGAATACCAGTCTCAGTACTTCATAGGATAGAATCATGGAAGTTAAAGTGGAATAATAGCAGTACAATTGTTCAGTGTGAATGGGTCCCAGGGGGCATCACAAGGAGTTGTCCCTAGGTCCCAGGCTTGGGGCAGTCCAAACCTGCAGCCCTACTCCTCACAGACTTTACCAATACACTGTAAAACTTTACTAGCATTTGGATATTATTATCCATGTTTAACCTCACTTCCTTCTGCAGTGGCATCACTAGGGTTGGTGTCATTTCATGTGGTAACTCTTGGTGTCACCCTTATGGAGTTCCTCCCATACCAGACCATACAGGATCCTTAGTACTTTTTGTATTTCTGTTATTGGTAAATCATAATTCTTATGTATCACTGAATGTAATGGCAATAGTAATGACATAAACAACTGGATACATTAAGATAACACTTTTAAATTACAATATCACACACACAGCCTAAATGTATTTACATTTACATAGTTTCATGTGATAAAAGTGAAATTTTGATAAGAATATAATAGAATTTGAAGTAAAAACATCGAATAACTACATCAAAATTATGTTCATTTTAAGGTCAAACTTTACTGTTACATGAGATACATTAATGGATTAGTTTTGCATAATTAATAATGACCCAGATAGTGTTGAAGGTGTAGACAAATGCATAAGGAAATATACTCATAAATGAAATAATACAAACCCAAATAATTAAATAAATAGACAAATAGACAAGCATTTAAACACCTAATGAACGCTTTGAGTAAATCAGAACTTGCCATGCCTTGCCTCAAAGCTGTGAACTTATGAATCACTTCATCAAAATTAATCCCTTTGGGAACAGACTGTTTTTAGTAATTGTGCAGGATTGCTTTTATTTTTGTGCTTCTTGAATTGTTTTAAATTTATTTTTAATTCTGTTGAATCTCTTACATTAATAATTAATTAATTCCGTTCCATGTAATTATACTTGCAAGCTTTTGTATATTCTTTATATTCTTATGTTTTATTGAGGATTGCTTTCAGTTGTTTCTTTTTTATTTTTTGCAGACCACTTTCAGTCCCAGAGGAAAAGGAGGAATATGAATAAATCAAAGAATGTAATAGTATAATAAGAACAGTGATTTAAGAAGTTTCAAAAGTGAAAAATGAGAAAAAGTAATTACACTCATAGACTAATTCCCTCATGCCTTACTCCAAAGAAAACAACAACCAGCCCTCCTAATTTCTTATATCTCACAAAAGTAGTGAGGCAACACGATCAACTGGGCACTGGACCTGTCCATCCTATAGCCGGAGGTACCAGCAACTAAAGTCCCAGAAGAACTGGTTACAATTCAGCTTACAATTCATACGGTAGGATTGTATCCATGACGTACCATGATGCTTGATTATCTACCTCTGGTTTTACAATTCCCAAGCTTGTGCCTGGAGAAAGATTTATGGCTGCCGAGCCTTGGGCTCAGTTAAACTCTTGAAAAGTCTGTACATGAGGAAAGTTAGAAAAACCTAATTTTGACTAGACTATTCCCTGTTCTAGTCTGTTGCTCTGGAGCAGGGGTAGGCAACCTTTCCCCTTTAAGGGCCGAGGGACTTCAGCTCCCAGAAGCCTCAGCCATGTTGGCCAATAGTCCCATGTTGGCCAATAGCTCCTGAGATTCTGGGAGCTGAAGTCCCTCAGCCCTTAAAGGGGAAAGGTTGCCTACCCCTGCTCTGGAGAGACTGAAATTCTCCCTTGCTTCTCCTCAAGGGCAGGCAAGTGGTTGGGTACCCCTTGGGCTGGAAGCTTCTGTCAGAATTGGAAATTACCTTTTGAAACTATAACTCCCAGAATCTCCCATTCACATGGCAACTCTGGTAGGAGAATTCTGGCAGTTGTCATCCAAAAAGTAGCATTTCCAAGTTAGGCAATTCCCAGTGATTCCATCTTTTTACTGGTAGGGTTGCTTGGCTTACTGAGTACATCAGCACACACACATGGGTTCTTTGATGGCCCTACAATTGATTTCCAATTCCCTTCACTAAACATCTCATCCCAATACCCAATGTGCATGCGGAGTGCTTCATTCATAAAGAAAAGAAAAAAGTACTCTACTGCAGGCCTCCTGTCCCAATTGTGACTGGTGACGGAGGAAGAAATCCTACTAAAGTGTGGGTTTAGAAAAGAAAAAAGAAAGGAAAAAGAACAGGGTGGTTTTGCCTGCCAGCCAGGCCTTCCTCACCAGCGTGGGGATGGGCCTTTCGAGAGGATCCCTAACTTGGCCAAGAAGGAAAGCGAGTGAGCATGTTGAAAGTAGGAGGGCAGGAAACAAGCCAAGAATGGTGGGAGTGGGAGAGATTTTGCCAGTGGCATTGCTAAAGTTGGTATCACCCCAAACTCATGGTGTAATATGGTGCATCCATCCCCAATACCCTCGCACCCTCCTAGTGATGCCCCTGCCCTTCTGCAGCTTGCATACTTTATAATATGAGAAGAACAGATCATGATGAAGAGCAGATCAAAAGCATATCTGTTCCAGCACTCTGTTCCTACAGTGGCTAGTCAGGTAACCACAAACAGGACATAAGTGCAGTAGCTCCAGTCCTCCAGCAAGTGGTATATGAAGCAGAACTTGGCCAAATTACTTTTTGGGACTACTTTCCAAAGTAACTTTCCAAAGCTTTGATACAGAGGTATACTGATCATTTGACAACTAGATGTAAGACACTTCTGCAAACTGTGAGGGCTGGCAACCCACCTGTGGCTTAAGATGAGGGAGTATGCTGGAGACTCTCTTGTGAGATCTGGGCTTTCCTTCCTTTGGTTAGCTGTTAGAGATACTTTATCTTTGCAGCCATAAAGATGGAGTTTGCAGTCCTAAGGCTGAGGACCTCAAAAGTGTCGAGAAGGCAAATTCCAACAGGAATCCTGTTGTTGAGGCATTATAAATGTGTAACGTAGAGTTACACACTTGTGACAATTTCATATTCATGATCTCTACATAACTTCTAGTCTGAGGACCATGTTAGGTAAAGGTAAAGGTATTCCCCATTGTCAAGTCATGTCCAACCATAGGGGACAATGCTCATATCCATTACTAAGCCGAAGAGCCAGCGTTGTCAGAGACTACTTATTCTGTGATCCTGTGGCCAGCATGATTGCACAGAATGCTGTTTACCTTCCCACCAAAGTGGTACCTATTTATCTACTTGCATTTGCATGCTTTCGAACTGCTAGGGTGGCAGAAGCTGGGACTAATGATAGGAACTCAACCCATCATGCAGCACCTGGCCCTCGAATTGCCGATCTTGCAATCAACCGAGTCAGCATCTTAACCACTTGAGCCACTGCATGGACCATGTAGGGACCATGAAAGTCCCCCAATCCCCACTTACCTGGAAGCAGCCCCTGCTATTGGCAAGGGTCTATTCCTCTGTCACTCAAAAAGTAGCTGGCTAATATTTCCACATGCCTTTGCATGAGTAATCCTGGCCGTGAGGGGGAATTGCAACAGGGACCCCACTTTTGCTTATCTCAACAGAGATCGCTCATGGCTACTTCCTGGTAACTGAGGATGGAGGGATTGAGCTGGAATTTACTGCATAGCTCTGTAACTACAGTAGTTATGCATTCATAACTGCCCAGTTGCATTTTGGCCATGACTTTCCCATTTGTTGTCAACTGTAGCTATTTGGGCAAAGTGGCTTTAACCAATGTGCCCATCATCTACTTCCTACTTGTGTATTCCAGTTTATATGCAGTCCCATTTTTATGCACAGGCTAAGTAGGCTATAGTTTAGGGCAGGGGTCCTCAAACTACAGCCCATGGGCCGAACCCAGCCCACCGAGGCCTTCCTACTGGCCCACCGCCGCCACCGCCGTTCATGCCGCCACTGCTTGCGCCCGCCGCTGGACACCATTTTGGCTTCTAAAATGGCGTCTGGAATCATGCGCATGCACACTACTTGGACACCATTTTGTCTTCCAAAATGGCATCCGGAGTTGTGTGCATGCGTGCACGCCTCCAGCCCCCCGCAAGATCTGGGGGCCAGCAAACCGGCCCCCAGATCAAAAAGTCCGGGGACCCCTGCTTTAGGGTGTCAGCTTACCAAAATATCAGAATTCATAATACCAAAAACCTACCTCTATCTATTAAGAGTAGTACCCTTGGCAGGGTCATGCTAGTGTCTATCTTAAACATGGCCTAGTTTACAAGCCTCATTGTATCCTAATCTGGCTTTGGGTATATGGAAATAAGGGTGGGGTGCTGCAGCTCCTTGGAGCATGTCCTGATACACTTCTTGCCTGGAGTTGGTGTATGGCTAGTCTTATATTGTGAATGGCTGCAGAGGTGATGAATCCTTACTTTCTGTTGCATTTGGCAGTATAGTCATCCAGAGCTGTCTCTTTGACTGGTGCACTAAAGCCTCCACTGACCATTGGCCTGAAGATTTTATCAGCTGTGGCTTCTTACAGCTTTAAGGATTTGTTAACTGCCATCAAACTGACTTCGACACATGGCGACCCTATAAATGGAAGATCTCCAAATTACCCTGTCATCAGTAGCCCTGCTCAGGTCTTGTAGATTCAGGGCCATGGCTTCCTTGACTGAGTCTATCCATTTGTAATGCAGTCTTTCCTACTGTCTTCTACCTTATCAAACATTATTGTCTTTTCTAGTGAGTCATGTCTTCTCGTGATATGTCCAAAATAAGTCTCAACTCATGGGAACTGTAATTTATTGTGGCACCAGAGCTCTCTGACAGAGAAGGCTCAATGTCCCAGAAAAAAATACAATTCCCATGACTCCCTAGCACTGAGCCAGGGCAGTGCCTCAATTTAATGTGCACTATTTCTGGCAGTCTGCAAAGGCCCCTAGTAATCTTGGGGCCTTTACAGCCTGCCAGAAATAATGCAGTTTGAGGCCACTTTAACTGTCCTGGCTCAGTGTTAGGGAATCATGGGAAATGTATTTTTTTCTGGGACATTGAGCCTTCTCTGTCAGAGAGCTCTGGTGCCACAATAAACTACAGTTCCCATGATTCCTTAGCACTGAGCCAGGACTGTTAAAGTGGCCTCAAGCTGCATTATTTCTGGCAGTCTGTAAAGGCCCTTGGTTCCTAGGGAGAGTTGAAGCTTGCTTTGCTTTTATACTCATTTATTTGTATTTTTATCAGTCCATGGTATCTGCAGAACTCTTCTCCAGCAGCACATCTCAAATGAGTTGATTTTCTTCCTATCAGTTTTCTTTAATGTCCAGCTTTCACACCCATATATAGTAATAGGAAATGTGATGGCATGGGCAATCCTAACTTTAGTATTCAATGATATATCTTGACATTTTAGGATCTTGTCTAGTTCCTTTGTTGCTGCCCTTGCAAGTTCTTATAGCCTTCTTCTGAGATTTCTTGACTGCAGTCTTCATTATGATTTATGATTGAGACAAGATATGGAAAATCTTTTAACTGTTTCAAGGTCTTAATTCTGTCTTCAAGGATGTTGGTGTGGATTTCTTCCACTGACATTGTGCTGTATCTCATCAGTGCAAGAGGATTTATGAGCGATCCTATCCACATCTGGAAGGCATTACAGTCGGGTTTCCACATTTGTGGACTTTTGCGGCTTTGATTATTTGTGGATTTGTTTACATAATATGTTCTCTCTAGGAATTGCTAGGTCCTCCAGAGAAATTCTACTGGAAGTTGACTGTAGAGTTGTGCTGAAGGACCTAGAGATTCCTAGAGAAAATACTTCTTTAGGCATTTATAGGTCCTCCAGCATGATTCTGTGGTCAAATTCTGGCAGATGTTGACCACAGTTCTGCTGGAGGACCTAGAGATTCCTAGAGAGGTGTTCTCTCAGGTTAAAAAAGTAGATTTTTTTAAATTTGCGTTTTCCCCCCCACTTTCATGGGGTTCCTGTGCCCCTAACCCCAGCAAATGTGGAGGGCCTGCTATACGAACACAAGATACGGTAGATCTGATAATATAGACTTTTCACATACTGCTCACACAAAAGGATAGCTTGAATACCTGGAGACTTCCTTGCACAAGCCTTGCTGAAATGAATAGGAGTTGATGGATTGTTAGACCTGAGTCACCAAAGTATGGCTCACATGGATAACTCTTCTGCATTGTTATGAAGAATAACATGTGAGTAACATTGAGTGAAACAGCAAACAAGAATGAAGCACTCTTGCAACCTGCCTGATTGTCCTCAGTTTACCACTGACTTCTTTGAAACATTAACTTCTGATGCTTTCCTATGAATTCAGATTGTATTTTGGGTGTGTGTTTTTTTTTAAAAAAACCAACAAACAGAACTGTTTTATGTTTCCTTTTTACAAAAACCTGTTATAGAAAAAAACAAAACCAGTATTCTCTGTATGACTCTACCCAAGAGGTGGATGTTGAACTGTAACATGAAGCAGTGGATGCCAGCATAACCAATGACAAAGGTTGTCAGAAGTTACATTTCACACACATCTGGAGGACCACAAAATACCCCCCCCTTTATAACATATGGTAGTGAAATACAGTAATTGACCACATTCAGGGGTAGCTGTGTTGGCCATTTAGCAAATTCAAACAAAAATCCACCAGGCAGTGATACCTTTATTGGCCAACCAAAATGCACAATATACTTGTTGCAAGCTTTCGGAGCTCCATGGGCTTCTTCATCAGGCAAGATGTTACAAACCAAACAGGAGGAAAACAATTGGAGATGTTACTCAGATGCCTACATGTTTTTTCAGTCTTTAGTTAAGATGGTATATGGTGGGGAGGATATCTTTTGGAGGCAGGATCCTCCTCCTTCTGGCCCTGTGGCTATTGGGAGGTTTGCAAAGTCCAGGAAATTTAACATCCATTTGCATCTCAACAGGGACCCCTCTTTTGTAATCCAATATGTCTCCATTCCAGTGAGGCCACAGGCCTCTTCAATATTCCAAAACTTGTATTAGGCATTCTTCATGCTAGCTGGAAATGATGGAAGTTGAGGCTAACACTTGTGGAAGGCAGTGGGCTAAGGAGAACTGCACTATATAGGCTTGGATCCTCCTAATTAACTTTCTCTGTCCTCGTTGCAGAAGCCACTGATTCAATGGAGGCTTCATTTGAAAATGGGTGGGGGGGTTGTTTTAAGTGATTCTCCTCTTTACAGACCCCTGTTTAGGGTTGCCAGATCTCAGAGCCTGCTTCTTCTTGCCTAGTCCACAAGACAAGGAGGAAGAATCTCAGAGTGGGAGCACTGTCTTGAAAAGTGTGCTTCCACTATGGTCCCGCCACATTCGCTGGGGTTAGGGGTGAAGGATGCCTGTGGATGTGGAAAAACCACAAAGAAAAAAAAAAACACTATTCTTTTTATCTGAGAGAACACCTCTCTAGGAATCTCCAGATCCTCCAGTGGGACTCTATGGTCAACATCCAGCACAGGTTGACCACTCTAGATCGTTCAGTGTGACTCTATGGTCAAATTCTGCCAGAGTTGCACTGGAAAGCCTAGAGATTCCTAGAGAGAACATATTAATAAAAACCACAAATAATCAAATCTGTAAATCAAAGCCACAGATGTGCAGGGCCAGCTGTATATATTTTTCACATTTGTGTTTTTTATTTGAATGCCATACTCTGCACAGCTGTAATGGATGCATAATGTTATTGTGTTTGCGACATCACCCTTGTCACATCACAAAGGCTCACCTCCTGTACCATCACAAAGGCTCATTCCCCAAGACTCAGTTTTTGGCCTAGTAAACCTACTTCTGTGCCACTAGACCTATCCCTGTTCTTGTAGGTCTGCCAACTCTCTGTAGCACATATTCAGGCGGAAAAGAGGATATAGGGGAGAGAGAATGCCATCCCATATCATCTGCTGGAAGGAGCATCCTGTGAATGGGACCCTCTTGTTGCCAATGAGGCATTATTTAAGATTCAAGCCAAAATATGAAATGCTGCACAAAACATTTAAGATCCCCAAGAAAAAAGTATGGAGAGTCAGTGTGGTGTAGTTATTTGAATGTTAGACTAGGGCTGTGGGAGAACAGGGTTCAAATCCCTACTCAGCCATTGAAATCCACCTTGGGTAAGTCACACTCTCTCAGCCTTAGAGGTCGGCAATGGCAAGCCTTCTCTGAATAAAACTTGCTAAGAAAACCTATGGTACGGTTGCCATAATTTGGAATTAAGTTGAATGGATGTAACAACAGAGTAAAAAGATTTGTGTGTGCATACACACACACACATACACACCCTATGATGGTATGATATGAAGGAACCTATGGCCTCTGTTTGTTTTAAAGAACTGCTGGATTTTTAGATATGATATTTTATACCTGCCAAGAAAGAAATCAGAAAAATATATTGTGCATTTTAGTTGGCCAGAAGGTATCACTGATGGATATTTTTTTAAAGAAAGAAATCAGTTATACATTTCATTCCTGAAAGACCTTCTTAAAGCATTCAAGTCAATATTTCAAATCTCTTATTTGAAATACAGTTGCCTCACTGTCACAATACCATGTTTCTGTGATAATTTGAAGGCCAACTCAGATTTTTCAGGAAACCTGTTCTGCTTTTTCCTTTGTTAAAGATCAGGTCTTCTGATTATACATTTAAGGCATCTTAATCTAGTATAATGTTCTCAGGGACAGTCATATTGGTCCATTTAACCAAAGTTGGTCTGCCATAAGGAAGTGTGAAAGGACAGCAGAAGTCAAAAGGGTTCTACCAGTCTTTGTCATTAAAATAAAAAGATCCTATTCAGTTAAGTAAACATGCAGTCCTAGGAATGCTACTTGGAAAGTAAGCCTCTGGGACATACCTCTGAATCATCATGGAGAGGTTTGAGCTGTAAATCCTGAACAAGTGGGTTCAGTATTAAAAAAACTTGAGCCTCTTTTGTGTTATGAGTTTGTTTAATGTCTAATCACTTAGAAAGGGGAAGAGAGGCACTTGTAATGCAAATGAACATTCTAGCCAAAGTAGGATTTGCATTCACATGGTAAACCAACTGAAAGAAGAACCACTTTAAACCTCATCTGTGAAAATATCTCTACAAACATGGATGGTGATTGTTGGGTGTCCTCTAGTCATTTCTGACTTATGGCAACTCTAAGGCAAACCTATCATGGAGGGTTTACAACAAGATTTGTTCAGAGAGAGGGTTGCCAGTGAGGCTGAGAGAGTGTGACTTGCCCAAGGTCACCCAGTGAGTTTCCATAATTGAGCAGAGATTCAAACCCTGGTTCCTGCAATCCTAGCTTAACAATGAAACCACTGCACAGCTCTATGAAACCTAATCTATATATGAACATGGAAAACATTGTGGAAGAGCCTTACTATAAAATCTGTATCCTCCCATATGAGAGAACACACCTTAAAAATAAGATAAAATTGGTTCCTATTAAAGATGAAATAATGAATATAGACATTAATCTAACAAATATTGGAGAACTGTTGGGAACTAGGTATATATTACCACACGTGGTAAGAGTGTCCCAGTATTTCTGAATGTTAGAATAAACTATTTCTAATAAGTCATTATAAATCAAGCAATTCCAGTTGATCCAAAAATAGGAAATCTCTCTATGTTTTGTGACAATTGTGAGGTTTTAATTACAAATAACTGCTTACATTTTTGTACTGCTGAAATTTTTTTAACAGCTCAGTACTACAAAATCCTGAAGCACCTCTTGACTGAAACCTGATAGAAAAATGGTGGGGAAATAGCATTTATAGAAACCCTAATATCTGGTATACAAAACATCAGAAATTACTAGCCAGAATTAAATTTCCCTTTCTTAATTTCATCAGTAAGAGTGGCAAATTTGCACCTCCCACAATCATATCTGGACTTGTGGAAAGATACTTTGGCTGAATGGTAAAAAGCTATTAATTTACTGTCGTTTTCTCATTCTATGAACCAGTAAACCAAAAACTTCACATCTTTTTCTTTTTTATAGAAATAATATACACATCCTGGTGCATTTATTGCTTGTTCTGTTTTTTTAAAAATGTTATATTCTCTATGTCATTTTCTGAATAATTGGAAAAATTACATGTACAAGCATTTTAAAATGATGGAGTCTAGTTCAAAGTAAGACTTGGGGCTGAAGTGGAAAGGGAAGGAGGGGGAATCACAATGTAGTTCTAGTTCTTTTGAATTTGACAACTTGACTAAGGCCAACACCATGTTTTACTGTTCTAGTTTAGCCCATTGTGTTGTGCCACAGTGACCATTGTCCCCACCACTCTGCCCCACACTGATGGAGTTATGGTTTGGGTAGAGGTTTGGGTGCTGGACTATGACTCTGGAGAAAAGGGTTTGAGTCTCTGGTTAGCAATGGAAACCCACTGGGTGACCTTGGGCAAGTCACACACTCTCAGCCTCAAAGGCAAAGGTCCCTCTGAACAAATCTTGCCAAGAAACCCCCATGGTAGGTTCACCTTAGAGTCATCATAAATCAGAAACAACTTAAAGGCACACCACCACAACATGGCAAGAAGTCCCACAAGAGAGAGAGGGAAATAACAAAAACAAGAAGAATAACAATATGCTTCTACACACAGACACACACTTACATCAGGCTTTTCTTGGACTAAATACAATTCCAAACAACAACAGAACATCCCTTGAAAAAGGGGGAAAGCCTTGGAAAATACTGGAGAACTGACCATCATAGTAGACTCATTAAGAGTAGTTATGTAGGGTCAATAGAGCAAAGGATAAGATTCAGAAAGGATTCAGTGATCAAGTAGGTACTTGTAGATAGATAGTTCTTAATGTTACCAAGCAAAAGACATTCTACAGCTGTTTTGTCTTTCCATCCTTAATGTATTTCTTGCAGTTAAAAAAAGGTAGAAGAAGTAATTTATGTCTGGCAAACTTCTTCACCTCTAAAATTCTGTAAATGAGGCAAGGAGATTGCATGATGATAGCCCCATCTGGAAGCAACATGTAAAGAAAGCACAGCATGGGCTATGAAATGAAAGAATGGGATTAGCAAATAAATAAATAAATGGGGTGTTAAAAATAGGAGAGTGAAATGCAGGCATGGAATAGGGAAATTCAACCTCATTGAGCCAAAAGTCTTTTAAGGATCTGAAAAAAGTATGCAAGGAAGGGGCAAATGTTGGCTAACATAAATAAATCACTATTTCTGTACAGGACTAGTTGAGGAATGGTTGGACAGGGGAACAACATGTTGGCTGGGCGCTGTATGTGCCTCCTCTCACTATTTGTACTACTGTACCTATTTGCCAGTTATTTTCACCAAAAGTTAGTGGCTGCACCTGCAGAAAACTCCACTGGTTTCAGCCTTCCCTTCTGGAAAGGAAGGAGTCACTTTGTCTTGCAAACTGGCAAGCATCCCGGGTGCAAGAAGAAAACTAGGTGCCCTTTCACATTACGCAACTGTAACACATTAATTCCATGTTGTTGTTGTTGTTGTGTGCCTTTAAGTAATTTCGGACTTATGGCAACACAAAGATGACCTTATCACAGTTTCTTCCCAGCAAGATTTGTTCACCTTCCTCTGAGACTGTGAGAGTGTGTCCAAGGTCATCCAGTGGGTTTCCATGGCTAAGCGGGAATTCGAACCCTGGGCTCTAGAGTCATAGTCCAACACTCAAACCACTACACCATGCTGTCTCTTTAATCATACAGAATCCTGGGATCTGCAGTTCAGGAAGGGATATTTAGAATTCTCTGCCGGAGAGCTCTAGAGCTTCACCAAATTACACGTTTTAGGATTCCATAGGATGCAACCATGGCAGTTAAGTGCAATCAAAGAGCTATAAATGTGTAGTATGAAAAGGCCCAAAGAAATAAAATTTGCTGTCACCTTCCTTTTCCAATGAATTCTACTGCAAAAGTGCATACATTTACTTGCCATGATAACTGTCATATTGTGCATAACTAGGAACTATTAACACATTTAGTTAGTTAAGGTATTTGTTTTCCTATCCCAGAGATCTAATTAGGAATCGTATCAATGTAGGTTTGCCATCTGTACTGATAATGGCTTCCCCTCATTCCTGAGGTCATTGAAATTGAGACAAGTACAGGCATATTCCTCATGTAATTCCCAAGGCACCACTCCCTAACATGCGTGATAATATCTCAGCAAAAGAGTTCACACCCTATTTAGAAATGAGATGTCTGCCTTTCTTATAACAACTATCTATCTCTGTATTCTGAAAGCCGATGTTGCACTTGCACAGTACAGTATCTTGAAAAATCTCAGCAAAAAGGAGTGTCTAGATCTTTTTCAGATGCCATTCATTCGTACATTTTGAACTACAGCTGTCTCTCCATATTCACTGGGGTTAGGGGCACAGGACCTCTGTGAATGTGGAAAAACTACAAATAACAAAACCACTATGTTTTTACCTGAGAAAACACCTGTCTAGGAATCTGTAGGTCCTCCAGTGCAAAACTGCATTCAACATCTGCCACACATTGACCATAGAATTGCGCTGGAGGACCTACAAATGCCTTGGGGAGTGTTCTCTCTAGGAATCTCTAGGTCCTTTGGTGCAACATTTGGTTAAAGTTGACCATAGAGTTGTGCTGGAGGAGCTAGATATTCCTAGAGAGAACATATTAATAAAATCCATGAATAATCAAAGCCACAAAAGTCAAAGCCACAAATGTGGAGGGACGAGTCTATTTTGATACAAGCTAAATGCTGTTGGTATTCTTTTAGCAGTCGGTTTACATGACTGAGAACCACAGGAATCATTTTGTTGTTGTTGTTAGATGCCCTCAAGTCAATTTCGACTCATGGCAACATTAGCTAAATGCCCATGGTGCTCAAACCAGCCTCAAGACACAATGCAGACAACAGGACTTTAAGATGGAATAAATTCTCCTCTGCCCTCTCCCCTCATCCCAGCTTGGTTTTTGTAACATCTTGCCTACTGAAGAGATCTGGAATTTTTGGGAACTTGCACACATTTTTAATTACCACTTTGTTAATCTAAGAAAGGCAATATCCTAGTATATATTTTAGCCAATATCCACTTTCAAGTTATCAAAGGTACTTATGTAACACTATAAATTTGAGACATTGCATTTGTAGATGACTTGTTCAAACTTGGAATATTACCTATGGATATGTCTATATATCAATACAATCAATGCAATTTCTTAAACCATGGTTTGTTGCTTGAGCCATTAACTACAAGACAAATGACCAAAGGAACTTTGCATTTGCTTCTGTATTTCAGATTTGTCTCTTTCCTACACCATCTGTCATGGGGGATAACTGGGGAAACAAACTAGGGATAAACTGTAATTACAGATTTGAATGTCATAACAAGCCATAGTTTAAATAAGTTAGAATGTGTAAAGCAACAGCAAACCATGGATACATATTGTGGTTTGTGGGTGGTTAACAAATCATGGCTTCTTAGCAGATATGTGTTCACATATCACAACCAGTGAAATGTTAACATATCACAATGTACTGGCATGGGCATATTGTGTGTATATTGTCATGTACAAAATGTATACACACCTTTTCCTAATTAGAGGAACAGGAGATGGATTTCACTGCTTACATTCTACATAGCACACTCATATCAGAAAGACAGAGAAATTAAAACAAAACAGTGATAAGCATTTGATCATGAACAAAAAATAAAAATAGAAAGTCTAAACACAATTAAAACATTTTAAAAGGAAAAGGAAAATATCTTATTAACGAAGAAGAAAGGAAAGGACCTTGAACAACATTTGAGGCCCCCAACACAACCACCCAAGACTGAAAGTAATAAAAACTTCTTACATGTTACAAAACAATTTGGAAACTGAAAGTAACTGCATATGTAACTCCCACTGCATATGTAACTCCCACTCAAAGCACAGGCATTCAAGTGCTCCTTGTAAAATGTATCCTAGGTTTAGAATATTAACGTATCGGCACTCAACCGCACTTTGACCTGGTTTAAAATCGTAATCCTTAAATGAGTATTGGTTGTTGTTGTTATTGTTGTTGTTGTTGTTGCTGCTGCTGTGTGCCTTGAAGTCATTTCTGACTTATGGCAACCCTAAGGCAGTTCTATCACAGTTTTTGGTTTTTTTGCATGATTTGTTCAGATGGTGGGTTGCCATTGCCTTCCTCTAGTCTAAGGCCAAGAGAGTGTGACTTGTGCAAGGTCACCCAGTAGGTTTCTATGATTGAGCAGTAGATTTCTCTAGTCAAGTCCATTTATTTATTTATTTATTTATTTATTCATTTTTCTATCCCATCTTTCTCCCAGAAAGGGACCCAAGGTGGCTCACAATATCAAAACAGAGTAAAACAACATTTTTAAACAATAAAAATGACCTAATTAAAACACCAGAAGATTAAAATTTAAAACATACAAAAGTTAAAAACATAATTTAAACCAACCAATTTCACCACACACACACCCCAATAAATCCAGGCGTGCATGATTTTAAAAAGCTTTCTTGAATAAAAATGTTTTTGCTTGCCAAAAAGGCAATGGGTTGGAGGCAAAAAGCTTGCCAAAAAGCAAAAGGCCAACAGGGAGGGGACCAGCCTAGCCTCCCGTGGAAGGGCATTCCAGAGAGTGGGAGCAGCCACTGAGAAGGCTCTCTCTCATGTCCTCACCAAGCGAGCCTGGGATGGTGGTGGGATCAAGAGAAAGACTTCTCCTGAGGATCTTAGGGCTCTAGCTGGTTTGTATTGGGAAATACAGTTTCTCAAATAGTTTGGACCTAAACCTAAAGCAGCATTCCAACTGCTACACTGCATTGGCTCAAATGTGTACTACGCAATGACATTACATTTCAAATAGAGGACAGTAAGCCTGGAATCCTATGGACACATACTAGGAATAAGATCAGATTAACACAGTGAGACTTATTTCTCAGTAAATACCCGTGAGATCCAGCTTCATGTATCAAGTGCATCAGTGATGCCATGCAGGCCTCAGTGGAAATGGAGCATGAAAGTACAGTGTGCATGAGCAATGCTACTACAGTGTGGAACACAACAAAAAGCATGTGGGTGACTCCCCGAACTCTGAATAAGTAATATTCATACCACCTCCCGAACCAGAAAGTGTGTTTTACATTATTGTTGGAACAATTTTGTGTTCCACAGGTAAGAAACGTTCCAAGTGAATAGCAGTCGCTATGCCTAAAAAATGCAAGATGACCTCAGAAGCACCTCATGCCCCTGAAAGTAAAAATGTGATAATAATAACAATGGGTGACTAACCTTTTCCTGATGCTTTATAATGATGTTTCACATCCACTGTCTGAGGTGGCTGTTTCACTCTGATGGTAGGGCCAGCCCTGCTTATCTCCTATGCTTTCTTTGGTGCGGTAGGAAAGAGAATGGCCAGAAGGACCATAAAGTGTCAACTGCTTAAACATCTAGTGTAAGACACATGGCCAGACACTTCTATGTATGCCAGATGATACACAGAACTAGATCCAGCCCCATTTCCTATTGGAAATCCATAGAAGTTTTAACACTGACGTCAATGACTGCTGGATTAATCTTTTGCCAGCAGAAACACAGCTACATTATCATGCTTGTTTATAATATCTTTGTACACCTTGAATCAACATTGGCACTTGGCTCACTATAACCCACAAATGAATCCAGCTTCCCTTGAGGAGATACTATAATTTTGTACCATCTTATGTTGCAAGCTTTCCCTTGACACTCGTGAGGCTTTTAATGCCCTTATATGTGCAGCATGTAGAGATGGTACAACTTTATCTGGATTCATTCTAATGGGATGATGTAACACAGCTAATGAGTTTCCTAAACGCAGCAGTATCCTCTTTTTTTCTTCAAAGCTGTGAATCACTGGCACTGCAGCTGGTTGTGTGTAGGGATTTGGTGGGCTTTTGTTCTATATTTTATGGAACAATAAAATATTTATTCCTGCCAAAAGTTTCTCCCATGTTCCTTTCTGCCCAGAACATTTGATCTGCCTTTACATGCACAAATATTTTAAGGAAGAAATAGCTAAAGTGATCAAGATTTTCCTTGACCAGTGACAGATGTATCCCTTGGATCATGCCACTTTTGTTCTGAGTAGTTCTCTTTTCACAGGCCATGCTCACTGCAGCTGTGATCCATCTGGGTGACGTTCCCTGTCCAGTATTACTAAAATGAACATAAATCAGTTGTTAAAGGAGAGGAAGAAATAAGAAGAAGCAGTGGCATCATTATCTCCAGGGAGAAAGTCCAATGGTGGAGCAGCCGGGAAGGATGAGCATTCACCCTCCTGCCCTGAAGTGAAATCCGCACTTCCCTCATCCCCCCAGTGATGCCACTGATAAGAAGACAAAGGATCAGATGTAAAAGGGACAGAAGAGAATATAATATGCAGCAATCAAAGGCAGTAATTTAGGACTTTCTCATGCATGGGTTTTAATTTTAGCAAGAGAATAGTGTCTTTGGCAATGCCTATCACACAACGTTGCCTCCAACCCATTGCTGTTGTGCCTCTGAAGCAGTGTAAAATTATAGCACTATAATTTGTTCACTGACAGGAAAACCCATCAATAAGCAGACAATAATGGCAAGTTTACTCCATAGATGTAATAAGTTGCTCCCATGGCAGTCCCAATATTGGGCAGTTATGTGGTGTCAGTCTCCTCCTTTCCCCTCTCCCCACCCCCTCGCTATTCCCAAAGAAAATGCCTCTTTTCTTTCTTTTATCCCCACTGATGAAAACCTTTTATTTTCTCTCCTCCTCTTCTTCTCCTTCTTCTTCAGTTCAGTCCTAAAGGAGGGCTCCAAGGTCCACCCAGCCTTTCATCCTTTCATAGGTTGGTAAAACGAGTACCCAACTTTAGGGGAGTAATTGGCTAATACATTGTAAACCACTTAGGGAGTGCTAGTTCATTGATAAGTGATATAGAAATGTACTGGCTATTGCTATATTTACTAAGGAGCTTATCGCTTGGGGTTTTAAATCGAATCAAGCCTCCAACGCTGCAGCGGGAGGCAGGCTGAAGGCGAGGATTATCACATGCTAAATCATCGCTGAATCACCGGCTGCCATCAGCCCAGGTCCCAGCCAGGCTCAGCCGGTGCGTTTTAGCAACCAGAAAGCATTCCGATTTCTAAAAAGCATCGGCTGAGCCTGGTTGGGACCCGGGCTGATGGCAGCTGGTGATTTGGCGGCAATTTAGCATGCGATACTCCCCACCTCCACCCCCGCCTCCCAGCTTCGATTTAAAACCTCAAGCGATAAGCTCCTAAATCCCATTCCCATATCTCTGCAATTACATTACAAATAAAAGTAAAAAATAAAAATAAACATTGGGCAGGGCATAGGGCAGGAAGGCAGGGTCATGGGGAAATGTGGAAGTGAGCAGAAGGTCCAGTTGCACTAATGAAGAGAGGTGCAATAATAAAAGATCCAAAACTGGCATGTTTCTGTTCTCTTTAAATAATGTTACAATGGCAAGACTGAGGCGAGATCAACACTCATGTGATAAAGTCCATAGTTGTCAGGATCTGAGTCCCTACCATGCTTGTTAGTTAATTAGCCACTTACTTCCATGCCACCACCCTCTGAAGATGCCAGCCATAGATGCAGGCGAAACGTCAGGGATAAATTCTTCCAGAACACAGCCACATAGCCTGAAAACCCCACAAAAAAACTACAGATGCTGTCCGTGAAACCCTTCAACTTCACATAATTAGGCTTTGCTTTTTGCTTGCTTTGTGTCCTGCTCCTGGATGCTGGCATATGTCATGCTGGTGGTGCCAGGTGGAAGGGAATGGTTATCTGTCCTGAAAATGGCTAGAAATCAGATGTAAAGGGGAGGTGACAGGCACCAGGAACTGCCAAGGTCAGTTCTGTGTGAATGCCTGGTATAACAAATGGACGGTCTGGGAAAGGAAAATGTTTTGCTTTTTTGACAAATGAGGTTTGAGTGTGCAAAAAAGCTTTGAATTGCTTTGTGCTTTATTATACTGAAATAACCAAAAGGCCTCAGTCCCAACAACATTGCCATATAACAAACTGCTTTGACTTTACTACTGTGATGTATAGGCAGACTTTAGCTCAGAAATCCAAAATTCAGCATAAAAGCAGCAAGCTTTAATAAGAAGAAGGGATGGAGGGAGGGTTGGCGCATGCGTGGGACAGCACGGGATGATGTGCATGGGTGGGAGTGCACACAGGACAGCGCAGCATGTTGCGTGTGGAGGCAGTGCACACGGGAGTGTGGGATGGCGCGGGGGTGTGGGACCATACACAGGGGAGCACAGGATGGCGCAGAGAGGGTGGGAACATGCACAGGGGAGTGCAAGATGGCATGGGGAGGATGGGAGTGCATACAGGACAGTGCTCGATGGTGTGCATGGGTGGAACCATGCGTGGGACAACGCAGGATAGCATGGGTGGGTGGGAGCACTAACAGGGGAGCACAGGATGGTACAGTGGGCAGGAGCACATGTGGGGAGTGCAGGATGGCATGGGAGATGGGAGTGCACATGGAGACGGTGCAAAGGGGAGCGTGGGGGAGGGCCCAACTGGATGTCAACCCCTTCTGGGGTGTCACCCAATGTGGGCTGCACCACCACACCCCCCTAGTGATGCCACTGGTGTGAAAGGGCCCACCCCTTGGGGTTCCTTACTCAGAAATCCTGTTCTGTTGTTTTCTCAACAATAATGTATTGTTGTAAACTATCCCTACAGTAAAGAGGAAAAAATGGGATAATTATGCCTTGGTTTTGAATTGTTAATTGAGACCTATTGGGTGTACAAAAGAGCCTATTGGCTGTTCCTGGTGGAGATGAAAAATGCTAGGACTAGTTTGTTGGTATAAATAGATATATCTGCCTGTAGTTTTGGAATCTCCTTGGAACGTGGTTATGGGGATTGTTTTGTAATGCCTGAATGTCAGAATTAACTATGAAATCAGAAGTAGTAGAAGAAAGTAATTTTGAGCAAGTTGTTGGTTAAGAGCTAGGAAAAGCAATGGTAAACCATGACACCTCTTTGGCACCTGAGGTTAGGAGTCTGCTTCTATAAACTGTTGCTGCTGTTTTAAGTCTTTCCCTTTTCTGAATTCTGGGAGGTTGAAAGCAATCCTCCTTAGTTCTCCAAATCTGTAAAACAGGCTGTGTATGCACATCTGCCAACTGTCCAAATCTGGTAGGGACAGTTTCAGTTAATCCTCCGTCCCACAGTTCAGCTGTTTTTAAAATGTCCCAGTTCCTTTCTCCTCCTCCCATTTCCCCCCTTTCTCCTCTGCTTACTTCAAATGCTGCAAACCGAGTCCAAAGTGCAAAATAAATTTGCACTCAATTCAGTAGAGAGGAGAGGATGGGAGCCTTTTCATTAGGCTCAGGCAAGAGGAGACTGCTGCAGCCGCTCCAAACTTGTGTATTCTTCCTTGTTACTAGCCTTTGCCATCTTGACCACACTCTGATGTTGCTTGGCCTCATGTGTTCTGGTTTTCCTTTGTGAAATATTGGGGGTATGTGTAATGCCAGTGTGTATGATAAATATGTGTCACCCATCTTCTAGTAACTAGTCGAGAATACTTCAGGGGATATGAGGACACCAAAGAAATGTTTCCAGCAAACTGTTTGTAAAGGTGTGTGGGAGAAAGGGTGGGTGGGACTGTGACATTTAAATTTCAGGAGAGACATAGGTAAACGAAGAAAGTTATTTCATTATCCTGAAACAACACACTCTAATGATTCTACTTACATAATTATTGTGAAGTGTGCACCTACACTGTAGAAATAATCCAGTTTAACACATCTTAAACTGCCTGGTGGCATCCTACAGCATTCTGGGATTTGTAGTTTGATGGTACACCAGCACTCTTTGCCAGAGAAGGCTAAAAACCTTGTAAAACTACGAGGATGGAGGTACAGCACTTAAAGTCATGTCAAATAGTATGATTTTTACAGTGTTGATGCACCCTAGCAGATTGAATGCAGCCTAAGCTTCTACGGACATTTTAAAGATCTCACAACAAACTCTGTTGGTTTTTCTGCAAGAGTCCAACTGGCTGCCCCTCAAGAGAGTCACTATTCTGCTTGTGTATATCAATCCTATGACTGCTTGGGGAAATCTTAGAAGGGATGGGAATGCCATAAGTCAAAATCAACTTGATGTCAAATAACGCCAACAGCTGGATTCTGAGTTCAGACTGGCATTCACTGTCAATGTATTTCTAGTCTGAATTCAAGGTACTGGTGATGACATTCAAATCTCTAAAAGACTTGGAAGTTTACAGTGTGCCATTCCCAATATTACTTCACCCAAAGACTGAAGTGTGCAGGAAGGGCCCTCTTCTGACTCCCACCCATGGGACCATTATATCATGACAGGCAGTGAGAGAGGAGCTTCTTTGCTGTGGTTCCCCTTGGAGATCCAGTTAGTGACGGCATTGGCTTCATTCCACCACCAAGCCAAAACATGGCTTCTTTTCATTAAAGCTTTAGGAGCCTAACTGATTCTCCCTCCCATATGTACATGCACATGGTTTTAAATTATTTTAAACTGTGCTAGTGTGGTTCGAGTGTTGGACTATGATTCGAGAGACCAGGATTTGAATCCCAGCTCAGCCATGAAACCCCCTGGGTGACCTTGGGCAAGTCACACTATCTCAACCTCAGGGGAAGGCAATGGCAAACCTCCACTGAACAACTCTTGCCAAGGAAACGCAATGATAGGGTCACCTTAGGGTCTCCGTAAGCTGAAAAAGACTTGAAGTCACACAAAAACAATATTAAGCAATAGTGGCTGACATCCTCTTATGTCATTGTAAAGTGACTTAAAGGTGAATTGCAATGTTGCCCAATGCTCATATTCTCAGGACAGGAACAGATAAGTAGTGATGTTTCTGGGACCATTGCATAAATGATGCTAGCAGCATGGCCACTGCACAGAGGTCCCAATGCATAATGTGTCCTGACTATTAGCAATAGTGTGTGCAATGGCTACAGATCCTGACTAAGCAGAGAAAACATCAATGGCTTAGAGAGCAAAATGAAAGTTTATTGATAGGAACTCCTTGTTCAGATAGGAAAGTTACTCAAGGAGCTATTCTAATCTAGCTACATCTCTAGGGAAGAGCTCAGAGAGTTGTGGGAGGAGAAGAGGTGGAACCAAGAGTATCAGTTTACATCACAGAGGGAATCAGGATAGGCAGACAGAGAGGGAGTCTATTGCTGCTGCACACTTGGAGGCATAAATTCTTCCAAGTACTATGCACTGGTGCACTTCCACCACCGATGCACAATGGGACACGTGCATTGGGACACAGTACACAGTACAAACTCCCATTGTGCAATGGGACATCTTGTGTTGTGCCCTGTCGCACATCATCACAATTCACTAGCATGTTTGTGTATCATATCAGCAACGTAGCCCTTTCATTGTAAAACTGTGCATCATCGCCCCTGATGCAGGAATTTGGCCACAATTTTTATTGTTTTAAATTCTATGTTGTTTTAAGCTGACTTTATTTGTACATCACCCTGAGATGTTGTGACAAAAGGTGGGACACACATATTTAAATAAATAAATACAGTAACCCTTGGAATTCGCTGGAGTTTGCTTCCAGGCCCACCCCGCAGATACCAAAATCTGTGGATGCTCAAGTCCCATGATATACAATGATGTAGTAAAATGGTGTCCCTTATATAAAATGGCAAAATGAAGGTTTGCTTTTTGGAATTCATAAGTTTAAAAAAATATTTTCAAGACATGGATGCTCCATGGATAAGGAATCTGTGGATACAGAGAGGCAACTGTAAGCCGATTCAGATATGAGGACACCAAAGAAGATGTTTGGGCAAGTTACTGTGTCTCAGGATGGCAATAAAATGAGGATGTAGCCACAACTGCTGCACCCTGTGCTCCTTGAGGGAATGTTCAGATGTTAAATAAGCAAAATCCTTGCATAGATAAGCATACTTTAATATAAAAACAATCTCCTTTTATCAGCTCAGTAGTGGAGGCTGAGCTTGTTGTTTTGCAGTCAGATATTTAGCATGAATATATCAGCTAACTTGTCTTGACAGCCACCCCTCCCCCATGTATAAGTTGCCTTTTTAATATGGATTTAGGAGAATAGGAGTGGGAAATTGATTAGACAAATAGTAATAATTGATTTTGTGCTGAGAAAATATTATCTGAGACATTCTAAATTAGGAACCCACAATTTATTTATGGTCCCCCATCGTCCCGTAAACCAACTTCCACCTACAAAAAAAAAAAAAAAAAAAAAAAAAAACACCAAAAAACTGTCCTAGGGTGTATCAATACTGCAGAATTAAAGCAGTTTGACACCACTTTGACTCCGTCCTATAGAATCCTGGGATTTGTTGTTTGGTGAGGCACCAGAGCTCTCTGACAGCCCAGGCTGAATACCTCTCCAAAGCACAAACCCCAGGATTCTCTTGGCTAGAGTTAAAGTGGTGTCAAACTGCTTTAATTCTGAAATGTGGATACATCCCTAGAGTGAAATAATGTAAGATATTCCACATTTAATCAAAACACTAAAAAGCTGTTCTTCTGAATCAGGCAATGGTCTTAATCAGTTAGGAGTGCAGTCCAAACAAGGGATTCAGGAAAGAATGCAAATTTCCAGCCAGGGCAGGTAGGAGCAGAACTAAACTGATCTAACCTAAGATCAGTTTCTGGCAAAGCAAATTTCAGTTCAGTTTATGACAAAGCAAACCTCCATTAGCAAAAGCAAGCTTGGCAAGACCAAGTCTACATTCTAGACCCCACTCCACATAGCTATATGTGGCACTCAACGTAGAGATTATTTAACTGTGTTTTGTTGTTACAATTTGTTGTACTTTTATCCATACTTTAAAAATAATCTAAATCTTCGTTGTAAACTGCCTTGAGTACCAGTCCTAGTAGAAAGGCAGGATAAATAAATAAATAGTGAAGGGAGTAATCTTTTATTTGAAGTTGTTCTTGCTTTAAAGGACCATCCATTTAAAGGACCATCTTGTTTATAAAGAACCATAACAAGAATGGAAATTGCCCACCTATAGTTAGAACTATGTCAGATGGGAGACCACCAATGAATATCAGGTGCTGTAGGCTATATTTCAGAGGAAGGATGTGGCAAAAACACCTCTGAGGATTCCTTGTATAAGAAAACCCTATGAAAAATTAACGGGATCACCATAACATGACAGGAGACTTGAAAACATTCAGGGGTAGCTGTGTTGGCTTTATAGCAAATCCCGTAAGATCAAAAATCTACCAAACAGTAACATCTTTATTGGGCCAACCAAAATTCACAATGTACATGTTGCAAACTTTAGAAGCTCCACTGGCTTCTTCATCAGGAAAGGTGTTAAAAACCATACAGTAGAAAAAAAAAATACAGATATTAGTCATAGGCCTACATTTTGCTGTTTTCATTCTCAGTTCAGATGGTATCAGAGGCATATGGTAGGGGCCCTGGAGGTGTAGTGGTTCAATGCCTGTACTGCAGCCACTTACTCACAAACCACAAGGTTGCAAGTTCAATACCAGCCAGGGGCTCAGGCTTGACTCTGGCTTGCATCCTTCTGAGGTGGCTAAAATGAGTACCCAGCTTGCTGGGGGAAATTAGCTTACAGTTGTAAACTGCTTAGAGACTGCATAGCGCAGTATGAAGTGGTATATAAATGAAACTGCTATTGCTATTGCTTTCTCTTGCAGGCTGGCACCTTCTCCTCCTGGCCATGGGGCTACTGGGAGATTCTCAAAGTCCAGGAAATTTAAAATCTATTTGCAACACAAAAAGACACTTCCTTTGCAAGCCAATATGTTTCCATCCTTTGTGAGGCCACAGGCCCCTTTGTTAGGCAGAAGACACTGAATTTCTCAAGAAACCTTAATGCTTCTGCATCAGGAAAACCTTGGTGTTGAGGTAAAACATGCCAATGCAGTCCCAATGTTGGGGGGGGGGGATTGCAAAGGAAGTATCTTTTTGTGTTGCATATGGATGTTAAATTTCCTGGACTTTGAGAATCTCCCAGTAGGCACATGGCTAGGAGGAGGAGGTGCCAGCCTGCAAGAAATATCCATCCGTACCATTTGAACTGAGTACAAAAGTAGTAAAATGCAGGAGACTTGAAGGCTGCACACACATGTCAGAGGGGAATGTTAGAAAGAACAGACCAAACAGACACACTTAGCCCTTTCACACTGCATAATTATAGTGTACTATGATTCCACTTTACCTGCCATGGCAGAATCCTATGGAATTCTGTGATTTATAGTTTAGATGAGATACTACAACTTTCTGGCTAAGAATTCCAAATGCAGCTCCCTAGCCTCCAAGAACCATGGCAGTTAAAGTGGAATCACAGCACTATAATTGGGTAAGTGAGAAAGAGCTCTGTGGTGAGAGGTACTGTATTTATTTATAGTATGTAGAGAGATTTTGTAGCACCTTTAAGACTAACGGGAAGAAAGAAGTTGGCAACAGGAGCTTTCATGGACTAAAGTCTACTTCCTCTGATGCATATGGACATTTATAGCACCTAACTCTAAAAAAGAGCCAGCATCGCGTAGTGGTTTGAGTGTTCAAACTATAGCTCTGGAGACCAGAGTTCAATTCCCAGCTTGGCCATGAAACCTACTGGGTGCCCATGGGCAAGTCACATGCTCTCAGCCTCAGGGGAAGGCAAGAGCAAACCTCCTCTGAAATCTTGCCAAGAAAACCCTTATGGTCACCATGGACCTTATCACACGGGGCCAAATCCTGACAGAATCCAAAAGGAATCCCTACCTAATACGTATTATTTTTCCGTGTTTACACACGATGTCACACAGAACCCCGACAGAACCCCGACAGAATGCGGCATGATCCGAGTTCTTTTGAATTTCGGTTTCTTCAGGAAGTACAATCGCGCGACGGGATTAATATCGCTTTTGCCGTAAGTATGGTCACCCAATACATATCGCCAAATACGTATTGGGGAGCATTTCCCCGTAGTGCCGCCTCTCCAAGGGGACCTCCTCGGAGCCCCGCGCCGAGGCAGGGCCGGCGCTCCAAGGAGAACCTCCTTGGAGCGCCGATCCGACGCAGGGTTGGCGCTTCAAGGAGGACCCCCTTGGAGAGCCGGCCCTGCGTTGGATCGGCGCTCCAAGGAGATCCTCCTTGGAGCACTGGCCCTGCGTCGGTTCGACGCTCCGAGGGGGCCCCCCTTGGAGTGCCGGCCCTGCGTCGGAGCTGTCACTCACCGCGGCTGTCACCCTTTCCCAGGTTGTTCTCGGTGCAGCCGGCCCTCCGCACGGCCGGCGCTCCAAGTAGGACCTCCTCGGTGAACGCTGCGGCGGGAGGTCCTCCTTGGAGTGCCGGCCGTGCAGAGGGCCGGCTGCACCGAGGACAACCTGGGAAAGGGTGACAGCCGCGACGAGTGAGTGACAGCCGCGGCGAGCATAGTGCGCATGTGCAAGAACATCATTGCTTGTTCATGTACGGGATTTCCTTGCTAGTGTGTGCACGGCAGATACGTATTTCCTTAAATGCACGATGATGCTAATTGCGTGTGATAACCATTTGTGTAATGACGGTTTCTTTGCGGTTTCTTTTCGGGTTTTGTCATTTCAGGATTATTATCACTTTGTGGGCCACGTGTGATAAGGTCCCATAAGTTGAAAATGACTGGAAGGCACACAGCCACAACTTCAAACTCTAAATTTTGTCTTTATATATTTCAAAAGCATGGGATGTGTTCTTTTTATTTTAAATGTGTAAATGGACGCTATAGTTGCAGGTAGTTTCCTGAGAAACAGTGAGGTTTTAAGGAGAGACCTGGAGGAACTGATAGAGGCTGCCCTCTCTCAGCTTGTTGGGAAGGAGTTCCAAGAATAGGGCAAACAAAGGAGAAAGGTAGAGTTGTTTAAGAGAGCGGCAAAGATGAAGTGACTAATGGAGGAGGAGGAGGAGACGGGGTGGGGGAGGTGAAGGACACTGAAATTCTACCTTGAGGTTTATAATAAAACTCCCACAAATGAGTCAAGATTAGTGATGCATCTCTCAGAAGTCTTGGTATCTCTAATGCATATTTCTCCTTGAGTTGATGGCAGTAATCCTACTCAGGTATTGCCCTAACTTGTTGCTGTGATTACATTCTGCCCCAATTGCTTCTACAGTTGAACACTAATGTCTTGTTCTGCACCAAGCTTGCCTGGAAGATTTGTTTGCCATATGGTTGCTAAACATAAGGTATCGAGGCATTGATTTCTCTCCGTTTCTTTATTCCGTCACTTTTAACTTCCCATCTGCATTTAGTTAAATGGGCCAGCGCTTAGACGGACAGCTGTCAGCCGGTGACTCCTATGTCAGCGTAGCAATGAATCCACTCTTTTGTCTGAAATTAAAGGAGAGCTGTAAAGTGCTGAACCTACTTGGGGGATGCAGCACCTTGGAGAACTTTACAGTCCAAAATCTGGACCACATATACCACCTCACTATCACCAGATACTGATGGATATGCACTTCACTTGGGTTATGGAATTAAATTGACATAATACCTTGGTTAAGAATGTTCCTTGTTCACTGAGCAAGATTTTTTAAAAAATCCAAAACTATCCTTTTCTCCAGTTCAAGGAGAACAGCGGGGGGGGGGGGGGGGGGGACTGAGCATTTTTGCATTCACTAGAATATATTTGCATGGAAGAATCTTCAACTTTCATTCCAGGGTTTTGATGCCAAACCAGAAGTCCTAGAACCAAGCTGCCAACAAGAAGGTATAATGCAAACGGAGACTCACACATTGACACCTCCTCACTATGTATCAGATCAACAACCTCCACTAGTCTGGCCACTATTGTCCTCACTTTGGCTGCATTTGCACTGCAGAAATAATGCAACTTGGCACTGCTTTAACTACCACAGCTCAATGATATGGAATCCTGGGATTTGTAGTTTGTTGTGGCACCAGAGCGCTCTGACAGAGAAGACTAAACATCTAAAACAAAAACAAAACCTACAAATCCCAGGATTCCATAACAATGAGTCATGGAAGTTAAACAGTATAAAATTGCATTAATTCTGCAGTGTGGATGCAGCCTTAGTCATGCTAAATGCAGGGCCTATCCACATGCTTGAATCCTCTGCAAGAGTAGTAGCCCTGTGGTTGCAATTGGGCAGACAAACTGAGTGGATGGAGCTAGTAGCATCCTGGCAGAAATTTCTGCAGCTATAGATGGTTTTGGGGGGAAAAATCATGCAAAATGGCTGAGAGGAGGAGATGACCTTCCATGAACTCATACTTTGCTTGCTGTATGTAGCTATGGCTATGAAAACACTGCATGTCAAGGATGTTATTACATGTAGCCCAGGTCTAAGAGCAACATAAATATATCTAATCCATGAAGAAGAAGGAAAAAAAAAACACTGTAAGAGGTTAGAGATTAAAAGCCTAAAGAAAAAAATATTGTTCAGCAGGTTTGCTTGTGGATGCAGGAAACAATGTAGACCGATTCAGCACACAAGCCAGTCAAAGTCTGTATAATTATAGGCTTTCACTTGGTTTCCTTGCAAATGCTGTGTGTAAAACATGGGATGTGTTAGTGTTTGTCAGCTTTCTCCAACCCAGTGCTGTCTAAATGGGTGGATCTACAACTTCCAGCAACAAAGCTACCACAGCCAATGGCCATGCTCACCAGAAATCATGGGAACTGTAGTCACACTTATTTGGAAGACATCGGGTTGGAGGAAGCTAGTAGGCGTATTTTACAATGAGTTGATTCATATTTGAAGGAAAAATATGATTGTGTTGTAATCCAGGTTGCCATATTCCAATTCCACAAATCTGGGTGGCCTAATGCTCATATTATATACATTTGTATGTTGTGAATATAAAAATTCATATTATGCAAATTAAGTGCATTCATTTTGACATGTTTAATCCATAACACCACTTATAAGCATTGAATTAAGGAATCAGGATTGTCTAATTATTAAAAATGCTAGAGTTCAAACTTAGATCCTTGCCTAGTCCTCAGGTTTACTGGATGACCTTGGGTCATTCACTGCATCTCAGCCAAGCCTACCTTAAAGGGTTTTTATGAGGATAAATGGTACGAGGGGATTTAAATAAAGCAGTCTTGCACACTGCTTTTGCAGTGCAGATGTTGTTCTTGTTGTTGTTCTTGTTGTTACTATATTTTGTCAAGCACAGGAGTTTCTGGTGGTATCATTTTAGTTTTTTCCCCATTAAGCCCCCCTTCCCTACAATAACAAATCTACGAGAATACCACAGGTAGCCCTTCAAATGACATGCTGTCTTCTCTTTCACAAGGAAAAAAATCAGAATAAAGTAAGGGAAAACAGCAGGAAGACCAAGATGGGGGGGGGGGGGGAGAGATTATATTCTTCAGATAAAATATTTTATTTTAAGTTGTAAATATTCTGCTTCAGCTTTCTTTTTCCTATTGGATTTGTCATCCTCGTAAATCAGCTTATCTATGCTAAATCACCTGTTCTACCTTGTTCCTTGAGCAAGACTATCCCTGTCATTGAGAACTAGTGTAGTTTGAGTGTTGGACTACGACCCTGGAGACCAGGGTTCAAATCCTGGCTCAACCATGTAAACCAGGGGTAGGCAACCTTTCCCCTTTAAGGGCCGAGGGACTTCAGCTCCCAGAATCCCAGGAGCTATTGGCCAACATGGAACTATTGGCCAACATGGCTAAGGCTTCTGGGAGCTGAAGTCCCTCAGCCCTTAAAGGGGAAAGGTTGCCTACCCCTGATGTAAACCCACTGCATGACCTTGGGTAAGTCACACTTTCTCAGCCTCAGAGGCTGAACAAAGCCTAACTTAAGGCAATGATTTGAAGGCACACAACAACAACAAATCCCCATCACTGGACAGAGTGAGGCAACTGTCACAATCAGCAGAATGCCAGGACTATCCAATGAAAAGGTGCCATGGATAGAGCCCCAATTCACTCCCTTTCCAAACTACCCTAACTCTCCTTGCTATTGTATCCACCATCTCCTCCTTCATTTCCTGGCCCTCCATTCCTTGCTCACTCACACAGTATTGCTCCATCTCCTTTTTACTGCCCCATCTGCTGGCCTTGCAGCATCCTCTAGCCATCTCTTACGCCCTCCTCTTCCTAGGAGCATCTGCTCCTTGCTCCTGTGTCCACCTCTTGTACATTTGAACATTGGTGATGGTAGCTGTTCCCCCTTGCTGCTCTGTTGTTGCCCCAGCTTTTCTTGTTCACTTGTGTAACAGCGGCAGGAGCTGCTGTTCTCTTTGCTCCTGTAGTAGCCTCACAATCTTCAATCTACTCACCTTCTTGCTCACCTAGTGTTGTCTCCATCTCCTTTATTTATTTATACACGTGTCCCTCCACATTCAGTCGGGTTAGGGGCACAGGACCCCCATGAATGTGGAAAAACTGCAAATAACAAAAACACTATGTTTTTACTTGAGAGAACGCCTTTCTAGGAATCTCTAGGTCCTCCAGTGCAACTCTGTGATCAACATCTGCCAGACACTGACCATAGAATTACACGGGAGGAGCTACAAATGCCTAGTGGAGTGTTCTCTCTAGGAATCTCTAGGTCTTTTGGTTTTTGTGGGTTTTTCGGTCCATGAGGACATGTTCTAGAAGAATGTATTCCTGATGTTTCACCTGCATTGGTGGCTGGCATATTCAGAGAATGGTGGCATGGAGGTGTGTGGGGTATATATACTGTATGACCCTTGGTTGAAAGGATTAGCATGTAAATCTGTGTATTGTTCTGTTGAGGCAAGGCCTCAGGGTGGGCGGATATGTGAGGAGGATTAGTGTCTATACACTAATACACAGCCCGAAAAGCCCACAAAAACCTAGGGATGCTGGCCGTGAAAGCCTTCGACTTCACAATCTCCAGATCCTTCAGTGCAACTTTTGGTTAAAGTTGGCCATAGAGTTGCACTGGAGGACCTAGATATTCCTAGAGAGAACATATTAATGAAATCCATGAATAATCAAATCCTCAAAAGTCAAAGCTGTAAACTCAAAATATCCAAGAGAAACAGAATAAGAGTCCAGGCCCAGATGGCTTCTCGTGAGAATTTTACAAATTGTTATTTCACCAAATTTCACCTCATCTTATTGCCCTTTTAAACTCCATTCTTAATAATGCTCCCATGCCGAGAAGTTGGCATAGAACCCAATAATTCCAATCCCCCAAAACAAAGAGGAATGCCCAGAAACTAAATCTTTCCATCGTATTGTGCTCCATAATCAAGATGCAAAAATATTTACTTCAATTATGGCCTCCAGAATAAATGAAATTATTTTAGAATACATTGATCCTGACCAGGTAGGCTTCATACCGGGAAGATGCCTAGCAGACCCACTCTGCAGGGTACTCAATATCATCCACTATTCCATCCAGTCAAAGACGCCTCTAGCCTGACTTTTGCTTGATGCTTTGAAAGCCTTTGACAGGTTGAAATGGCCAATTCTTTTTGGGGTCCTTCAAGGAATGGATTTTGGAGATGGCTTCACAGGACCACTCCGCCTTATCTATGAGAAATCAGAGGCAACGGTGTTGGTCAGTGGCCTCAACTGAACACCTTTTGCAGGGGCACCAGACAAGGATGCCCACTGTCATCTCTACCATTTGCACTGACAATAAAGCCCTTGGCTAACATGATTCAGCATAATGCTGATATCACTGGTCTTTGCATCAACAACCAACACCATAAGGTTGCGCTTTATGCTGATAATATGTTGATTTTTTTTATCATGCTCAGAATTATCATTTCTGCCTCTAAAAAAGATGATTGAGTCCTTTGGTAGTTATTCAGGTCTAAGAATTAACTTTAACAAATCCACATTAATGGCTCTAAAAACCAGCAGTAAAAATCCTGCCAGGACCTAATGGGCTTACAACTTCGTCCCTCAGGTTTTTCCTATTTGGGAATAATCATCACAAAAGACATCCAGCAGCTCATACCCCAAAATTATAACCCAGTAGACATTTGGATGCTACATAAATCTAAAGAATGGAAGGCTTTAAATCTTTCCATCCTTGGCAGGATTGCATTAGTCAAGATGTTTATGACCCCTCGACTCTTTTTCCTGTTTCAAACAATCCCATTGACTCCTCTCCCATCTAGATTCAAAAAATGGCAAAAATTAATTGATCAATTTATTTTCAATAAAAAGAGACCTAGATTTTCCAAATCCACTAGGCACATCACTTCCAAGAATGGTGGTCTTGGAAATATGAGAGGCCTAGATGTTAAAGATTTTCAATGTCTCACCCTCTGTAATGTTAGAAATTATAGAAGGTATACAAAGGTGGGGTATAAATGCAATAAATAAATAAATATAGAAATTTAGGAAGTGAGGGAAAATTTTAATGGGGGAGGAAGAATACACTCATTTTGCTCCCCCCCCCCCACGAACATATAGGTACACCCTGGACATCACTATCTCTAAAAAAACTATGTCTTGCCAACTAAACCCCATTACAGGTTTGCTTTAGGGTCACCATAAGTCAGAAATGACAAACCCTTGCTGTATTATGCATGTAAATATTTTAAGAGCTGATAGAGGGGTTAAACCTTCTTCCAATCTAATATAGCGAACTATAACTTGGAATACCTCCTGCACAATTGAAAATATTTATTCACACAACACATTTTAGGCTTTGTGCATGCTTGAAATACAACTCCTTTCCCACATACCCTTTAATTTGCTATTATTAGTGGTTGATTCAGAGAAGAAAACCAGAAGATATCTGAAGTGGCTATTAGTAAGCCGTGAATATGTTTTACTTCCACAAATATAATTTATTGCAAACCACTTTAGTTGTGATGTTTTTCAGTGAAGCTCTTTTGTCCCCTAGAATCTGGATAACAAGCTGTCAGTCAGTCATTCAGTAAGATATTTTGCTTTTCACAATGTGTCTGTGCTTTGGTGTTGTGGATAAATTTCCTCTCAAAATAGTAGTTTTCAATAAAAATGTCCTGATACAAACTTACTTAAGCCTACGCACAGTATCTTACTTATTCAAATTTTCCTTATTCTTACAATGTGACACCATTTTTCAACTGTTTCAGAGCTTAGAAAGTCAGTTTCTGAAACCAAGAAGTCAAGGGACCTCACTTGTGGGGTCCCTCAGGGAGCTATTTTATCCCCGATATTATTTAACATCTATATGAAGCCGCTGGGTGAGATAATAAGGAGTTATGGTGCTGGGTATTATCAGTACACTGATGACACCCAAATCTATTTCTCCGTGTCTCGTTCATTGGCCTCGAAGTCTAATGGCATCTCTTCTCTCAATGAATGTCTTCGGGCGGTAATGGATGAGGAAAAACAGATTGAAATTGAATCCAGACAAGACAGAGGTGCTCACGGTAGCGGCCCCGAAACCAAGAATTGGGTTGCAACCTCCAGTCCTGGATGGGGTCACACTCTCCTCCAGTGACTGTGTTCGCAGTCTGGGGGTGCTCCTTGATTCGTCGCTCCTGATGACAAATCAGGTAAATGCGACGGTCAGGAGCGCCTGTTATCAGCTTCGGCTGATACGCCAGCTGCGCCCTTTTCTGGAAGTAAGGGATCTCGAGACTTTTGTGCACGCGTTGGTAACCTCACGCCTTGACTTTTGCAATGCACTCTACATGGGGCTACCCTCGTGCTTGGTTCGGAAACTACAACTGGTACAGAATATGGCGGCCAGGCTTGTGTCGGGAACATCTCGGAGGGACCACATTACTCCGATTCTGCGGTCCCTCCACTGGCTGCCTATTAGTTTTTGGACCCAGTACAAGGTGTTGGTTATTACCTTTAAAGCCTTAAATGGCTTGGGTCCAAGCTATCTCAGGGACCGCCTTCTCCCGTACAATCCTCCCCGCGCTCTTCGGTCCTCCGGGAGGAATTTGCTACAGCCTCAGAAATCGTGGCTTGCGGCTATCTCCTGGAGGGCTTTTTCAGTCGTTGCCCCTAAGTTCTGGAACGACCTGCCGGATGAGATCCGTCTTTTAACATCTTTAGACAGCTTTAAAAAGGCTGTCAAGACGGATCTCTTCCGGCAGGCCTTTCCAGACTAGCTATCCCCGCCTCGGATATAAACAGCCGCACTATTGATGATCCTCTCGTGGCCCCATCGATAGATGGTGAGGATTGTGGAGTCAGGCTTTTTTGGATTTATTCTTGTATTGGGGTTTTAAATTGAACTCTGTTTTAAACTATTATTGATTTAATATTATTTTAAGGGGGGAGGGGGTATGTTGTATTTAGATGTTTTATTGGGGATTGTATGTTTTACTATGTATATTTTATGTTTGTAAGCCGCCCTGATTGGATTACCATTGGGCGGGGTATAAATAAATTTTATTATTATTATTATTATTAAGGAATCCTTTGTGAACCCCCCCTCCCCAAAATCCCAAATTATTACTATTACCACTACAGGGTTGTTGCTGAATTCATTTTTTTCTGTCATTTTAATTTTTTTGTTTTTCAAAAGCAAAGAAATTAAATGGCCTAAAATTTGAAATTTTTTTCTCAAAATACCTACTAATCATTTTGCCTTCTCTCATAACACATCAGTGTTACTCATTACACAGGTAAAACATTAGGAGTAACAACATTAGCAGTCATTATGCTATTTTGCTAAATAGCTCTTGTAACCCACCAAAGTAACATGTTACAAGCAACATCATTGCTTGTCCTGTGTTACTTCTAAGCTCTGATCTGTTATCTGATTTCATCTTCTCGCCAACCTTCTAGGAAAAACAGTATTAAAGAAATAGTGGCAGGAGGGGGTTTGTTTCACATTTAGACTCCTGCCATGAAATAATTTGTAACTAGTTGATCTCTTGCACCAAGTTTGCTTAATATTTATGTTCCTATCAGTTTTGCGTTATCCTGTTGTGTGGTCTCCTCATTCACTACACAGTCTGTACACATTGCTGCCATTAAGGGGAAAACTCAGCTTCCGACTCATCATGGAAGTGATGAAACAAACTTCAAAGAGTTTGCCACTAACATCTCACCATTCAAGAGACATGATGGTAAGAAGGAAGTCTTGTTCATTGGTGTCACTGGTTTACATGTATGTGATGTTTGAAGATAGGAGGTTGGCTGGAGTTATAAAAACAAGCGGTTTCTGTATATAATAAGAAGCGTGATCCCTGGGGTGAAAATTGAAGATTTCAAAGGTATCCAGATAAGACTTTTAGATATCTTTGCTGTAGAACAAGTTTAAAAAGGTGATAGGAAGAAAATAAATGCATTTGAGATAATGTGGTGCTGGAGAAGAGTGCTGAGGATCCCATGGACAGCCAAAAGGACAAACAAATGGGTCCTAGAGCAGATCAAGCTGGAAACTTCCCTGGAAGCCAAGATGACCAAACTGAGGCTGTCGTACTTTGGATACATCATGAGAAGGGAGGACTCTTTGGAAAAAACAATTATGCTGGAAAAGGTGGAGGGAAGTAGGAAGAGAGGAAGGCCACATGCCAGATAAATGGAAGTCACAGGTATTAAGGAGTTTCAGGAATTAAGCAGAGCAATGGAGGACAGAGGGTCTTGGAGATGTCTCATCCATAGGGCCGCCATGAGTCGAGATCGACTTGAGGGCTGTTAATAACAAAGAACAAGGCCAGATTACAGCTTCCCCAAAACAAAACAAAAAAACCCATAAAGACCAAATACTTCTGAAGTTCCAGTATTTTCAAAACTTCAGTTTTCTACCTAAGATTAAAATGTTTGTTCATAAAGACAACTCTTTCCTTTGAAGTTTAATTGCAAGAGTTGTTCAACTGATACAGCAGGTCTGGTCTCCATAAGCTCAAAATACAACTCATATAGAAGACCAGGCAGCTGTTTTAAGTAGGGCATTTTCCAAACTGACCATGAAAACTTGGGCTGAAGTTTGTTGCAGTGTTGGTGGGAGCTGTACCTGGAATGCAACAAACCAAAGTGGAATCAATACCACTTGAAGGACTCCACTCCCTAGTTGCTTGTTTGCTTCTTTCTGATGGTGAGGTTCTGATCCTGGTTTTACTTGGGAACTCAGTACCCCAAGAATACTCCTATATTCCTTCTCTGCCCTGTCTTGGATTGGCACTTGCTATCTTTGAGAGTTCTGTCATGCATTATCTGCATCTAAACAGATGCCTTTTAGGCTGCAATCCAAAATGTATTTACCTGGGAGTACCTTGGGAGTTACTTCTGAGTAGATATGTAGACATAGGACGTTATCACACGGGGAGTCGCGGGGAGAAAGTGGAAATAAAAGGGCATGAGTGGAAGTCTTTCATTTACGGGATTTGTCTCGTTCTGCCTCGTCTGATAACTAAATTAGAATTTAAAAGGGGGTTAATTCAAACGAAAACCTGATCTTTTCATTTTCGGGATTTTTGAGGATTTGAAAAGATCAGTTTTTTGTTCGAATTAACCCCCTTTTAAATTCGAATTTAGTATCAGACGAGGCGGAACGGGACAAATCCCGTAAATTAAAGTCTTCCGCTCGTCCTGTTTATTTCCACTTTCTCCCCGCAACTCCCTGTGTGATAACGTCCATATATTGAACTGTTAGATACTTAAGGCTAGCTGTCTGCTCTTTGCAGCAGCTTTCTGCCTTCTGTTCTTTGCCTCATTTGACCTGTAGCCCATAGTCTGAGTGAGGCACAGCCTAGGGATGTGACAATCATTTGTTGCAGTCCACTAAATATACCAAGTTTTGTTTTCACTGCCCTTTTAATTTTTTATTTACAAGATGAGAAAATTGCAACCTTCTTGTCCAGGTGTTAGAATTTTCAGATGGCTCATTTGCAAATGAACTATTTCCATTTGAAATTGGATGTCCTGGATGTTTTATTGAGTTATTGCTTCAGTACTAAGAGGGGTTGCAGACTGCCAGAAATAGTGCAAATTGAGTCCACTTTAAGGGTTAGGGTTAGGGTTAGGGAATCATGGGAACTGTATTTTATTGTGGCACCAGAGCTCTCTGACAGAGAAGGCTCAATGTCTCAGAAAAAAAAAACAATTCCCATGATTCCCTAGCACTAACCCTAACCCTAAAAGTGGACTCAATTTGCACTATTTCTGGCAGTCTGCAACCCCCCTTAGTTGAGCAGTTAAACAGCAGGGATGCATTTGAGTCTGTCTCTCACATAGGTCTAGTTTGCCTCGTGTTTTTAGGGGCCATCTTAGATCATAATAAATAAAGGCATAGGGCCCGGAACACACAGGCCAAATAAGATGGTTTCCGGGTGTTTTGGAGGCATGGTGTTCAGATGACACATGCCCCCAAAGAGGCCGGATGCCATGCTGAGGCTGTGCTAAGGGGAGGAAAAACTAGCCCCAAAAGGACTGTGTGGCTTGGGACTGTAGCAGTGGCCTGCTTCAGGAGCAGGCCATGCGATCACCACAGTCCCAGCCTGATCACAACCGGAGCAGCCAGAGAACATTCCTTCTGGGCCATGTGCTTCGGCCCTCATACGTATATATTGCATCAACAATGAGATGTTCTAATTGTGTGTTGTTGTTTTTGCAAATGACTAGATTCAAATTTGTCAGCCCTAAAACAGAAAATGTCACACAGGGGAGGGAGAAAGTATCTTGGAATAGGTTATGAGGAGGATACAGTGAAGACAAGTTGGGATCAGTTACCAGTTCATTTCCCTACATGTTGCAATCCAAACAAAATAATCTATGTTGGAAACACACACATAGTGTGGTGTAATACCAGCTGTCAGAGCCAGCTCCCTGAAGAGACTACCAATACTCATGCATATCTGTCAGAGCTTGGAAACATTGCTGTTTTTGGACTACAGCTGCCATAGTTGGGTGGGGGATTATAGGAGCTGTAGTCCAAAACTTTTCCAAGATCTAATTCTTTCTCTCTCCCCCACTCTCTTCAGTGTAAAGAAAATACAGTGCAGCGTAGTGGTTAGCATGCTGGACTTAGTATTTATTTATTAATGCCTTTCTCTGGGATCCAAAGTGGAGTACAACAAGGTTAAAAAAAGATAGAGCCCAAAAGAGCCAGTGTGTTATTATGTTTAATTTTGTTTTAACTTATTATCATCAGGTTTTTGTCAATAAAATACCCAGGACATCATACTTCAAATGGAAATCTCGTCCCCAGTTGGAATGGGTGAACTCTGCAATGTTTGAGGGATGAGGCATTTTAATCATCTTGCACTTGCTATGGGGGAGAACAGTAAATATATTTCCCACCCTCCTTTAAGGATGAGAAGAATTATGAGAGCAATTTACAACACTAGTATGACCTCATAGCAGAGGCATCATCAGGGGGTTACAGGGAGTGTGGCCCACACTGAGTGGCATCCCACAGCACCTGATGTACACCTGATGAGGCAGTACAGCCTGTGGGACTGGTGTGGCTGCTGAGTGAGTGAGAAAGGATATTGCCTCCCTTTCTTGCTTGCCCAACAGCCATACCAGACCCTGCATAGGCTCTCCAAAGGCCACAGCACCACTGAGGAGAATGGTGCCTTCTGTTCAGATCTGGAGCAGTAACCATGCCAGATCCTTAATGGGTCCTCTGGAGGCTGCAGAGCTGCCCCCCTCAGAAGCGGCCACTGCTGGGAGCATGCTTTCTGTTCAGAGACTGGTGCAGCAGCCATGCCAGCCCTTGAATGGGACTTCCAGAGGCCATGGCACTGCCCCCCCCCCCAGCAGTGGTTTGGTCAGGTGATGGGTGCCAGCCTGGGAGGATAGGTGAGAGAGGCAGTCTGCCACAGCCCTTTTCAGGCACCTGCACCAGGTGACACCAAAGGGAGTAATGCCACTGCCTCATACTGCTACTACAAGATCAGTTCCCTTATCATTCAGTTCCCTGTAGAGCTGCCTTTATACAGCCTCCAGTACCAATGGCTTCCCAGCCTCGCTAAAATAATACATTTAGGGAAAACTGCAAACAAAACATGCACAGACCCAGGGCTCTTTCACACTACACAACTACAGTGGGCACTCCATATTGGCATGTATGCACATTCATGTCAACATCAGTTAATAATATGGGCTGTGGCAATCTGCAGGGGGTCAAATTACAGACAGGGAGCCTGTCGATAGGGAGGGCCCACTGTATAGTACTATGATTTCACATTAACTCCCATGGAATTCTGAGATTAGAGAGGAACATTTGGAATTCTAATCCAGAGAGCTCTAGCTCTCACCAAAGTACAAATCTCAGGATTCCTTAGGATGCAGCCATGACAGTAGAATCATAGCTCTATAATTCTGTAAATTCTGCTGTCAGAGATGGAGCAGCAGATGGCACCCATGCTCACAAACACATGGAAATTGGCAGTCAAGACAGATAATGCCTGTGAAAAGAAGAGCTGGACAAGTCTAGAAGAACAGTTCATCACATCTCATGGAATGCTGTACAGGGAGGCCTATAAGGGATCGGATTTAATTTAGAGGTTTGTCTATTAAGCAGTCAGATCAGACCTATTAGAATTAGGGCCAGTTAGGAAGAGAGGAATTGCTAAGATCTGAATAAGGTTTGAGGAGCTGAGAATGTGGAAGGAGTTCAAAGAGAAATGTTATTTTGTTTGAAACTGAGATGTTACCATGCACTATATGTAGAACCAGCACAGGACTATCAATGATTCCCAAACTTTGGTCCTCCAGATTTTTTGAACTTCAGCTTCCAGAATTTCTGCGAGTTGGCCAACTTGGCTGGGGAATTGAAGTCTAAAACACCTGGAGGATCAACATTTGGGAACCATAGGACAAGTTTATCTGCTACAATAAATCTTCACTGTTTTTATTTTCTGCATTTCTCTCTGGATGTTCTAGTTTAATGGTTAACAAGGAAAGCAGGTCCTAGTTTACCATATTGAACCCATTGGTCAACATAGCCATGTATCCAGTATAGTGGTCTCCTTGAGGCCCCAGTACCAAATCCAGGGACAGATCCTAAGGTTAAAAGGGCAAGGTGGGCGATAGGAACCCAAGGGCCAAAACTGTGTAGCCAACTTGGATAATGGTTCCATCACACTAACCTAAGCCGGGTCAAGTTATTTTGACACCTGAGGCAAAAATCCAGAAATGCTCCCTGGCAGCAAAGTGCAATAATAATGAATTAATAATTAACCATTTGCTGCACTTTCATTAAATCTTGTATCAGCTGCATTTCTTTTGTTAAAACTCCATGAGAAAAGAAACCTGTTCAGTATTCATGCATGATGTGGTGCACACATTTTTGTATTTAACTTTTCTTACACCTATGGGGAAAAACATTATGCATGAAGCGGCCTTTAGTTATGAGCTTCGCATCTTTGATATGTTTCCAGTCTTCAGTAGAGTGCAAAACAATTTGTCTCTTGTGCATGATTTATAATACAACAGTACAGCCAAAACCATCGCATGTACTGAATAAAGATCATGATTAGCCTGTCTTGTGAAATTCAGTTCACCTCTCATTACCAGAGAGAGATGTAAACAAGCCATTTCATCTCACAAACCTATCAAATCAAGCCACTATTATAAATACATATCTGAAAATGGTGGACACATAAAGCCACATCAGATTCCTTGTCAGTGGTGATTTGACATTTTCTCCCCCTCGTTGGCCAAAAGTGCATTAGAAGCCAAAATGTGCACAGCAGGAATAAATCCGGCCCTGACAAACAAGGGGAAAATGGCTGTTTATTTTGCACTAAAATAGTAGGAGCTTCCTGACAACTGCGATGTAGTCATAGTGTTCCAATAATGTGCATGGTAATTGTCAGTTTTCCAAATGTTTGCAGCTGTTAGTTTGAAGTGTTACATAGGAAGCCACATTAAGATTAGATGTTACAAGAAGTTGAACATAGTGGCCACTTTTTTAAAAAGGCTTATACTATACTGTAATCCAATGCTTTTGTTTTTAGGAAAATTTTACTTAGATGGAGTTTTCCAATGTTGAACTGAACATGGAAGACTATGCAAAATGGATAGTTGTAGGGAGTGATTAGAGATACTGGGCCTGTCTCAGAGACAGTTGCCTACTTTTTAAAATTTATTTTTATTGATTTTCATTTTTTTATAGAACAGTCAGATATTACAGTGCAACTAAGGAAGCAGTAAAAGGAAAAATGAAGAAACAAAAACAAATAAAATGATAACCACAGGATGTGATGCTATTCAGTGATCATTGGTCATTGGTCTGCAGCTCATCTGGAATTGGTCCAGTCTTTGCATTGAGTTGTAGAGTGTCTTTCCAGAAGTTGTTGTGAGAGTCTGGAGGTTGACAGTTGCCTGCTTTTTTAAAGGCCATACAGAGTGAAATAGCATATCTCCCAAGGAGTACTTTCAAGCACCCATTTTTGTAGTATTGCCAAATTGTATTGATAGAATCCATAATATCTGAGTGCTTAACAATGTTGACTCAAAATAAATTGGTTTACCGATTTTTATTATGAACAAATGACATTTAAATTAGAAATCGGCCATGAGGGTGCGAATAGTTTAAGGCTAATAGACATTCATTTTTGCAGACATTCATGTTTGTGGGTAGTACCCAAACAACAGTTAGGAAAGAAAAGTTACTAGAACCACCCCCCCCTCCAAAGAACATTGATTTAATTTTTTTGACTGCTATTGTTGGTGTTGTTCTATTCTACCTTATTTGGCAGAATATTTGGCATGGGGCTGCTGGGGGTTTCTTGGTGCCACTTCATCCCTAGTGTCCCAGGATAACTGCCCAACTTGCCCAGACCCAAGATTGGCCTGGTCCTAGATTGTTTTCAGAATATATGGGGGCTTGGTGCTTGAAGACAGTCCATCTTCTAGCAGAGACTGAGGCATGGTAGACTTCAACAAGAATAGATGGAGGGGGTTTCTTTGTGGCAGGAACGTGGGGAAGCACACATCCCAAATTACTGGGAGGTGAGTTTGTGGTCCGGAGGCAGTGCAGAGTGGTCAGCACCATGCCAACCATGGTGCAAATCAAACTTCTTCCTCCCAGAGGCTTGCATGCCTTGTGTGGGCTCTTGGAAAAGTGTGAATTACCAGCCAATAGATTTAAATGTTGATTGGTGGGCAGGACTCTGTGCAGTTTTCAGGTCAGGTCCTGGGGTATATAGAGCTGTCCTCAGCCCTCTGACCTCAGTCTGTTCAGGAGCTTTGTACCACCCATGCTCCCTATCAGTAACTATCATATATGTGAATGTATTCGATTGTCACAACTTGAGGGGTGGTTCAGTATGGGATACAAATCCAGAAAGTAGGCATTCAAAGAGATTTTATTTTTTGAATAGTTCTGTGGCTGATTTCTTGGGAATATCTTTCTTATCAATCAAAACATTTAAAATACATTTCTTAAGTGTGATTCAGTGTTTTACAGTCAATGTTTAACTGGTTAATTCATTCAAACTCTGTTCATGACTTGAACCATCTAAATTTTGCAAATATTCCTCTCTGGTCCCTGAAACCTGGTTGTTTTTATGGTTCATTCTGAAGATTTCCAAAGTATTAGATCCAAGGCAAAAGCACACACCTTCAAACTACAAATTAAAGTGAAGCAGTTTCCACCCTGAAACTTGTTATGAATAATGCTATTTTGTCTCAAAAGAAGAGTCACATTTGTAAACCCAGAAGAAAACACTTTGACACTGTGAAGTCTCAAGCAAAGGAGGGGGAGGGAAGACATTGCTTTTAAATTCTGTATGACGCCACAGGGAACAGTCATCTGGAGAAACGGATGAAACTCAGCTTTTAATTCTCTTATTATATCTGAATCAGTTGTGGTCATGCAGGTTCTGGACCTGTGCCTGGATCTAGTAGAGTGCTGGAATAAGATAAATAAATTGAGGACGAATCTTGGCAAGATGGAGTCTTTGTGAGTGAATGATTCCAGGAGGATGGCTTGTTCTTAGAATAAAAAATGGGGTGAAGAGCGGGGAATAATTATATGCAAGCCTTTTAGCTCCAAGATGGCAATACACTTTATGTGGGGCTCATCTGGAAATTGCAGTTAGTTCAGAATGCTTCAGGTAGAGTTTTGAGTAACAGCACAATATGTCTGGTGATGGAGTTGTAAAGGTATTCCCACTGGCTCTTTATTTGCTAGCAGGTCAGATTTAAGGTTTTGTTCATAGTATCTATCTGTCTATCTATCTATCTATCTATCTATCTATCTATCTATCTATCTATTATCTATCTATCTATCTATCTATCTATCCATCCATCCATCCATCCATCTATCTATTGTCTTGTTGCCTTTTCTCTGATCTATTTGATCCTTGAGGTGATCTGGGGACCCCTTCTCTCTCATAAAGAGAAACACAATTGCTCCAACCATTCTCATTTTTAGGTGCACATACAAGTTTTCCCAATATAGCTTCTATCTTACAGAGTGCAGATGTAGTACATTTATTTTATATTCTCTTTTTCTGTGTAAATAATTTGATTATTGCACACAGCTTTCAAAACTTCAATATAAGCAATTTATAAATATAAATATAAATTTATAAATATAAAAGATGCATGAATATTGCCAAGAAGGGGCAGCACTGAATCCTCTGTTACCACTCAGTAATCACAATAGCAATAAATGCATGATTAGAGAAAGTATTGCATTACTGCACCAGTAGATATCATCACTACTGCATCTCTGTAGCTTCAAAAAGAATAATAGGAAATATATAGGAAGTGAGGGATGATATATAGAGCACGGAGCACCACAAATAAAAAGCAAGTGTTCATTCATTGCATCATAAGAGTTAGACACTGCTTTATTCAGCACAGTAAAGGGATTAAGCATAGTGAGTTAGGCTGCAAAGGAACTGACTTATTTTTTGGATTTGTTATGTTTTAATCACCCTGGTCTTCAACATATAATTGCATAGCAACCACTCTGTTGCATAACTCTTCCTACTTTTTACAGATGCCAAAACAACAATTTTAAGTATGATTTATTTTAACTGCTTGTTTAAATAACCTCTGTTTAAGCAACTGGGTAATTAAGTGATTATATATAGTTAAAGCAAGAGGTACATTGCAACAAAGCTATGCTTATAAAAAGATAAGACTTACCTTATTCATGTATGTAGAGAAATCATGTAGCACCTTTGAGACTAACTAAAGAAATAAGTTGGCAGCATGAGCTTTCGTAGACTTCAGTCTACTTCCTCAGATGCATTTCATCTTATTCATATAACTGATAATGGTTGCCCAGTAGACCTGTCTCGGGATGTAAATTCTCAACTATTTTGTCCTTGCATGGGAGGATGAATAACTAAAGTAGTTTCCTCCCCACTATAGGAGAAAATGAATATTTTCCTTTAGCATTCCCCCTATATTCAGACCTCCAGAACTATTTCATGGAGCGAAACATGTGGCTTTTTAGCCAAAGATTTTCTGCACAGGATGTCAAATCCCAGGAGAAAATTTCTCAAAATTCTCATTGGTCTTTTATTCTTCCCAGCGGATCACTGATCTTTTGTTCTTCCCTGACAGTTGGGAAACCTATTTTTCAATCTTGAAACAAATACTTTTGAATATTCTTTCCATGCTTGGTCCTGCCCATTTTCATGCTGTTTTAAAAGTACAGTTGCCTCTCCCAATTCACGGGAGATCTGTTCTGGACACATATACGGTACCCTGCGAATTGGGAAAATCACCAATATTGGAGCCCCATTGATTCTAACGGCACGGCGCTCACGCCTTGGGTACACACACCATTTTGTCCTTCACGGCTTACCATCTGCAAAGGAGTGAGGGACATGAATGGCAAGACTGCAAATGGTGAGGGATGAGTGTAATTATTAGTGATTAATGGCTTATGTGTAGATGTTAAAATTACAAAACAGCATGGAATGGAAAATCTGTTCAAATTAGATGTCTGTCGCATTTTCTGCATTTGTATTCCCCTAAGTGGTGAAAAACATTACAGTACACCAGTTTCCATACCTAGGTATTTTGTATTTAGTGTGTGTGTGTGTGTTGTTGTTGTTGTTGTTGTTTTGTTTTGGATTGCTTATTAAGGGTAAATGTGAATTTAATTTGTAAGTGTGGCTGCTGAGACATGAATCTCTGAGGAAATCCTATTGTGGGAGAGAAAGCAGATGAGGCTTAATCATAAGGAATAAGCATACCCCTTCATGTCTAATTTGAACTATTGTGTACTTTGACGGTGGACAGGAAATTTAATAGATAAAGCAGATTTCTTCGGAAAAGGGTTAGGGAAAAACTTTATGGAACTTCCTGACAGTAAGAACTGTTGGACAGTGGAACACATTCCCTCGGAGAGAAATGGAGTCTTTTTCTTTGGAGATTTTTAAACAGAGGCTGGATGGCCATCTGTTGGGGTGCTTTGATTGTGAGTTCCTGCATGGCAGAGGACTGGACTGGATGGCCCTTGTGGTCTCTTCCAACTCTATTAAGGGCATGAGCGATGGAAGACACAGGAAGCCTGAGAGAGAAGGTGTAGAGAAGAAACAAAAACAGGGCAAACAGGAAAAGGAAGGAGAGATGAAGCTGACACTAGACTACCCATCCAGCAAGCCTTATTTCCATACATGCACACCCACACAGTTTTTAGTCATGTGTTAGGTTGTCAGAAAACCTTTCTATTTTTTTTCTTGCAGTCATTTCCTTAAAATCAAACTTTCAGCACTAAGTGCTGAAACAATCGCTGCAAACAATGGGTCTGAACAATTTTTTTGTTCTTAATAATAGCTATAATCTTGATTCAGTTGTCACACAGCACTCTCATTCCAACGTAAAAGTACAAGGGGAAGGAGCGTGGAGTGGGAGGCTGTGAAGGCATAAACTGTTCCAGGAAGGACATCTGTTCAGTAGCCTACACTACAGTGCAGCAACCTACCCTGATGTTCATGAACCCCCTGAAGATAAGAAAGCCAACATCTAAAAGGAGCACGTGACAAAGCCAAACACCAAAGTAGTGATAGGTAATGGACTAAGCTGGAAATATTCTAATGACAGGGGGCAAATTAATTAAATCAATGATCTTTCAGGTAAAGTGATTGACTTTGGAATGAACTTAATTCCCAGATTAAACTATTGATTACTTAAATGAGCTTACATGCTTTAGGTTCCCCAGCTACTTCTTTACCCAGATTTGGGTTCTCCTTGTTTTTTTGCAAAATTATTTAATAGTAAAAAAAAAAAAAAAGACTTTCACAATTGGACAATTAGAATGTTTAGGTCACAAAGCTTGATGTGTGGCTTCCTATATTTGCAGAATGTAAATGTATGTGCCACCCCTTTGGTTCTCTGGCCCCCAGTATGATAGAGCCTCTTTGACATATCTATCAATCTTGCCTTCCCCATTTCATTTTAACTGGCACATATCAAGTCAGTGGCATCACTAGGGCTGGGATCTCCCAGTGCGACAACTTATGGTGTCACACCCCCATTGACCTCTTCCCATACCACACCATCCAGAATCCTTAGTAATGGTTTTTGTACTAATGTTACTCCTTAATCGTAATTGCTATGTATCACTGCATGTAATGGTAATAGTTGTGACATAAACAATTAGCAAATGTGAGCCAGCATGGTGTAGTGGTTTGAGTGGTGAATTACAACTCTGGAGATCAAGGTTCAATTCCCCACTCAAATATAAAAACCCACTGGGTGACCTTGGGCAAGTCACACTCTCTCAGCCTCAGAGAATGGTAATGGCAAACCCCCTCTGAAGAAATTTGCCAAGAAAACCTTATGATAGTTTTGCCTTAGAGTCACCATAAGTCAAAAATGACTTGGAGGCACACAACAACAAAATTAAAATTATGGTATATCTTTAACTTACAATATCATACACACAGCCTACATATATTTGCATGTACCTGTTTTCCTTTGGTAGGATGTGATATTTTTAAAGAAACATTTTAAAAATGTAAAAACCCCAAGGGCTCTTGTTTCTCCTCCCACAGAGCCTCACCCCCCTCACACCATTTCTTCTGCTGAGCTTCAGTGTTTTAAAGGGACGCAGGTGAACGCCACATCCCATTTCTGCCAAAAGGGAGATGTTTGGGAAGAAGTGGTATCATCCTCCCTTAGGATGTCATCTGGTGCAGTCTGCATTTCTTGCACCCACTAGTGACGCTCCTGCATCAAGTCATTGCCTTTCCCTCCTGCAACAACCTGTTACTCAAAATCAAAACATCTTGCCTGATGGAGAGATCTGGAGATCTCAGAAGCTTGAACGTTTTTGGTGACTTTTATTGTTATTGTGTGCCTTCAAAGCACCAACTTATGGTGACCCTGAGGCAATGCTATCATGGGTTTAATTTGGCAAGATTTGTTCAGAAAGGGTCTGCCTTTGCCTTCCTCTGAGGCTGAGAGAGCATGACTTCCCTAATGTCACCCAGTGGGTTTCCATGCTGAGCAGGGATGCAAACCCCGAATCATAGACTATCACTCAAACCACTATACCATGCTGGCTCTCATATTAGAACTATTATATTAGAACATATCAGAACATATTAGAACTATTAGAACCTAATAGAAGTATTATCCTAAAATGAATTTTGAATTTTCTTTTAAGGCAATCACAGCTATTTTTACATTTGGATATTTTTCATGCAATTTAAAAAAACTGACAGCTGCAGGCAAGCATTCCAAGTGGAGAAATATTTCCCATCACTCTATCTTTCCTTTGTGCTGCTGTCACCAGCACAGAGGCTTGCCTGAGGGTAGGAAAAATGGGATCTTAAGGGAGCTTATTACTAACATTTTGAACCAATTAATTGGGGGTAAGGTGAGCCTGTTCTGAAGACTTCTTGTTTGCATGTGACAACAAACATGTTATTTTACTGCAAGGAATAATCCATAATTCACATTTAATAATGAATCTGTAATCAACATTTATGAGTACCAGTGTGGTGTAATGGTTTGAGCGTTGGACTAGGACACTGGGAGGTCAGGATTCGAATCCTAGTTCAGCCATGGAAACCCACAGGTGACCTTGGGCACTCTCTTAGCCTCAGAGGATGGCAATGGCAAACCCCCTCTGAAGAAACCTGCCAAGAAAACCCTATGATGGACTTGCTTTAGAGCCACCATAAGTTGAAAATGACTTGAAGGCACCCAACAACAACAATTTAGATAATTATAGGAGACCTCAGGCACTAATCTTCCTTAAGATTTTCATCTTTGAGATGTGTTATTTTAACAATTCCATGTCATGGCTGGTGTAGCCTGTTGTTCCTGGGTTTATACAATCTTATTTTTAACATCCAGATCTTAGCCAAGCACATGTCTTTGCATCTTTGCACATTCTGTATGGTGTAATATTTCAGGGACAATTTGTTTTATGGCCATATGACAATAATTGTGCAGGAGTCAGGGCACCAAGAGCCAGTAGCCAAGCTCTTGGGCAACTGTCAGTACACCCACCAGGGCCCACCATCACCAACACCATTTAAAAAATAATAATAATCCTGGGACCCATTCACACTACACAATTATAGTGTTTTTATTCCACATTAACTGCCATGGTTCCATCCTATGGAATCCAGGAGTTTGTAGTTTGGTGATGAGGCACTAGAGGAGCTCTCTTCTCTGTCAGGATCCCTCAGATTTTCTGCCACGGCAATACACTTTGCTTGCTTATATTATTTTAATGTTGCATTAATTAAGTACTGGATGATGAGATATGTTATCACAAATTATTGATGGTGTTGGCTGTCTACGTTCCTTAATATGGTTAACAAGCAATGTGTTGATATGATAGCCCTGTTTCAATATTTGAATGGATGTCATATTGAAGAGGGAGCAAGCTTGTTTTCTGCTGCTCCAGAGAACAGGACTTGGAACAACGGATGCAAGCGACAGGAAAAGATATTCCACCTCAACATTAGGAGGAACTTCTTGACAGTGAGAGCTGTTTGACCCTCGGTGGGTGGTGGAGTCTCCTCATTTGGAGGCCTTTAAACAGAGGCTGGATGGCTGTCTCTTGGGGGTACTATGATTGTGAGTTCCTGCATGACAGAGGGTTGGACTGGATGGCCCTTGGGGTCTCTTCCAACTCTATGATTCTCTGAGTTTATGTGTGGGGAGCAGAGATTGCACTGAGAATTTCAAGGTTAGTCTCATGTCAGGGAGTTGGAAGAAGGGGGAACTCTGGGAAAGAGGGAATGTGAAAGTGTTTTGATTTATGAGCAAATAGGGTGTTAAGCCCACTCAAAGTCTGAATTGCTATCTGCTTTAATTATGTGGTGTAATTGCCTGTACCTCAGTCCTGATAGCATAGGTCTGCTGGAAATACCTTTCCTTTCTGAATAAAGTTTTCTAGTTTTACTACTGAAGCTTGAATTTCTGAACTGAAGGAATCCTGTACATGGCACCTTCCTTAAACTGCAAATCCCAGGATGTTGCCCTAAGCAGTTATAGTGGAATCAAGGTGCTATAGTTCTGTAGTGTGAATGGATCTTTGGCCAGGAACTTTGAGCAAGCCTCTTTTTAAATATCAAGCTGATATCAAAGGTTGACGGAGGTTACACTGCCATACACTAGACAGTTCTATTATTCTGACAGCACTTTATCTGTTACAGCTTGATTCTGTGGAAACTTAGGATTTGTAGTTTTGTGAAAGATTTAGAATTCTCCGCCAGAAAAACCAGAAAAACGTTCAAGGGATGTTCACTAGCAAACGTTTAAGTTCCTTGCCAACGTACAAGTCTCAGGGCTCCATAGGATGCAGCTGTGGAAATCAAAGTGGAGTCAAAATCTGATTTTGAATTGCTATAATTGAGCACTGTGGACGCACGCTCTTTGTCTTATCAAAGGTTGGTGCTCTCCCTTATTTCGCTGTTGAAGGTGGAGCAATGCCCCTTCTTGAATTTCAAGTCTAATGCTGTAACAACTGCTTGGTTATTGTCTCTTCTCCTCACTGTAATATTTTCAAAAGTGCTGGCCTTGACTTGCGGTGGCTCTTTAACTCTACCAGTCTCTGAAGGAAGCTTTAAAAAACATTGCGTAGATTTGCTCTTAAGGGGAGGGAGGCCAGACAATAAGGTGCAGAAAATAGCAGGTTTCCTGCCTCTGGCTCTTTGATAAAATGATCAGACTGTCCTGATCTGTAACCAGTCCCTGTTTTCTAAGTGAGGCTTTCCAGGCATTCTGGGGATGGGGTGTGGTTACGCCCCTCTGTGGATTCCCTCAAGTATATTTAATATATTTTCTTACAGGCAGCGAGACAGAAAAATGAGTGGAGGAATGATGGACAGCAAGGGAGTGTGCTGGAATGATGGAGAGATGGTTGAGAGAAAGGGCCTTTGCAGACTGCTAGAAATAGTGCAAATTGAGTCCACTTTAAGGGTTAGGGTTAGGGAATCATGGGAACTGTATTTTATTGTGGCACCAGAGCTCTCTGACAGAGAAGGCTCAATGTCTCAGAAAAAAAACAATTCCCATGATTCCCTAGCACTAACCCTAACCCTTAAAGTAGACTCAATTTGCACTATTCTGGCAGTCTGCAAAGGCCCAAAGTCTGCAAGAAGGAGGAATTCCTTCTCTTCCTTCCTGAGTAAAGGAAAGTAGTTAAAAGACAATGAGAGTCCATTGTCTTGCTCTCAGAACTTGGGAAAGTTCCTTTTTAGCCTTCAAACCCATAGAGCTCCTAGCTGACCTAGCTGCTGGCTGTGATGGCTGGGTTGGGAAGCTGTACCTTTCTAAAGCAATATTTTTGAGCAATGTTCAGGAAGGAGTTAGCAACGATTGACTGAGGGCTCATTCACACTAGCATTTTTGTAGCGAGGAGATCCAAGCAGAATCAATGTTGCAGTTCCGAATCGAAGTTCCCACTATGTTTATCCCGACCAAATCTCTCCGTGGCAATTTAACCCTGTTGGAGTTCACATTGCCATTTTTATTGATTTAAAGCGGAGCCGCCATTTTGATTGTTCTCGGTGTTTTAAAAAAACTTCCAATTAAATGATGTGCACCTATGTCACACTGGGCGAATTCCCCCACCCCCTTCAGCCTAGGAGGATGACGATGGCAAGCCCCTATGAAAGCACATTATTGCCAGGAAACCCTGGGATAGGTTAGCCTGGGGGGGGTCACACTCTCTCAGCTTCAGAGGATGGTGATGGCAAGCCCCTCTGAAGAAACATTGCCAAGAAACCCTGGGAGAGGTTAGTCTTTGGGGAAGTCGTACTCTCTCAGGCAAGAAACCCCCACAGATTTAAATGGGGGATACAATATGTGTGCGAGAGCTTTGTTTGCACCAGCTTGGGAGTGGAGTCTGATGGAGTTTTATTTCTGATGAAAGAGGGGAAAAAGACCCCTAATCCCCACCCTCACTGAGAGTTGGTTTTTTTTAAGCCAATCAAATCATGTGCACCTTTGTCATATTGATGATGTATTTAAAGGTATGGTTTACTTCAGCCATGCAATTGCAAAGGTGTGCATAAACTGTCATTATATATATATTATATATATATAATGACAGTTTATGCATACATATATTACACAAATGATGTTCCCAGGAGAACCCTCTCCCTGGTTTTGGCTTTGGCTGGTAGAAAAAGACCGGTTCTTCTCAAAAGAACCACTAAAATCCCCATTTCCCAAAAACCTGGGTTCAGGGGAATTTGCACCAGGCCTCCCCTGAATTCAGGTCAGGAAAACCCGGCACAAATGTGAACGACCCCAATTTAAACTGGTTTGCAAACTGGTTTATAAAGTACGGTAGTATGAACAACCCCTTTATCTGCATCTGCACTGTAGACATAATCCAGTTTGATACCACTTGCTGTGGCTCAGTGCTATACAATTCTGGGAACTATAGTTTGTTGTGGCAGCAGAGCTCTCTGTCAGAGAAGGCTAAATGTCTCGCAAAACTACAGTTCCCAGAATTCCACACCGTGGAACCATGGCAGTTAAAGTGGAGTCTGACTGGATTATTTCTGCAGTGCGGATGCAGCCTGGGTGGCTTCAGAGAGTGGGAAAAGGAGGTGCCCATGACATCTCTGTAGGCTATTAGACAGAGCTTATATTTATTATTCTTTTGAATAATCATTGCTTTATTATTCTTATGACTAGTTGTTTGGGGTATTAGTTCAATCAGTCAATCAATCAATCAATGTTTCTTTTAACTGCCTGCATGCTCATTTGGATGGATTTTGTGGCTAGCATATTGCGCCCCTCATTCTGGCTTTCTGTTACAAATCTATTGAATTAATTCAAAAGTAATATTCACATTTCTCAACCTCAGGGCAAGGCAATGGCTAACTCCTTTGAACAAATCTTGCCAAGAAAACCCCATGGTACATTTGCCTTAGGGTCGCCATAAGTTAAAAACAACTTGAAGGCACACAACAGCAGAGAAAGAATAAGGGCCCTTCATCCAGTCCATCTGCCATGATCCAGGCCTTGGAGGGAGAGAAAAACCATTGGATTTTTTCTCCTTCCCCACTGCCATTCCCTTCTCCTTTTGTGTCTTGTCTTTTTAGATTGTAAGCCTGAGAGCAGGGAACTGTCTAATTAACAAATTGTAAACTACTCTGAGAGTTTTTTGGCTGAAGAGTGGGATATAAATACTTCAAATAAATAAAATAAACAACAACAATAATAATATTCAGGTTGCTTTTACGGGTGAACCCCTCACAAGATGGAATACAAAGTGAAGGAAATAATACAAAACAGTAACAATATAATTCACAGAGAGAGAGAGAGAGACATGTTGAAGTGATTAACACAGAGAACTAAAGAGAGAGAGCGAGCTAGTATAGTGGTTTGAGTGTAGGACTAGGATTCTGGAGATCAGAGTTCGATTCCTTGCTTGGCCATGGGAACCCACTGGGTGGTCTTGGGTGAGTCACACAATCTCAGCCTGAGAAAACCCTATGATATATTCACCTTTGGGTTGCCATAAGTTGGAAACAATTTCAACAACAACAACAACACACATCATGAGCAAGAACATTTTGACTTCCAACTTTTTCATTTGCTAAAGATGAAACTGAGCTGCATCCAAAGTGGCTCCTGAGAACACTCTGTTTCCAACATTCACCATTTCAAAAATTTGTCTGCTCCCTCTCTCTCAATCTTTATATATATATTGGGGTATGTGTGAATGTGTGCACATGTGTGTAAATGAATGCACATTCATATATATATATATATATATATAGGGAGAGAGAGAGAGAAAGAGCAGAGTCCTACTTTTACTTTCTGTTGATTCACAGGTTGTGGCAAAAGGGAGAGGGGAGAAATTTGGTTTTCTCTGGATTTTCCAGGAAAATCCAGGAACATTTGGCAGAACAGTTCTCTGTTCCCTCTTCTTCCAGGACTTTTCTATGGTGTGAAACACAAAGATCATAATCCTATTCCCAATGCATACTTCTGCATTTTTAAAAGACCTGCTGACCTCCAGGAAAATCCAGATGTTTGATAAATGCACCTGGCAGATCTTCATGGCTGAGGAACAGGAAGTGATGAGTCCCCAAAAGCAGAAAGTTCAAGCAGCAAAATTGCCATTTTTTTAAAAAATGCTGATTTATTAAAACTCATATGTACATAGCTGCATATAAGTATATTTGTTTGCTTTTACTTGCACACCTCTGCATGTGCACATCCTTAACCAATAGGTAAAAAAAATATTCAGGTGTTGTGTGATCAGAAATAATTCATGAAAGGTTGCCAGTTTACACTGATACAACCTCCTAATGGGAGGTATGTGCGGCTGTTTAATCCAAATTTGTTGTTAATAGCCTCCCTGTCACTATTAACAGTATAGACAAGATCCTAGGGTTACTGTGAATATGGAAATCTGGAGCAGCCCAGATTTTACTACACGTGTAGACAAGCCCTGTTTCTGGACTCAATGGACCAAAGAGTGACAGGGATTTGTGCATTATGTATCTGCCCATACATATGTCACACAAGCATATCTGTCACAACTTTGAAAAGTCTGTTTTTAGGAAGAAGACAGGAGAGAGGAAAGATTAGCCACAAAATGACTTCCATGAAACACTATGGAGTCATGTTAGGACTGAAGAAATTGGTTTTGGGTTTTACCCCATGTTCATGTCTTTCTGAGATCAAAACTGGTAGTGCCAAAAGCCCCATTCATTTGGCAGGAAGAGTTCCCTGTTCTCTCTTCTTCCAGGACTTTTCTATGGTTTGAAACACCAAGATCATAATCCTGTTCCAAATGCATACTTCTGCTTTTTAAAAAGAACTGCTGGCCTGCAGGTCAGTGCAAAGCCATTTCCCATCTTCTCAGACCACTTTTTAAATTGTGCAACAAGTAAAAATGGCAACAATAAAGCAGAGTAAAAATAAGAAGCAAGTGCCAAACAAAGGTCTGAGCACTGAAATATGACAAGCACTGAAGAAAGCAAATGATCAAAACAGACAGACAGCCTGAAGCTTGAGAAAAGTGGCAAGGGATCATTTTTTGGGGACTACAACTCGGCTTGCTATGTTAGGAGTTTTAGTGAAAAAAGGAACTTTTCCAAATTCTGTGTATCCAGAAGCTTAAAGGTATCTTTTGTGGGAAGATATGTGAGGGAACAATAAGATTTCCCCCACCGCAGAAATAGCTTCAAAAGTTTCTGCTGTCAGGGTCATTGATATGCTACCTAAAATTCAGCACGAATGTTTGGATGATGAGGTCTGTGAAATGGAGGCTTGGGAATTCACTCATTTGGATGCCTGACACAGATAACTGTGAGTGAACTGGACCCTGTTATGACACTGCAGAAGCAAAATAAGGTCAGACAGTCTCAGCTTGACAGGGAGCCCAGCTGTTGCACCAGAGAACCATAACCAGGCCAGGGAATTAATCTCCCAGCCTCCCTGGGACGGAGGCTTAGTGGGCTATGAATAATGTCAGTCTCATGCTGAAGGGTGTGCCATACAGAGAGAGAAGGTTTTTGGATCCTGCCTCAGAATGTCACTGCAGCCGAGTGAGTCAGCATGACACAGGCGGAGAAGTAGGGAGTGCCCCACTGCCAGCAGGGAAGGGGCAGGACTGCTTGTCTCAGCAGCTTTCCCTTTCCACCGCCATCCACAAAGGCATGGCACTTCAGCTTGGGGAAGGGAGGGGGGACTAAGTCCAGGGAGAAACCTAGTACAGAATTTATTACTGGCCTGATTATTTCCAATCTGTTTTCACTTTAGGAGAACATTCAAAGCAAAACACACATGTGAACTGATTGAGTTCAAATGGTATACAAATGTAAAGCTTGTGTCTGTCTGTCTGTCTGTCTATCTGTGTTTGTGTTACCCAAAATGCAAGGGTCCTCCTGGGATGGCAACCACAATTAATATTCAAATAGGGGAATTTTATTAGCTCGAATAAAAGCAGCCAAGGAGGCTTGGGTAAATCAAAGCGAGGATCAAGCCTGTGTGTACTGGTTCTGAGAAACAGAACTCCAGAGTGCAAGTTCCAAAATAGTTTTATTTATGAATCGCCATTCCTGAAAAGACACTCTCCCTTACATGCACATCTAACAATACAGAATGTGGTAGCAGACAGTGACTTAAGGGTTGCAGAGGGTGATCCTGTACTGATTCCAGAAAAGGGACTCCAATCGTGGGACACTGCAAAGTGAAATGGCTCAGCAACTGCCTGTGAATTGTGGGGTAGCCAGCAATGCTGAGGAGTCAACTGAGATACTGATAGAGAATCTGTCTGAACTCAAGTGAGACCCAGTTGTTGGTGCCTAGGCAGGGTTATTTATAGGGCAGAACATATCCCAGGTCAGATTTTGGGATTAACATAAAGTTTCCAGGAGAGGGGAATGAGAAGGGAACTCGTGGATGGCTGGACAATCAGTGCAAATATCTCTAGACAATGGGAATTACTTCCAGAAGGAAGTATTCTTGGATTTTGTTCACTTGTAAATACAAGGTCTATTGCTCACCATCATTCCTATCAGTGAAGGGATAATGCAAATTCCAGTCTTGATTGATCTATTCTTGGTTATATGCTCTTGAGCCTCCTGGTTCTGCTTATATGGTTCCAAATGTCCTTTTATGGCATGGCAAGTTTCCTGTATTCTCGGCTACATGCCTCAAACATTCCTTTTGATATCAACTTAATATTGGAAATTGAGAAGGGTAGAGAGAAGCTAGACTTTGGGGTAACACCCAGATATCCAAGAGGCTACAGTTCCAAGAATGCCCCAGCCAGCCAAGCTGTGTTACCTTTTGGACTACATCTTCCAGAATCCCCCAGCCACCCATGCTACTTTTTCAGACTGCAGCACTGAAAATGCCCCAGCCAATAGAGTCATGTTCTTTTTTCTTTTTCTTTTTTTACTTCAGCTTCCAAAATCTCCCACCCAACAAGGGCTTAGTGGCTGGGGGATTCTGGGAACTCAGGCTCACATGTCTTAGTGGAAGCTGCAAATCTGGCACTCTCCCTTTCCTGGGCTGATCATTTTCCTGCCTTTAGGAAGCTCTGTCTTTAGTGCCTACCTTCACATTGTTCATTGTCACAGAAAGAGGAAGAGGTCATGCATAGCCTCCTTCTGTCCTGGTTTGAGAGGGACAGTCCTGATTAATACTCTGCCATCCCACTTTTTCAACTGCATTTTAAATGTACCTGTTTTGCTTTCCTCCTCCTGTCTTCCCCCTTTGTCCCTCGCTTATTTCATTTGCTACAAACTAGGATCAAAGTGCAAAACTACTTTGCATTCAATGAACTGAGCAGGGAGGGTAGAGGAGAGAAGAATTTTGCCCTTCCCAGTGGATTCAGGCAAAAACAAACTACTGCAGCCTCTGCTCATTAATTGCTTTGTGACATCTTCACCACACTCTGATGTTACTTGACCACAACTGTCCCAGTTTTCATCTGTCTAATGCTAGAAGGTATGGACATGGCATCATCACCACCTGTGTCCCTTCTTGTAGAGAAGATAGCATCTGTACCCCCGAGAAGGAGAGCGAAGGTGCAACTTTGGTGTCTCCATAACTCTGCTGCAGCACAAGGGTTGATCTACATAATGGTGGCTGTTTCCAGGGACTCTGTAGCAGAGCTGGCTTCTGACATGGCAGAGGCACTGTGGACATGTCCTCATTCTTCCCCTCTGAGTTTCATGAATTTCAACAATACTTTGTGTGGCATGAAGCAACAATCTAAGGAGAAGGGGGTTGAAAACAGACTTTGGGATTTTTAACACTAAATTATTATAGCACTATCATTCCACTTTAATTGCCATTGTCCCATCTTGTAGGATTCTGGGATTTGCAATTTGGGAAAGGGTACTTAGAATTCTGTGCCAGAGAGCTCTATGCCCCACCAAACTGCAATTCCCAGGATCCCATAGGATGCAGCCATGGCTGTTGAAATGTAATCATGGTGCTATAATTCTGCAGTGCGAAAGGGCCTGCTGTAATTGAAAGTGGATTGCAGTGGCTTATACAGCAGTCATTCATTTATAGCATCAATAACTGTGTCATTCAACTATGTAATTCCTCAGTCAGGACTAAATTGTTGAAAATAGAGTCTTTAAACTGAACTTGAACTTGTGGCCTTTACAATATTAAGACAATAATATTTCAGTTTCCTGAGTAATTCATGTCTACAGAAAAATAATGGGGAGGGGGAGAGGAGTTCCCTTATACTGAAACTCCCTTATCTTATTCATCTGGATTTAATTCATTGTATTTTTCTTAGGGCTGCCGAGTTTCAAACCATCTCTCTTTAAACTATGCATTTAACAACACTTTGATGTACAGGTAGTAGCAGCTAATGATGAAAAGTGTTTCTGCATGATCCAAAAAGCTTTCCCTGCTAATTCCTTCATACTGCATTGCTGTTAAAAGGACGGGAGCAGGCAGTTCTTAATGCTGCTAAGGCCTCATTCCCACTAACCCAAATTGCTGATTGGGTTATATGTCCATCGTTCTCACTTGAAACTGGTTCTGATCCTACTGTGCTCAGTTTAAATAGCTATGAAATGAGGCAAACACAAAAGAACCACTCTTTCCTGACACTAGTTTTTGGGTGGTTCTTTTGAAAAGACCTGAATCCAAATCATGTTCAACAAGTGGGAATGACGGGTCAGATTCACATTGAGGGGGCTGCACTGGCTCTTGCCAGCTTCTCTCAAAAGCCCCGGTGCTCTGGGTGCTGCGCTGGGTCTTGCCAGCTTCTCTGAACAGCCCCAGTGCTCTGGGTGCTGCGCCGGGTCTTGCTAGCTTCTCTCAATATTCCTGGTGCTCTGGGTGCTGCGCTGGGTCTTGCCAACTTCTCTGAACAGCCCCGGTGCTCTGGGGACTGCTCCGGCTCTTGCCGGCTCATCTCAATGGCCCCGGTGCTCCTGGGGCTGTGCTGGTGCTCTGGGGGCACAGGTGTGGGGCAACATCTTGGGTGGATCCTCTCCTGCAGCACTCCCTGGGTCGCTTCTCCCTGGGATCTGATGGGGTCAGAGTCACCTTTGGCCAGGCTCCCCAGTTGAGGAAGCTAAAGGTGGGTTGGGGCAAGGAAGAGGAGAGGGAGATGGAGTGCCACTGCTGGTGCTGCCATAGGCAGAGAGGGTCCCCCGAAGGGTTCCGGTGAGCAGCGGTGAGGTGAGGGGTGCACTGGAGGGCAGCCCATCTGGAGGAGGTGGAGGAGGAGCTGCCGTGGCCCAAGCCTTCCCACCATGCCACCACCCCTCCTCTATTTGTTGTTGTTGTGTGCCTTCAAGTCATTTCCAACTTAGCAAGGTTGGTTCAGAAGACATTTGCCTTTTCTTTCCTCTCCCCCTCTTCCTCCCTACGTAGCAGGTGTTGTTCTTCTCCCTCCCTCAAGTGTGAACAACAAAAGGGAGTAAAAGGGGAGTAAATGGCCCTGGAGAGATTCGATCACAAAATAACCCAATTTCCACACCAGGTTATTTTGTAGTTGGAATGAGCCCATAGTTTAGGTTTATTGAACCCTTCCATCATTTCTGAGAAAAGCAGAATAAAAAAATGAAGTAGCTGTTACCAGTATCCATGGAAACATGAATGACTATAAAACATTTTTCTTCTTAAAATGAAATAAAATAGAAAAGCTAGAGTTGTAGTAAAATTCCACTAACAGTTTCATATCTGAGGCAAAACAATTCCTTACCTCTGCCACACACTATAATCCATTTATTCCTTCCATTTCAGAGCTTGGAACATTAACTTTGAAAATTAATTCAATAATGTAGAATGTTAGAAATACATTCACCACCACTAACACTAATTGTTGAAATTGTTTAATTGGTTGCATTTTCCTTTAATTAACTTGTTAATGAATTAGCTGCTACTACTTGTTAATTAAAAGGTTAGATTCCAAATTTACAGAGAACTGCATGGAGGTATTGGTTTGTACTCTTAGCTTGCTTTTATTGCTATGTTTGAATTGTTAGTTGGTTTTAATTGATATGTAGTTTAATGAGTTTTTAAGGGGGGAGGGAATTATATTATTTTAAGTTGCATGCATTTTAGTCTTGTAAACTGCCTAGATTGGCTCGCCACTGGGCGGTATATAAATAAAATTTATTATTATTATTATTATTATTATTATTATTAGGTAGTCACCCTGTTATTGGTATTTTAATGTTGGCATTAAAATGTTATTGGCATTTTAATGTTGCCTTCTTCCACACTGTAATCTCCCTAACTGGACTACAAAGCTTACATATAAAGTAACTTTTGCTGGGGCATTGTAGGAGTACAGCACATCTAGAAACTGTCAGTCCCAGTGTTCCATTTTACAACATGTTAGTTCAGTTTTGTCACTTATTTTTCTTTCCTGTTTTTTAATGCTCTCAAACCCTTGCCAACATGTACACTGTTCACTCGCTCTTCAAACACCTTGTTATAATGAGGAATGATTTTAAAGGGTAGTAAGAAACGATTTCAGCTGGAGAAATCTGATCCACAGCAAGTGCAGCAATAAATGGCTGAGCACAAAAAAATAGTCAGTGAATCAAAGGAGGAGAATTTTTAATTAGAAATATTTTGAGTTCCTCTGAGTGTATGCTGAACATTTTTATGAACAACTGAATCATTGCAGCTTCACTGCCTCCTCACCTCCTATCAAGAAGCCCAATCCTTCTTTATCCATTGCCATGCTAATTGAGCCATGGATTTCACATTTGGCTTCTGTGATTAATAGTGCCTGATAGAGCTATCCTGTTTGAAGATCCTATAAACTAATAAGGAACTCAGTTTTCTGAGTGCAGATTTGTATGTCACTGAAATTGTACCCACCCGCAAGCAAAAAAAAAAAAAAAAAAAAAAAAAAAGTTTTAAAACAGTGGGAGAGAGAGAGAGAAAGAGTATGAAGATTTTATCACACAGGCTATAAAAGTGGAATTTTAACAGGATAAAAATGTCTTTGGCTGGTACTTATCACACAACGTTGGGTCCAACCTGCTGCTGCCATTCATTAATTACTGTGGTGCACCTTTTCATTGATGGGCAAAACCCATTAATAGGCCTTTAATCCCGCTGTATTACTGCCTTTGTGCAATAGGTTTTTTCCACTGCAATCTTCTTTCACAGGCCATTATGTGGTGTGAGAGGGTGTAATTCTGCTGCATTCCCCCTAGAAGTGATCGTGGTGGCTAACACCTTCCCAAAGCTGGCTTATTCACACAGAATCCAGCTTTGAGAGGTGGTTGGTTGTCATGATCGCTTGTTCCCACCTTCCTCCCAGAACACAGAGTTTGGCAGTGTTGAAAACAGATCACACACCCATGGATTGCCAAAGCACTATTGTGGGGGAAAGTGTGATGATAAATTATGCCAAACCAGTATGCTTCCATTCTTAAACTAGTGTGATTGTGGCAAGACAGCAGACTGGTGCGATAAAGTTCTGAGAGAGATATTGGCATGCTTAAGGAAATTTGTAGAAGTACAAAAACATTTAAGACACCTACCCTCTAGGAGGCCATCATAATATTATATGATTTTGAAAAGATAATTTGAATACCTATATTATATTGTAGTTTAAGAGTCATATGGGATTAAGGAGATTATCCCACAAGCATAATATCCTCGTGACCATTTTTCAAAAGTTGGAAGCTTCTGACTTGGAAAAATGGCCACTGGAGCGAGTTAAGTGAGCCGTGTTGGAGCCTAGCTGTACTTGGATGGTGGTTTTGGGGGGAAAGCTATGTGATAGGACCCAGCTCCAGCCTGAATTAGACTTGAATTCGAAAGAGATAAACCAGGATTTTATGCTTGTGCTATAATCTCCCAAGATTTGGATGAAGGTAGAGAGGGGAATGGGGAAGAGATTGAGAGAGAGAGAAAGAGAGAGAGAGAGAGATTGTGTGAGGGAAAATTGTGTTATAGAGTTAAGATATAAGTTGTCGAGTATTAAAATATAGAGGATAACTGCAAGTGTTTATGTATTTGAGGGTAATAACCCTGTAACACTTTAAAATGTATTTAATAAAATTATATTTATTATTTAACATAACCATGCCTACCACAGTTTCTATACTAGTGTCACAACAGCATCAGAGTTAAAGAGCTAACAGAGCATCTTATGGGGAGGAACTTCTTGCCTGGGCAGGAATCATGTGGCCCTCCAGATCCTGTGGAAGTGGAACTCTCAACAGAGTGAATGGTGGGAAATACTGGGAGTTGCAGTTCAACGCCATCTAGAGAGTGGTGCAATTCCCACCTTTAATGCCATGGAAGTGGATCCTGATATCCTAAGAAAAGTGTGTGGATTTGACTCTGGGATCACCAGAAGATGTGATTAGCTGTGGGATCATCATCATGGGACTGTTACATTAATTACCTGTGAAACAACCAAAGAGGATTGAGAGGGTGTTCACTGGTAGGGGCATTGCTAGGGGTGTGTGGGCCACACCAGGTGACACCCTAAAAGGGAGCAATACCACTGTGCCCCAAACATCTGCTTTTGGGCAGACATGGGCTGTGGCATTCACCTGCGTCCGTTTAAAACACTGAAGAGATGGTCTGAGTGTGGTGAGGCTCAGAGGGAAGAGAAAGAGGAGGCCCCAGGTTTTTTTAAAAAATAAATTTTAATTTTTAATTAGTTTTTAACATTCTTTTAACATTTTCTTTAAACACATCACATCTTACCAAATTTTCACTTTAACCATATGTAAATACGATTTAGGATGTGCATATGATATTGTGATTTAAATTTATAATTTTAATTTTGCTAGTTGCTTATATCACAACTATTGCCATTACATTCAGTGATATATGGGAATTGCAATTTATGAGTAACATTAGTACAAAAAAGATTACTAAGGATTTTTTGTGTGGTGTGATATGGGAAGAGGTCAGTTGGAGAAGTGACACCATGAATTATCACACTGATGACACCAACCCTAGTGACACCACTGCTCAGTGGCCACAATAGACTAAATAGATTGGCAGATTGCAACAGAATGAAGCATACTAAGCACGGCTGGCTGATGTCCTCAATAGGGACCCTCCATACGACAACATTTTGTTGCCAAGTTCCACTTATACATACTCAGAGCACACTTAAGCACAGAGATGTGATGGATCTTCAGCCAAAATAGAACATCTGAAAAACAGGAAGAAAGTCTGATTAGGACCCCCAAAGTTTACAAAACTAAAAAGGTCTTATGGGAGCAGGCCCAGAAGGGCTATACATTAGCTCTATGAAGACTTAGGGGGGGCTGCAGACTGGTGGCTCTGGGCCGCCCCGGGAAGCGGCAGATCGGTGCCGTGGCTACTCCTCCCTTTTGCCACCCTTTTGCCACCCCTTTCAGGGGTGGCAAAAGGGTGCCCTAAGAGCCAGCGTGTGGCTCTTCCTTCCCCCTTCCAGTGCAGCGCGTCAGGATGCTGCGCCAGAAGGGTTCCCTGATGCCGTGTGCCATGCATAACGGCACACGGCATCAGGATGCCGCTGGCGTTGGGTTGAGGCAGCCAGCGTGTGGCTGCCCTGCCCTATCTCTGCCTCCAGGCTGGCCCTTTGGGTCGGTCTGCAGAGGCCCTTAGTGGACCTTAGTGGCACAGAGTTCCAAGTGTCTTTGGGGACAGACTAGAAAATCAGTAGGGAAGGGGAATGACATGGGGTGCCCTGAAATTAGGCATCCTCCTTCTGTTCCATTGTGTTTGTTTAGTGGTCCTGTGCACTTTGATCGCCAAACAATTTGCTGGAACAATCCCTGCAGCCAATGGACACATTATATCTGCTGATGAAGATGCATCTGGGCTCTTGTACTGTGCTGCAGCAAACTCCTGAATATTGATTGTGTTCACCTCTTGCATATTGATTGTGTTTAGAAACATGTCCTATTGGCTTAAACTCATCTGTGCAATGACTGTGGAACTACTGGGAGTCCTCATGGGATGTGAACGGTGGCAGTGAAAATACTAATGCTTGGACAGTGCAGAAAGTCTGTTGCAGACACAGCACAGAGTAAGCATTTGAGCAAAATACAAATGGATTTACATTTAAGATCTCAAGAGGTTTATTCAACTCCACATAGTATGTCAGTTTTTTTGTGTTCCAAAGTGGTTCTGCTAACACTTGAAGATGTTTTAACTCCCATAATTTGCTATGGTGGCTGGGGCTGATAGGAGTTGTAGTCCCGCATCTTCAGGAAGTCCAACTTGGGGAAGTTTGCAGAAAACTATAATATTGGCATGGAAGAAATATGTGAAAATGACTATTCTAACCAGATACGTGGAGACACTTGGTTGGATTACTCTGTGCCCATTTTGCAAGACAGTGAAATATAACATCTCGATGTGAGGGTAGAAGGATTCTTGGTTCTCTGTACAGTATCTGAGAGTTATTATTAACAGCCCATCAGGATAGCCAAACTCAAAGTCAGTGCCACATGATTGCACTCATTTAATATGACAGAAAAGAAATTAAGTTTGCACACAGATTAACTGGATGCTAAAAATCATACTTAGCAATAACACATACATTAAAAAATGAAATAAAAATGGCAGCTGGTCCAGAAGGAATACCTAACTCCACAAAAGGGAAAATCTAGCTCTTCATTACCATACTGTTGTCTCTCAATCCAAGCATAACATAATGCAGTAGACCCATGCCTTCAGTGTGGGGCTTCCCCACCAAGTCTAAAACAGGGGCGAGGAGGAAACTTAAACTAGATCCCATATTTCAGAGTTGGGAAATTTTGCTTTTTTGGATCACAGTCTCCAGACTACCCCGGCTAGCCATAACAACTAAGAAGATTAGTTAACAGGGGAGTATTAGTATCCGTCTTTGGAAATTAAAGTTTTACCCAGATCCCCACCTTGCTTCCAATGCAATGAAGAAACCCATCATTTGAAAGCAAGTGCTGAATGCAGTTTGAACCTAAAATAGTAATTCCTCTGCTACCAATTTTAAGTATGTGCTTTCTCCTTCAAATATTACAATTTGGTGCCAACCAGATGTGTCTAACACAATTTTATAACCAAGGCCTAAAAAAAATGCTCTGCCAAGTGTGAAAAGTAGGCAAGTGGGATTGACAGTTGACTGTTTACTTGGTTTTTTTAAATACTTGCTCACAATTTATTTTGGCAAGCTCACTGTTTTCATTTAAAAAAGAGTCCCTTTTCTTAGTGGACAGTTTTTATGCATTTATTTACACATACCATGCTTCCATTTTGCAATCAGAAGTCTTATTCGCCTTCTCTTCCAAAACAAGTATACCCTCTAACTATCCTGAATCAGCCCAGATAGTTTCAGTTCATCCTTTATCACTCCCTATTCCAGGTACTTTTAATATGCCCATTTTCTCCCTCCTTCTCCTACATTCTTCCTTTGTCTTCAGCTTACTTAAATTGTTGCAGACTCGAGTTCAAAATTCAAATGTAGTTTACACTCAGGGGGGATGCAGACCAGGGCGTCGGGGACGCCCTGGGACGGTGTGCTGCTGGAGCGAGGCACTCGCACGGCGGCGCACGGCGGCGTCCCTGAAAGTGCGCCCTAAACGCGTCGGGCGCACTTTCCCTGACTTTTCCGCCGCAGCATGTGAGGACGCTGCGGCGGGAGGTTGCCCCCGGAGCGCCGGCCGTGCGGATGGCTGGCAGTTCCGAGGGCAACCTCAGGAAGAGGAAGGGGCGCCACTCGTGCGGCTGCCCCTCCTCTTCCTTGCCTCGGAGACGACCCTATTAGTCATCTGCCGAGGCCCTCAGTTAACTCAGCAGGAGAGAAAGGCGAGGGAGAGGTGGACTCTTGCCCTTCTCTGTAGACTTAGGTGAAAACAAACTGCTGCGGCCTCTCCTAGCTTGTGTGTTCTTCCTTGTTAATAACTTTTGCCATCTTGACCACACTATGGACCTTATCAAACGCTGGCCAGCAAGCGAACAGTAAGCGAAGTTTAACTGAAGTAGACAGATTCCGAAAGGAATCTGTTTCGCCTGCGCGGCCATGGCGAAATGTTTCCGGCCGCGGAGGAGGCAGCGGCGCGGCCATGGTGAAATGTTTCCGTCCGCGGAGGAGGCGGCGGTGCGGCCATGGCGAAATGTTTCCGGCCGCGGAGGACGCGGCGGCGGAGGCTCCCTCCCGCGCCTCGCCCTCCCTCCGGCACAACCAGCCCTCCAGCCAGCCCAAGGTACCGGCGGAGAGGCGGCTCCGGCCGCGGAGGAGGCGGCGGCGGAGGCTCCCTCCCGTGCCATGCCCTCCGTCCGGCACAACCAGTCCTCTAGCCAGCCCAAGGCACCGGCGGAGAGGCTGCTCCGGCCGCGGAGGAGGCGGCGGCGGAGGCTCCCTCCCGCGCCTCGCCCTTGTACTTCCCCAAAAATCCGAATGTCAAAAGATCCCCTTTGACTTCGGATCACAGGGAAAAAATATGTTTCAGCTTTGGATTGCCTTTGGATATGTGTAAACACATGGAAAAAAAATACGTTTCAGCTTTGGATTGCCTTTGGATATGTGTAAACACACGGAAAAAATACGTTTCAGCTTTGGATTGCCTTTGGATATGTGTAAACACACGGAAAAAAAATAGGTTTCAGCTTTGGATTGCCTTTGGATATGTGTAAACACACAGAAGAAATATACGTATCAGCTTTGGATACCTTCTGCTTTGGACCCCCGTGTGATAACCCTATATGTTGTTGCTTGGCCACATGTGTCCTGGTTTTCATCTGTGAAATGCTGAAAATATGTATACATGGCAAGTCTACAAACATCCTTACTTTTGTGTAAACATCTAAAGGTTGAGAGCAGAGCCAGTCAACACAATCTCAGTTCTGCAAGTGTAGCACAAATATGTGAAGCATATGTGAAGAGAGAGCATCAAAAATAGGCAACAAAAGACAGGGTGCATGTCTAGGGATGGAAAGATTATTTGAAAATATTTGAGAAATGATTGAAAAACCTGTTTTTTGAGTGTTGAGGAACCCTGATGAGAAGAATCCTGGTCAGACAAGAGTCTTTGCAGTTCAGGATATACTGTGCACAAAAATTGCACTTAGTTCTTTTGCATGGAAGCATTTTCTGCCAGGAAACAGCATTTTTTGCATGGAAAATAAGATTTCAATACAGAAATATTAATCCCTTCACAGAAAATGTTTTCTGTGCAGGGATTAATATTTCTGTATTAAAAATGTTTTCCGTGCAGGAAAAAAAAAGCTATAACTGAGTATTTGTTCTTTAAAAAATTCACACATGGTTGATTTGCACAGCATTTTCTGTGCAGGAATTAATTTTTCTGTGTTGAAGTGTTATTTTCCACACCAAAAGTGATCTTTTTAGCAAAAACCATGTGTGAATTTAGTGCAGAACAAATCTCCAATTACAGCTTTTTTTCTGCATAGAAAACAATATTTTCTCTGCCAGAATTAATATTTCTGCATGAGAAATAATATCTTCCATGCAGAAGATGCTGTTTCCTGCACAGAAAATGCTGTTTTCTGTGCAAAACAGCCATGTGTGAATTTTGCACAGAATAAGTCCTGAATTACAAATAGCATTTGAAAACTTTTTTTGAAAAGTTAGCAAAAATTGCTAAAATTACTTGTTGCTAATTTTGAGAAGAAACTTAGTGAAAAATTACATCTCTATGGCTCTCACACAGGGTTGTCAAAAGCATCCCAGGCCCTGAGATCAGGTCCTGGTGAGTACAGTATATATAGTCTTTCCTCTAATAACGAAGATGTGTACATAGCTCTCCAGTTCAAAACTCCCTTGAAACAGAAAACTCATGGAATAACTTTAGATCAGACACTTTCTTGGCCTGATATACCTCACAGAGGTGTGAGGATAAGTTGGGGAAGAAGAGAGCAATGGACACTCCTTTCAACTATGTACTAATGCATCTCTATTACAAACCACAAGTGAAATCTGCATTTCCCCCCATATAATGATTGTCTCAGAAATGACTGCCAGTTCACATCTACACATAATTACCTTGAGAGCTGGACTGGATGGAGACAGAAATTTTGTGTTTCCCATAGAAATCAGCACAAACTTAAACCCCAGCATTCATAAGACTCATGAATGGGCAGCACGCTGGGTTGCAGGATGCTACATATACAATTTTAAGGGATTTTACTTTTACTTTTTTTTGGAGGGGGGAAAAACACAATCCCTTTAAGTTGTACATGCTGTATCTTGTAAATCAGACTGCTGCAAAGTGGGTGGATGCCAGAGACTTGGAAGCTGGCAACACACAGAGCTCAGCAAGAAAACTGGGCTGCATTTACTCACTTCCATTTTTCTCCATCTCTCCCCCGTCCCTGCCTCTTCTTCCCTTCCTTCCCTACTGCCCTAAGCCAAAGACCAGAGCAGTCAGCACTAGAAGACCCATTAGAAAAGGGGTGGGCAACTGTAGAAAGGGGACCGTGGTGGATTACACTTCCCCACTGCAACCACTTCCACAAAGAACATTGTTTTACCCCCAAACCCTCTAGGGGGCATGGGGCATTTTCACCATGCTTCTGGGCAGGATGACCAGACATCCTCCTTTTCCAGGACATGCCCTCCATTTCAACCTTCTGTCCAGGAGGGATTCCAAAATGTCCTCCATTTTGAGCAAGATGAAGAAGCATGAATTTATATTTTCAGCCTTTATTTGGTCACGCCCGACATTTGTTCTTGAATGTCCTACATTTTATGGTGCCCTGCCCTCCCTTGCAGTTATGACACTGGTCACCACGCTTTTGGACCTTCCTAAGGCCTTTTTTTAAACAACAGAAAGTGAGCAGAAGTCATTTCCTTTTCATACCCTGTTTCAAGAAATGCTTCTCTAATGCCTATACTGGTCAAAGAGGGGGCAAAATATCAAGGAGTACCCCCTAGACATTTGGGGCAAAACATTTTTTTGGGGGGGAGGAAATCAAATTTTTAAAAATATACCTAGAGGGGTCCAGGGGACCTCCAAATGTGGTTGAAATGCCCTCCACACCCCCAGAGGACATTTTGGAGTGAATTTGTTTTGGTCAATATTTGATGGACCTCCTGGGGGATCCTGATGGTCAAAGACCTAAGAACTCTATGCATGTTCCCCTGCCAGATCTTTTTGCAGTCAGCAGGCTCACATCCATGTCACTGAAATACAACAATAAAGCACTGAAAGGCATTAAAATCAATACTCTCTTATTTTTACAAGGTTGGGTGAGAGTTTTTTTGGGGGGGGAGGGCAATGTGGCAAAAAATTCCACATCAAACTAGTGAAAACCCTTTAAAGTAAATGTTCCCTGCTTGTTGTAAGAACTTTTTCTGGTCTGACCCTGAAATTTAGTGACACAATTTACTGATTAATTAATGGCTATCATCATCATCATCATCATCATTTCTTACCCACCTTTCCCTATGGATCAACAGCAGGGAACAACAACAAATAATCAGTGTTGAACATCAGTTAAAGCACATTAATTAAAACATGCAGACATATGCATTCTAAAACAATCCACATTTAAGTATTTAAAAATGAATAATAAGAAAATGACATTTTCTCTCAGACCCACAAAGTTCCCACACCCGGGTTTACATGGACTATCATCTGATTTCCTTTATATCAAATAAACAGCATTCTTTTATGTGAAGAGCTAACATAATCCTCTAGTATACTTTATTGTATGATTAGGCCACATGTGAACAACATGCAGGACCTGGAAGGCTACTTTTAAGATGAAAGAACATAATGTCATGCTAAAGACTTCTGTAACAGAACAATAATCCAATAAGAACTTGCAAACAATACTTTTTTGGACTATGACTTTTTGGACTCCTAGAATCTCTCAGGCAATATGGCCATTGGATATGGATGGTTATCCAATTTTTCTCCAATATGAGGTCCAAAGTGGCTTACAAGTTAAAGCATTAAATATGTTAAAGCAGAGGTGGGCAAAGTGTGTCCCCGGGGATGGTTTTGAAATCCTCACAGCTGCCAAGGGGTAATTTTTGTTGTTGTGTGCCTTCAAGTCATTTCCAACTTATGGCGATCCTAAGGCGACCCTATCATGGGGTCTTCGGAAGTTTCATTGCCATCCTCTGAGGCTGAGAGAGTGTGACTTGCCAAAAGTTGTCCAGTGGGTTACATGGCCGAGTCAGGATTCAGACTCTGGTCTCCATTATACCACACTGGTCTTTTAATTGCCCCCAAATGCCCTTTAGGAGCTGTGGGGGATTTTGGCCACATTTTAGGGCCAGGAAAGGCCTTTCCAGACTTCCTGTTTTGGAAAAAAGACATTTGAAGGCAAAACATTTTGATATTTTTTGAGTGTGAAGGGGGAGAGGCCCCCCACTGTCTACTAGGGGACTAATGTGGCCCCCTAACATCCCACAATTGCCCAGCCTTGTTTTAAAACAAGGTATCACACTCTGGTCTATATGTTATCCACCTCTCTCTTCATGTGTTTGTTCAGTAATATATGGCTCCAGTATGCCATTTTATTCATTACTATTTAAAGAAACTTTCCAAATACTCTAGCTGTATGTGGGAAGGAAGTGTTGTTTCTTAAAGAAGAGCTTCCCTGCAAACAGAAATATAGCATTTCAGGGTCAAAGAATCTAGCCCAATATTTATTTATTTGATTTATATCCTGCCTTGATTTATATCCTGGAACTGGGACCCAAGGCAGTTCACAATAATATTAAAACAAATACAGATTATAAACAGGCAAAGGGTCAAAACATAATTAAACAAACATTAATATTAAAACATGATTTAATTTTAAAACATATCCTCAAAAAACAAAACAACAACACAGCTTTAATCCATTAATAAAAGCCTTTTCCCCAGCAGCTTGTGAAGTGCCAAAAGCCTACTGAAATAGAAAGTTCTTTGACTGCTCAAACCCTTGCTTTTTGCTGTGTTTTTTTGCTTGGGATTTAATTGTACAGAAAAATATATACGGTAACATTAAATCTAACACTTACTTTCAAAAGTACTGCACGTTCCCATATCCAGAGCTACCCTTATTGATACCTGGAGAGTCATGCACCCACAAGATAGGCAATATACAGGGGATGCAGACAGGAGGCCCTGGGCCGCCCCTGGAAGTGGAGGATCGAGGCCAAGGCTGCCAGACAGCGCGGCCTTGATCCTCCCTTTTGCTGGCCCAGAAAAGAGTGGCAAAATGCTGCTCCTTTCAGAGCCAGCAAAAAGGACACCCCAAGAGCTGCTGCGCGGCTCTTCTGCACCCCTTCTGGCGCAGTGCATCAAGACGCTGCACCGGGAGGACGTTCTGATGCTGTGCGCTGTGCATAATGGCGCTTGGTGTCAGGACGTCCTCGGGGAGGGATTGTGGTTGTCAGCGTGCGGCTGCCCCCTCCCCTCCCTGCCTCCAGGATGCCGCAAAGGGCCCGTCTGCAGAGGCCCATGTTTTCTTCTCTAACACCCATAAATCAGGATTGATTATTTTTTCATTTCCAAAGTGCTCCTTCACTGATGTTGAAATCAATTCTATCTCCCATTCTGACCATGCATTGGTGACCATGAACTGGAAACTTTGCCCTGGCATCCCAAAAACATGAATTTGGAGACTCAACCCCTCCCTGCTATCCAGTGTAGACTTTCAAAACCAAATTAGAGAGTCCATTAAGAATTTTTACAAAGAAAATAAAAAGACACATCAGAGGCCTTATTGTAGGACACTCTATGGACCTTATCACACGGGGTCCAAAGCAGACAGGATCCAAACGAAATCCTGTCCTAATACGTGTTAATTTTTTGTGTGTTCACACGACGTCACACAGAACCGCTAAGAACCCGTACAGAACCCCGAACGAATCCGAAACCAATTGAATTCTTTTGAATTTCGGTTTGTTTAGGAAGTACAAGTGCACGACCGGAATCATTTCGCATTTGCCGCGAGTCCAAAATGCATATGGACAGGCAATACGTATTGGGGAGCATTTCCCCGCCCCCGCCTGCGCTCCAAGGAGGACCTGAGGAGGTCCTCCCTGCAGCGGTAGACCTGCGCGGGGCTTGCTCTCCAGGGAAGCCGTCCTCCACCTCTCTGAGGACGGCTTCCCTGGAGCACAAGCCCCGCGCGGGGCTTGCACTCCAGGGAAGCCGTCCTCCACCTCTCGGAGGAGGGCTTCCCTGGAGCTCAAGCCCCACATGGGGCTTGCGCTGCAGGGAAGACGTCCTCAGAGAGGCACCTCTCTGAGGCCGTTTTCCCATGGAGCGCAAGGACCTGCGCGGGGCTTGCGCTCCATGGGAAGATGTCCTCAGAGAGGCACCTCTCTGCGCATGTGCAAGAACATATTTCCTGGGTTCTGTACCGGAATTTCTCACATATGTGTGAACGGCAAATACGTGTCCAGGATGCCCTTTCTTGGAAGCGCAATAAATGCACAACGACTGGAATTGCGTGTGATAACCATTTACGTATTGTGGGGGCTCTTTCGGTTCATTTCGGTATAGTACTGGATTTATTCATATTTCGGTTTCTTATTGCTTTGTGGCCCGCGTGTGATAAGGTCCTAAGAGCAGTACTCAAGGGCTTACTCATCCAAGAGGGAGCTTGAAAAAAGAGATTTGAATAGACAAACTTTTATGTCTGAGATTCAACAGTTACAACAGGCACACATAAACACCAAAAGCTCAACCATATAGATGTACTAACACCAGGGAAGGAGGGTTGGCGATCCCAGATGTCAAACTCTATTATCATGCCTTCCAATAAACCAATTCTCCAAACTTTTCACGGAGCAATATTCCACCAAGTGGGTATCAATGGAGCTAGATAGTTATAGTTTGGCTGAACTTGATCTTCTTTTCTCTATAAGGACATGAAGAAGATTTGAAACCCGTTTTTCTACAACTCCCTCCTTATTTGGAAGCAATGTGTTCACATACTAGCTACAGATCCTTCCCCTATTTGTGCATTCCTATTACACTCCCATTTTTATGAAGTGGATAAATCAGCTCAATTCAAATGTTGGAGGAGTGTGGCCTATACAGATTTATGGATTTATTTGAACATGGAAAGCTCAAAATGACAGATAAGTTGCTCAATGCCTTGGGACATGCCAAATCCTAGTTCCAAGTACTGCAAGTGCTCTCCTTTGCAAAAAGCAAATTGATAAAGGACAGTTGCCCCCATCCCTTCACCTTTTATGAACACATTTGTATAGCAAAAGGACAAAGATCTAAAGGTGGGACAGCCATTATATATAAAAATCTAATACAATCCACATATGGCAAGACTCAACCTGCCAGGATAATTTGGCAATCTGTTCTAAACATGGATATCTCTGAAACCACCTGGTCACACATTTGGACTCCCCGCTCTCGATATAAATCACAGTCAGCACTGATGAGGGAGGGAACTTTAAAGGCCATACATAGAAGGTATTTAACACCCATAAGATTATCAAAAATGGCAAAAGACGCCTCCCCAAAATGCTGGAGAGGTTGTAAGACTCTTGGTTCCTATTTACACATGTGGTTGGATTGTCCCAAGCTTAGAGCTTTCTGGAATGCTGTTTTAACCCACATTTCAGAAATTGTGAAACAACCTGTACGATTTTGCCCAGGTCTTCTAATGCTGTCAATTTACAGCAAAGACAATAGCCACCTGAAAAATCGAAAACTTATCACATTGCTCATCTCAGTGGCCAGACCTGAAATCGCAAGATGTTGGAAAACAGGCGATGTTCAACTGAGCAACTGGTGGAAAAGGATTTGGGACACATGGTTGTCAGAAAAACTCTCCTACACCTCCAGGTTTTGCAGTGGACAGAAGAAGGAACACACATTTTTGAGGATTGGTCTGTTCTTATTGAATATATTAATAGCAACATGAACATTATTGGACTTCCAACCCATCAAACTATCTTTTGGAGAGACACTCTGGACTCAGTCCCACCAGCTGCCACAGAGTGAGATGACACTCTGGGCCCTGAGTATTATCGCTATCCCAGAATAAATCATCTTCCTGTAAAACTCTTTTTGTTGACCCCCAAGGCTCATAGAATGTATTTTGTGTTGATTATATTGATTGTTTGCAAAGCTATTAATAAAATCCGTTTAAAACTTTTTAAAAAAAGAGAGAAGTCAGTGGCTGAGAAATGGGCCCAGGGACAATGAGATGTATGGGCAAGCAACATCAGAGTATGTTAAAGATGGCAAAAATTATTAATAACAAAGAACAAACAAGCTAGGAGAAGCAGCAGCAGTTTGCTTTTGCCTGAGCCAAATAGGAAGGGCAAGATTACACCTACTCCTTTCCTTTCCCCCTATTGAGTTAACTGAGGGGGGTTGCAGACTGCCAGAAATAGTGTGAATTCAGTCCACTTTTAGGGTTAGGGTTAGTGCTAGGGAATCATGGGAACTGTTATTTTTCTGAGACATTGAGCCTTCTCTGTCAGACAACTCTGATGCCACAATAAAATACAGTTCCCATGGTTCCCTAACTCTAACCCTAACCCTAAAAGTGGACTGAATTCACACTATTTCTGGCAGTCTGCAACCCCCCTGAGTACAAGCTACCTTTGCATTACAATAACTGGAGTAAGTTGAGGAGAAAGGGGGAAAGTGGGAGGAGAAGAAGCAAACTGGGACATTACAATATCAGCTGAAAAAGTGAGACAGCAGAGGATTAATCAGAGGTATCCCTGCCAGATTTGGACATTTGGAGGGTGTGTTCTTGGTAGTATCATCAATTGTTTATTGCTTTAATGTCCATTGTAAAACTGGTAAATTTCAAATAAAATAATAATGATATACAAAATTCTGTCAGTTATCAACTACTATGACCCCTATCAACAAAAGAAGTACTAATTACATAGTGGGAATAGACTATAATTTTAATGTAATTCTTGAAAAAATATCTATTTCATGTTCAGGTATGCACAGTTTGAATAAAGCTTGCAAACCTGTGCCATGAACTGTGCATTTCCAAGTCAAGATTTTCAACTGACCCATCCTTACTGGGGGACCTCAAAAATATTTTTTACTTGGGCCCAAACCTGCCTGATTGTGTGGAACCCAGGATGAGTCTGGTTGTGGATCAAGAGACTGCAGTATGGCACCAAATATCCCATTTTTACAGAGGACAGTCCTTTGTGTACAGAACTGACCAGTGTGGGTTTGATTTGAAGATTAAGAATTGTAAGAAGTGAGGATGAGTAAAGGCCTTGGAGTTGCCCTTACACACTTAGCCACTGGACACCAAACTCAGCAGCTGGCACCCCAACCAGTTGCTCACAGATTTCCCTACTCAGGTGAGATATGCTATATTTCTATGTAAAATTTTAATTATGCAACTATTTCTGCATTTGTACACATATCAGCAGGGTGGGGAAGATAATAAGATTCTACCAGACCCTCTCTTAGCAAATCTTGGTTCTGTTGCACATGCCTTGGGCAAATACTTTTCTTAGGGCCTTTACAGACTGCCAGAAATAATGCAGCTTGAGGCCACTTTAACTGTCCTGGCTCAGTGCTAGGGAATCATGGGTATTGTATTTTTTTCTGGGACATTGAGCCTTCTATGTCAGAGAGCTCTGGTGCCACAATAAACTACAGTTCCAATGATTCCTTAGCACTGAGCCAGGGCAGTAAAAGTGGCCTCAAGCTGCATTATTTCTGGCTGGCTGTAAAGGCCCTCTGTTCCTTCCCTCTGGTCTGTACAGATTTAAGGTCTACACTTTGCTTCTTTGTGGTTATAGGTTTTTTTTGGCTGGCTAGGTTAGAACCAATGAGACAAACCAATGAGACAATTCAATTCCCTAAGTTTTTAGAAATTGTCTACTATTAGTTTTTTGTGGGTTTTTCGGGCTGTGTGGCCATGTTCTAGAAGAGTTTCTTTCTGATGTTTCGCCAGCATCTGTGGCTGGCATCTTCAGAGAATACTGGAATGGAAGAGAGTGGGTCTATAATATACTGTGAGACCCTGGGTAGGGAGGAGTGATTTCCATGTAAACTGTGTATTGTTCTGTGTTGAATAGGTTCTGTGTTGAATAGGTACCCTGAAGCCATGCCATCAACAACAGAATAATACCTATTCCTCCCTACCCAGGGTCTCACAGTATATATAATAATAATAATAATAATAATAATAATAATAATAATAATAATAATAATTTTTATTTAATACCCCGCCCCTCTGAGCACAATCGGGGCGGCTTACATCATAAAATTATCAACAACAGTTAAGAACAATTACCTCCCCCTCCCCCCCTTAAAAAGTTATTAAACCCAATACAATTTAAAAGAAGCATGATATAAGGAGGTAAATTCCTCCATTAAAACAAGTAATACATAAAAACAAAACGTGCCAGCGGATGTCGGATGCTGGCCCAAAGAAGGAACCCCATCACAGAGGAGGGGGGCATCTTGGAGGGAAAAAAGATTCTGGAGCCAAGCTAGTGAGTTAATTCGGGAAGGCCTGCCGGAAGAGATCCATCTTGACAGCTTTCTTGAAGCCGTCAAGTGATGACAATTGGCGGATCTCCTCCGGCAGGCCATTCCACAGTTTGGGGGCAACTGCAGAAAATGCCCTCTGGGAGGTCGTCACCAGCCTTGTTTTTTGAGGCTGTAACAGATTCCTCCCAGAGGACCGGAGGGCGCGGGGAGGATTATACGGGAGGAGGCGGTCCTTAAGATAGTCTGGACCCAAGCCATTTAGGGCTTTAAAGGTAATTACCAACACCTTGTACTGGGTTCGGAAACTAATAGGCAGCCAGTGGAGGGACCTTAATACTGGGGTAATATGTTCCCCCCTAGATGTTCCAGATATTAATCTGGCTGCCGTATTTTGAACCAATTGCAGTTTCCGAATCAAGCACAAGGGTAGCCCTATGTAGAGCGCATTGCAGAAGTCGAGGCGTGAGGTTACCAATGCGTGCACAACAGTCTCAAGATCTCCTACTTCCAGAAAAGGGCGCAGCTGGCGTATCAGCCGAAGCTGATAACAGGCACTCCTGACCGTCGCATTAACCTGGTTCGTCATCTGGAGCGACGAGTCAAGGAGTACCCCCAAGCTGCGAACACAGTCACTGGAGGAGAGCGTGACCCCATCCAGGACTGGAGGTTGCAACCCAATTCTTGGTTTCGGAGCCTGTACCGTGAGCACCTCCGTCTTGTCTGGATTCAATTTCAATCTGTTTTTCCTCATCCAGCCCATTACCGCCTGAAGACATTCATTGAGAGAAGAGATGCCATTGGAATTCGAGGCCGACGAACGAGACACGGAGAAATAGATTTGGGTGTCATCAGCGTACTGATAACACCCAGCACCATAACTCCGTATTATCTCACCCAGCGGCTTCATATAGATGTTAAACAATATCGGGGACAAAATAGCCCCCTGAGGGACCCCACAAGTGAGTTCCCTCTTACTGGAGCTACAGTCCCCGAGCAGCACCCTCTGGGATCGACCCGAGAGGAAGGACCGGAGCCACTGCAAAGCAGTGCCCCCGATACCAAGCCCCCTCAGGCGGCCCAGAAGGATGCCGTGATCTATCGTATCAAAAGCCGCTGAGAGGTCTAGGAGCACCAACAGGGTCACGCTACCCCTGTCGATGCTCAGACGCAGATCGTCGGTCAAGGCAACCATGGCAGTCTCAACCCCAAAGCCTGTCCTAAAGCCGGTTTGAAATGGGTCTAGATAATCGGTTTCATCCAAGACAGCTTGGAGCTGAAGAGCAACCGCCCTCTCGATCACCTTGCTCAAAAATGGCAATAAAGATACAGGCCTATAGTTTTTCATATCCAGGGGGTCCAGGGAAGGCTTTTTCAGAAGCGGCTTAACCGCCGCTTCCTTTAAACAAGATGGAACATGTCCTTCCCTGAAGGACGCATTGATGATATCCCTAAGGAATCTCACCAATGCGTCCCCCCCCGGACGGCCAGCCATGATGGGCAAGGGTCGAGAGGGCAGGTTGTCTTCCTCACCTTACCAAGCAGCTTGTCCACGTCCTCGGTACTCACAGATTGCCATTGATCCAGTATAACAACATCGGCGGAGTTGATGGACGCCTCGCCTATAGACTCTGAACTAATGGTGGCGTCTAAGTCGGCTCTGATCTGAGAGATTTTATCTGCAAAGAAGTTGTTAAATGCGTCACAGCAGGCCGTTGTCGGGTTAAGCAAGGGATTTGGCGCAGGGGGTACCTGCGTCATCTCCCTCACCACCTTAAACAGCTCTGCCGGACGAGACTCTGCAGACGCAATACGTGCAGAGGAGAAAGCTCTCTGCTCTGCACGTATTGCCTCCCGATAGGACCAAAGAAAGTTCCTATGGCGAGTTCTGTCAGATCGGAGTCGAGTTTTCCGCCACGTGCGCTCTAGTCGTTGTCCAAATCGCTTCATTTTCCTAAGCTCAGAGGTGTACCATGGCTTATGGTTTGAAACGAAATGGCAAGGACGCTTGGGAGTGAGCGTGTCTATAGCCCTGGTAAGATCGCTATTCCATGTATTAACCAGGGCTTCGACAGGATCACCGGCATTTCCAACCATGAAACCCTCCAAGGCTTTCCGGAATCCAACGGGCTCCATCAGCCTTTGAGGGCGGACCATTCGAATAGGTCCGCCACCCCCGAGGGGGCAGATATTGGCTCTGACTTCCATCTTGACCAGGAAATGATCCGTCCATGACAATGCTGAGGTACCGACTACCTCAGCCCACGGATATGCCTGTTCGGTACAGAACACCACATCCAGTGTATGACCTGCACAATGTGTCGGCCCGTTAACCAGCTGGGATAGGCCCATGTTTGTCATGGTATCCATGAACTCCCGAGCCGCACCTGTTAAGCTGGTCTCGAGCGGGATGTTGAAATCCCCCAGAACAAGAAGGCTGGGAGACTCCAGCAACAGCTCAGAGACCAGTTGTGTCAGCTCGGTCAGGGAGTCTGCTAGACAACGGGGTGGCCGGTAGACTAGCAGAATCCCCAAGCTATCCCTGGCCTTCAGGCTGAGGTACATACACTCGATGTGGGTTGTGTGACGAATAGGTATCCTGGTCAAGGTCAAGGTATTTTTATAAATCAGAGCCACTCCACCCCTCGCCCACTTCCCCTCACCTGCTCACTAACAGAGTACCCGGCCGGGAGAGCCTGCGCCCATGTAACGGCACTGTCCTCCCCCAGCCAGGTCTCTGCAAAGCAAGCCAGGTCGGTGTCCTCATCCAGGAGAAGATCCTGGATGATATGAGTCTTATTCTTCACCGACCTGGCGTTGCAAAGGAGCAGAGTGAGGTTCTGTGGAATGGTTGGTCTGCTCTCCAGTCCATCCTTGGAAACAGAAGAAACTGAAGGTGGAATAGCTATTAAACAGCGATCCCGCCTTCTTTTGTAACATATGTTACTTCTGTTCCAGCCATACCTCCCATTCCCCTGCACCACTCCAATCGCTGCCCCCCCCCACATTTTCTGGCTCCAGATAGCTATAAACCTCAAGTTCCCTCCCCTCCCTCTGGGCCACGATGTTAAGCTAAAAAATATTTCTTTAGCGTGTCCACATCCCACCGCTAATGCCACAAGCGGGAACCACAAGCTAAAGAAACCGCCAAGAGGCCGATGACTGGGCTAATTCGGCCCTTGCAGGCCAGGTGGAGTCCATGCCTCCTCTGCGCCACCGCTATCGCCAAGGAGAGGCTCTAAAGGGGCCGCTTTATATAGATCCACTATCTTCAATTCCAGTATTCTCTGAAGATGCCAGCCACAGATACTGGCGAAACGTCAGAGAGAAACTCTTCTAGAACATGGCCACACAGCCCGAAAAACCCACAAAAAACTATGGATGCCGGCCATGAAAGCCTACAACTTCACATTGTCTACTATTACTTATTGCTTATTACCTCTGTTGTTGTTATATGCCTTCAAGTCAATGCCACTTTATGGCAATGTTATTGCAGAATTGTCTTGGTGAGATACAAAGGTTTGCCATTGTCTTCCTCTGAGGCTGAAGGAATGAAACCTGTCCAAGGTCACCCAGTGGGTTTTTGTGGCCAGAGATTTTGATTTCCAGAGTTCTAATTCAACACTCAAATTACTACACCACACTGTCTACACTACCACCCTGATCACCCACAAAAAAGCAAACATTGGTTGTTGTGGTGTTTTGTTTTTTTAAGGCTGTGATCCTAGATACATAGGGGAAGTTGCATTCAGTTCAGCAGAACCTAGACTTTGGTATAACTATGTTCAGGATTGTGCCATTAGACTCCCATGTCTTATGTCTTTGTTCTTAGACTATGCCCTTCTCTATTCTATCCAGATTCCTCAACAATATTGTTCCATGGTTATAAAGGCAGGAACTACCTTCCCTGTCACTCACTTGGACATATTCTTGGTTCCAAACCAACACAAATGACACAGGATAATCTGAAGCTGTTGAGTGTTTGTGCTGTACTTGTGTTAATATGTAGTGAAAGCGCCCTCTCCCCGGCATTTCCCACCTTTCTGGAGAAAGAAAGAAGGGAGAAAAGTATAGAAAACACAGGAAGAGTCCTGTAAAGGTATCACAGAGACCCATTTATTATTGCCCAAGATGTTTTTGGAATTTACAGTTTGTTTTTTTTGGGACAACTGAACTAGATACTTCAAGGGATCTTGTTAAACTAGGTGTGGGGAACAAGCACCCTTCCAGATATTGTTGGATTAGCCACTTCAATCACCCCTAAGTGGTATAACTAATAATGAAGAATGACGGGAGTGGCAGTCCCACATCTGGATGGCCACAGTAGTGAGGCCAGCTGTGAATTGATGAAAGATTGCTCAGTAATCTAAGGCAGAAATGCATAACTGAAGCCATGTGTCTCCACCTTTAAGACTGTAACATTCACATTTACCATGAGCCTTATTGCATTACAAAATAAGGCAAGAGGCAGCAAGATAGAGGCAGCACTTTTCTGTTTACCTTTATGCACATCCTTGAAGTATTACCGTTCTATTCCCAAGGGAGATGATAGTATAAGCGTGCCTTTTGTCATGCTGGAAAAATGTTTGGCAAAAGGCACACTTTAATGACTGTCTCCCTCTGGAGGGAGAATGGAGATACTACAACATAACATGAGGAGGTAAGTAGAAAGCTGCTTCTATCTCACTACATCTTGTCTTACTTTTGTAGGCAGTAAGGCTCCATGATAGTTAAAGTGGGATCAAACTGTATTAATTCTGCATTGAGGCAGTAGCCCATGGCTGAATCTGTGCTGCAGAAACAATGCAGTTTGAAACCTTTAACTGTCACAGCTCCATCCTATGGAATCCTGGGATTTATAGTTTGTTGTGGCACCAGAGCTCTCTGACACCTAAGGCTAAATATCTCATAAAACTACAAATACCAGAATTCCATAGCATTGAGCCATGGCAATTAAAGCCTTGTCAAACTGCATAATTTCTGCAGCAGATTCCACCCATATTGCACTTTACCTCATTTTGCCACCATGTTGCAGTCAACTGATCTGTAGCAATCCAATGAATTTGATAAACATTTTTACCAAGATACACATGTTGGGTTGCTAACATTTTAAAAGATCTTGGGTGTGCACACTAAACATGAGTTGTGAAGGAGACCTGCGTGTCAAGAGTTGACAAAATATAATTTATTCAAAGTTATTAGGGGCTGAAAAGTAAAGCCCACAGAGGTCATTCTGTATTTGTCAAAATAACAAGGTTGCAGGGAGTTAACGCTTGACAGATAATTTTAACACCCAATCAAACTTGATCAGTCCAGAGAGAGATAGATTGTGGTTTCTATAGTGACAAAGAACAGCATTTATGGAAAGTGTTGGACGTGGGTGGTAAGGAAAAACAGCTTGAAGTCCATTTCAAAGTTGCTAGTTGCTTTAGCGTCTGATGGAAGGCTGGGAAAATAGCACCTCTGAATTAAAAAAAAATACATGGCATGGATGGAAAATAAGCAAACCAGAGGACAGGAGCTTTCAAAAGTATGTCAAAATTAATTTGTTTGGGCAATTCAAAACACATTTTTTTTCTGATGTAAAACAGGAGAAATTCATTAAGGCAGATGTACTGCATAACATGTTCAAAGCAAAAAATAAATAAATCTGTTTCTATGTATTGTCTCAATACCCATGACTCATACTCTTCAAACACTTGAAGGTGAGATGAAAAGGCCAATGGGTGTTGGGGAAAATTACTTTGTCTTGGAGGATTCCTTCCAGACATTACTAAAACTGATATCATGTGCATTTCTGAAGCCAGTTCCTTTAATATAAGTCTAAAGGCACCAGATCCTGTCTGATCTTGGATGCTAAGTTGAAGCTGAAAAGAACTGCCAAGGTATACTAGGTGCTGTAAGTTATATTTCAGAGCAAGGCAATGGAAAACCATCTTTAAGAATTCCTTGTCTAAGAAAACTTTATGTGATTCATGTGGTCCCCATAAGTCAACAAGGCAAACTGCCAGACTGCCAGAAATAGTGCAAATTGAGTCCACTTTTAGGGTTAGGGTTAGTGCTAGGGAATCATGGGAATTGTTTTTTTTTCTGAGACATTGAGCCTTCTCTGTCAGAGAGCTCTGGTGCTACAATAAAATACAGTTCCCATGATTCCCTAGCACTAACCCTAACCCTAAAAGTGGACTCAATTTGCACTGTTTCTGGCAGTCTGCAACCCCCCTGAAGTCACATATACACACACTTACAACTTACATAAGCCATGCTGCATAGCATTGCCAAATCAGCATCATCCCATTCCCATAGATTTCAGGTGGTTGTTATGTGCCTTCCAACTTATGGTTACCCTAAAGTTTTCTTGGCAAAATTTATTTAGAGGAGCTAAAAGAGCAGCCCCTTGTGATGTCATAGGAGAAGGCAGGCAAAGTTGAGAAGGGCCAGAAATACATTTGGACCAGCTGTTGGTAATAATGGGACCTACAGAAATCTGGGTATTACTCAGATGATCAGCTATTATGGCAACCCAGAGCTGCCAAGGGGGGACAACCATTTTTGGCAGCCCTGCAAGTGGCAAAATGAACCCAGTAGCTGTAGCTGTAGTGGTTACTGTCCTTTCCATTCCTTGTGTGCCACATGGTCTTACCTACAGCATACATGACATGCGGGGAATCGTTGCAGGATACACAGCACTGACAGGGCTTCCGGAAGGATTACTGCCGGGCCACAAAGAGTTTCCTCCCATCCTGCTGGTGCTACTGCCACAGCTAGTGCAGCATGAAGGCTAATGAATTGCAATGCTTGTGTTCCACTCCCTGATTTGCTCCTAAATGGCATGATGAGCCAAAGTGCATGCCCACATTAGTTCTCCAGCTAGTCCTATTCCCTCAGTTCAGGCTTTTTGGTACACTGGCACTGCACAAACACAACGCATATACAGCTTGAGTCTCCCTTATCCAAAATGCTTGGGACCAGAAGTGTTTGGGAATCCAACATCAAACAGTCCAAGGTCAGGAGCTGTAAATCCTAAGCACAGGCCAGGTTAGCAGATAACAAGGTCAAGAACAGTCCAGAGTCATAAATCTCAAAGCCAGGTTTCACAGGCTTCAGAAAGAAATTCAGTTTGTTTCCAGCAACCGAAAGGGGAAAAGGCCTTATAACGCATGCTGACTCAGCCCCACTGAATTTGTAGAGTGTATTTCATGAGGGCATTTCCCTATTGTGTGCACCCCATCTCTCACTTTGCCTGTGGGGTAGGGACTGGGTATATTCCAGACACCACAGCCTTCTCCTTTCTTGAGGTGTTATCTCTCCTACCTTCCCCTTCTGTGGACTACTCAGGTTTCTGTCAGGCTGAGTTGGAGGAGGACACAGCTGTGATAATTCATCTTCATCTTCAGAAGCTGAACCCTCAAGGGGGACTGGTGGGTCTTCTTCATCCTCAGAAGCTGAACCCTCAAGGGGAGGTATGGCAACAAGGCTTCTAACCTTGGAAATTGATTCCAGTACCCAGGACATAGAAAATGCTTGGTTCATCTTTGGTTGTGAAGCCATTCCTCATGTGCTCACAGGTCTCCAGCCACTGAACATTATCATCCATCCCCTTTACATCAAAATACAATCCAGACTACAGCTGTGGCACAATTTAGCAAATGCTCATTCACCCATGAGTAATGCAAGAATGTGAACCAGAGCTCAGGTCACACACATATATGTATTAAACGATCAAGGAGTTAAGTACTGAAGAAGAAAAAGGACCCATTTTAGAGACAGGGATTGGAAAGGCTGACATTTGATCCAAAATATGATTTATCAATCCATGGCAGAGAACTCAAAACACATGCAGAACAGATAATCCAAACAATTTAGCCAGGCCACAAAATACAGAGCAAGTCACATGCATGCATTATATGGTCAATTAATTGGGTACAGGGCAGAGTGACCCCAAATGTACAGGCCAAGGGCCAGCATCATCCTAATCTGGCACCCTTGGGAACTGTCAGGTCTCTTATATGTTGATGCCCACTTTGGTCTGCTTTTTTCTTTTTCTTTTGGTGGCTTGGCATGCTAAGCAGCACCAGAGGGCTAGATCTAGACACCATTTCCCACAATGCTGTAACTCCACTCTTAGGACTGCAGTCTCCGTCTCCTGTTTCCAGGCATCCAAAATGTGCTGCTGATTCACTCCTTGCCAGCTCAGAGTTGCCAAGCTGGAGAGCCAGCCCAAGATATTTTGCTGCTTGAGATGGAGCAGTAAATGCATCCTCTCCCCAATTCAAGGTGTATAAGGCCCAAGGCCAGTCAAATAATTCTGCTGCCAGAGGCATAAAATGCCTCAGCAATAAAAAGGCAACAGTGATCAGTTAGCTACCAAATAATTTGTTTTCCTTTGATGACATCCAAAATCCCAAACCAGCAACATCACTCAGCCTAAATGGTATGGTCAATCCTCCCCAGCTCCAAGCTAGATTATCACTTTGGCACTTTAAAACTGGCAGTTAAGTGGGAGAGATTTGTTTCTCTTTGTTCATCTATGTTTACCTCTTTTTGGTTCATAGGGAGCAGTAAAATCAATGCAGCAGAACTGTGATGATCCTGCAATGAACATGGAGGAAAACTGAGCCATAGTGTGATTCCCAGATCTTGTTGATGATAATTTAAATCTCATTTTCAATGTACAAAATGCATTTATATTCTTTCCTTGATCCATAATGACCTGTCCTCTCTGAAGTAAGCTTCGCTGAGCTCTACTTCGCATTCACCCTTCATACTGTTACTATCTATTCTCTCAGTTCTTCTCTTCCACCTCCAAAGGATAAAAAGCATTTGGAATTATTTCAACCTACTTCACCTTCCTCTTATAGAGCTGAAATTAAAGTCTTAATACTCTCAGTAGTCCTGCCAGTGGTATGCAGTAAATTGGCGATGGATGTTTAAATTTCAAAGAACTTCTGCACTGGAGAAGTTAGTTTTTTGAATTACAACTCCCATAATCTAAGGAAGGTTAGAAATTATGGCAGCTATAGCCCAAAGAAGTAATTTCTCCATTGTCTGGAGATAAATACAGCTTTTAATACTCTTCTTGCTAACAAAAAGTATTTTTTATTGTTATGGGCTAATTATATTCTCATTTTGGAGATGAGGAAATTGAAGGAAAAGGGGGTTAGTAATGTATACTTTGTGGCAGCAGGAAAAAAATGTCTATATAAAGTTTGTTATTCTTTTTCTCCACTGGATGAGTTGTTGACATGGAAAACTTTAATCAATAGGCTCTCTTGCAAGTGTTTGGTGGTTGGGATGGGCAGTTTCCTAAGGAGGTTGTTAGCCACTGCCATGAAAGGAGGACATGCGACCGTTCTGTGACTATATTCATACAACCATCATCTTTTTGCTCTCAGTTTAGCAATAGGCAAACTGGTTCATGCTTTCTTCAATGCACGGTGCTAGTTAGAGTTTGGTAATAGATTTTTTTTTTAAATGTTGAGTGTGCTTCATCTTCTCCTGTGCACACACAAAAGCATACTAGGAATTTTAAGTGAACCCTCCTCCATCACCAGCACCAACAAAATGACTCTGACTATAATATCACACTAAATGGTTATGGTGCTATTATTCCACTTTAACTGATATGGAATATCAGTGGAATTCTGGGATCTGCAGTTTAGGGAGGGGCATTTTGAATTCTCAGACAGAGAAACATTAGGCTTCACTAAACTACAAATCCCAGGATTTCACAGGAGGCAGCCATAGCAGCTAAAGTAGAATAATAGTGATATTACATTATAGTGTGAAACTGAGAGTATCCCACCGCTCAAATAACCCATCTTACCTCTTCTGAATTGAAGTCTAATTCGGGAGGCAGCTGGGTCCTATCACAAGGATTTGGCTGCCGAAGCCGCTAGGTGTTTAAATATTTAAAGGGATGTCATATTGAGGAGGGAACAAGCTTGTTTTCTGTTGCTCCAGAGACTAGGACCCGGAACAACAGGTGCAAGCTCCAGGAAAAGAGATTCCACCTCAACATTAGGAGGAACGTCCTGACAGTAAGGGCTGTTCGACAGTGGAACACACTTCCTTGGAGGGTGGTGGAGTCTCCTTCTTTGGAGGTCTTTAAGCAGAGGCTGGATGGCCATCTGTTGGGGATACTTTGATTGGGAGTTCCTGCATGACAGGGGGTTGAACTAGATGGCCGTTGTGGTCTCTTCCAACTCTATGATTCTATGATTCTAGGTTAGTCCAGCCCAGCTGCAGCCTGGGTCCCCAACATGCTTCAGCAGCCTTATTTGGAAACCAGGAACTTTCTGACTTGAAAAAATGGCCACCCAACTGTGCCGGGGACCTGGGCTGCAGCCGGGTTGGACTCGCCCAGTGGCTTTGGCAGCAAAATCCTTGTGATAGGAGCCAGTTGCCTCCCAAATTAGACTCCACTTTGGAAGAGGTAAACCAGGTTATTTGAATGGTGGGATAATCTCCTCAATCAAGAGCTTTTTCATTAGGAAGAGTAGACAACTGCCTCAGAGAGCAGATGCTGGGGACCTGCATGGACAACCCTGGAGCTGTACCTTCAAACCCACACTGGCTGTTCTCCTGTCTTGGAGGATAAAGCTATAAGTACTTTTTTTCACTCTTTAAACTGGGCAGATGTTGTCAAGATTGGTGTAAGATGCTACCACTTCCATCATCAGTAGGAAAGAAAGATTCAGATTCAGATTTTGTAAAGAAGGAAGAGGCTCTTCACTGAGTACAAGGAAGGTTGTGTTACCCAACTGCTACTGTTGCTGCCTCTGCCAGGGTTTACCTCTCCTGTGGGCCTATCAACAGAGGTTTCCAGTTGCCCCTTGGTAGGCTCAGGCCTAGGTATTTTTTGTCACCCCCAACTCTGTCATTTTGGGGAGCTACAGCTATAACATCAGGCCAGAGGTGCTTCAGCACCTTCTGCAAGGAGAATCCAGAAAATGCCATCTGTCAGTCGGTTGAGGATCCTGCTTTTCATTACTAGTGTTGTCAGGATTCTATTCTTTATAGCTTATCCAGTTAATTTTTTGGTTATATTTATCTTTTTACGGGTAACCCTTTTTCTTTCTTCTATGTTATGGCTCCCATTTCTTCTGATCTGATACAAGCTGAAGTATCCCTTATCTGAAAATCCAAAATCTGAAATGCTCCAAAATCCAAAACAGGTAGTTGAGATATTGACATCATTGCTTGCTGATGGTACACATTTTGTTTCATTCACAAAATTATTTAAAATACTGTAAAAATTATCTTCAGGTTATGTGTATAAGATATATACAAAACATAAATAAAATTCACATTTAAACTTTAAGATATCTCATTACGTATATGCAAATATTATAAAATCTGAAAAAATTCAAAATCCAAAACACTTCTGGTTTGGATTTAAGTCTTTCTGATAGGAGTTACTCAACCTGTACTTATTGTCTTCCTTCTTCTCAACTCCCCCCCCCCTTTTTTTGTTCATTTTGGAACTGTCATTCAATTTTTCCTAAAGTTTCTACTGTACATGATTCATTTCTCTCCAGATCATCACCTATTTGCTCTCAGTGAAATAGTCATAGCATTAGCATTTACATTTCTATACCGTGTCATAGGATTTTATCACACGGGGGCCAGTTTCGTCTTTAAAAAGATAATAAAGCGCAAATAAACCATCCCAAAAATAAAGTGAAAGTAGAGCTTGAACATGCAAATGAATTTCACACGTAATTAGAATAAATGCAAAATAATGCGAAAAGTGATAAAAAGGCGTTTTTACATTTCATACAGAAGTGAAAGAAATCTGTAAATGTACTAGAAATGGTATACTTGCATATGCGCAGAAAGAGAAAGCAGAGAGGCTCATGTCTGTGTGGCATGTTTGTCGCCCAAGCAAAACAGGAAGTAAAAGCAGCCCCACAGAACCATGGGAAAACTGGAAAAAAGAATTAAAAGAGGGTTACTGTGTGAATAAACCAAATTTGACTTTCACACTAGGGTAAATGCGCAATTACAGTAATATCGAAAATGCATTTTCACTAAAATCCCAAAAGTAAAAAGATCTGGGATTACACCACTTTCTGACCACTTTAATAGCAGTTTTTTGTGCGACGTCGTGTGAAATCATTGCGTGTAATTACACTTTTTTGGGGGGATTTGTATGGGATAAACTATAGATTTCCCCCGTGTGATAAAGTCCATAGTGAACTCAGCACTCTCTAAGCAGTTTACCGTTTGTAAACCACTCTGTAAGTTAAACCTGGCTTCCAGGCCATGATACTGTTAGTTCAGCTGCTCTCTCCTTCTGACAAGTCATCATGGGGGTTGTGGTGGGCCTTTTATTATTTTGTTCATGCCAGTTCTCACTTTTTTCCCCCTTTCCCTTTATTTAACCTGAGGCCAGTGGTGTCCCTAGGGTTGGTGTCACCTGGTGTGGTAATTCATAGTGTCACCCTCCCATTGACCTCTTCCCATACCACACCCATACAGAATCCTTAGTGATGTTTTTTGTACAGTGGTCCCTTTGTATACATCCGTTCGAGAACCCCCATGTATGTGAAAAAATGTGGGACCTCAAGTCCTGTTGTTCTCTATGGGGGCACTCTCCAGGCTGCGCACGCCATTTTAATGCTGGGGGCTTGCTGTCCACGTGAGTTTGAGTCCGTGGATGGCAAGCCCACGTACGGAGCAGGCTCACTGTACTAATTTACTTATAAATCATAATTCTCACATATCACTGAATGTAATGGTAATAGTTGTGAGTTAAACAACTAGCAAAATTAAGTTTATACCTGTAAATTACTATATCATACACACAGAATAAATGTGTTTATATATTCATAGTTTCATGTGGTTAAAGTGAGAATTTGCTAAAATGTGATGTTTTAAAAGAAAATTTTTAAAATTTAAAATTTTAATTTTTAAAAAAAATTAAATTTATTTATTTTTTAAAAAACTCTGGGGCCTCTCCTTTCTCCTCCCACTGAGCCTCACCCCACTCCCCCCATCTCTTCAGCATTTTAAAGAGAGAGATACAGGCAAATTTCACAGCCCATTTCTGCCCAAAGGCAGATGTCTGAGGAGCAGCAGTGTCACCCCTTCTTGGGGTGTCACCTGGTGCAGCCCGCAGCCCCCACAACCCCCTACTGATGCCACTGTTTGAGGCCCATGGAGCAAGGCTTTTTTTGTCCTTGCACCTCTAGATTGCAGTCATTTACCAACCAACTGGCCCACTTTCAACTTTTATTTCTGACTTTGATTCTTGATTGACTTTCTTTATCTCAGATGTTCACACTTTTATTATGGGGGATTTTAATACTCATGTGGATTACTCTGAGGATTGTGCTGTGTTATGTCTCCCCCCCCCCTTTATTGTCTTCTTTTGGGCTTAAGCTTTGTTCTGACTCACCCACACATTGAGATAATGTGAATGAGGTACAGGCTTTGCATTGGAACTGTGAGGGGGGGGGGATCTCTCTGTGTGTGTGATACGAGAGGCAGAGAGGCAGGCAAGGGATTTGCATCAGAACCAAGTGAGTGGATAAGGCATTAAAATACCCTGCTGTAGTAGCGTTGCAGCAACTGAACATTACACGTTTTCCAACCAAAAGCACGCCCACTGACCATCTCAACCAAAATAATCAGAAAGCACTATTGAAATTCTGCAGGGGCATTCATAGCATGACAGAAATGTTAATAGAGCCCATTACAGGATCATTTCTGTAAGTGAAAAAAAATACTTATAAAATTCTCTCCCTTTCTATGACAGAACTTCAATGACATCATGCAGGAGGCACCAACAGAAAGCACTGTTATCCTAGTTCTATTCTGCTTTACTGCCCCGTGTGATAAGCCTTTCAGTCTCTGAATTTCCTTTGTCTGATCTTTTGCACTTGTTCATAATTTATTCCCTCAGTATTCTATTGTTTCCTCCTTTTGAGATCTTCATTTAGTTGATGTTGAAGCCTTTTCACAAGAAGGCTTACCTCTGCTTTCTTTACAGAGGGGGCTTTATTTTCAACTCTTGATAGTTTTGACCCCTTTTCAACATTTATGGTCCCTACCAAACCTCAGCCTTGGCTTACTAGTTTCATTCGGTACCTTCATTCCTGCACTCATGTAGCTGAATGTTTGATGAGGAGAGCAGGCAGACTACATTCATTATAAATTCATTCTTTCTTCTTTCTCTTGTGCTATTTCCTTGGTCAAACAGAAATAATACATCATTGATTCATGCTAATGAATCAGAACAGCAGCGATGCCATGCACGTGCAGCATCTTTTTTCTTCCTTTAATTCTCTTAAAGTCCTCTCTGCTATCTTTCCCTCTATCACTCCCAGCTGATTATTTGCTTTCTTTAATACTAAAATTGAAACTATCCATTCTTATCTTGCTGCTTCTGAAACGCTTTCATTATAAACTTATCAAACATCTGTTTTTTCTATGTTTTCTACTTTCCTCACATTTAGATTAACTATCCAAGATATTTATGTAAGTCCTTCTTACCTGCTCTCTTCACTCTGTTCCTTCTCGCTTCTTAATTACTGTTGCCCCTGCCTTTCTCCCTTCTCTTCTTCATATTATTAATCTGTCCCTTTCTGCTAGCTCATTTTCTTCTGTGTTTAAACATGCTAGTGTTTCTCTGATTGTTTAGAGGTCTTCACTTGATCCATCTTCTCTTTCTAATTATCACCTGGTTTCTCTATTGCCTTTTCTCTCAAACCTTTTAGAATGTGCTGTTTATATACATCACTTAAGTTTCTCATATTTCTGTAATGGACCGTTTTCAGTCTGGATTTCACCCTTTGTAGTCTACAGAGATAGTTCTTATGAAGAGCACAGATTTCCTCCAGGCCAAGTCCACCAACCTATATTTATTCCTTATTCTTCTTGATCCCTATGCAACCTTTGGCACAGTTGATCATGCTCTTCTGTTGGATTCTCTTCATTACCTAGAGTCTAATGATTAGTCCTTGGCTGGTTCATATCTTATCTTTCAGGCTGCAAATTTGTGTTGGCTGGAGGTTGTGTACCCCCCTTTTTTTTTTAATGTTTGGTGTCCCACACAGTCCTGTTCTGGGCCATTTGCTGATTTCTCTTTATACTGTATGTTATCTTTGGGCAATCTCATCATTTGTTTCAACATCATCTTTATGCTGATGATACTCAACCATATTTCTCCACTGCAAAGCTTTCTTCTGATATTGAACATCATATCACAGTTTGTATTTCAGTTATCACAGCATGGATGCTTCATCACTGCTTAAAACGTAATATGGCAAAAACAGAATTACTTATTTTTCATCTAAAACCTCATACACTCTCCATCACTGTTATTAACATTCCCATTTACCCTCTGAAGGAAGCACACAGTCTTGGTTTTATTTTGACTCTTCTTTGTCTTTTGTTTCTCATGTTGAAGCTGCAGCAAAGTCATGTTGCTTTTTTACTTTATAACATTGTCAAAATCAATCTTTTCTATCTGCTTTCTCTGCAAAGACAAAGTTCATGCCTTGGTTATTTCCCACCTTGATTATTGTAATCTTCTTTTGACTGGTTTCCCATTATCTCTGGTTTCCATTCAATGTTTTGCTGCTAAGATTATCTTTTTGGCCCATGGTTTTGATCATGTTACCCACTTTTGGTATCTCTTCATTGGTTACCTAGGACGTTATCACATGGGGAGTTGCGGGGAGAAAGTGGAAATAAACGGGACAAGCGGAAGACTTTAATTTACGGGATTTGTCCCGTTCCGCCTCGTCTGATAACTAAATTCGAATTTAAAAGGGGGTTAATTCAAACAAAAACCTGATCTTTTCAAATCCTCAAAAATCCCGAAAATGAAAAGATCAGGTTTTCGTTCGAATTAACCCCCTTTTAGATTCAAATTTAGTTATCAGATGAGGCGGAACGAGACAAATCCCATAAATTAAAGACTTCCGCTCGTGCCTGTTTATTTCCACTTTCTCCCTGCAACTCCCCGTGTGATAACGTCCCTACTCCTTTTAGGATATAGCACACGCTTCTTCTTTTAACTTTCAAATTATTATTATTTTATTCATTTTTATCTCACCTTTCTCCCAATAATGGGCTGCTAAAACATATTTAAAACAATATTAATTAAAACAATACAAACAAGTTATGAAGTCATGAACATTAAACATTAAGAATATTAAAATATATACCAGCCTTAAAATAGAACTGTACAGCGTTAAAAGTCCAACTCTAATTATTTTATAAAAACCTGATGGCACAGAAATGCCACTGGAAGGAGAACATGTACGGGGCCATCCTGGCTTCTATATGGAGGGAGTTCCAAAATTTGGGAGCAGCCACTGAGAAGGTCCTCTCCCTTGTTCCCAAAAAGCAAGCAGAGAAGGGACTTGATCTTAGAGCTCTACTGGGCTCATAAGGGGAGATATGGTCCTTCAAATAACCTGGACCCTAACCATATTGGGTGTTATAGGTCAAAACCAGCACTTTGAATTGTGCCCGGAAATGAACTGGCAGCCAGTGGAGCTGTTGCAACAAGGGGCTTGTGTGCTCCCTGTAGCCAGCTCCAGTTAACAAACTGTCTGCAGCTCTTTGGCCAAGTGAAGTTTCTGAGCACTTTTCAAAGACAGCCCCACATAGAGCACATTATAGTAATCCAAACGGGATGTAGTTTTCAAAGTCCTGCATCACCAAGGGGGATTGCAGACTGCCAGAAATAGTGCAAATTGAGTCCACTTTTAGGGTTAGGGTTAGGGAATCATGGGAACTGTATTTTATTGTCGCACCAGAGCTCTCTGACAGAGAAGGCTCAATGTCTCAGAAAAAACAACACCAATTCCCATGATTCCCTAGCACTAACCCTAAAAGTGGACTCAATTTGCACTATTTCTGGCAGTCTGCAACCCCCCCAAGTTTCTCCATATCTTTCAGCCATCTCCCCTCCCCTTCCCCCCCTTTTTGCCAGCCCACTCAGAGGACGTTATCACAAGGGGGAAATCTGTTGGTTAATCCACACAAATCCCAAACAAAAAGCGAATTTGCGCCTCACGATTTCACACGACGTTGCACAGAAACTGGTCAGAAAGTGCATAGAAAGTGGTATTATCCGAGATCTTTTTAATTTCGGGAGTTTAGAGGAAATGCATTTGCGAAATTACAGTCATTTCGCATTTACTGTAATGTGAAAATCAAATTCGCAAAAGCAAATCTCCTTTGTAGTGTTTTCCCAGTTTTCCCATGGGTCTGTGGGGTTGCCTTCACTTCCTGTGTACTTCCCTGTTTTGCTTGCTTCACAAGCATGCCGGCCAGACATGAGCCTCTCCGCTTCTTCTTTCTAAAATTTCCTGTCTGGTAGTATTTAATGTTGCGGTGCTGCTGTGGAATTTATGAGAGAATAGAATAGAGGTGCATATTTCTGACGAGATGGGATAGTATGTATGGGGAAGGGAAAATTGTTGTTCATGCTTGTATTCCGCAGGCACTAGATACCTGCCTGCCAGCACCATCCATGAGGACATGCTACATGTGCTGCTATTATGGCAACATGTGGTGTACATGTATATGTGTGTGTGTGCATATGCATATTTGTGTATGGTTAATAAGCTATGTAAAAATTTCATGTGCACGTGTGTGTGTGTGAACTATGTATACTGGACACATGCTTTAGGTGTGTGTATGTGTGTATAACACATATAGATGTGTGTGTGTGTGCGTGTATATATATAATATACACACACACACACACACACACACACACACATGTATACATGAAACGGTGTCCCTATGTGCTGCTGCATGTACACATGTCTCTTTGCAAAGATAAATATGTGCACATATACATTTTTCATTGCCTGGATATATCTATACATTCATAAGTTCATACGCACAAAGATATCTAGATGTGGTACGCATTCAATATGGTGTTCACTGCAGCTGTATGAACACACACACATTCAACTATAACTGCAGACAATGCTTCCAATATATTTGTGCTTGTGTGGCATACTGTATATGTTGTGCATATATACAGCATGTGTATCAAACTGCTCTCTCTGTCTCTTTCTCTCTCTCTCCCTCTCATGCTACAAATGAGAATTAACTGTACATATCTTTATGTATGTTTGTATGTTTGTATGTTTTGGTGAACTTGCCTTAAATGTGTGTGTGTGTGTGTGTGTGTATATATATATATGCATTGTGTGTTAAGGAAAAAGCAACATGGGATATACAGTAATAGAAATAAAAATATGTATGTGAATGTCAAAGTGACTAAGCAGGAGCAATCAGGAAGATACACAGGTGAAAAAGATAATATAATTAAGAAGCCTTGAGAGCCAAGGACAAAGTTATAGAAGGTATATTGAGAACACCTGTGATAGATTGCAAACACCTGAGACTCATTAAGTGGTCAAGGTAAAGTGATGAAACACTTGGGTTGGTCTTAGGTATGGGATGATCTATGTGGACCAATCAAGATGTATGTACACACCCACTGGGTGGAAACTGACTGGTGGGTGGTGTCTAACAATGGCTATAAATTGCAATGTTTGCTAATGTACATTGTGGAGTAGTTTGGAGTGGTTTTGGAGATATTGTGAAGTGTAGAGATTGTGATTTGTAGGGCATATAGTATTTATGTATATAGTAGAATAAAGTAGATCTTTTATATAAGACTACTGAGTTGTCTGGTGTCTTGAGGGAAGATACAAGAACCAGAAGAATCCTGGAGAAGTTTGGAGACATCTCAGGAAGAAAAGAGAGAAGGCTTGGAGAGTTTGTCAGGGTCTTCAGCCTATTCTCTGAAACTCTGCTGCTTGGGAAAGAAGCATCAACCACTGATCAAAGCTGGTCAGCTCTGCTGCATAACAAGGTGGTGAGTTAGAGCCAGAGGTGAAGAGCTACAACTCCCATCATCCCTGACAAGGGTTATGGGCCCAGATACTAGAGCAACAAGCATCTACAGAAGCTGAAAATTCCAGAGTGTGGAAGAAAGTTTTGTGGAGCCTTGTGAGTAAATCATTTTGTATTTTGTCTGCTGTGCATACTCAGAAGGACTGTGTCAAATTGAGTCACTGCACAAATTAAGATGGAGATCCTAAAGTTTAGTAAATTAAATAGAAACAACTACTCTACCTGGAAAATATATGCCCAATCTCTACTCATAAAGGAGTCTCTGTGGTCGACAGTTGAAACAGGGCTGGCAGCTGATGCTGATGCAGCCACTCGAGAAAGAGACGCTAAAGCAAAAGCATGTCTTTATCTCATGCTAGAAGAAGACTTGATTAACGACGTAAGAGATAAAGTGTCCGCCAAGGATGTGTGGGAGACCTTGCAGAGAATACACACTCCTTCAACTGCGTTTGCAAAAATGCTTTGGTCTAAAAGAATTTACAGGCAAAAGATGACTAAAGGACAGTGTGTGATAGAACACTTAAAAACGATGCAAGATTTATTTGTGCAAGCTGAACTGAGAGGAGTGGAAATTAGCAAAGAGCAGCAGTGTTATATTTTGCTGGAATCGCTAGATCCTTCTTGGGACAACATTACAAATAGCTTGCAAAATTTGCCAGAAGCTGAGCTGAACAGAGACTTAATTGTTGCCAGAATATTGGAAGAAAACTTGAGGAGAAAGTCTGAGCAGGGTGACTCAGCAAGTTTAAGGACTGTGCCAAAACAACAAACAACGCCTGAACTACGAAAGCAGGAAGAAGCAGCTTCTACAAGGGAGCAACGGAGGTGTTTTTATTGTAAGAAGACTGGTCATCTACAGAGACATTGTAAACAATTTGCTGCTGAGAGAAGCAAGCAAGGAGAGAGCAGATGGCAGCCGCGGCAGTATCAAAAACAGTCCAAACCTCCATTTTTGAAGGACAGTGGTAACAAAAAGGGGTTTGCAACCATGATTAAGGAAAAACAAAATGCTAATTGTAAATGGTTGATTGACTCAGGAGCATCATCTTCAATGTGTAACAATATTAATTTGATAAGTAATAGAAAATCAGCTAATGTAAATACTGTAGTTTTAGCTGATGGGAAAGAGCTCAGCACTGTAAATCAAATGGGTACAGTTTTCATTCCTGGGCTAAAGGAAAACTTTAATGATGTGTTACATGTAAAGGAGTTAGAAAATAATTTATTATCAGTGAGCAGGTTAACAGACAGAGATTACACAGTTATATTTGAAAAGGACATGTGTAAGATAAAATTGAATGGGGAATTGCGAGGCATAGGCTTGAAAAAAGATAAGCTTTATTATTTGGAGGACAATATTGATTGCTACAGGGTTGAAAATGCTAATAACATAGACAATAGTCCAATTCATAAAGACTGCATACATGAACTACACAGGAAATTTGGCCATGCTAGTTTCAAATGTTTAAAGAAGTTAATCAGTATGTGTCCAGATTTAAAAGTTGCTGAATGCAAAAATCACTTAGATTGTACTGTATGTAATCAGGTAAAGGTCAGAGCTTTTCCAGTAGCCAAGAAAACCAAAAGAATTGCTCAAAGACCATTTCAGTTTGTACATGCAGATGTTGCCCAAGCTAATTGTTTATCTTTAGGGGGAAGCAAATATTTTCTGGTAATTGTTGATAGGTATACAAGGTTTGCTTTTGTAAGAATATTGAAAAACAAATCTGACGCTGGGCAAAGTTTAAAAGCATGGGTGAGAATGGTGGAAAGACAATTTGATATTAGAGTAGGCACCATTGTTACTGACCGGGGAGGAGAGTTTCTAAGTAATCAATTGTTTCATTGGTTTCAAAAGGTGGGAATAAGGCATGAAACTACTAATCCCGCTTGTCCTAACGAAGATGGTTTAGCGGAGAAAAAAATACAAGATATAAAAAGGATAACTGCTTGTTTGATGGCAGATGCAGAGGTAAAAGATAGTTTCTGGGCAGAAGCAACTTTGACAGCAGTACATATTAGTAACAGACTGTATCATTCTGAAATTGAAGACATTCCCTACAGGGTATTGTATGGGAGAGTGCCAAATTACAAATATTTGAGAGTTTTTGGACAGTTTGCTTATGTTTACATACCAGCTTGTTTCAGGAAAAAGGGAGAACCCAAAAGTAAAAGACTTAGGTTTTTGGGGTATTCAGGAAATAGCTATAAGTTTCATTTAGGTGGAAGAGAAGTGCAGTATTCCAGGTCTGCAAATTTCGAGAGACATGCCGGTTGGGACAAATTGCATGCCAATAAGGAAGTTTTCTTGAGGTTAGGAAGTTCAAATGAGCCAGAAACACAAACTGAACCAACTCCAGGAAACGGAGGGGTTTCAGTTAAGCCAGAAGCATCCACTAGCAGCAGTGATAGTTCTTCTGATAACGAGACACAATCTAGACCCATTACTACCAGAATGACTGAAGACAAGAGATTTAGTCATAGAACTATAACTCCCAGTACAGAAAGTGAGGATGAAAGAGGCAGATCAGCAGAGTTTATTCCCAGACATAGTCACAGAGTTAGAAAGCCTCCAGATAGGTTTGTTGTGACAAATGCAAGAGCTTGTTTAGCAATGGAAGAGCCTGAAAGTTTTGAAGAGTTGGAAAGTTTGTCTAGAGAAGAACAGGAAAGATGGATTGATGCAATGGATGATGAGTTTGGTTGTCTGGTAAATAAAGATGTTTTTGAAGTCGTTGATAGACCCAAGGACAAGAAAGTAATTGGTTGTAAGTGGGTGTACAAAAAGAAAGAAATGCCAGATGGAAGTATTAAGTATAAAGCAAGGTTAGTAGCTAAGGGTTTTGCACAACAGCAGTATGAGAACTATGATAAGACATATTCTCCAACTGCAAAGCCAGAAAGTCTGAGAATGGTTCTGGCTGTAGCAGCAAAAAGAAGTTTAGTTGTAGAGCATTTTGATTTTGAAACAGCCTACTTAAATGCTAGTTTAGATGAAGAGATATTTATGGAGCAGCCACAAGGTTTTGAAGAAAATAGTAGTCAGAAAGTTTATAAATTGAAAAAAGCATTGTATGGATTAAAACAAAGTGCCAGAGCATGGAATTTGTGCATTAATGACGAGTTAGTTAAGCTAGGATACAAAAGGAGCGTTGCAGATGCATGTGTCTATACAAAAGGAGACATAGTGTTAGTGATCTATGTAGATGATTTGTGCGTGGCAGCAAAGTCAAGACAGGAGATTGAATCAGTAAAAAAAAGAGTTGTCTAAAAAGTTTGTTTTAAAAGATCTAGGTTTATTGAAGTCTTATTTAGGTATTGGTGTTGAGTGGACAGAAGAAGGACATTGTTTGTTAAGCCAGAGAAAGAAAATTGAAAATTTGATTGAAAAGTGTGGATTACAAAATGCTAAAATAGTAAGAGCTCCAATGACAACTGGTTTTGTATCTGAAAAAACAACTAGAGATTTTGAAGACAAGACTTTATTCAGGAGCATAATAGGATCTTTACAATTCATATCTTGCCACACCAGACCAGACATTTCGTATGCTGTAAATGTATTGTCCAGAAGAGTTAATGATCCAAAAATTGAAGACTGGACAGCAGTAAAACACTTATTGAGATATTTGAAAGGAACTCTAGATAAGAAATTGATAATTAGAAACAGTCATTCAGATTTAGATTGCTATGTAGACAGTTCTTTTGCATCAGAATTAGGAGACAAGAAGTCAGTTACAGGAATAATAATCAAGTACAGTGAAAGTCCAATAGTCTGGAGAAGTAGGAAACAAACAAATGTAGCGATAAGTACGACGGAGGCAGAATTCGCAGCTTTAAATGAGATAGTAAATGAGGTACAGTGGGTTGAGCAGTTATTGAATGATTTAAATGAAAGTTACAAGATACCAGTAGAAATTCTGGAAGATTCACAGTCATGCATAGCAATGGCTGAAGCTGAAAATTTGAAGAACAGAACAAAATATGTTGGAGTAAGATATCAAAATGTGCGAGACATGGTTCAGAAGGGTGAAATAGAACTGAGATATATAGAAACACAACACAACATAGCAGATTTGTTCACAAAAGCATTGACGGCGGAAAAACATGAAAGACTGACACAAATGGTTGGAATGACATTGTAAGACACATACAATATTTTATTTCGGAGGGGATTGTTAAGGAAAAAGCAACATGGGATATACAGTAATAGAAATAAAAATATGTATGTGAATGTCAAAGTGACTAAGCAGGAGCAATCAGGAAGATACACAGGTGAAAAAGATAATATAATTAAGAAGCCTTGAGAGCCAAGGACAAAGTTATAGAAGGTATATTGAGAACACCTGTGATAGATTGCAAACACCTGAGACTCATTAAGTGGTCAAGGTAAAGTGATGAAACACTTGGGTTGGTCTTAGGTATGGGATGATCTATGTGGACCAATCAAGATGTATGTACACACCCACTGGGTGGAAACTGACTGGTGGGTGGTGTCTAACAATGGCTATAAATTGCAATGTTTGCTAATGTACATTGTGGAGTAGTGTTGGAGATATTGTGAAGTGTAGAGATTGTGATTTGTAGGGCATATAGTATTTATGTATATAGTAGAATAAAGTAGATCTTTTATATAAGACTACTGAGTTGTCTGGTGTCTTGAGGGAAGATACAAGAGCCAGAAGAATCCTGGAGAAGTTTGGAGACATCTCAGGAAGAAGAGTGAGAAGGCTTGGAGAGTTTGTCAGGGTCTTCAGCCTATTCTCTGAAACTCTGCTGCTTGGGAAAGAAGCATCAACCACTGATCAAAGCTGGTCAGCTCTGCTGCATAACAAGGTGGTGAGTTAGAGCCAGAGGTGAAGAGCTACAACTCCCATCATCCCTGACATTGTGTGTGTGCATGTGTGCGTTATAGGTGTAATGATGTAGGGATGGATGGATGTGTGTGTGTGTATGTGTGTGTATGTGTGTGTGTATGTACACGTACGGCTGATATGTCTAATGTATTGTCCCTGGTATTTATAAAAGGTTTAACTTATGTACACATGCATGCTTGTTTATGAACTTGTTTATGCTCGAAAGGCATCACATATATTATATATATGTGGATGGCCATCTGTAGGGGATGCTTTGATTGGGAGTTCCTGCATGGCAGGGGGGTTGGACTGTACCTATTTTTAGCTATAGAAATATCTATCTATTTAGTAGTGGTAATGCTTACTCTGCATATTTTTTGCTTTTACAGGTGCATCATTCCTAGCAAGTCCTGTCTCCACCTCCTGTGTACAGAGCCTGCAGAATGCCTCCTAGCTGTCAAGATAATCAAAGAAAGGGCCACACAAATATTTTTGTTTCCAAAAATAATGTTTTTAAATATAAGAATTTTTATACAATAACATTTTAAAATAAACAAAGAACAGCACCAACAAAAAGAAAAAAGGAGGGGAAAAGGAATGTCAATAAATTAAATTGAAATGAAAATGACCCACTGCCTGTTCCTTCACAGGGCTGTGGGTGGGGAGGGGAGGGAGAGAAAAAAGGGGAGTACAAAACAAAAAATAACTAATAATGATCAATTCTGCGGTGACCGTGATGTTTGGAAATGCTCGACCCACATTCAAAAAAGTCCCGCTGGCATCCTTCATCCCTTGCAGGATGATGGAGTAGTCATATTTACGGTTGTAATATTCTTTTACCCTAGCCCTCAGTGGTTTGATTGGAATGTGAGTCCCATCAATAGCACCAACACAATGTGGGAAACCCAATTTCTCAAAGCCATCCATGATCTGCAATGAGGACAACATGAACAGGGAAATCCGAATTACACAATTTAAAACAGCGAGTGTAATTGGCTGTCTGTATGCGATACTTATTTACACACCAAAAGTTACTTCATCCTGGTTAAAAACTCTTTATCTATGTGTCTATCTATTTTTATATAAGTAGTTCTCTATCAATATAGCATCCTTTCTCTCTTTTTAAATTCCAACGGAATCATTCAAATTCATGTACCACTACCATAGAACTGAATACACACACCACAGCACTTCTAGCTGCACACCTACCAACACACTATTACACCTCATGGAAAACAGAATAAAAGGGCATGTGTGTATGTCTGTGCGTGTATATATATCTCTATCTATCTATCTATCTATAGATATCAGCATATAGTAAATGTGTGTGTGTGTGTGTGTGTGTGTGTGTATATATATATATATATAGTATATATGTCGTCATACAATACATGTGTGTGTGTGTGTATATATATATATATATATATATGCCATCATATAATACTTGTGCGTGTGCGTATATATGTGGGTATATATATATATATATATATGCGCCACAGTGCACATACACACACACATATATATATATATATATGCCGTTATATATATTCCTGCATTTGTGCGAATTTGTGCGTGTGTGTATGTATGCATACTTATATATATATATGCCATCATATATTACATGTGTGTGTGTTTGTGTGTGCATGCATATATGTATATATATATATATATATATATGCCATCATCTAATACATGAGTGCGTATGTGTGTGTGTGCGTGTATGTAGATGGCAGCATGTAATACATGTGTGTGTGTACACATAAATATATGTGTATATAAACCGTCCCATAAGACGTGTGCATGTGTGTGTGTCTCTCTCTGTCTCTCTAGGCCTAAGCAGACTGCCAGAAATAGTGCACATTAAATTGAGGCACTGCCCTGGCTCAGTGCTAGGGAGTCATGGGAATTGTATTTTTTTCTGGGACATTGAGCCTTCTCTGTCAGAGAGCTCTGGTGCCACAATAAATTACAGTTCCCATGATTCCCTAGCACTGAGCCAGGGCAGTGCCTCAATTTAATGTGCACTATTTCTGGCAGTCTGCTTAGGCCTTCTGTCTCTCTGTCTCTCTCTCTCTATATATATATGCCCTCACATAATAGTGTGTGCGTGGGTACATACATGCCATCATATAGTGTATGTGGCTGTGTATGCATGTAAATGTATATATTATAAGTATATATATATATATATATATATATACACCTATGCATGCCATCATATAATACATGTGTGTTTACTTATGGTGTGTATATATATAGATAGATACATATATATGCACACACACACACACACACACACACACACACATATATATATACACATACATACATATACATATATATATATGCATAATTGACAACACAACTTCCATGCTCATATTGATAGAAAGAGCACAGCAAGAATGGGATTACTGTAATGGCAATAACACTCGAGCACAGTAATAACATGATTACTGTAATAATGATAACACAGTGCCAATGGACTGAAGAAACAATGTTGCAAAGGAAGTGATGCAAGCAAGATCCCACAAACGTGGCGGCCAGCATACCTCTACCTGCGCATGTGTAAGGAAACCATTTCTAGTACATTTACGGGGTTTTCTCACTTATATGTGAAAGTTAAAAACGTCTTTTTCCCCACTTTTCACGTAATTACGCTTTTATTCTAATTACGTGTGAAATCCTTTTGTGCAATTAACCTCTATTTTCGCTTTAATTTCGGGATAGTTTATTTCCACTTTATTTTCTCTTTAACAATGAAACTGGCCAACGTGTGATAACGTCCAGAATCTGCATTTTGGGAACTCTAGGCTTCTTAGAGCCTTTGCAGATTGCTAGAAATAGTGCAAATTGAGTCCACTTTAACTGCCCTGGCTCAGTGCTAGGGAATCATGGGAATTGTATTTTTTCTGAGACATTGAGCCTTCTCTGTCAGAGAGCTCTAGTGCCAGAATAAACTACAGTTTCCATGATTCCCTAGCACTGAGTCAGGGCAGTTAAAGCAGACTCAATTTGCATTATTTCTGGCAGTCTGCAAGGGCCTTTGCTCAACCAAGAGTTTCCTTTTCCTTGACTTGGCTTTATCCTTTCTCACTTGCAGCTCTATACTCCTAGAATTGCCTTCCTGAACATTTATGGACTACTCTGTTCCTTGTTGTTTTTAAATCCCAATTGAAAAATTTGCTGTTTTCCAAAACTTTTGGAATCATAGTTTAATACTGTTTTATTTTGATACATATTATATCAAAATGTATTTGACATACATACATATTTGTATAAATATTTGATAAATATTTTATATTTATATTCTGATTATATTTATATTTTGATACTCTGGAGACCAGGGTTCTATTCCCAGCTTGGCCATGAAAGACCACTGGGTGACCTTGGGCAAGTCACACTCTCTCAGCCTCAGGGGAAGGCAATAGCAAACCTCCTCTGAACAAATCTTGCCAAGAAAACCCCATGATAGGTTTGCCTTAGGGTTGCCATAAGTCAGAAATGACTTGAAACCACACAACAACAAAAAACAAATATTTTTATTATATACATTTTTAGCTTGCTTTATGTTATATTGCATTGTTTTTGTATTCTATTTGGTATAGTGGGCCCTTCGTATCTCCTGGGGTTTGGTTCCAGGACCCGCCATGGATACCGAAATCCATGGATCCAAAGTCCCCTTAAATACAATGGCTAATAAAATGGTGTTTCTTATATAAAATGGCAAAATCAAGCTTTGCTATTTGGAATTTGCATATATATTTAATATTTTCAAGCTATTGATGCTGGAATTCATGGATAAAAAAATCCATGGATAAGGAGGGCTGACTGCAATTTGTTTTACAGCTGTATTGCATACTTTTATATTTGTATTACTCCTTCCCTTCCATATGTGTGTGCATTAGACTACCCATCTTTGGCAGAGCTGGCTGTTTTTGTTGTTGTTTTATGTGTAAAGTGCAATGTACATTGATGCTGCTATGTAAATAAGCTATGATAGTAATGATGATGATGATGATGATGATGATGATGGATATGTAGAAGGGGAAAGAATTAGAATGTTGTTTGCTTCAAGCAGCAAACTGTTAAGACATGTGAGTACTCAACCAAGGAGGGACTCAGACACCCACTCTTCTCCAAATACGCAGTCTACTCCCCCTGAAATGTACAAGGAGCCTTGGGGAAAAGAGGAGAGCACAGTGATTATTTCTATGACAGGCACTGGTGGGCCTTCTTTAAAAGGAGCCCTGTCTCCACAGACCAATTAAACCAGCCTCTCTTTGCCCTCCCAACAGAGAGTCTATGCACAGTCCAAAGCTGGAGTCTGGCATGAACAGACTGGACAGTGTCTGGCACCAAACCTGGGATATGCCTCTCTTAATACAGGGTGACCAGATGTCATAACTGTAAAAGAGGACAATAGCAATAGCAAGTACATTTCTGTACCACTTATCAGTGCACTTAAGTACTTCCTAAACCAGGGGTAGGCAAACTTTTTGAGCTGGGGCCTGGGTTGCTGTCCTTCAGACAACTGGGGGGGCCAAAGCACCAAATATAAATAAATAAATGAATAAATAAATCATTTTAAAAAAATTAAAAAAAATTAAAGAAATATGCATGCACACTCTCTCAGCCCCAGAAAAGCCATGGCAAAACCCCTGTGTCCAAAGGCCTCAGGGGGCCGCATCTCTCCCCCGGGCCTTAGGTTGCCTACCCCTGTCCTAAACACTTTACTATGTGCAAGCCAATTTCCTCAAACAGGCTGGGTACTCATTTTAGCCACCTCGGAAGGATGCAAGGCTGAGTCAACCCTGAGCCCCTGGCTGGTATTGAACTCACAACCTTGTGGTTTGTGAGTGAGTGGCTGCAGTACAGGCATTTAACCACTGCGTCACCAGGACAAGGCTCCGCAAAATGTAGGACATTAAAGAAAAATGTGGGACATTGCAAAAAAAAAAAAAAAAGGTGAAAACACTAATATCAATGTAAACTCAGGCTTCTTAGCCATGTTCAAAATGGAGGACACTTTGAAATTCCTCCTGGACAGAAGGTTGACATGGAGGGCTTGTCCTGGAAAAGGAGGACATATGGTCACCCTGTCTTAACACTGATCAAAATGAGTCCCTGTTTGCTCCAGATCCTCCTGGAAGATCTGGAGCCCTCCATTCTGGTACTGGGCAGCTGTTTACAATGCTTCCCACTCTGTTGCCTGGTGTGTCTGCACTGCTACTCATCACTCACTCTGATGTCAGAACAAGGTGGACAGCCATTTGACCAACACTGGGTACCTTATTCTGACCTAAGAGGTAGCGACACGTGTTGGATGCACTGGGCAGCATAGCGAAACACATGCATGACCATCCTCCCAGCATCAGAATGGTAACATGAGTAGATCTGAATTCAAAGATATAGCTGCGTTAGTCTGTAGAATCATTATTTAGACAGTTCTTGTAGCACCTTTGAGACTATCTGAAAGAAAGAGGTTGGCAGCATGAGCTTTCATAGACTTAAGTCTACTTCCTCATGCACATGGGTAGATCAGGGCAGCTTTGGGGCCAGGATACTCTGGGCTGCCCCCAGAGTATCCTGCCATGTGCAGACAGCAACAAACAAGTATATTGCTGTGATGGCAGCAGCATGGCTAGCTGGAAGAGAGAGTTCAGAGATGGCTCTGGTGTTGTCTGCCTCATAAAGGAGGATGAAGCATGTTGGACCTTTACAGACTGCCAGAAATAGTGCAGCTTGAGGCCACTTTAACTGTCCTGGCTCAGTGCTAAGGAATCATGGGAACTGTAGTTTATTGTGACACCAGAGCTCTCTGGCAGAGAAGGCTTAATGTCCCAGAAAAAATACAATTCCCATGATTCCCTAGTACTGAGCCAGGACAGTTAAAGTGGCCTCAAGCTGTACTATTTCTGGCAAGTTGTTTGCTTTAATGCCCTATTACATATTTCTATCTCTCTCGTTTCTTATTAGTTGTGTTCCTTGCCACCATGCACAAAGGGCTCATCTTGTTATTTTCTGTGAGTCAAACCATATTCCTGTGGGCATGTAGGAAATGTAGGATGGAAAGGATCTTGAAAATATGACTTTAGTATTGACTGAGCAATCATCAAAAAGGTATATATCCATTTTAGGGGGGTTGCAGACTGCCAGAAATAGTGCAAATTGAGCCCACTTTTAAGGTTAGGGTTAGTGCTAGGGAATCATGGGAATTGTTTTTTTTCTGAGACACTGAGCCTTCTCTATCAGAGAGCTCTGGTGCCACAATAAAATACAGTTCCCATGATTCCCTAACTCTAACCCTAACCCTAAAAGTGGACTCAATTTCCACTATTTCTGGCAGTCTGCAACTCCGTTTCAAGCTGTTAGCTGCACAATTGTACTTTCATCCATTCTTTGAGTGGAAGTTGGCATGCTCTCTAGTCCTTGTCCAACGTATTATTGTTTTGAGCAATACATATATTAATACATAATTGAAACACACTTGAAATAGACAGTAATCAGGATTTTTAAAAGAAATTATTTGTAAGATACTAGTGAAAGAACCCAGATTCACCCAGGTTCACACATCTTCACCCTAAAATCCATTATTAGTGTAATGCCTTTATTAGGTTAACCCAAGAAGGCACAAAACCCTTCTTTTTGTGGCAGGGACAGTTCTGATTAATTATCTGTCATGCTACTTTCTCAGCTGGTTTTAAAATGTCCCACTCTTTGCCTTCTGCTTACTTCAGCTGATGTAAACTGAGTTCAAAGTGTACAAGTAGTTCACATTTAATTAACTGGGTTGAGAGAGAGGAGAGGTCAGCCTCTTGCCCTTCCCAGTAGACTCAGGCAGAAACAAACTGCTGCAGCCTCTCCTAGCTAATCAACCCTTCCACATTATTAACTTTTACCATCTTGGCCCCACTCTGATGTTACTTGGCCACATGTGTCCTGCTTTTCGTCTGGAGGATATGCTTTGCTTTCTCAATTTTTCTCTCTCCCTCCATTCCAACTGTTCCTTCAGCCTTTCCTTTAGGCATATAAAACTTCAGGAACTCTCCCTTTGTTGCAAAAACACACACTTGAGTGACAAGGTCCCCCAGTCCTCTGAGTTACACAGAAGCGGGGTGACCAGACATCCGCCTTTCGCAGGACATGTCCTACATTTTAGCCTTCTGTCCAGGAGGAATTCCAGGATGTCCTCCATTTTGAACATGACTAAAAAGCATGGAATTTATATTTATACAAGTGTGTCCAGCTTTTATTTCATAATGTCCTACATTTTACAGTGCCTAGTCCTCCTTTGTGGTTAAGGCATCTGGTCACCCTCCACAGAAGTGAAACTTGTCTTGCTCTAACAATACAAGTGGCCATTAAAGGGAAAAGGTCAGGAATTGGTAATTGACACTTGTAGTATTTCAAAGATCATCTGCACTAGAAAAGTTACCTTTATGGACTACAACTCTCAGAATCCAATAAAGCTTTGGGATTTTGGGAGCTATGTCCCATCCCTAGCTAGCTGCAAGCATGTGGATCAAGCCAAAGGTTTTCCTAATTTTTACTCCTGAGGCCATCTTATGACTCCATGGGGTAATGCAATTCATATTGAAGTACAGGTGTGTGAGAGCCACTGTGCTGTAGTGGTTGAACTAGGACTCAAGAGACCAGGGTTCGAATTCCCGCTCAGCCACGAAAACCCACAGGGTGACCTTGGGTAGGTCACACACTCTCAGCCTCAGAGGATGGCAATGGGAACCCCCCTCTGAAGAAACTTCCCAAGAAAACCCTGTGATAGGGTCACCTTAGGGTCGCCTTAGGGTCGCCATAAGTTGGAAACGACTTGAAGGCACCACACACACACATATGTGTATGCATGCACCTTCAAGTCGCCTCTCTACTTATGGCAACCCCATGAATTTTCGTAGGGGGTTTTTTGGGCAAAGAATATTCAGAGGTGATTTTGCCAGTTCTTTTCTGTGAAGCATAGATCCTGCTGTGAGAGAAGGAAAGGCAGGAGAAGTTTGCCTGCATCCCCTCATGACCAGCATAATCAAGCTTAGGGCCAATGTAATTGTGCTGCAAAAATGATTCAGTGGGGAGGCAAACAAGGAGGAGGTGATCCTTACACACTTTCTTTCCTAGCTGGATTGGGCTCCCTCAGAGGAAAGTGAGGTTAAAGCAAGGAGAGCATGCCTGTGGCCCTCCCAATGTTGAATAACAATTCCCAAGATTCCTCAACTTTGGCTGTGCTAGTGTGGGCTATGTGGAGTTGCTCATCAACAACATTTGGAGGATTACATGAGTCTCACTTTTTGATTAAAGCCTCGGAGAAGGGTCTTGGCTAAGGAAAACAAATATGTATATATGGCCGTATGCCTTGACTCTGTGTGGCTGTGAGGTGGCGGGACAGGAGGGATAGAAGGCTCTGTGTGGCCCAAGATCACTTGTACACTTTGTTGTTATGTGACTTTAAGTTAACTCCAACATATGGGCACCCTATCATGGTGTTTTCTTGGTAAAATATGTTCAGACAGGGTTTGCCATTGCTGTCCTTTTAGACTTAGGGGCTGTACAGATTACCTAAAAGGGATGGCCTGGAAGTGGAGTGGGGGTGTGGCGACCGCACACCAGCTGCCCCGACTCCGACCCGATGCTGCCATCACGCTGCCCACCCAAACAAATGGCGGGCGACATCAGGGCACTCCCTTGCCACAGCGTTCACACACGCTGCACCAAAGGGGTGTTGAAAAGCCGCTGTCAAGGCGGCAAGGGTGACTTTTTGCCACTCTAAAAAAGGAGTGCTCTTTTTAGAGCAGCAAACCACCGGATTGGGTCTGCAGCATGTGGTTGCTGTGGCCCCAATCCAGCAAGGAAAGGGGCGGCAGGATGCCACCCATTAGGGGCTATCTGTGCAGCCCCTAAGAGATTGTAACTTGCCCAGAATCACACAGTGGATTCCTATGGTGGAGTGGGGCTTTGAACCATGGTCTCTTGGAGTCCCAGTCCAACACTAAAACCACTAACTACACCACACCAGTCGCATCATGGGGTTGGTGTCACCCAGTGCAGTAGCACATGTTGTCACCCCCACCAATTGACCTCCTCCCATATTACACTATACAAAATCCTTAGTAATGTTGTTTGTACTAATGTTACTAATAGATTGTAATGCCCATATATCACTGAATGTAATGGCCATAGTTGTGATATAAACAACCAGTAAAATTAAAATTATACCTTTAAATTACAGTATCATATGCAGAGCTTAAATGTACATTGTTTCATCGTGATTACAGTGAAAATTTGGTAAGATGTGTGTTTTTTTTTAAAAAAAAACACATGCCCATATTTTCTGGCGTATAAGACGACTGGGTGTATAAGACGACCCCCAACTTTTCCAGCTAAAATATAGAGTTGGGATATACTCACCGTATAAGACGACCCCTCTTCCAACGGGGGAAAATGAGAAAGTGTTGGGGGGAAGGACTGCCAATATACTAGGTGATGCATTCTGGGGTATGTACAATTTGCGGCCAAGTAAGTGACCCTGGGCATGTCACACACTCTCACCCTCAGGGGATGGTAATGGCAACCCCCATTTGAAGAAACATGCCAAGAAAACCCCATGATAAGATTGCCTTAGGGTTGCCATAAGTCGGAAAGGACTTGAAGACAAACAAGAACAACAAAAAAGTCTGCAGTTGTTTCATAGGTAGTACATGGGAATAGGAGCCAGCATGGTGTAGTGGTTTGAGTGTTGGACTACCACTCGGGAGACCTGGGTTTGATTCCCCACTCTGCCATGAAACCCACTGGATGAACTTGGACAAGTCACACACTCTCAGCCTCAGAGGAAGGCAATGGCAAACCTCCTCTATAATAATAATAATAATAATTTTTTATTTATAGCCCGCCCCTCTGCGTGGCAATCGGGGAGGGCTACAGCATATTAAAACAAACAGAATTAAAACATTCCCTCATCAACAATCCAACCCTCCCATCCCCTTAAAACAGAATTAAACTTTAAGGACTCAAAATACACAATGCAATAAAACAATAAAACCGTAACAGTAAATCGGCAAACTATAGGGACGAAATAAGAACTCATCTCCGGGAAGGCCTGCCGGAAGAGATCCGTCTTTACTGCTTTTTTAAAAGCAGCAAGAGTGGTAATAAGACGAATCTCGTCCAGCAGGCCATTCCAGAGTCTGGGAGTGGTAGCAGAGAAGGTCCTCTGGGAGGTCTGCGCCAGCCTAGTTTTTATTGGCTGTAACAGGTTCCTCCCAGAGGACCGAAGGGCGTGGGGGGATCATACGGGGAGAGGCGGTCCCTAAGATAAGATGGACCCAAGCCATGTAGGGCTTTAAAGGTCAAAACCAACACCTTGTACCACGCCCGGAAACTAATAGGCAGCCAGTGCAGGGATTTAAGCACTGGTGTTATGTGCTCCCTCCTAGATGTTCCCGTGATTAACCTGGCTGCCATGTTTTGCACCAGTTGAAGTTTCCGGGTTAGGCACAAGGGTAGCCCCATGTAGAGTGTGTTGCAGTAATCCAGACGTGAGGTTACCAAAGCATGTACCACAGTTTCCAAATCCCTCATATCCAGATAAGGGCACAGTTGGCATATCAGCCGAAGCTGATAACAGGCACTCCTGACTGCCGCACTCACCTGACTAGTCATGTGAAGCGACGAGTCTAGGAGCACCCCCAAACTGCGAACACAGTCCTTAGAGGAGAGTGTGACTCCATCCAGGACTGGAGACTGTATTCCCAGATCTGGTTTCGGCCCTGTAACTGTGAGTACCTCCATTTTGTCTGGATTCAATTTCAATCTGTTTTTCCTCATCCAATCCATTACCGCTCTCAGACAGTCATTAAGAGGGGAGATGCCATCTGAAGTCTGAGTCGATGATCTGGTCATGGAGAGGTATATCTGGGTGTCGTCAGCATACTGAAGACACCGTGCTCCATGCCTCCGAATGATCTCACCCAGCGGCTTCATGTAAATGTTTAATAACATCGGGGACAGGATAGCGCCCTGAGGGACGCCACAATTAAGCTCTATTTTAGAAGAGCAACTCTGAACCAGTCTTGCCTAGAAAACCCCAGGATAGGGGTTCACCTCTTATCCGCTGCTGCTTCTTCTTCCTGCCTCACCCCACCCCACCCCACACCTTCCTCCCCGCTCCTCCTCCTCCGACCTGGACTTCCTCCCTTCCTCCTCCTCCCGCCTTATGCTGCGCCACACCTTCTTCCCCTTCCTCTGCCACCCGGTGTATAAGACGACCCCTGACTTTGGAGAAGATTTTCCTGGGTTAAAAAGTAGTCTTATATGCCAGAAAATACTGTAAATTATTTTAATTTTATTTAAAAATGATTTTTTAAATTTAAATTTTAAATTCCTGGGTCCTTTGCTTTCCCTTCCTATTGAGCCTCACCCCAATCACAGTATCTCTTAAGTGTTTCAAAGGGACACAGGCAAACACCACAGCCCATTTCTGCCAAAAGGCAGATGTTTGGGAAAGAAGTGGTGTCATTCCCCCATACACCCGCCTAATGATGTCCCTGCACCACACTGGTTCTCCACTTGTATACTAGTACTCCCATTTTGTTTTCAATTGACCAGACATGGGTTATGTAGTTGTCATTAACATATCTATGAACAATCTTTCTGACTCAGAGGAGCCCCAAGGACTATGACAAAGTACAGGACTCAGCACAGACAAAGCTTGGTAAATGTCAAGGAAAGCAAGGTGAGGAAGATCTTCATGCTGCTCTGAGTGCTGGAAGAAGGTCTGAAGAGGCAAGCAAAGTAACCTCTTGCCCCTATGTTTGCATGTTCTGGGAAAATTGCTATTTTTGACTACTAGGCATGCTGGCCTGAGAATTCCAGGAGCTGAGTCCAATAAAGTAACTTTTCCCAAGCTCTTCATATGAACACATAGTCATAGTGTATAAGTGTATGTATCTGTGAAAACCTTTTCTGAGGCATTGGTTTTAGAGCAGAGAATGGGATGCAATGGCTCAAGTGGTTAAGACACTGACTGTGTTGATTGCAAAGATCGACAGATTGAGGCCCGGCTGCTGCATGAATGGGTGAGCTCCCAGCACTAGTCCCAGCTTCTGCCAACTTAGCGGTTCAAAAGCATGCAAATGCAAATAGGTAAATAGGTACCACTTTGGTGGAAGGTAAAAAGCATTCTGAGAAATCATGCTGGTCACAGGATCACAAAGTAGTCTCTGACAACGCCGGCTCTTTGGCTTAGTAACAGAGATGAGCACTGCCCCCTACGGTCAGACATAACTTGACAACCTTATCAGCAGGAAATACCTTTACCTTTATATATATATGAAGTCTCAGAGAATAAAGGTTAATGTAAATGTGACAAGTCAGTGATACATTCTGCTAACGAAGATAGCAATTCCTGCAGATCTTCCCCCTTAACATTCCTATGTAGACAACAATCTGGTTATTTCCTCCCTTCAAATATCTCTCTCAACCACCATCAATTCTCTTTTTCCTGCAGAAACTCTGCATTGTTGCTAGGTTACAAAATCTCTTTTGGTTATCCTGCCTAGCTTTTTGATGGTTTGGTAGTTATTTTTTTGCATTTACTGCAACAACAACAACAACAACAAAAAAAAAAAAAGGGGGGGGGAAGAATCTCACTTTGATATATGTAACTTAACATAATGTGAGATGTTAATAATTTCAGCATTGTACTTTGCAATACAGACTTTATATCACCGGATAAATGAGTTTTGTATTCCACCAGTGCATACCAGTCCCTCCAGTTCTTCCAGGTTCTGGTGAGGGTCTCACACCTTCGGTCCTGTACAACTATCTCAGGACTTTATCACATGTGGCTTTTGAACTGAGATTAGAACTGGAAAAAAGCAGCTTTGATGATTCAGTTGGCCCTCCGTATCCACATAAAGGCTCTAGATCCTGTCTGATCTTGGAAGCTAAAACATAGATGGGAGACTGACACCAAATACGAAGTTATATAATACCAGGCAGGCTATATTTTAGAGGTAGAAGTGGGCAAAACCACCTCTGAGTATTCCTTGCCAAAGAAAATGCTATGAAACTAATGGGATTGCCATGCTGGCAAGTGGCTTGAAGGTATATACATACACATACAAACTTTTAATTATTGTTAATGTTCTTACTGTTTAATGTTTTAATTTCATAAATGGTTTAACTGTGCTTTAAATAACTTTTATATTTATCCTTTTATTGAAGCTTTTGTATAGTTTAAATCAGGGGTAGGCAACCTTTCTCCTTTAAGGGCCGAGGGACTTCAGCTCCCAGAAGCCTCAGCCATGTTGGCCAATAGTCCCATGTTGGCCAATAGCTCCTGGGATTCTGGGAGCTGAAGTCCCTCGGCCCTTAAAGGGGAAAGGTTGCCTACCCCTGGTTTAAATCCTTGATGGTGAACTATGGCATACCTGCCGGAGATGGCGCATGAAGCCATTTTCCCTGGCACGCAGAGAGCGAGGAGGAGAAGGAAGAGGCATGTGCCTGTTCCTTCTCCTTCCCAGACATCCCAGGCCTTCTGCTGCCTCTCTGGAGGCAACTGAAGGCCAGGGATGGCACTGGAGGAAGAGGAGGAAGAGGTGCGTGCCTGTTCCTCTTCCCCCCTCACCCCGGTAACACCCAGTGCCGGAAGCCTTTTTAGTTTGGGCCCTCAGCCCCTAAAGGGTTTGCCATTACTGGTTTACATCTATATTGCATATATCTATATTGTTTGAGGCCTTGAGTTCCATTACTGGGAGAAAGGAGCAATATAAATGAATAAAATAAATAAATTTTGGCACTTGAAACAGAAAATTACAACAGAAAGAAAACCTCTCCCCTACATATATATACAGAAAACACCAGCATACAATTACCACAAGGAACAATTCATTGTGGGGTTTTTCATGATACCCGCCCCCCCCCCAGCATGCAAATATTGTGTCTAATGCTTGGATGGCTGTTGTTCAACTACAATGAAGGGATAGCTGAATTATCATATGATATCAAATACTTAAATAATTAGTGTTCTCTTACTGAGGGATCACTCTGTACTTAGACTGTTTCATAGTATGTCAGACAAGGCTGTGAAAAACTCTGTTCTTTTTAGAACCACAAGGAAACCTAATAATGGTATTATTTAGCTTATTTAACTTAGCATAAATAAATTTTGGCACTTGAAACAGAAAATTACAACAGAAAGAAAATGTTTTTTTCTGATTTGGTTTCATTTTGATTTAACTAAATCCTTTATCCTCTTTTTAAAAGCTCTTTATAGTTTTCTAAAGAGCTTAATTTGTATTTATGGCCACCAACTAGGCATGGAAATATAATGTGTGGGGGTATGCACAAGTGATGTTAGACATTTACTACAAATATATTAGATATGTATATCTTACCAGCAGCACTGGTTCTCACTGTCCGTGGGATCAATGTTCCTGATTGAAAATGTAAGAGTGTATGAACTCTTACCAGTTTCTCTCTTCTTCTGCCTGCACACAAGGAACGCTACAGATGCTTCCAGAGAGAGGAATCCTACTGTTTGTAATTAAAAGGCATTGTGAATGCATTCTTTCTTTTCTCTTTAACAGATTTTCTCTGGTAGGGAAAAGAAGAAGAAGAAACAGTTAGAGAACACAGGAGATCTGGCAAACAAATGATACTGTGATCACCCATACATTTTCATCAATAAGGCAGTGCAAACCAGCAAGTATCATTTGGAAACTCCTAACTTCTATTAGTTTTTGAGAAAGCAGGTCCACACAGACCTCTCTTCTCTCAATAAACTGTAACTTCTAGTTTAATTGCAAAAGCACACTATTAAGCTTATCACATGGCACTTACAAGAACGGGAACAGAAAGGAACGGAATGGGGCAAAAACGCATGTTACTGGACAGGAGAACGCCACCAATGTTGCCGGGAGTCCCCAAGCTGTTCCCCAGCCATTCCTGGCAGCCGATTTTGAAGAAAGATTTTGAACCATCCTTCAAAAATCGGCTGCCAGGAACAGCTGGGGAATGGCTTGGAGACTCCCAGCAGCATCGGTGGCGTTCTCTAGTCCAGTAACATACGTTTTTCCCCCATTCCGTTCCGTTCCATTCCATTCTGTTCCCGTTCCTTAAGTGCCGTGCGATAAGCTTATTTCTGTTCCTGAGACAGATGGCCCAGCAGTTCACTGATCACAATCTTCTTTTTTTTGTTCTGACCAGTTGTGAGAGAACTAAATTTGTTTTGTTACATGCGGTTACAAATTCCTTTTCCAATAACAAAAGTATAATAAAGTGACCTTGCAAATGTGCATTAAATATAACATCACCCCTTTTGCAATGTAACTGTGACTTTTAGCTACTTTTATAGTAGCTAAACTCCACTTCAGTGAATGTTGAAGGATGAATATCGCAAAGGTGAAGTGCTGGCTCATGCTGTGCCCCATGCTCTCATGAAAAGATGACAAGGTGGGTGGGAAGAGAGTATGTTTTGTACTATACAACAATAATTTATACCATTTAGGTGTTTGTTTTTAAAGTAACTGTTTTAGTTTGTTTTAAGAACCTGGAAAGTAAAGGATTTCTTTTAAAATTGTTACTGTAATGGCAACTAACTATTTGTGGCGAGGCTTGGAACTATAACTGTAACTAATTGCAAAGAAAATTTCCAAATGCTGCTTCTAAGTTCACACAACACATTGATTCCAGAAACTTTCACAAGATCTGGACAACAGTTTCCCAGATAGAAGATTTCCATAAATGTAATCAACCACTACCTACAATTTACTTCCTCTCTCTCATAACACATTTACACTACAACAGTATAAGGCAACACTTGTCTGGTTACGGCATTTTTTAAAAGTGGCAGATCACTGTAAATTGATCTGCAGTAGTTAACAGTGCTACTGACCAAGGACCCACACAAACATGTACTTCAGGGCACACTGAAGTGATGGGAAGTGCACTTTTGGAGTTTTTCCTCCTTCAGCTGGCAGTTCTCTATGCTGTACCATAAAGAGCTTTTTGGAATAGTCCTCAGTTTTCAAGAGTGATTTGCTATTGACGAAGGATGAAGGGAATACTGTTCAAGGAACACAGCCTATTTCAACTTCCAGAACCTTTGGGCCATACAGTTTTCTGAAGTCTGACCCCCAAACAGGGTTCCGCAGAATATAAAACATCTCAGTAGTACTTTTGACAGGCATGTTTGCAGGTTTTGACAAATAATTTAGCCTGATCAATTATAACATCACAATCAGCCCTATATGTCCACACTATAGCCCAAACATTTGGGGATGTTGTGGCATCAAATGTCTTTGCCCAAATAGATGCATCTTAGGGTTTTATTGCACACAATGCTATAGTGACATAGGGCCTTTGCAGACTGGCAGAAATACTGCAAATTGAGTCTACTTTAACTGTCCTTGCTCAGTGCTAGGGAATCATGGGAATTGTCTGAGACATTGAGCCTTCTCTGTCAGAGAGCTCTGGTGCCACAATAAACTACAGTTCCAGGGCAGTTAAATGGCCTCAATGTGCACTATTTCTGGCAGCCTGCAAAGGCCCATAGTGACACAGTAACACTGCCATTGATCATGCCCTACCACATGACATCATTGGTATCCTGACAATCATCCTCTCATAGTACTGCCACAAATGTGCATTTTTGCACACTGGAAATAATCTGTTAATGGCCACCTTTCACACCACCAACAGTAGCATTTTTTGATGTGGAACTCTAATCCTGCTTCCTTCTGTGATAACCTCATTAGTGGGTGGGATATGTGGCCAGCTAATTCCTCTTTCAGAATTCACAGGAGATTTGGACAGGGAATCCATAGACTAATTCTGGTGCTTGGTCTGAGAAGATCACTCTCGGCTGCCGGGATGGTGCAATAATGCGAGAATGCTATGATACCGCAGTAGCAAGGAAATGACTAAAATGCCTAAGTATAACCAACTACACAAGTTCCTACCGGGATGGTGCAATAATGCGAGAATGCTATGATACCGCAGTAGCAAGGAAATTACTAAAATGCCTAAGTATAACCAACTACACAAGTCCTACCGGGATGGTGCAATAATGCGAGAATGCTATGATACCGCAGTAGCAAGGAAATGACTAAAATGCCTAAGTATAACCAACTACACAAGTTCAAATCAAAATTTCAAAAGTAGTTGGTATCATGTACACAACATGGGGGGGGGAATGATGAGGGTGGGGTGGCCACCTTCTTTTCCTGTTCAACTTCTCATGAGAAAAATCTCACCCAGTACCAGCCATTGGGATGACGTCTTTCCATCATGATGCTATAGCAGCAGAAATAAAAAACAAAACAAAAAAAGAGGACAAATTGTGAAGCTAGGGGAGGATAGGATAGGAGGCAATAATGCAGGTATTGCAGAAGAGAAAGCCATGTATGGAGCATGCAAATGGCAATAATACTGGAGAAAATTTGCAAGTTGCAGTGCAATTCAGTACCCCTATCGCAAATGGCTGGCATGGATTAACACGGTATAAAGGAGAAGGACGGTAAGGCCCTTATACAAGAGGTTTCCCATCAACACAACACATTTTTAAAATGTTCAAGGCCCAGTTTTTTTGTCCCCTTTATGCCTTGTCCAAAACCTGGGAGGATAAGGAGGATCTGGAAATTACAATTTGTATGTAAACTTTTCAACAATAGAGGAATGTTCTGTAGGAAATAAGTAACTTATTGTAGTTAATTACCACAATATTTAGCAAATGTTTGTTTAAAATATAGTAAATTATAGGGGAGAATAAAATATTGTTGGACCTGAAAGACGCCAAAACAATTTAGAGATAGAAACAGATAATTTAAAGAAAGGAAGTTGAAGAATGCCTATTATTATCCCCCACAGTCATGTTTGAGAATGGGAGAAGACAAAAAACTGAATCAAGTAGTTGTACTTCTTTGTGGTTGCCAAAAGCCAGTTTGTCTGTAGAGATAAATATTCCCATGAATCATTCTCAGAACCTAACTGATTCTGACAGTGGTTCCTTGTCCTCATATTGTGCTGGGGGAGGTGGTGGTAGAATGATCTGATAATTTACAGAGGTATTTCCAGCTCATCCAGATAACCAAGGCTAACACAATGTTCCTTCCTTCATAAACACTGATTGACTAAACCCTAGGAAAGTCACTTTTTTTGGACTACAGCTTCCAGAAACCTCCAGCCAATATGATGAGAGGCTGGGAGATCCAGGAGTTGCAGGGGGGTTGCAGACTGCCAGAAATAGTGTGAATTCAGTCCACTTTTAGGGTTAGGGTTAGTGCTAGGGAATCATGGGAACTGTTATTTTTCTGAGACATTGAGCCTTCTCTGTCAGACAACTCTGATGCCACAATAAAATACAGTTCCCATGGTTCCCTAACTCTAACCCTAACCCTAAAAGTGGACTGAATTCACACTATTTCTGGCAGTCTGCAACCCCCCGCAGTCTGAAAAGTAATGTTTTGTGTTTGTGAGTTTCTGTGCTTGGATTCTACAGTTGCCCTCATACAGGATGAGTAGAAGTCTGTACCTTAGATGGCCACCGCTTCAATGCATGTCTTCTTCTGGTTATAAAACTATAAAGAAGTCTTCTGAGAGCCTGAAGACTCACTGATGCTGAGAGTAGGAAAAATGTAGACATGGGCAATTGTGTTGGTTGTAAGGGCCACAAACTCAGGTTGCCAAACAAGCCAGCAACAAAACAAATCTTGCAAGTATCTGGCAACTCAGTTCTGGTTTTGAAAAACAGGAGTTTTAACAGTTAAACAGTGCAGGGGACCTCTTGAAGCCTGTTCGCCTTTTGGACAGAAAAAGGGTAGTCTAGGAAGTCTGGCCCTACCATTACGCAGAGTTAGGTCGCTGCCTCAGGACATAGACACTGTGGTTGGGGAACACCGCCTGCAAGGTGATAACCCGCCTTCTGCTCCCTTAAGTTAACCTTAAGTTTCCTTCAATAGGCAGACACGTTTTCATCCATGGTACTGATGTAAAATTGAGCTGCCAGTTTCTTCAGCTTATGGGAGCTTATGTGCAAAGGGAGACCGTGTAATATCTTGGAATGGCCCTTTGGTGGATGTTGGCCTAAGTGAGGAAGCTTGACTTGGACCAACATTGAGATGGAAGCTTAATAGATTCACATATATAATCGGTCAACTGGATGCATAAATGATACAGTTCAGGGGATAGTGGACTTTATTGCATGAGCTCTGTTCTCACTGCGATCACGTTAATGGAAAGAACCAGGTACATACCAGTTTGGAAGCAGTGCTTGTCACATGTGACTTCAGTTGTGGGACTGTGGCTGTTGCTGCCATCAACCGTCCTGCACTCTCTTTCCCAGATTGCCCCTTACTCCTGCCTCCCTGCCCTATTGCTCTACCCAACATGCCTTTCACATTTTTATTTTTATTTTTAATACAGTTTAGCAGCTATGGTAATGCGATTTAGTGGGTGGTGAAAGGAAGAAAAGAAAAGAAAGTTTAAAAGGAGAAAACTAGACTGCTCGGGACTAGTAAGGGGGAGAGGGAGAGGGAGACAGAAGACCATGTGACTGCCCAACCCTGGAACTGCAGCTGGAAACTTATCACAAGGGAAGGCTAATGCAACAGCAGTGCAACTGGTAGCTATTGACAGGCTTTGCCCAACAATAAAAAGGTAGCCTACAGACCAGCTACAAAGTAGTTGTAAAGTTGGCTGATAAGCTTCTGCCATAGAAGCTATTCTCTTGCTTCAGTTTCACTCTTCTACTCTCATGCAATAATCTCCACTATGAGAACAGTAGTGTGAACAAAGAAGCAAAAATAAAATAAAAGCTTTCACTGCAAAGAAATGCTTCTGAGCAGTGCTGAAAACATGTAAAAGAGACAGCCAACAGCTTTGGTTTACCACGGTCTCTTTCGCAGAGAGAAAGTGTGCAGTTAGATCACAGAAGAAATTAAGAGGAAAAAGGTGGTGGAAAGAACCCAGTAAGTGAAGAAAAGGAGCAGGAGAGTCAGATAAGTTTTAATACAATCAGATTAAGGGACACATGCGACATCTGGACCACAATGTGAAACCAATTTTACCATTCCTGTGTAAATATGACTTCCTTCTGCATTACAGCCTTTATATTCAGGGTGGTTTTATGGAGCAAGTGGGTTTTTAGTCCGTTTTTAACTTATGTATATTTTATGTGATTTTATATTATATTTTATATTGTGTATATTTTATGTGATTTTATATGTGATTTTGTATATAGACGTTTCAATTGTTTGAATTCTATTGCAATTTTAAAGGTTTTATCTGTGAGTTGACTTGGGTCCCTCTGGGGAGAAAGGCAGGATATAAATGAAATTAATGAATTAATTTATTAAATTCAATGTTTTGTCTAAGTCCATATTAGCTTTGTCCTAAGTGCTACAGTGCTATATGTCATAGATTCCATAATGTAACCATTTCAAACATCTTTTCTCCTCTGAGAACAGCTGGAAAAGAATTGAATTCTACACTGGAGTCAATAGCACAGCAATGATGGGTCCTTCAGAAATGCATGTATGCTCTTAACAAGCCAAGGTAACTAATAGTCTAGGGGTAAATAACATATGGCCCTCCAGATGTTGTTGGAATGCACCTCCTATCAGCTGCAGCCAGTGTGGTCAATGGATGATGGGAACTGCCAGCCAACATGTGGAAGGTGCTTTATAGCCCATTCTAGACATAAAGTAAGCAAAGTGATTTTTTCTGTGTAGAACACAGAGTAGCATGTGCCAATTTATATATTATATCCCCAAACATTGAGTTTGTTGGAGGTAATGAAATTCATGATTAACATCTTAAACACTATTGTTCCTTTGCAGGCACATAGGAATGCACATCCCAAAGTACTCGGTCATTTTAATGACTTCTGCAACAACTGTATGAGTGGCCCCCACATTCACATTGTGCTTTGTTCCATTATTTGCACTCCAGGATTCAAAAACTTCAAAAAGATCCGATTAAGAAATACTATAATGGATACAAAGAGTCATGTTGCAGATCATTTCTTGTAGGTGATCACCTCTGCCTATTGCCTTCCTGTGAGAAGCTGGAAGTTCAATAATGTTTTCATTGCTGTTGTTCTTGTTGCTATTTTCACTTAACCTTTTTGCTTTGAGCCTTCAGGCTGTTTCCATAAAAATGCAAAAGTAGATAGAAGCTGATACTAAGCCCTCCTCCCCCAACCCAGTTTCCTAGGCATTCAGAGAAACCTTAAGTCACATAAAATTTTTGAGACTTGTTTTCCTGTTTGCCTTGCTTTGCTTTGCCTTTACAAAGTACAGCTGCAGAAGCCAGAGTTTGGCCTGGTGGCGCAGTGGTTAAATGCCAGTACTGCAGCCACTCACTCACAAACCACAAGTTTGTGGGTTCAATCCCAGCCAGGGGCTCAGGGTCAACTCAGTCTTGCATCCTTCCAAGGTGGCTAAAATGAGTACCCAGCTTGTTGGGGGTAATTAGCTTACAGTTGTAAAACTCTTAGAGACTGCTTAGTTCAGTATGAAGCAGTACAGAAATGCTATTGCTATTTTAAGTACCTTTCCTCTCTGGTGCCTCCTGCATTGAACATCATCACCTGCAGGTAAAAAAGGGGAGGTATAACCATTGCCAAGCCTCAGTTGGTACAGATTATTAGACTAGGAACGTGTGGTTAATGCCAGGACTTTTTTGCTGATTAAAGCCTGTGAACAGATGGTAAAAAAGAGAGTGTGACTCTAAGCATGTGCAGAATATCTTTGTCATTACAAATATCCACAACTAAGCCCCATATATTTCATATTAGAATAAATACTTCCTGGGTAGAGTCAGCATGATATAATGGTTTGAGTGTTGGACTAGGACTCTGGGAGACCAAAGTTCAAATCCAGGTTGAGCTCATTAGGTACCTTGGGCAAGTTACACTCTCTCAGACTCAGATAAAAGCAATGGCAAACCCCTTCTAAACAAATCTTGCCAATAAAACCCAGTGATAGGTTCACCTTAGGGTCACCTTAAGTCATATATGACATGAAGCTATACAAGAGCAATAACAACAACAACTTCCTGAGTGTAATTAAAACTTAGAACTCCATCCATACGCATGCGTAAAAATACACATATATTTTAGAAATGAAGCATTCCTATTTACATGTTACACTTTCTAATCCCTATATTGGAAGACATCACTTCTGAATTAGTTTATAGTCTTAAGACAAATGGGAAAGACTAGACTAAATGAATGTGAATGAGATAAACACTATTGTCGAACACAGCAGCTGGAATTCTATATGTAGCTCTGTAGTGTCCTATAGGCCAACCCTTCCAATCCCCACTTACTGGGGAGCAGCCACTGTGATTGATGGGGCTCTGTTCCCTTGTCACAGGGACTTTTGTCACAATTTCCCCTTGCACCAGAGAGGGTGGGTGGATGGGAACATTAGCTGCTTCCCAATTGATAGGGGAACAGACCTCACTGATCACAGTAGCTGCTGCTTGTGAGTTTGGACTGGAGGACTTTCACAGTCCTTTCATATTCTCTAAAGCAGTAGACCAGATATACTCGTCCCTCCACATTCACTGGGGTTAGGGACACAGGACACCTGTGAATGTGGAAAAACCGCATATAACAAAAACACTATGTTTTTACTTCAGAGAACATCTTTCTAGGAATCTCTAGGATTCTGTGGTCAACAGCTGTGTTGGAAGAGCTACGAATGCCTAGTAGAGTGTTCTCTCTGGGAATCTCTAGGTCCTTCAGTGAGACTTTTGGTTAAAGTTGACCATAGAGTTGCGTAGGAGGCGCTAGATATTCCTATAGAGAACATATTAATAAAAAAAGTGAATAATCAAATCTGCAAAAGTCAAAGCCGCAAATGTGGAGGGACGAGTGTACATGAATATGTAGAGATTATACTGTACTATATTGTGTTTTGGCTGTCAAAAATCCATAACTCCAGGTTACGCACATTCATAACTGCCTTAATGAATTCCAGCCAATATTCAAAGTTTGCTAACAGACCATGTCAAGTATGCCTCTATTCAGGCTCTATTATCACTTCATGGTAGCAGTGGGGTGAAAAGATACATAACTTTTCAGTCATAATGTCAACACCTGCCAGAATATTTTGTTATGGCTTTTAGTCAAATACAATATACGATTGACTGACTGGCCTGCCAGAATATGGCTGCACATTGACTGGTAGTATATTGGGTGCTATATTCTATGACTCTTATTTAATGTCCACTGTTCTAATCTACCTTCTCTCTCTCTTTCATGTTTACATCTCCTAAAGCAGAGTGGAAGGGAAACATTTGACCTTCCAAAGGTCATGGTCTACATCTCCTTGTATTGTTATCCAGAATGGTCAATGGTAAGGGAATGTGGAAGCTGTATATCATACTTACACCAATGTAGTTGCCCAGAGGATCTTGACTTTCTCTAAATATGGGGTGGGATACCTGTGGCCCTCCAGATGTTGATGAATTCATAGGACCTTATCACACGGGGGAAATCCCATGCAGAAATGGGATTTAAAAGGTGAGGAAAACCCGCAAAAGTGGGTAGATTTTCACACACATCACTTTTAAACTGTGCTTAACCCAAATGGATAGTAGTCAAAAGCCACTTCTTTTACTTTCAGGATTTTCCGAAAGTAAAAAGAAGCAGCTTTTGACTACTTTCCGTTCGGGTTAAGCAGAATTTAAAAGTGACGTTGTCTGAAAATCTACCTGCTTTTGTGGGTTTTTTCCTATTTTAAACCCCGTTTCTGCATAGGATTTTCTTCGTGTGATAAAGTCCATAGATACTTTGGAGTCTGAGCCTACTCTGTTCTCCCTCACTACCATAGCCAATGCTGACTGGAGTCTGTAAAAATCAGGATAACTACAGGTCCTCCTCTAGAATCACACTCCCTTGTGGCTCCCTGATGGACCTGCACTTACCATTCTGAGAAACTCTCTTGAAAAAATTGTCTGAACCTTGAGTTCTGCCACTCTCACCATGGGACATTTGTATCTGTTTCAGCACCTCCCTTCAGTCACAACCTGCAATAAATGGGATATTAACCCTGTAAACCAACCCTCTTTGCAGACGGCACAATGTGCTGTCTTCAATCCCAGGAAGAGGAGGGGCAGCCAGACGCTGGGCGCCCGTCGTTGCACACAATGGGTGCTCAGATGACGTCCTTCCGGCTCAGTGTCCAGACACGCTGAGCCTGAAGAGATGCTGAAGAGATGTGCGCTGCCCTTTCTGCGCCTTGCGGAAGGAGCGCTCGCTCCTTCCAGGGCCGGAAAAAGAGTGGATTGGGGCTGAGGCATGCGGCAGCCTCAGCCCCAATCTGTGGCTTCTTGGGGTGGCCCATGGCCACCCGCCTGCAGAGGCCCCAAGATGACTAAACTGAGGCTATCATGCTTTAGCCACATCATGAGAAGGCATGACAAGACAATAATGCTAGAAAAGACAATAATGCTAGAAAAGACAATGATGAGGGATTAAGATCAAAGAGCAGGAATGAAATTAAATCAGACTAATTTTCTGAGCTCTGGGTTGCATCCACACTGCAGAAATACTACAGTTTAAGACCACTTTATCTGTCATAGCTCAATGCTAGGGAATTCTGGAAATTGTAGTTTGTTGTGGCATCAGAGCTCTGACAGAGAAGGCTAAATGTCTCATAAAACTACTGTTCCCAGAGTTCTATAGCATTGAGCCATGCCAGTTAAAGTGGTGTCAATCTGGATTATTTCTGCAGTGCAGATGCAGCCCTGGTTATCAGTAACAGTTTCATTCTCTGCTTCTGCTTTGTTATGTTTGTCATCATTATGGTTACCTTCTAAAAACTGAAGTTTTACCCAGATTGAAACAAGTTTCTCTATCCTTTCAGATGTCAGTTTATTTCTTAATTTAGTGTGTTTCCAAACTTGTGGGATGAGTCCTTCCTGAATCTTTGTTTGCAAAAAAAAGCCAGAGGTGTTTCCAAACATAGACCAGATTCTTTCAGTGCCCCCTAAAAGGAAGAAATACATCTTGCTCTTACCATTGAGAGTTCAGTTTGTAACCTTGGGCTGGCTTGTCGTCTGCATTCAGTGCACGGAAATTAGAATAATCTAATAGTGTACATAGTTTTTAGGAATGATTTGGAGATTATATTAACACCTTGTTTTAAGGATTTTCTTCATCATGCTAAAATAAAACATTCCATAATCGATTTTCTTCCTTATTTCAGTTTTTCTAATTTTTTTTTTTTTGGGGGGGGGGGGGAGGCTTCAGGAAAAAAATGGGGGGAAATGGTTCCCCCCCAAATTTTTCCAGTTTTTTTCTGGGTTTTCCCATTTCTAGTGAGGACACATCCTGGAGGCACACCCAGTCCAGTGGGAATTATGCCTCTGTTTTCAAGGGTCATCTAGTAGTCCAGTCATTAAAGTGTACGATCCATAGGTAGATCCTACAATCAAGGGATAACGAAGGTTTAAAATGAAGTTAAATAAAGCAAGAACAGCAATTCTAAACAACAAAGGCACCTCCTTGACAGGTGGCAATCCAACTTCTTTTTAAAACATATGTAATGAGAAAAATCTTTAATTTCCCTCCTTCTGAGGAAGTCTATTCTATTACCGAAGAGTTCTTAATATCGGGGAGTTCTTCCTCATGCTTGACTGGAATCTCCTCTTTTATGGATACTATAATTAGTATCCATGGGTCTTGCTCTCTAGAGCAGCAGAAGAAAAGCTTGCTCCATATTCCCCCTGACAGCCCTTCAGATATTTGAGGATGACTACCATTTTACCACTCAGCCTTCTCTTCTCCAGATTCAATATACCCAATGCCCTCAACCCTTCTCACAGGGGTTTGTTTCCAGAATCCTTTAGCTGCTAGGGATGATACAATACAAAAGGGAACTATTATAGAAGAAACACTTCCAGCAAACAGACTGCAACTAAAATTATTTCTAAAGCTTGATCATTTGTCCATTTATCAACACTTGGTGAGCTGACTATATGGCCTTACACTGTCTAATACAAAAAGCTCTGATCTATTAGTAGTCTTAACAATGGGAAGAGTTTATGCTAATTGGACATGGATGGAAACTAGTTAGTTTTCTTTTGTTATGAATCAATGAAACACAATTCTAAACTAGTGCAATGGCTGTATATTCAAAAAATAGAAATATTTTTCAAATAATAGTGTATGTGGGCAACACTGCAGAACAGCCCTTTGTGATGTTGTCTACCATCAATCAAAGGATAAAGAAGGTTTAAAATGAAGTTAAATAAAGCAAGAACAGCAATTCTAAACAACAAGTTGATCAACGTTTAAAGAAAGCTACAGGTACAAGGGAAGGAACCAAATATGAAACAGTTTCATTTGATAAAACCACCATAAGGTTTCAAGTCATAAAATTCCTAGGGGCCTAAATACCCCAAAGGCACTAAATCCTGTCTGATCTTAGAAGCAAAGCAGGGGCAGCCCTGGTTTGTATTTGGATGGGATACTGTCAATGAATACCAGGTGTTATAGGCTAAATTTCAGAAGAAGGAACTGGCAAAACCACCTCTTGAGTATTCCTTGTCTAGGGTTGCAGACTGCCCGAAATAGTGCAAATTGAGTCCACTTTAAGGGTTAGGGTTAGTGCTAGGGAATCATGGGAATTTTTTTTTCCCTGAGACATTGAGCCTTCTCTGTCAGAGAGCTCTAGTGCCACAATAAAATACAGTCCCCATGATTCCTTAACCCTAACCCTGACCCTAAAAGTGGACTCAATTTGCACTATTTCTGGCAGTCTGCAACCCCCTCCTATGAAGTGAATGGGGTCACCATAAATCAACAGGGGACTTGAAGACATTCACACACACACACACACACACACACACACACATTCCTATTTTAGCTATCCTGCTGTAATAAACTCCAGTTCCACAAGGTGGCAATCCAGCCACTCTTCATGAAAAGGATTTAACAAACCAGGTGTCCTCCCTAGGTGCAGATACATTCTGTGCTTAGTCTTAGGGCTGGTCCTGCCGTTGGGCAACTTGATGTGATCATTAGAGGCCTCGTTCCCATTATGATTGAAAACGAATTGCTATCATTCCTGGATGTCTTGGTCATCCGCAAACCAAACCAACGATTGGGCCACACAGTATAAAGAAAACCTATACACATGGACAGACACAAGAACTCCAATCATCACCCAAAACATAAAGAAGCACAATAAAAACACTGGTAGACTGTGCAAAAGGGATCTGTGAACCCCACTACCTGGAAGATGAATTGAATTACCTAAACTGGGCTCTACAAGCTAATGCAGGGGTAGGCAACCTTTTTGAGCCGGGGGCCGGGTTGCTGTCCCTCAGACAATTGGGGGGCCGAAGCACGAAAAAAAAATAATAAATATAAAAAAAATGTTTAAAATTTAAAAATTAAAAAATATATATGCATGCACACTCTCTCAGCCCCAGAAAAGCCATGGCAAAACCCCTGTGGAGATTTTGCCTAGAAAACCCCAAGAACAAGTAATAACAACAATAATCAATATCACCATGACGGGCGGTGGGGGGTGGTGGAGGGTGGTGGCAGCGGTGGTGGTGGCAGGACCGGCTAGGGGCCGGTCCAAAGGCCTCAGGGGGCCACATCCGGCCCCCGGGCCTTAGGTTGCCTACCCCTGAGCTAATGGTTACTCCAGCTCAGACATCAGAAGAGCAGCCAGACCCAGAAAAAATTACATGAGTGAAGAAAAACAACCACCCAAAGGGAAGGTATTTTTACCATACATCAAAGGAGTCACAGACAGAATAGGAAAAGTGATGAGGAAACACAACCTCCAAATGATCTACAGACCAACCAAGAAAATCCAGGAAATGCTGTGCTCAGCGAAGGATAAGAGAGACCCTCTCATGGCCACAGGAGTTTACCGCATACTGTGCAGCTGTGGACAAGTCTACATAGGGACCACAAAACACAGTGTTCAAACAACACGAGAGACACTGCAGACTGGGCTAGCCTGAAAAATCAGCATTAGTAGAACATGTTATAAACCAACTTGGGCACAAAATACTATTTGAAAACACTGAAATTCTGCACCATGCCAACAACTATCGGGTCAGAAGGCACAGAGAAGCCATCGAAATCCAAAAACACCTGGACAATTTCAACAGGAAAGAAGAAACCCTGAAAGTAAATAAAGTTTGGCTACCAATCCTCAAAAACATCAAAATCAGCAAATGAAAACAAACTTCACTCAGGGTCAGAGGATTTCCCAGCAGATAATGGACCATTAATTAAAAAGACACTAATCCTCCTCGCATATCCTCCCACCCTGAGGCCTTGTCTCAACAGAACAATACACAGATTTACACGCTAATTTAAATGCTAATTCCCAGCTGACAATGGACCATTAATTAAATAGACACTAATCCTCTCCACATATCCTTCCACCAAGAAGCCTTGCTTCAACAGAACAATACACAGATGTACATGCTAATCCTCTCAACCAAGGGTCACGCAGTATATATACCCCACACATCTCCATGCCACCATTCTCTGAAGATGCCAGCCACAGATGCAGGCGAAACGTCAAGTATACATTCTTCCAGATTCAGAACATGGCCTCACAGCCCAAATAAACCATAAAAACCTATGGATGCCAGCCGTAAAAGCCTTCGACGTCAAGTTGCTGCTCAGGTTATATGTCCGTTGTTCCCACTTGAAACCAGTTCCGAACTGACTGCACTCGGTTTGAATCATGATGAAGTGAGGCAAATGCAAAAGAACCGCTCTTTCCTGACGCTAATTTTTTGGTGTTTTTTTTTAAAAGAAGCCATTAGCAAGTGTATTCAGCAAGTGGAAACGAAGGACCTGAATCACATCAAACTGAAGGGGAGAGATTAATGTGGCAGAGGGTTGGCACATCCCTCACCAGTTTTGGGGGAAATCCACCATTTCCCCCCCTCTCCTTTCCCAGGACCCATCCTACATTCCAAACTTCTGTCCAGGAGGAATTTCAAAATGCCCTCCATTCTGAGCTTGACTAGGAAGCATGTCTTCCAAGTCTGCAAGGCTGGGAGGGCATCACTTTTCATGTCCTCCGAGTCCTGCAAGGCTGGGAGGGCAGCACCTGACCCAGGGGAGAGTCCTCCACATGACACACATGGCTGATGCATCATCCCAGGAGAGAGTCCTCCATATGACACCCATGGCTGAGGCATCCCAGGATACTTGGAGGACATGGGGAGTTGAAGTGGTGCCCTCCCAGCCTTGCAGGACTTGGAGGACATGCTTCCTAGTAAAGCTCAGAATGGAGGGTGTTTTGGAATTTCTCCTGGACAGCAGGTTGGAATGTAGGACAGGTCCTGGGAAAGGAGAAGGGGGGAATGGTGGATTTCCCCAAAAACTAGTGAGGGATTGGATACTAGTGAGGGATGGGATTCTGGCCACAGCACCCATGACTCCCTCTTTTTTGTGAATGCATTGCCGGTTGTGTCACCGATGACGCATAGATGATTGACAGGCATTTTGAAGGGGCACAAAGTAGTGGGAATGACAATCGTGCCAAAAAAGAAGTGAATAAAGAAAAGACCCACTTCCACAGTGGGAATGACGCATGGACTGCAATTGATTCACCAACTCGAAGCGAAAGCAAATTACATACTGGGTTAAAAGTAAGTGGGAAGATGCTGGGGGTCAGTGGAACCCATTGCCCAATCCTTCTGGGGCCCCCAGCTGCTCCTACCTGCTGGAGCTGCATATAGCACTGAACCCCCTTTTCAGAACTGGATGAAATTTGCATGCATAGTCATTACCTACAAAGGGCTGGTCCTGTCAAATTTCAGACAAAAATTGCCTATCTTTTTTTCTGTAGAAAAAAAATTGTAGAAAAAATTGTTTCTGTGAAAACATAGCCTTTACAAATCTGGGTACAGTTACAGAAGGATAAGCAAAGGGGGCCAGGGAATGATGATGAATAACATAACAATATATATATATATTGTTAGAAAGTGTAATAGGACCAGGGTAGACCATGATTATGGAGAAGGACTTGAACATGCAGCATTTTCCATAAGCACCCAGTGCTATGCCTTTGCAGAATCCATTGACTTCACCAAAGTAATGTTGGGACTCTTTTCTTTTCAGAATAATAATAATGATAATAATAATAATAATAATAATAATAATAATTTTTATCCTGCCCCTCTGTCAAGCAATTGGGGTGGAATACAGTAGGCTCTTGGTATCCCCTGGGGTTTAGTTCCAGGACCCCTCATGGATACAAAATGTATGGATGCTCAAAGTCCCATTATATACAGTGGAGTAGTAAAATGGTGTCCCTTATATGAAATGGCAAAATGAAGGTTTGCTTTTTGGAATTTAAAAATATATATTTTCAAGCCATGGATGGTGGAATTCATGAATGTGGAATGTGTGGATATGGAGGGCCAACTGTATTAGCAGAAAGAAGGAGGGATTGGAAGAGGGAGAGTAGGAGAAGAAATCCACTGATTTCTCTGTCATCCAATTTCCACTTGCAGCAACCACCACATTTAATTTTTGTGGGTGTGTAAGCATTAAAGTTTGGACAAGTTGACAATGACAAACTAATCTTGCCAAGAAAATGTAAGGTTGCCATAAATGAGAAATGACTTGAAGACACACAACAACAGCTACGAGTAAAACAACACCTGGAGGGCCACAGTTACCCACCCCTATACTAAAGGGTTGAAGAAAATCAGGAACTATTTAGAGGATATTGGGCGATTTTGTATCTTGAAGACAGATAGAGAATGTATTTATTATATGCTCAGCTTTCTGTCTGTCACACCATATGCTGGTTCTCTGCAAGGTGATGATCAACTGTATTGATTACCACTTTTGATTATTAACAGTATTGAAGCAGTAACCTTACAGGAGGAGCACAGCCTAAATACAGTAGTGTTCAGAGGTTGACCAAATTACTTTTCCAAGCTCTGGGAGTGGATAAGAAAGGTAACAGCAGCTATAGAGCTGGAATATGGGATAAATATTTCTGAGGTGAGTTCTGAACCATAGATTACGGTATATACAGTGGAATGGAAAACCAGCTTTGCAAGACTTCTGCAGTTTCAGAAAATAGGCAGAGGAGTCTTCTGAGTTCCCTCCCAATCTCTTTTTTTCTCTCTCTGTCCAAAATATGCACGAGTCTCTAACAAAAACAGATTATTTTGTTGGTGAATGGTTGACAAGAGATAATTGTGTATGCTCCTTGGAGGACTCTTCAGAGACACTTTGAAGCTTTATTCTGCTCAGGTTGCTTGTTTCCTGAAAGAAAATGCCTTGACATTTAACAATATCACTGAAGAGCATGGCTTCGTTATAATGAAGGAGATAAATGGCTTTGTGTGTCAGGGTTAGGTATGCTTATTCAGCTATGCAGCTTTGGGAAAATAGGAACCAGAAGTGTAATATTTGCATTGAAACCTTGTCCATTAGAAAGGAAGCCTGAAAGAATCCACTGGGCATGCACTTATCTGAGCTGTGCATCAACCTGAGCGTACTGCATATGACAATCTTAATTAGAAAAGTGAACTGAAGCAAGAAGACAGACTGTCTCCTTATTCCAAAATTATCATATTCCTATCAATGTCTCCATATGCTTAGGTAACATGTAATTAGGGACAAAGGTTAACACATAATTTTATATGTTGAATAACCGGTTATGTTTATGCCATTATTTGAAGGCAAGGTTTGCTTCCCTCAATTGGTCTGTGGGCAAGGGAGAGAGAAAATAGCTACTGTTTCAGCTCCACCAAGGAGATTGCTACAGACATCTTTTAAACCAGTGGTTCCCAAACTTTGGTCCTCCAGATATTTTGGACTTCAGCTCCCAGAATTCCTGACTGTTGGCTAACCTGGCTGGGGCTTCTAGGAGTTGAAGTCCAAAACACCTGGAGGACCAAAGTTTGGGAATCGCCATTTTAAACTATGATCACAGTGGGGAAAAGTGGCTTTGGTGATACTTATCGCACAACGACACCTCTGACCTATAGCTGCTGCGTGGTTGGGGCCAGAGGCGTTCCTGCACTGAGACCTTGGGGGAATGGGACTTCTGGGGCAGGGCTGGGGCACATGAGAAAAAGTGCATACACACAGAGACCAGAGCATCACATGCATGTATGTGGGCCAGGGCACATGTGGGTGGACTGAAGTGGCATGGGGGGAAGCAGCATGCATGTGCAGATTGGAGCACCCCATATGCATTCATGAACAGGAACTGTGCATGCAGGGGTGGAGAGATGTGTGCACATGCAGACGGGAGCAGCATGCATAGGGGGTGTGGGGCGACACGCATGCAGATGAAGTTGCTCATGCAGATGGCACAGGGAGGATGGTGTGAAGGAGCTGACCAGGTGTCACCCCCCTTCTGGGGTGTCCCCTACTGTGGCCTGCAAACCCTGTACCCACCCAGTGATGCTACTGTTGGGGTGGTCCTTTTCATTGACAGAGGAAATCCATCAATGACCTCCCAATTGCATTAGTTTCCATGTGCAAAACATCACTACCAGGACAGTTACAATATTGGCAATCACATGGTGTCTGTGTCTCCTTTCACTGTATCCCCCTTCCCCCTTGTTATTCTCAAGCAGGCTTATTCCCTTTATTTTTTCGGTCTTTTCTTTTTTCAAAACTTAAATTGTAGTATTCCAGTTCCAGAATGGCATGCAAATAAATAAATAAAAATAAAATAAAACACCTGAAAGGCATGCTGGGTATGGCGTTGGGCAGGAAGGAGACGTTAAAGGGAGGTAGCAAGATTGCGGCAGCAGCCCCAGTTGCATGACTGTGAAGAAAGTGTGATAATGGCTGCTCTGAAACCGGTATGTTTCCATATTTTTCATCTACGGCAATTACTGTGAGAATAGAGTTCACATGGTAATGTAACAAGTGAATGAAAGAGTTCAATGAACAAATATATAATCTCACACTATAACAATGGTTTCAGATTGTGTGTGTTTTTTATAAACAACAACATATCCATATATTTTGCATTCCGAATTTGGATAAAGGTTTAACCTTTTCAGTTAGGAATGAATGAATGAATGAATGCTATTGTGATTGAAAAGATACAAAATGAGCACCGCTATTGAGGATAGGATGTCTTGGAGATATTTCATTCACAGGGTCGCCATTAGTTGAGGTCAACCTGAAGTCAGTTAACAAAAACAAGAGAAATGTATTCTTCACTTGCTGAGATGCACACTATTACTACTTCAGGTGGTTCAGGGCTGAAGTTTCGAGACTAGAAAAATGTTTTTTGGCCACCATGACCATGTTGGTTGGGAGATTCTGGGAACTATGGTCTAAAAAGGTATGTTTTTGAGCTCTGCAGAGTTGATGGTTAGTGTGACAGGCTTCAAACTATGCCTTGGCACTTCCATGCATTAATACAGGGCCAAATTAGACCCGACAAAAGGGGGATCCCGGATAATCTCTCCCAAGATCTTTGTCTTTAATAAGAAAACATCATGGGAGGACATGATGGGAGGACATTTGGATCCAGACTGTGGTATTGGCAGAGATTAAATTTTGCATTCCTCCCACACCAACTTAAATGTTTCTCTGCAACTAGACATAGAGGTGGGAAAGACCAGTATAATGCCACTGTCTGCTAAAATTACAGATTTCCTAGGTATGTCTCATTTTGTCCTGAGTATGGCAAGACCTTTCTGCTGCAGGCTGTAACTCAGTGGTAGAGCACATGGCTTTAGGTCCAAGGTTCAATCCTTGTCATCTCCAGGAAGGACTGGGAAAGTCTCTTATATGAAATCCTAGAGAACTGCTGCCATCAGTGTTGTTGACAATAGCAGGCTAAATGAAATAATGGTCTGACTCAGTATCAGGAAGCTTTCTATGTTCCTATCAATGAATGATGTGCTAAAAAGTAGTTGTGCCTTGGTAAATATGTCTGATTACATAGTCTGAATTAGCATGGATGTGTTCAATTACTCTTGATTTTTTAAAGCCCAGCAGCCCACATTCAGAACTGTTATTTTCGGAGAATGTTATTTTTCGGACTACAACTCACAGAATTCCCCAGCTAGCATGGCTATGCTCTGCTGATCATTCTGTTGAGCTGTAATGCATTCATTACTCTTTCAGATTACTGGGTAATTATCTTTAGTATTTTCACTGTCAAAGACATTTCTCGTGTAGCAACAGGTATAAGTCATTCTGATAAGATAGGGGCACATTTGGTACTTTATCACAAGTGGGTTTTAAACTTCATAATAGTGCTTTTTGCTATACTTATCACACAAGGCTGTCTACCTCTTGTTGCTGCCTTGTCTTCCAATCATTAGCCTGCACCTTGCCATTGACATAGAAAACTTGTCAATAAACTCCCAATAGCACTAGCTATCAGGTGCGGTAAATTATTCTGTTGCTGTTCCAGGATTGCACAGTCATGTGGTGTCATTTTATCTCCTCCTCTGCCTGATCCACCATCTCCTTTGATATTCCAGAACAGCTATTTAAATAAATAAATAAATAAATATTTAAAAAAAACCAGTGAGGTACCATAACTCTGGAATCCCATTAAGAAAAACAACCTCTTCACACACATGCTGTGTAGGGCATTGGGTAGGGAAGCAGTGTTAAGGACAAGGATGGAAGGGAGAGTACAGGACCAGCAACAGCCCAGTCACGCTACTGAAGGGACATGTGTTAGGGAATGCTCCCTTCATTAACATGATCATGGCGAGAACAGTGTGTGAGATAAAGTCCTTGGTGGACATTTCCCTCTGTGGTGGCCTGACTTGATTTTTTTAAGGATATGGTGTCTTTTTATGCTGGAAACAAACAAACAAACAAAATGTTCTGTAGAACATTTATGTATTTTTAAAAAATATAATAATAATTTATTAAAAAAAACAAAAAAACAATGAGCAGCCATCCTAATATCAAATCAAATCAATGGAACTACAACATTAAAGAATAAATCCTACCATACTGGGTAGGATGGGAGCTCAAAAAATTAAAATGATCATTATAGTTAGATAAAAGAAATGGACACCAATTTGGATAAAAGTTGCCACTTACTTTTTCTGTTTTGTGCTTGCAAGGTGAGCTTTTCTGACAAAGCTATAGTCTATAGACTGAACTCTGGACCGCCAGAGATCATCACACGTGAGAGGGTGGGAAAGAAGCGCATCACTCCCGTCCTTATTGCACGATCGCACAAAGATTATCAGACAACATTGCGCTTATCCCGTCATTATCCTGTCAATGAAGTAGAATTGTTGTGTCACCTTTCATTAACGGAAGGATGGGATAAGGATGGGAGCGATCCACTTTGCTCCCATCCTTTTTTCATGTGTGATAATCTCCTTAGACAGCAAAAGTTGTTCAGCAGATTTCCAGTGCAGTGCAATTTCCGACTGTGTTGCAAGGTATAAGCAATTAATTAAAGTTTTGTGCTGCAAGTCTTTATGGATTCCTGTATATATAGATAAAATACCTAACTGAAATGACATCTTAATTGTTTGCTCCATTTCACAGATCTCATTAAGTAAATTGAGCCAGAAAGTATACATTTTTGTTCAATGTCAGCAAAGGTGCCAGTAAGATCCCTTTGCCTCACAAGGGATGCAAGCAAAATCTTGGAACTATTAGGGATTAATATGGCTAAGGCATATTGGGCCTGAGAGCCGTGTGGTGTAGTGGTTTGAGTGTTGAACTGTGACTCTAGAGATCAGGGTTTGATTCCCCAACTGGCCATGGAAACCCACTAGGTGCCCTTGGGTATGTCACACACACTCAGCCCCAGAAAACAGGGTCACCATGAGTCGAAAATGATGTGAAGGCACACAACAACAAAAGCAAATATTGGGTACCACAATATAACAACTTGATGGAATGCTCTTTGAATTTTGTTGAAATCATATTACTTTTTCTGCATTTTCAACTATAATCCTCCCCCCCTACATCTTTACACACAGGATAGTAGTTATTATTGGGGCAAAGTGTCACATTTATGTTTTATGCAGGAGCATATAAAATGCAAAGAACCCATGTCACCCACTCCTATTTCAGCAGATTCCACAGCTATAGAAATGAGATTAGATCTTTCTATCTCACTTGAGTTGCAACTCCTCTTTATCTTTATTTTTCTTGTATACCCAGATCAGTTGCTTGTTCCCATGCATTAAAACAACCACAGCTGTTGCAAGAAGCATTATCTATCAATGTCATTAAGCAATTATCTTCTTGGACTTGCTGCCTTTCCAAATGTGACTTTTGGGGCATAAATTAGTTAAGGATATGGCATGCAGTCTCATACAGGATCAGGAGAATGATTAGTCAGTAGTGGATTCTTTGGAATTTGGTTCTCCAGAAAGCATCAAATAAACATCTTCATAATCCAGGGGCCCATTCACAGTACACAATTGTGGCTTTGTTATTCCACTTTAAATACCATAGTTCCGTCTTATGGAGTACTGGGATTTGTAGTTTTGTGTGGCACTGGAGCGCTCTGGCTGACAATTCTAAATGCCTCTCCCTAAATTGCAAATCCCAGAATTCCATAGGATGAAATCAAGACAGTCCAGAGGAGGGTGATCAAAATGGTGAAGGGTCTGGAAATCATGCCTTATGAGGATCTCTCAGCCTCAGAGGATTGCAATGGCAAATTCCCTCTGAAGAAACTTGAGGAGAAAATTTAGGGTCACCATAAGCCAAAAATGACTTGGAGGCACACAAGAAGAGGCATCAGTACTATTGGGCAGAGCAGGCTAAAATTCTTGTAAAACTACACATCCCAGGATTCAATAGGCTGGCACTAAAGTACTTAAAGTGGTGTCAAATTGCATTATTTCTACAGTGTAGAGTACATTATTTCTACAATCTATTTCTGTAATTTGTTATTGATATAAGGATTCCCTCCCTTCCCACAGAACAGAAATCTGGCATTGGGTTGGCAAGCTCCTGCTCTATGCCCAGGGTGACCAGGTGTCCTCCTAACCATAAAGGAGGACAAGACAATGTAAGACCTTGAAAAATGGAGGACATGGCCAAATAAAAAGCTTGTAACACTCATAAAAATATAAATTCATGCTTCTTAGGCTGCATCCACACTGCAGAAATAATCCGGTTTGAGGCCACTTTAACTGCCCTGGCTCTATACTAGAGAGTTCTGGGGAATTTATAGTTTTGAAAGACATTTAGCCCTCTCTGTCAGAAAGCTCTGGTGCGACAATGAACTATAATTCCTAGGATTTCCTAGCACTGAGCCAGGGCAAACTGCAGAAATAATCCAGTTTGAGAGTGGTTTAACTGCCCTGGCTCCATGCTATGTAATCCTGGGAACTGTTATTTTGTGAGACACTTAGCCTTCTCTGTCAGAGAGCTCTGGTGCCACAACAAACTACAGTTCCCAGGATTCCTTTGCACTGAGCCAGGACAGTTAAAGCGGTTTCAAACTGGATTATCTCTGCAGTTTTGGCCCAAAGTGGTGCCAAACCGGAGTATTTCTGCAGTGTGGATGCAGCCCCAGTCATGCTCAAAATGGAGGAGATTTTGGAATTCCCCCTGGACTAAAGGCTGAGATGGAAAAGGAGGACGTGTCTGGTCACCAAGGCTTCTCTTTTCCTACAGGGGGAGAAAGAAAAGCGGCTATAATGGCGGCGGAACCAAAGTGCTAGAGGTTTTGTTTTCCGGCCGGTCGTTTCCGGGAGCGGACCTCCCGAGGAGTGGGCTTCCATGGCGCGTGCTGGCGGTGATTGACAGGCCCCCTGGAAGGAAGCGCGGTCGCCATGGAGGAGGAGGCGGCGGTGAGGAGGAAGGGCCCGCTTGGAGGGCTGGGAAAATAGAGGGGAAGGGGCGCAAGGAGCGCTGCCTCGGGATATTCTTAGGAGGGAGCCAGGAGCCAGCCTGGGGGGTGCTTGAAAAGGTTGGGCTACACGGGTGCATTTAGAGAGGACCAAACTTTGGTTCTACCTGCCAGTAATTTTGGACTTCATTTCCCAGAATCCCCACCACCGCGGCCAATGTCTAGGAATGCTGGGTGTTGAAGTCCAAAACACCTGGAGGATGAAATCAGTGTAGAAACAAAGTAGGTCCAAAACACATTACAGAAATAACCCAGTTTGAGACCACTTTAACTGCCCTGGCTCAGTGCTAGGGAATTCTAGGAACTGTAGTTTTGTGAGGCACTTAGGTTTCTCTGTCAGAGCTCTGGTGCCACAGTGAACTACAAATCCCAGAATTCCCTAGCACTGAGCCAGGCCAGTGAAAGCGATCTCGAACTGGATTATTTCTGCTGTGTGGCTCCAGCCTATAATATCCTGGGATTTGTACTTTGATGAGGCACAGCATTGATTCTTTGACAGAGATGGACTTAAAGACCTTGTGGAATTACAAATCCCAGGATTCCATAGGATGGCGTTGCAGCACTTAAAAGCGATGTCAAAACTACATTATTATATCTGTTTTTAACTTTGTTGACTAATCAACAAACTTGTTGTTTTTTACTTCTTTTTAGTATTTACTTATTTCATTTGTCTGGTGCCTTTCTCCCAGAAGGGACCCGAGGCTGTTCACAGATAAAAACATTTTTTTTAAAAAAATTATTAAAAATTTTAAAGCAGTTAAAATAGTCTTAAAACAATATAAAATTACACAAAAATATACAAAAGTTAAAAGCATGACTAAAACACACATAATCCATAAAATACACCCTGGTATGATTATATATCAGACACCTGCTTAAATAAAAATGTCTTAGCTTACCGACAAAGGTTTTATAGTGTTTTTATGTGGTGTTTTTAAATTGGTTTAAAACTTTTTGTAAATGTTTTAACGTGTTTTTAGGGAAGCCTCCTTGTCCTGGGAGAAAGGCGGCACATAAATAAAGTAAAATTTCTGCAGTGCAGATGCACCATAGACTGGAGAGTCATGAACATCCTCCTGGATGACCTTGGGGAGTCACACACTCTCAGCCCCAGAAAACCCCTAATAGGGTCGCCTTAGGGTTGCCATAAATTGGAAACGACTTGAAAGCACACAACAACAACAACAACAACATACATAGTAAACGCCCATGAAGCAAACAGCATGCTAGTGATTAAAACAGTGTTAAGAGTTTGATGTAAGGTTCCTATCTTTCTTTGCAAACCTCTTACTAAACAGCAGTATCAAAAGCAGCATTTCAACCCGTTAAGGCAGCACTCCTTTTCTTGCTTATGGTGCGAGAAGCTACTGTTGGATGTTATTCTTGCCATGTTTTTGTGTGCCTTCAAGTAGTTTCTGACTTGTAGAGACCCTGAGGCAAACAATCATTGGGTTTTCTTCGGAATATATGTTCAGAGGAGGTTTGCCATTGCCATCCTGCATCAATTGCTGATGGATGGGGAGCGCATTTGAGTCTAATCAGGGCATTTTTATAATTTTATATTTTTATATTTTATACTTTTATGTTTGTTTTATCTGTATTGGAATGTTTATATTCCTGTTTTAATTATCTTGTCATTTAATACTGTTTTAAGGGGGGTAGGTTGGGGTATGAATTTTGTTCTATGGGGTTTTAACTGATGTAAGCCGCTTAGATTGTTTTCATTTACGCGGGATATAAATAAAATTTTATTTATTATTATTATTATTATTATTATTATTATTATTATTCTCCTTCGAGGCTGAGAGAGTGTGGCTTACCCAGGGTCACCCAGTGGGTGACCAAAAACTTCAAGAGCTCTTAGGTGAGTTAGTTGAGAGGGTTGAGCATTGTATTTAGAGTTCCTTTATGATAAGGGATGTCCCTTATTTGAGATCTGAAAAGCATGCCCCTTATAGGACTGGCAGGTGCCCCTCATTATAAGGGATCAAACTTATTTGAGGGCTGCAATGTGTATAAACTGAATGGGTTTATAGAAATAAATAAATCCAGTATTTGGGGTGCAGACATTTTGATAAAAGATGAGGCCAAATTGCAGGAGCAGGTGAGCATATCTGAAGCTCTCTGCCAATACAGATGATTACCATATGATTAAAATGGCTTCAGGATTGTTGATGTATTCCAAAAAAACAACAACCCAAGTATGGATTTTTATAAAGACAGAAAATGGTCAGCTCCATATATAAATCTTGACTATCCCTCATTGATATTTTAAAGACCTGTCAACCCTAGTTGTATTGAATAAGCAGAACTTAGCATTTTCTTTAGGTTTCCAACTCATCATACAAAGCCGTATTCATATGCAACAATTAAAGTCTTACAGTGTTTGCAAACAAACAAAAATTAGATAGAGAAATCCTGTTAAGGTGCAAAATCTAATTAAATGAGATGCTTTATAACATGATCTCATATCTGCTGTTTACACAGACATAAGCCCACTGTACTGAGTAGAATGCTTTCTAGTAGCATGGTATTTGGGTGTTATTCTAGGCTCACTTGGAAGTCCTGCTGAACATAATGTATCTCACTTTTAAGTAAACGCATTGATTTTTATATGATATCTAATGGAGATGTAGCATACAGCGATTCATTTGTGCTGAATAAGACATTTTTCTGGAATCTTACTGCCATAACAATTGATAGCACCTTTTGGAAAGAATAGACTGTAAGTAGTCACATTAAAATTGGTTTTCTTGTTGTATTTTTAGAGAGGCTACAATGAACCTTGTGAACAATGTCTTGCTGTCAACTGGGGTGTTACAGATGAAGAGAAATTTTATTGCAGATCTTGCCACACTGTCATAGAAGTAAGTAATGATCTTTACAGTCATTCCTTTTCCCACTCTTAAATTGTAAATCTTTAATTAAAAATGTAATCATCAGCATTGTGTGGGACCTTTCTCCATGATCTGCCTCTGACTACTTGCAAAGGAGTAATTAGTGGCCCAGAATGCAGTTGCGTATCACTCCCCAAAAATGCATCCAGGAACTTAGAAACTTAGAAGAGTATTGCTATACTGTGTAGGGGGCTATTTTTGCAGCCTGTGCTGCTGCTCCTGTCACATTCACAATGGATTTAAAAAACAAACAAAAAAAAAAAAAACAACAAAACCTGCTCTGTATTTTCATGTTTAAAGGAGAATTCCACTCCTGTAATCCTCTCAGAAGCACAGTTTTCTTTCAGATGATGATGATGATGGTGATATTAAACTATTTTTTACCCCACCTATGCAGCGGTTAAGATGCCAACTCTGACGATTGCAAGGTTGGCAGATCGATAGTTTGAGACCCAAGTGCCACTTGACAGAATGAGCTGCCATCACTAGTCCCAGCTTCTGGCAACCTAGCAGTTCAAAAGCATGTAAAAGTGCAAGTAGATAAATAGGTACCACTTAGGTGGGAAGGTTCTGTTCAGTCATTCTGGCCACATGACCACAGAAGTTGTATTTGACAGTGCTGGCTCCTTCGGCTTAGTAACGGAGATGAGCACCATCCCCTACAGTCAGAAATGACTTGACAACGTTGTCAAAGGGGAAACCTTTACCTTTTTATATTACAAGATCTCAAGTTATGTCCTCATGTGCCGCTTTTTAAAGAAACATGAAGGTTTGTTTATTTGTGCCATTTGGCTGAATTTTAGGGCGGAGGGAATGCCATTCCCAGTGGATACTCAGGAGTGGAATTAGCTACTAGACCCAACAAAATTGCTCATCCCACTGTAAAGAGAGAGTTCTTAGCATTTTTGTTTTTGTTAACCTTGTATGTTTTCAAAATTGTCTTTTAGAGGACTCAAGAAGTTATAACTGGTGATGTTGTTTCAAATGCCAGGGCACAGTCTATCTGTAGAGGGTTAAAAAGGAGGAAGAAGTTTGGTAAGTATTTTTCCTCAAATTGTTGTTAAATAAATAAATAAATAAATAATGGAATATGTTGCCTGACACTTCATCTGTGTCTCGAGCAGAACAGCCCTCTAAACTCACAATTTCCAGTGTGATTTGCTCGATAACACTAGTTCTTTAACGTGGGCAAACTATTCATTCTATAGAACACAGTAATGTTAAAGTTTTGATACTCTTCAGTTTTAAAAAAGAATTTCTTGTCCTAAAGACTTCAGAGAGAGGCTTGAACCAGGATGCAGGAAAATGGCAACAGTTCTTAAAATCAAAACACTTTTTGAAAGGAATCAGCCTTTATGGTACTTTATGATAGTTATTGTTGACTGTTCAGTTCTTTCTTTTAAGAACTGGGTGACTTTCCATAGTTGAGGAGAATAACCTCAAGAATTGCAATGCTCGCAAAGAAATCAGGGAGCTGTTTGCCTTGTATGAAGATAATTAGAAATAATAGTTTAAATGTTTATAAATGAATGAAATATATTTAGATAAAGTTGATAAACTATTGCTCTTCTATGGTACATGAGAAATCTGATCTGTCCTTTCCCCATCCTTACTTCACAAGTAGAACAGAACAGGAATATTTCAACTTGTAGCACTTTCTAGCATGCAAGATGCTTTGCAGTTTATCTACTCTTCCAACGGTATTGTAACCAGGTTAAAAGTGAGATTTGCTGTTTTGACTCCATTCTGGACAGCTGGCATTGATCTAGGATTATACCCATTCCAAAAACAACAGAAGACAAGCTGAAGGTTAAATCTTTCAGATCAATTACTTTAATAAACTATGGGCCTGTGCAGACTGGTCAAAAGGGCCACCAGCCTGGGGGTGGAGTTGGGGTGGGGTGACCACTTGCCAGCCACCCTGATGCCGCCATCATACCGTGCGCCCCACCGCACGGTGCACAGCGTCAGGGTGCTCCATTGGCAAAGCGTGTAGACACGCTGTGCCAAAGGGACATAAAAGAGCCACTGCAGCAGCACTAAGGGCGGCTTTTTTTGGTGCTCCCAAAAGGAGCAGCATTTGCGAGCTCTTTTTGGAGTGGCAAAAATCTGGATCAGGGCCATGGCGTGTGGTTGCCGCAGCCCCAATCCGGTGCTCCCAAGGTAGCACGGAGACGCCCCTTAGGGGCCATCTGTATGGCTCCCAAGACACTAAAATCTTCACATCAATTCTAGCCCATAGGATTAATACATTCATCATGGACTGCATAAACCCGGACCAAGTTGGCTTCATGCCAACATACCTCTTAGCAGATCTGATTTGCTGAGTTCTCCATATCATCCACCACTCTATCCTCTCCAGTGAGACTTTTATCTTTAGATGTGCTCAAAGCTTTTGACAGGGTGGAATGGTGGTATCTTTTTGAGATTCTGCATGAAATGAATTTTGTTCAAATATTATCTCAGCCTTGACACAACTCTATCAGGACTCAACTGCCAAGATCTTGATCAATGGCATAGACCAGGGGTCGGCAACCTACGGCCTGGGGCCAGGTGCGGCCCCCCGAGGCTTCTGGACTGGCCCCCGCCAACCCCCGCCGCCCCCCTGCTACCAACGCTGCTGCCGCGCTGCCACCGTGCGTGTCCCGGCCACCATTTTGTTTTCCAAAATGGCGTCCGCGACCCGTTTGTATGTGTGCAGTACTCCTGCACATGCGCAAACGAGCCGCGGCCACCATTTTGGCAAACAAAATGGCGGCCGTGACTCGTTTGCGCATGTGCCGAGTACTGCACATGCCCAAACGAGTCACGGCCGCCATTTTGTTTGCCAAAATGGCGACTGTGACTCGCTCGCGCATGTGCAGTACTCTGGAAGTACTGCGCATGCGCGAGTGAGTGTGCGCGCGCATGCACAGTACTTCCGGAGTACTGCACATGTGCACGCGCACAAGTGAGCGCACCACCATTCCCCCCCCCCCAGCCTGGCGGAAGACCCCAGGACCAGTGGACTGGCCCTAGCTCTGTAAATCTTGCCGACCCCTGGCATAGACTCTCCCCAGATCAAATTGTACCATGGCACCAAACAAGGGTGCCCACTATCACTTCTTTTGTTTGCCTAATCCAGGGACCGGCAACCTCCGGCCCGAGGGCCAGTTAAGGCCCAGGTCCCTGGACTTACCGGCGCAGGCGGAAGGTTGCCGCTGCCACCGCGCGCCGCTGTGCGCACCACGACCACCATTTTGGAAATCAAAATGGCGGCCGTGACTCGTTTGCGCATGCACGCATGCGCACGCCGCCATTCCCCCCCCTCGGCCCAGCAGCAGGAGGGACTTCGTGGGACCGGCCCCAAGGTAAAAAAGGTTGCCTACCCCTGGCCTAATCCATAGAACTGCTAGCTAATCTAATTCAATTTAAACCTGACATCATGGGTGCCCAACCATGATTATAACCATAAAATTGGTTTATATGCAGATGATTTTTTTAAAGCCCCTGAGAGCTCTTTCCCAGTTCTAAAACATCTAGTTTGTCACTTATTCAGGCCTTAGAATTAACTTTCAAAAATCCTGTCTTATATGCATAAATGTACCTCATCTACAACAGGAGCATTGGCAGCAGCTGACTGGCTTGCAGTTATGCCCCTCAGGATTCCACTATTTAGGAATACTGATTACTAAAGATATTTCACAGCTAGTTCCTCATAATTATAATCCCCTCACTAAGTGATAAGTGAGCTTTATATGTGTTTTCAACTCAAATCCTAATCCTGTTCAAGCATTGTTGTTGTTGTTGATTTAGTATGCTTTATGGAACCGAAATAAATAAAAGTTAAAAGAAACAAACCTAGAGACTTGCTATAGCCTTGTGGTTGGAATTGTATGGACTTCCAGATGTTGTTGGATTTCGACAGCAGCAAGAGCCATAGAAATTTATTCTTTTTTCTGTTATATGTATATCCCTTTTTTCTTCCAAAGAAGAAAGCATTGCTCTCTACCTCCCTGCATGATTGAATGGAGCTATGTTTATAATTTTAACCATCACTCACTGTTTCAGATAGTTTTACCACCATAAAGACTGAGTGAGAATTCCAGTTGATAAGGAGTTTCCAGCAAAGGTGTTTGGTTTGTGTAACTGTTGGTAAAGAACTGATCTAGGGCCTTTGCAGACTGCCAGAAATAGTGCAGATTGAGTCCACTTTAGGGGTTAGGGTTAGGGAATCATGGGAACTATTTTATTGTGGCACCAGAGCTCTCTGACAGAGAAGGCTCAGTGTCTCAGAAAAAAACCAATTCCAATGATTCCCTAACCCTAACCCTTAAAGTGGACTCAATTTGCACTATTTCTGGCAGTCTGCAAAGGCGTAGCCATTGATAATCTGTTACATGGCAAATCACATTCTGTTACTGCATTAAAATACTTTCCTGGAGATAGGACTGTAATAGAGCTCATTGGGTGGGGCTGTTTATGCAAAGGAAGATTCTTTAGATAAGACTTAATTTTTTGTTGAGGTAGACACTAAATGATTAACAATGAATATTTACTTGGAAGTAAGTCACACTTTGTTAAGTGCATCTTGTGTCCTTTGATTAGGAATGCATTTTAAAACTTCTGATTTTGGTTGGGACAAATGTAAACTATAAACTGTAGTATTCCATTTTCCATATATTTATTTTTTAGATAAAGGCTGGGAATGGTACATCTGTGAAGGCTTTCAACATATACTCCAGAGGCAAGGTGAAGCTCTGCAGTCCTTAGGAGTTTCTTCACAGTTAAAGGTTCAGTATAATACTTTCCTTGTTTTAGAATATTATGAGGGTGCAAGCCTCTGGTTTTCGCACGTCCATACTTGCTCTTGCCTGCAAGGAGAAATGTAGAAGCAACATAGACAAATATGGGTAATCTTAATTGTGCCTTGCTGAAATAATCCAGCTTCAAGCCACTGTGTGGTTTGGTTGTCCCCATAGTTAAGGATAGCCACAGTTCAGGATTCAAATGCAATGCTGAGTTGCAGTTAATTTAAAACAGAAGTGGGAAATTCCCCTTATACTAAGGAATATAAACCAGGCTTTCTGGGAGGAAGCTGATGATCTTGATTCTTTTCACTCTGGGTGCATTTTTGGTTTTAAGCCTTGGTTCCTTTGGTTATGCTGAGAACTGGAATGGTGGGAGTGTGTCTCTGTTAGCCCTCTAGGATCTCTCATCAGCATTAAATGCATCAATCATGGTATCTTTTGGGAGCTCTTGACCTATATGGGATGTGGAGTAAACATTTTGTAATGTCTTATTTGGCTATGTTTTACTTTTATGACACCTAATCAACAGAAATCATAAACTTACTAAAGAAATAATTGGGTGCAAAAGCTTTAGAAGAAATTACAAGTCTGCTAGAAAATGAGAACACAGGGCATCAAGATGTAACCATTTTCATTTGTACAAACTAGTGCTCATGAAATATATCTTAAATAAGCCAATTCCTTTTTTTTTAGAACATTGACCATATATATGGAACCATTTATTAGAGAATTGCTGGACTCAAGCATTTCTTAGGACTGGTTTAGCAAATAGTCTGAGAACATGATTAATGTTTTTGTGTGGCATTTGTACTGTCTATTTTATGTGCAACCTCTGCTTTAAAGAATTATTTTCCAACTGAAATGGTGCAAATGAATAAAAATGTAAATCTTCGTTTATTTGTTTCTTTAATTTTTATCCACCTTTCTCCCAGCATGGGGTTCAAGGTGACATACAACAGTGTAAAAGCACAATAGAATTTTTTAAAAGTCTTACTACAGAAATTAAAACTTAATTAAACTGAACTCCTGTTTTAAAAAACACAAGTTAAAACAGCATTAAAAATGAAATAGAAACAATATACACACCCTGTAACATACTAAACATAACAAACCCTACAATATACTAATAATCAAATACTTCCTTAAATAAAAGATCTTTACGTGCCAGTAGAAAGGCAATAGGGAGGGAGGGAACTGGACCTGCCAGGGAAAGGAGTTCTACAACTTGGGAGCACCCACTGAGAAGGCTCTGCCATATCCTATCTGCCATATTGAGATAAAGCCTTCCCCTGCAGATCTTACAGCTCAGGCAGGCTCATTTAGGGTGATATGGCTTAGATTCAGAGATCTTTTGTGCCAGTGGAAAAACATTTCTGCTTGCACAAGGCAGATCACAATTTTTTCCCAATCTTTCTACAGCCTCTTGTGCCCCATCCATCCCTTCTCAGAGGAGCACCTTTGGATTGTGTTCATGCAAGGAGTGACAATAGGTAGTTATTGTTGTGTGCCTTCAAGTTGTTTCTGACTTATGGCGACCCTAAGGCAAACCTATCATGGGTTTTTCTTGCCAAAATTTGTTCAGAGGAAATTTGACATTGCCTTCCCCTAAGACTGAGAGACTGTGGCTTGCCCAAGGTCAACAAACCAGGAAGTACCAAGTACACAATTGTAGTTCCATCCCCCCCCCCCCATAGCTTTAACTGCAGCCATCAGACAGTTGAATATGTTATTTACATACAAATGCATTCTACAGGGTAGAGCCAGCATGCTGTAGTGGCTTGAGTATTAAAGGCACACAACACAACAACTCTACAGGGATGTCTCCCATATATTATCTTAGTAATCCTTTAAACACCCCTGTAGAGTTGTTGTGTTGTGTGCCTTTAATGCTCAAGCCACTACAGCATGCTGGCTCTACCCTCTAGAGTTGGCCATCATTATTGTTCCCCACACTTGAAGAGACAGTGCCTTGCTAGTGGCTGTTTAGCAAGTTCATAGATTCTCTATTAAATGCATATTGCTGCCTTGTAAGTGGTAGTTGGCTGAGGGCCAGTGTGGTGTAGTGGTTTGAGTGTTGGACTAGGACACTGAGAGACTAGGGTTCGAATCCAAGCCCGACCATGAAAGGCCATTGGGTGACCTTGGGCAAGTCACACTCTCTCAGCCTCAGAAGATGGCAACAGCAAACTCCTAAGAAGAAACCTGCCAAGAAAACCCTATGATAGGTTTGCCTCAGGGTTACCATAAGTTGGAAAGGACTTGAACGCATACAACAACAACAAATGATCTTTGTGAGGCTCATGCCTATAGAAGAGCTGCTTGGGCATTTATAGTGCTTTGGCTCTTTCTTTTTTTTTTAAACAAGCCTATATACATTTTTGTCTTCTTGCTTCCTTTTGTCTTTAACCTATAAAGATAGTGAATTCTTAAGGGAATGAACAGTCTTGGTGTATCCAGTTAACCCTTCTTGCTAACAGAACTACTTTTACGAACAGAATTAAAACGGGTTGATTGACCCTTCGTACAACAGCTCTTTGCCATTTCTGTTCCAAAAGATTGAGGATCTGTGTGGGAAGCTGAAGTGGGGAGCAGAGGAGAAGGAGGAGGAAGACCTGTTCTTGAATTCAAGTCTGCTTATGCAATGTTGAGTTTCATATGTGCTGACAGGGAAGACAGTATTACTGTATTAAATCTCTTTTGAATTGGGTCTGTGTATGGGAATAGAGCTGGGGAAATTTTGTAAGGATTAGATCATGGAGGAAAAATCGGGAATATAGTATCTGTATATTAAGAAGAAAATAGTGAAAACTAGGGTAATTGTGAAGCATTAATTCCTCATTCTTGTCATTTTTTTTGCCCTCATTCCTTTCTCATTCTCTGTGTCTTAGCTTTCCTGTAATTATTTTAAATTGTGAAAAGAAGTTCTAGTCTCAGTTTTTCAGATCCCATGATATACAATGGGATAGTAAATGATGTCTCTTGTCAAAGTTTGTTTTTTGGATATTTTTTTGGGGGGGGGATATTTTTAAGCTGTGAATGTTGAAATCCATGGATAAAGAATCCATTGATACGGAGGACTGACTGCGTGTTTTCTTGGCATGTAGTCATTGTAAAGATGTGTGGTAAGATGTCGAATTCCTCACCTGATTTGTAGCAAGGTGGTCTGAGTCTGCCTCTGTATATATCATGTCATCATCTTTGATATATCCTTTCCTACTGTCAGGACCACATTCCTCTGTTCATTGTACATGACAGATATGGTAGAATGTCACGGAGTGCATTGTCTTACTTCAGTTAGCCAAATCAGGCAAAGGCATGCTTCTTTGCTTGACTGGCTTATTCATAAATATGAGAACTTATATACAAAGATTGTTTAATTGTGTTGCTGTGTGCTTTCAAATTCATTTCTGATTTATGATGACACTAAGGCGAACCTGTCACGATGTTCTCCTGGCAAGATTTCTTTAGAAGGGGTTTGCCTTTGCCTACTTTGGAGGCTGTGAGAGTATGACTTGCCCAAGGTCACCCAGTGCGTTTCCATGGCCGAATAGGGATTTGAACCCTGTCTCCAGAGTCTTACTTGAATATTTAAACCACTACACCACACTTTTTCTTAACTGTATGCTTATATTTTATTAATATTCATACCGATTTTATATGCAGTAATATTTCAGTCAATATGCAGTATATTTAATACATTTTTCACATATTTTTTGAAAAAAAGCACATGCCTGTAATTAAATATTCAAAATCTAGGCTTATAAAATCAACACACCAAGAATCTTTAAAGTTTAATGAATGAAATGTATCTATATAACTTGTTTCAGAACAAAATTAATGAATCAGAAAACCATAATAGAGTTCCTAAAATGTGTGTAAGTGTAATGAATAAACAAATAAAAATATCTGACTAAATAACTTTTTTTTCTCACTCTTCTCAGGATAAAGTTCTGTATAATCTATGGCGAAGATACCTTCAGAAGAGCAAACTAGCATATTGTGACAAGCCTACCAGTAGTACTCCTGATCTTTTATCAGTAAGTGTTAAGTTCACAGTTAGTGAATAGTCATTTTTTCTGCACTGACAGGTTCCAAGAGCATTGATATCAAGAGTGGGCAGCCCCTATTTGATTTGAAAATATTTCTCCCCTTCCAATTCCTCCCAGGCCAACTAGTGGACATGGGACAAAAGTTTAAAAACCTTTATGGGTCCTGAGAAGCCCCCAGGGACCAGAAAGGTGTCCCTGGAGATTACATGCAACCTGCAAACTTCATGTTCCCCACCATTGCTATGTAAGTATGACATGATTGGCAGAACTCAGACCCCGTGAAAACGTACTAGTTATGCTGGGTCTCACAATTTCTACTGCTTTTCTGAATGTACTTTTATCATTCACAAATATAAAAGAGAAGGTCTAGCACAGTGATGGTGAACCTTTTTGGGGCTGCATGCCCCAAGTGAAAATTGTTCAAGCGCCGGGTAGCACCCGGTGCCAGGGGTGGAACTTCTTTCCAGGGGTGGGACTTCTGGAGTGGGACTTCTTCCCCTGCCTTTTCCCCAACCTTCAGCTGACTTCTGAGGGACAGCTAGAAGCCGGGAAAGGTCTGGTAGGAGGAGCAATGGGCGCACACCAATCATTCCTCTCTTCCCCCCAAGCTTTCCCGGCCTCCAACTGTCCTTCTGGAGGTAGTTGGGGGCTGGGAAAGGTCCAGGAGGAGGGGCAACAGGCATGTGAGAGACAGCTGAAGGCTAGGAAATGTATGAGAGGAGGAGCAACAGGCATGTGCGTGCCTGTTCTTCTTCCTCCCTGCCGTGCCGAGCGAAATGATGTCATGTGCCACTTTGTGGCATGTGTGCCATATGTTAACCATCGTGGATCTAGCATGTCTGTTTCCAGAGTGATACCTGTAATACCCAGTATATATTGTAGCATTTAAAAAACGTAACAATTATTGCATTAACTTTTCTAAGTACTTTTCCTTAGATGCAGCTGATGAAGTGAGGTTTGCTCTATGAAACTCATGTATGCTACAATGTAGTCTTTCTAGATTAAAACATGTAAACAGCGTACCTCAGTTTTCTGATAGAAAGCAGGCCCATCAGTGACAGTGAGTTATGTCTAGCATTTAAAACTTCCAACAGATGTGATATTCTGGCGAGAACACACTCGGATCATAACCCAATAAGTTTAAGATTAAAGATAATAGAAAGTGAGTATAATTGGAGACTACAGGATTATTTACTGGAAAATGAGAATGTAGTTGAAGAAGCAAAGAAAGCTTTGAAACAATATTTCAGTGAAAATATGCATAAAGAAGTGGGAATGGAGACGGTGTGGGACGCCGCAAAGGCAGTTATTAGAGGGTTTTTCATACAAAAACTTAAACAAATCCAAAAGAAAAGAAGGGAAAAAATGAGTAAAATAACAATGGAAATTAAGCGAGAGGAATCAGATTTAATTACGTGCTCTAATCAGGATAAGGAGAAAATTATACAAGAAATAAAAATCTTACAAAGACAATACTCCATAGAAAACACCGAAGAGATAATCAAAAGTATGAAAAAACTAAAAGCTAAGCAATTCCAGGGAGCAAATAAGGTAGGGAAATGGTTAGCTTGGAGGCTAAAAAAGGAGAGAGATAAGAATGTGATATCAAAAATTAGGAAAGATGGGAAAACCTTTACTGAACAGAAAAAAATTAAAGAAATCTTTTTTCAACACTTTAATAAGTTATTTAAGGATAAAGAACTGAAAAAAGAGGATATGGAAGAATATTTAAAGAGATGTAAATTACCCAGAATAGAAGAGGATTTTAGGCAACAATTAAATCAACCAATCACTAAAGAAGAAGTAGAAAAAGCTATAAGGAATCTTAAAAATAATAAGAGTCCAGGTCTCGATGGCTTTACTTCCAAATTCTATAAAACCTTTCAAGATGAAATAAAGGATCCTTTAACTCAAACTATGAATAACATTATAAAAAGAAATATGCCTAGAACATGGGAAGAGGCCAATGTATGTTTAATATTAAAGGAAGGAAAGAATAAGGAAGATATAAATAGTTACAGGCCTATTTCTCTTCTGAACGAAGATTATAAACTATTTGCAGGTATTCTATCAAATAGGCTTAAGAAAATTTTAGAGAAGATAATTTCTAAAGAACAATGTGGCTTCATTCCCAATAGGCAATTAAAAGAAAACATTAGACAAATTATCAACATAATAGAATACTATGAAGTTCATAATCAAAAACAAATGGCCTTAGTTCTATTGGATCTTGAGAAGGCCTTTGATAATTTGGACTGGAATTTAATGAAAATGATACTAAAACAGATAGGATTAGGGGTGGAGTTCCTTCAATGGATAAATGCAATATACAGAAAACAAACAGCGAAGATAATAATTAATGGTAACAGAACTAAAACAATAGAAATAAAAAAGGGAACACGACAAGGTTGTCCCCTTTCCCCACTTTTATTTGTGATTACGCTAGACATTTTTATCAGGCGTATAAATCAAGATTCAGAAATAAAGGGGGTGAATATAAAGGGCGATTGCTATAAAGTTCGAGCTTTTGCAGACGACATCGCAGTATCAATAGAAAATCCCACCACCTGTATATCATTTTTGTTAGATCACATTAAGGACTTTGAAAAAATCTCAGGGTTAAAGATAAATTTAGATAAAACAAATGTTATCACCAAGAATATGAGGAGAGAAGAAGAGATACAATTAAAGGATATGACAGGATTTAACATGACCAAAAAAGCAAGATATTTAGGAATTACAATAACAAATAAAAATGCAGACTTAATTTGGAATAATTATGTAAAAAAATGGGAGGAAGTAAAGAGGGAGATGAAAGAGTGGAAAAATCTGAAGTTGTCTCTCTTGGGAAGGATCGCGGCTGTTAAAATGAACTTAATTCCCAAGATATTATTTCTTTTTCGTACCATTCCTGTGATTAAAAATGACAAACTTTTTGTAGAGTGGCAAAAACAGATTTCAGAATACATTTGGGAGGGCAAGAAACCAGGAATCAAACAAAATTACATGCAGGATTCAACAAAGAGAGGTGGGCTAGCAGTTCCTAATGTGAAAATTTACTATGAAGCATGTACTCTAGAATGGTTAAGCACTTGGGTTAGATTAGAAGACAAGAAATTATTAAAATTAGAGGGTCATGATCTTAGATTTGGATACCATGCATATATGTTTTATGGTAAAGTCAAAGTACATGCTGCCTTTAAAAATAACTTTATAAGAGCTTCTATGTACAAAATATGGGATAAATATAAAAGATGGATCAGTCCAGATATCCCCCTCTGGTTATCCCCCCCATGAAGCATTGTTCAACACTGATGCACAAAAAAAAGAAAATTGGTTGAGGTATAAAGATGTATTGAAAAAAACGGGTAATGGATTTGCAATGAAACCTATAGAACAGATTAAAGATGAAGGCTTTAAGTGTAGCTGGTTTTTGTATTATCAAATGGAAGCTAGATTTAAAATGGACAAAAATACAAAGAAAATTACAGAAAATCTTTCGAAATTAGAAGAAATAATGTTGAAAGAGAAACCAGCCGCTTTATCAAGATTCTATAAGACATTATTGGATTACCAGATGGAAGGAGATCTAGTTAAAGAAAACATGATCAAATGGGCAAAAGACTGTAAAAAACCATTGGAGTTAAGACAATGGGAAATATCGTGGGGTCAAAGAATGAAATATACTGTAAGTCAGGATATAAAGGAAAATTTTGTTAAAATCATGTATAGATGGCACTTATCTCTGGAAAAACTATGTAGAATCTATGGTAATGGTCAAACCCTCTGTTGGAAATGTCAAAGGGAGAAAGGTACGTTTTTTCATTTATGGTGGAATTGTGTATATGCTGAAAATTTCTGGAAAATGATAGTTAAAGGAATTAAAGAAATTTTGGATATAGAGTTAAAGCATAAACCTGAAATTTTGCTCCTAAACATGTTGGAGGATGAGATAGAAAGAAGATTCAGCAAAATAATTTTTTATATGTTAACAGCTGCCAGATTAACGTACGCAAAATATTGGAAAAAAAAGAAAGACATTATGTTGGAAGAATGGATTCTTAAATTGTTAGAAATGTTGGAAATAGATATAATTTCGGAAGGACTAAGAGATAATTTAGCCATAAATGCTGAAGCTAAAGAAAAAAGGAAGCAGGATAGGAAGGTTTGGGAAAAACTGTATAGTTATATAAGGGGGAAATGGCCTAATATACAAGGTAAAATCTAACAAGGTACCTATGTAGGTAAGTCAGAATAAAAGAAAATGAATCAACTAAGATGGTAATATAATCAAGGAGAATAAATTAAGATTAGGGAAGGCAAAAGTGTTATAGGTGAAGTTGAAGAAAATCAGTTACTACTTACAAAGATAGACAACTAGAGTCAATAAAATAAACGGTAAGGGTTCAGACCAAGGAAGTCAGTTTTGTGTTGTCTAGTCTAGGGAATGTATGTAGAAACGGAGAATGGAAGGTATTTTAAGTTTAGGGGAGGGGGGAGGGAAGGGGATAACAGAGATGAATGTTATTGATTTATGTTATATGTTATGTTACATGTTATGTATGTGTACTTTATTTGTAATAAAAAAAAACTTCCAACAGATGTTGGTTATAACTTTTTTTGTTTATGCCTTTTGATAGTAAGTAAGTGGGATTCAATGGCTCAGTGGTTAAGGTGCTGATTCTGATGATTGCAAGATTGGCAATTTGGCAGTTCAAGGCCCAAGTGTTGTGTGATGGAGTGAGCTCCCATCACTAGTTCCAGCTTCTGCCAACCATAACAGCTTGAAAAAGTGCAAGTAGATAAATAGGTACCACTTTGGTGTGAAGGTAACAGCATTCTGTGCAGTCATGCTGGCCATATGATCACAGTGTCATCTTTGACAACATTGCCTCTTCAGCTTAGTAATGGGGAAGGGCATTGCCCCCTACAGTCAGACACAACTTGACAACCTTGTCAAAGGGGAAACCTTTACCTTTACCTTACTTTTTATATTTATTTTTGTTTATTTATTTCATTTATATGCTGCCTTTCTCTCAGAGTGGGACCCAAGGCAGCTTCCAAGAAGGATCAGCTAAATAATAATAATAATAATAATAATAATAATAATAATAATAATAATAATAATTTAAAAACAATTTCACATTATAAGATATGAAATTACTTAAGAACCATATTAAAGTTAATAAATGTAACACACATCCCAATAAGAACCTTCTCTGCTTACCCATTAAAAGCCTGTTTGAATAAAAATGCCTTTGTCTGCCAATGAAAGGAAAGCTGGGAGGGGGCCAGTCCAATCTCCCATGGAAGGGTGTTAAACAGGAGGGTGGGAACAGCCACAGAGAAGGCTCTTTCTAGTGTTCTCACCAAGGGAGCCTGTTATTGTGATGGGACTGAGAGAAAACCTTCCCCTGTAGATCATAAAAGTTCTGGCAAGTTCATATGGGGAGAGATGGCCTTTCAGATAGACCTAAGCTGTATAGGGCATTATATGTCATAACCAGCACTTTGAATTGTTCCCAGAAATTAACTGGTAGCCAGTGAAGCTGCTTTAACAAGGGAGTTATATATTCCCTATAACTGGCCCCAGGAACGGGTGCTGTTGGTGCACTAGTTTTAGCTGTGCAAATGCACACATTCCACTGCTGAAACCTAGGCATCAAGGCTCACAGTTGAATCCAGGAGAACAGGTGTTAACCCTGAGATTTCAGGGGGGAGTGTAACCCTATCCAGCATAGGAGGAGTCCCTATCTCCTGATCTGCCTTTCTACTGACCAGGAGCACCTCTGTCTTATCTGGATTAAGTTTCACTTCGTTTGTCTTCTTCCAGTCTATTACTGACAACAGATGTTGGTTTGGTATATGGTTCAAAAACATGTTTGGGGGCATTAAATCCAGCAGATGGAGCCAAATTCAAAAAACATATTCTGAAAATGCTGGCAAAATTACCAAAATGTGTTATGCTTAGTGGCTTAGTTCAAACAGAATTTTCTAGTCTTACGAAGAGCATTGGAGTAGAATTTAGAGTCATAGCCATGTTAATCTGGAATATCATTATGTAAAGGGGTCTTGTAGTACCTTTGAGACTAACTCTGTAGAAGCTGTACCTTAAGCTTTCGTAGACTTGGTCTACTTCCTCAGATGCAACAGAGCACTGGAGTTCACTTTGGTATTGAATGCATATAGGGGCATCACCAGGGGGTGCAGACTTCACTGAGTGACACTTCAGAGTGGGGTGTCACTCAGTGTACTAGTGGAAAGGGGTGCCTTCCTCATCTGGTGGCTCTGCTAGCTGGATTAGAAAGCAAGTCTCCTCTGCTGCCCAGCCACCAGTTCTGCCAAACCCAGAAAGGCAATGTCAGGAGCAGTCCACCTCCACCGCTGGCAACTGAAGAAAGAAGGGGGTGTTAAAAATGATCTGCACTAGGTGTCAAATATACTAGGTACACCACTGTATGCACACTGCCCACATGGAAAGTAGCATCTGATCTGGACCACTGTTGGGTTGGTGTGAAGCCAGAGTGTCCACCATCCACTCTTTTAACTCATGTTGGGCCCAGGTGGGCAGCAGCTTAATGGTAAATATTCTTTTATGTCACCCTCAATGAGAGGAGACAGGAAGAGAGCATTTGTAAGCTGTGTTATCGTTATCTGAACAATCTCAGTGATTTAGGCACAAAACTGTACATACCTGATTATCCTCACTGTGTACCTGCCAACAAAGTTACGACCCTGAAGGCAGTAGATTTCACTTACATTGATGATTCTTTTGACATGAGAGTTAATTGAGGTAGGAATAGAGCTAATTCATGTGATTGATGTTTCATATTGAATTGCTTTTAAAAAAAAATCATACTTCTCTCATCTAATCTATTTTGATGCATGATTATTACCGTATTTTTCGCCCTATAACATGCACTTTTTCTTCCCCAAAACGTGCGTGGGGAAGTTAGTGCGCCTTATAAGGCGAAGGGCCGAGGCCGCGGGGAGAAGGAGGGCTCCTTCCCCCCGCGACCTCAGTCTTTGAATGGGCTGGTGCTGGGATCGAAGCGATCCCAGCACCAGCCCATTGAAAGACTGAGGCCGCGGGGAGAAGGAGCCCTCCTTCCCCCGCGACCTCAGTCTTTGAATGGGCTGGTGCTGGGATCGAAGCGATCGATCCCAGCAATGGGCTGAAGCGATCCCAGCACCAGCCCATTGAAAGACTGAGGCTGCGGGGAGAAGGAGCCCTCCTTCCCCCCACGACTTCAGTCTTTGAATGGGCTGGTGCTGGGATCGAAGCGATCCCAGCACCAGCCCATTGAAAGACTGAGGCCGCGGGTAGAAGGAGCCCTTCGATCCCAGCACCAGCCCATTCGATCCCAGCACCATCCACTTCGATCCGCTTCGATCCCAGCACCAGCCCATTGAAAGACTGAGGTCGCGGGGGGAAGGAGGGCTCCTTCTCCCCGCGGCCTCAGTCTTTCAATGGGCTGGTGCTGGGATCGCTTCGATCCCAGCACCAGCCCATTGAAAGACTGAGGTCGCGGGGGGAAGGAGGGCTCTTTCTCCCCGCGGCCTCAGTCTTTCAATGGGCTGGTGCTGGGATCGCTTCGATCCCAGCACCAGCCCATTCAAAGACTGAGGTCGCGGGGGGGAAGGAGCCCTCCTTCCCCCCGCGACCTCAGTTCAATGGGCTGGTGCTGGGATCGGAGAAGTTCTCCGATCCCAGCACCAGCCCATTGAACAACCGGCCGCGGCTAAAGGGAGGAATCCTTTTTTCCTGGATTTTCTTCCTTTAAAATTGGGTGTGTCTTATATGCCGGAGCGCCTTATATGGCGAAAAATACGGTAATTCTTGAATGTTTATACTGTTAGGCAATATTTCTTTGGCAAATTAATGTTCAGAGATAATGCTAGTGCTTAACAAAGAGCAAGCTTCTTTTGAGAATTCAGCTTTAAGACATGGATTCCCAGTCTGTAGTTGGGAGTCTTATGCCACTGTTTTCATTTGTTTTCATACAGAGCACAGATACTGAAGTAGAGAGCGAGCTTGAAATTACTGAACATCTTGGCTTGGCTTCCCCAGCAGATATAGATGGTTTATCTAGCATTACAGCTGTTTCTTCTGCAAGCAGAACATCAGGTAGGACTAAATATATCTTGGGCAGCTGTATTTTCTAAAAATGTTATTAATATAGAGAGGAAAAACTTTAAGCCGTGGTGCTTTGGGTGATTAAAAGGCATATCTGACTGACATAGCAATCTTAGAAGGCATTGATCATAATAATTTAAAAATAAATGCTAGCTTTCTTGGACATATTGAAAATGTGGAAACCATGTTAGCTTTGTGTATCATTAGCAGCTGGATGGGTAACTATCTGGGAAAGGTAAACCTGACAAGAGTGATTTATGGTGCCTGATGACATCTGGAGGTGTGGTTTATTATATGTCTTTTGTGGAAGAGGTGAACATGTTTGTTGATTTTAATAAGGCTTTTTAAGAACTTTGTAATAATAATAATAATAATAATAATAATAATAATAATAATAATAAATTTTATTTATAGCCCGCCCCTCTGCTCAGCAATCGGGGCGGGTTACAGCATTTTAAAACATACAAAGTTAAAAACATTCCCTCATCCCGGAGTCCCCCACCCATCCCCTAAAACAAGATTAAACTATAGAGAAGATTAAAATACCGTAATACAATAAAACCAACAAAACAATAAGGCAGCCATGATACAAGGAGCACTAAGAACCATCTCCCCTAGAGCCAGGGGATTATTCTGGGAAGGCCTGCCGGAAGAGATCTGTCTTTACTGCTTTTTTAAAGGCAGCAAGCGTAGTAATGAAACGGATCTCGTCCGGCAGGCCATTCCACAGTCTAGGAGCAGTCGCAGAAAAGGCCCTCTGGGAGGTCTGAGACAGCCTAGTTTTTATTGGCTGTAGCAGATTCCTCCCAGAGGACCAGAGGGTGCGGGGGGGATCATACGGGTAGAGACGGTCCCTAAGATAAGATGGACCCAAGCCATGTAGGGCTTTAAAGGTTAAAACCAACACCTTGTACTGAGCCCGGAAACTAATTGGCAGCCAGTGGAGAGATTTAAGCACAAGAGTTATGTGCTCCCTCCTAGATGTTCCTGTAATTAACCTGGCTGCCATATTTTGGACCAGTTGTAGTTTCCGGGTTAGGCACAAGGGTAGCCCCATGTAGAGCACATTGCAGTAATCCAGACGTGAGGTTACCAGGGCATGTACCACAGTTTCCAGATCCCTCATGTCCAGATAAGGGCGCAGTTGGCGTATCAGCCGAAGTTGATAACAGGCACTCCTGCCCGCCGCATTCACCTGACTAGTCATGTGAAGCGATGAGTCTAGGAGCACCCCCAAGCTGCGAACACAGTCCTTAGAGGAGAGTGTGACTCCATCCAGGACTGGAGACTGTATTCCCAAATCTAAATTATTCAGAGAGCCCACATACTATTAATCAGTAGGATTAACAAATGATGTTTAATGAAGAGCATATGTAGGAACTGTTCTGTATTTCTGTTGTAATTCCTAGCAGCATCTTGTGCAGTGTGATCTCCCTTGCTTCTGCTGTGTACTTCGAATAAATTATCCACAGAACAACATGTGTCCTAAAATAGGCATATGTTGGTTTGTAGCAATGGGATGGATATTACATCTGATTCTTTGAACTTCTGAGCTGCAATTTTTCACCATATTACTTATGGCTGCTTCACATCAATTTCTGTAATAATTACACCTTATGAAATGCTTGAGGTTTTTAGACACTGACTGTTCTCCAAGCTGCCAGGTTGAAACTGTCCAATTGGTGCAGTATGTAGACATTGTTTGGGAAGCCTATTAAATTTGTAAATTGTTATGACATGTCTTAAATTGTATGTTATATTATGTTTAGTGCTGACTGTCTAATGTGCCCTGCACAATCTAGAACAAATAAAATGAAAAGTTGCTGTGTTAACATGATGGCTACAAATAGAACACAGGGATTATTGTGAATCAGGCTGAATTGGGAGTTAGCAATAGAGTTTCTGTCATCGTGATCTTGAGACACAGCCTATACATGAAAAAGGCAAAACTGATGATTGAAAGGATTAACTAAGGTTCATACTTCTTGCTCAGTGACTCACATGTGTGCAGTAGTCATTCAGAACAGCTCTTGTCCTTCCTCTAAACTTTTAGAAGCTGGGCCCTACTAGGCACTGTTTTTTAACAGCTATTCTTGGTCACTTCCTCTGGAGGCAGAAAAGGCAAAGTGATACTAAATGTGCTATTAATAGTTGTAACAAATCAAAGTTCATTTTGTGTTATACAAAATATGAATAGTGCATAATTAATACTAAATTTTGAAGAATGAAAATAGTGCTATTGGGACTTTGTAGTGGGGCTTTCATCTTAATTTCATGTCATTTTATTTTAACAGTGGCAACAGCTGGTGTAACATCTGTTGTTTGAAATCATTCATATTAGGACTTGAGTAAGCCACAAAATCAGGAGCACCATGGCTTAGTGACTAGCTGTTCTCAACCCTTTTATGCTTGGGGAACTCTTGAAATAATTTTCAAGTATCAGGGAACCCCCTACATAAAATATATTATTTCTTCAGCTCAGAAAAATGTTTTATTTTCCTCTACGATCATGATCTCTCCTGGAACCCCTAGTAATGACTTCTTGAAGAACCAGGGAACTCTGATTGAGAAACTCTGTAGAGACGAGGGAGACCCAATTTCACATCCCCTCTCAGCCATGAAGCTGTGACTGAGACAAAAACTGCCTCCTAGAACTGTTGCAAAGATAAAATGAGAAAAAGTGTAGCAACATGTATGCTTGCTTGTGCTCCTTGAAGATAGGAGGGGATACTGTTATAATAAACAGTCCTAAAAATAAATAACAATAGTCCACAAAAATGTCTTCTTTGTCCTTTTCTTCAGCATTTTGCCATCACATTTGCAAACTTAGTTTGCAACCACAAAGGTAGATATGTAAGTATTTGGTAGAGGTGCACACATGTAATGTTGTCAAGGATGTTGGCATTATGATAGTTTGATGGATATTCTTGAGCTATATGGATATTCTTGAGCTATATAAAAAATATCACCAACCTGATTTGTCTGCATCATCAGATCTGTCAAGAGACCTGGAGGAATAATAGCTGCTGATTTACTGTGCCTCTTTTTGTGCTATAGCCTCAGAAGAAAGAAGCAATTTTTACTCCCCCCTATTTGTGGTTCACTGTTTACACTCATGCCTCCGCATTCACTGGGGTGAGGGGCACAAGACCCCCGTGAATGTGAAAAAAAAATAACAAAAACACTACGTTTTTACCTGAGAGAACACCTCTCTAGGAATCTCTAGGTCTTCAGTGCAACTTTGTGCTCAACATCTGCCAGAATTGTGTTGGAGGAGCTACAAATGCCTAGTGGGGTGTTCTCATTAGGAATCTCTAGGTCAAGGGTAGGCACCCTTTTTGAGCTGGGGGCCGGGTTGCTGTCCCTCAGACAATTGGGGGCCGAAGCACCAAATATATATATATATATATTTTAAAATTAAAAAAAATGCATGCACACTCTCTCAACCCCAGAAAAGCCATGGCAAAACCCCTGCAGAGATTTTGCCAAGAAAACCCCAAGAACAAGTAATAACAACAATAATCAATATCATCATGGCAGGGGGCGGCGGCGGCGGCGGCGGCAGCAGGACCGGCCTGGGGCCGGTCCAAAGGCCTCGGGGGGCTGCATCCGGCCCTTAGGTTGCCTACCCCTGCTCTAGGTCCTTCAGTGCAACTTGTGGTTAAAGTTGACCATAGAGTTGTGCTGGAGGACCAAGATATTCCTAGAGAGAACATATTAATAAAATCCATGAATAATGAAATCCGCAAAAGTCAAAGCCGCAAATGTGGAGGGACAAGTGTATTTTTAATTAATTAAACTTTCCTGTTTCATTTGTATGTGTATCTGTATGAAGTGATCTGTTTTGCATTAAAAAACCCATGTATAAATTCTCCCTGGGTGGTCAGTGTTGTTTTTTTTAAGATGAATCATTTTTAATGATTTAATGTAGTACAAGCTTAACTTGCATAGAAGAGTTGTATTTTTATTAAAGCTACTTATGTATTTAATAATTGGTTTTAATCTTTGAAGATTACGTCAGTTCCTTTGTCATCCTCCTGGTTATGTTGAGAAATGAAATCTTTTGTAGAGATTTAATCTGCTGATCTGCTCACACAGACCTTTCTGAGCCAGCTCTAATTTGTGGTTTGGGGATTTTTCAGTCTACATTTCCCATCTGTCTAGCTAGTGAAAATGCCTCTATTGGTTTTAATTGAGATTAATTAATAATCTGAAATCAATAATCTGAAATCAACGACCCCAGTTCCAAACATACTGAAGTCTTCATTTCATAAGAGATTTAAGTCATTCTCCTGTGTTGTATAACTTAGCTCAGCTGCTTTAGTGTTTACTTCTCTTTCTCTACTTTGATAGACTGTTATCAGGATAACTGAGCTGCCACTTGGAGTATAACAACTATTCTAAAGCAGGAATAGAGAGAAAAAATAGTTTTATGCTTCCTAAACCTTTTCCACAGAAACATCAGCCTGGTCTGGATCAGTGGATGGTAGTTCATATTTACTAAAAAGCAAAAAAGGGAAGATGAGAATGTCCATGCCAATGACCCTGGCTTTTTGCTCTTTGGCATTGCTGTGGCTGAGAGAATCAATAACATTATCAGATCTCTTGAGGTAAGCAGAATGTCAATGAAGTATCTTGGTTTTAAAACTTACTTTCAGTTTTCCATTAAATTATAGTTGGCTCTCCGTTTTTGTGGGGGATCCATTCCAGACCCTCTCCTGCGAAAACGGAGACTCGCTAATATTCAAGCCCCATAGGCTTGAATGGGGCACGCCCCATTGATTTTAACTGACGTTGCCCCTCCGTGAATATTCAAAACCATGGACCTCAAGTCTGTGAGAACAGAGGGACAACTGTATAACCTTTTCTCCTTGGGATGTATTGTTTAAGACTTGCCACATTTTTATACGCGTTATGTATAAGTAGATTTAATTATTTACAATGGTAATAGACCATAGTGTTCACTTGGTGGCTTAAAATCACAGATAGAAACAACAAACAATACAACACTATAATTGAAACTCACACAATAGGTTAAAGGAAAGCATGCACTGTGTGAGTTTGTGAGGTGTATTGTCAGTGTGAGTCACTTCCAATGTATTGTAGTGTATAAAATGTTTCATGTGCAAAGGAGTCATTGTTTCCACAGAATTACATGTGTTCCACCTGAACATGGCCTAAAAACCAGAAGTTGTAATCAAATAAATTAAAATCACATAAAATACAATCAAATTAGACATACATGTCTCATTGTGCAGTGTTTATTGATCAGATGAATTTCGGTTCCTCCCTCTATGAAAGAGATTTTGATTTTCTGTGAATGGAGTAATCCTGTTCACAACCAGATCATGTCACTTCTGCTTACCTGCATCATGGGATTCTTTTTTTATCCTAGCATTGCCTGGGACAAAAAAACACCTCAGTGTCAAAAAATTAGTTTATTTGTTTGGATAGGGTTTTTTTGGGGGGGGGGTGTTGGTCACATATGTTTTTGTTTGTAGAACATAGTAAGTGGCTGAAATTTGGGGACATTGCTTACAACTTGGCAGCTTACAATATTGTGCATACCTACGCTCTAGATCTGTTTCTCTCTGCAACACAACATGCTGTGTGGAACTAAATGTTCTGTCTTAGCATGGGAAGGTTAAACTAACAACAGCAAAATTATGTTAGCGATTTCCAGTAATCTCAAAACATCCAGTGGAATAAAAGTATTTTAACTAGTCTATGAAAGGAAATTTGAGCAGAAGGTATACTGAAATCCTGGGAAAAGAGCCTTGTGCAGTGATACAGATCCTTCCTTTCTTCTTTCCTTTCTTCCCCCATAGGCTAGTAATGGATGGTCACATTCCTTACCTAAATGCTTATCAAGATTTCCCAGAAGAGATGAAGGTATATGGGGCTGACTTCAGGATCTTTCTTGTACAGGTGACTTTTAGTTATTCATCTTATATAAACATGTTTATACAGTATATTTAGGTTTACGATTAATTAAAATCGATATTCTTTACAGATTTTACGGGCAGTTATTTAGAAACCTTTCTCTGCCTACTACTTAGTTTAAAAAGTTATGTTTGATTCAATCATTTGTAAACATTTGCCAAAAACCAGAGGACAAGAACCTGGCTATGTAGCTTCATGTACAATTCTCTGCCATAATGGACCTTACTGATGATCCTCATTTTAAAGACCAGTTTGGAAGAAAGCCAGATATGTCATTTGAAGTCCAGTATTACATCCAAAGGCAGACAGAAGGAGAATATTTGCAAGAGGATATTTTCATTGTGGAAGAAATGGGGGTCCCACCTCTACTGGTGTAGCTTAATTTGTTTCCTATGTTGTATCTGGGTCAGCAGGGATCATCTTATGATTTTTATATGTTTGACTGTATTATATTTCAGTTTGTAAAGTGCATTCAATCCCAGTTGGGGGGGGGGGGGGAGGTAAGGTGCAAATAATGTTATTATTAACAATAGTAATTATCCAGGCTTTGATGCTCCTATCACCATGCCACTGGAAAGTAGGTGCTTCCTCCTTACTCTCACACTCACAGGGACCTCCACATCACTGGCTGCTCCAGCTGTAAATTGTAGCTAGATTAGGAATCATCAGTGACTTTGGCAAGGAATTCAACAACAGCAACTGTTTGTATTTTGAGACACTGTTTAGCAATCTCAGTGGTTAGGTACCAGGTAACACTTTGGTTGGAAAAGGCCAAGTGCCAGTGTATAATATCCATGACCAAACATCAGTAGTATAAACCCTCCACTCCTCAACCTTGTGAAATGCCTTTTATAGTCAACAGTATTCAGCTCTCCAGCAGCACCACTGCAGCCACTGCTTTCTAGGCCTATAAAGATTCTTGAAGTAGAAATAGAGAGGAAAAAGACTATAGTCCCATAAACTCTACTGCCATTACTCTTGTCACAGTACCAGTTTTCACACTTTTAGTGCACTTGCACTAAACACTTGCACTAGTGCACTTGCAAAAACAGACAGCAACCCTAAAGTGGGAGGTCTCTTGCTACTGTTTTTGTTCGTGTTTTTTACTCAAAGTGTGTTGCAGTGCATTGATGAGGTGATCAAAATCCTTGATGTTATTGTTGGTGTAAAGATAATTTCCAAAGAAAGAATTGCATTATGCTGACTGCACACTGGATTATGGGGCAGGGACCCTTGTAGAGATTCTGTATGTCTTAGAAGTCTCCTTGTAAAACCGATTAGATTAACAGGTACAAGAGATGGGTATTCTCAATGGTGGCCCGAGTCTGGAACATGATTTCCAGAGTGCTTGGGAAACTTTTTTGCAGTCAACTTAAGTGTATTGTTTCTGATTTGAAATTGTGTTAGGCTTATGGTGGTATGCTGCTGGGCTATGAATGGTTCTAGGCTGCTGTTTTAAATGCTTATTTTATTGAAAAATGATACTGTATTTTATTGTGGTGTGAGGGCATTGTGCTAAAAAGTGTCCTGGAAATATTTAAACTAGGGGTGAACGAGTTGTGGCCAGTCGGCCATGTACAGCCTTCATGCAGAGGCCAGTGGGAGCCCCGTCCAACCCATTTTTTTCAGTGAACAAATAAAAGAACCAGCTGTTGTTGGCATGGATGAAGAGCAAGTCTTTGAACTTTAAGTCGTGTGACACATATCAAAAGATGAAGATTTTAATTTTAATTTTAAAAGATTTTAATTTTAATGTAATGTGGCATTTTAATTTGATTGTGGTTTAATTCTATTTTAAGGGGATGGAAGGGTGGGATTATGGGGTGAGGGATTGATTTTTAACTCTGTTTTGTTTTAAATTGTTGTACCTCGCTCCAATTGCCACGCAGAGGGGCGGGTTATAAATAAAAATTATTGTTATTATTATTATTATTATTATGAAGATAACCTGTCGGTAACCTCCAAACAAGGATTTTTAGTTACAAAGGTCCAAAACACACTGCAGAAATAATCCAATTTGAGAGTGCTTTAATTGACCTGGCTCAGTGCTAGGCAATCCTGGGAACTGTAGTTTATTGTGGTACCAGAGCTCTCTGACAGAGAAGGCTAAATGTCTCACAAAACTATAGTTTCCAGAATTCCCTAGCATTAAGCCTGGGCAGTTAAAGTGGTCTCAAACTAGATTATTTCTGGAGTGTGTTTTGGACCAAAGAAACTCTTTCATTATTTCTTTAAAAATGTATGTTACAAAAATATTAACTGCTTATCCATCAAATAAGTACCATTTAAAAATACATTGGAATGTTATATGAATTATTCCACAGATGATATATTTAGAGATAACAATGGAATGGACAAAATGATTTTTTAAAATTGTAGCCTCTCCCATCCCCCCACATACCAACCCATTGTAAAAAAATTAAAAATTAAAAATTAACCATTTCCTCTTTCACCTTGCAGGAGTGATGTTTCCACAGCCAGGGTGATTTGTGCCTTGGAGAACCATGCTCTGTCTTGTAGTGCTAGCACTCAGAGCAGAGGGTACTGCCAAATGGCACACTGATGATGACACCGTTCTTGCTTTTAAGCAAGCTGTTCTCTTTGAGGGGGAAAAAACACATAAGCAACAATTATTACCTCTGTGTATGCAATAATAAATTAGTGACTAGGCATTCTATATAGATGGGTGGAGTGATGTTGAAGTTGCTCCAGGTTAGTAACATTTATTCTGTGTTCATATAATTAAACTCATGTGCCCCTTAGAATCACCCTCCCTGCCTTCATTTTGCCATTGCCTACTATTTCTCAGATATTAGTGGGAGACATTAAGTTTGCTACAGTCACTTCTATTGCAGACAGCTTTTCTCATAGGCTAAATAAAGAAAGTAAGGGCCTTTGCAGACTGCCAGAAATAGTGCAAATTGAGTCCACTTTAACTGACCTGACTCAGTGCTAGGGAATCATGGGAACTATAATTTATTATATCACCAGAGCTCTCTGACAGAGAAGGCTCAATGTCTCAGAAAAAAATACAGTTCCCATGATTCCCTAGCACTGAGCCAGGGCAGTTAAAGTGGACTCCATTTGCACTATTTCTAGCAGTCTGCAAAGCCCTAAGTACCATATATACACATCTGTAAGTCGATCTCATGCATATGTTGAGAGCAGGCTTTGGATAAATGGAGAGTAAAATATAGGGGCGTGTAACAAAGGATCTAAAGGATCAAACAAACTTTAAAAATTCCAGCCGGTATCACTGTTTGTGCTCACACTAAAGGCTGGATGAGAGAACAGTGGTATGTCAGTCCATCCAGGACAGATTACGCTCTTGTCTTTCACCAGGAGATGGTTCCCTTTTTTTGAGAGATAGAGAGAGAGAGTTAAAGTACAATCCTTACATTGACTTGTTGATAAGTCAACTCAGGTCTTTTGAGTCAATTTTTTAAGTAAAATTTCTAGACTTATACATGAGTATATACAGTAACTGATCTGTACTATCCCACCACATCCCCAAATACATTGCCTCTTAAGGGGATTCTGCCAACAGTACCTGCAGTATGCTTTCCTTTATCTTTTGTCTTCTTGAAGATCTTAACCCCACCTCTAACCATGTTTTAGATCATTTCCTGCTCTCACAGCTAGTATTGTAAAAACATAGTACCCTGGAAGATGTGATAGTACCATGGGAGGACTTGCCAACCAAATTTTCTGACTCTGTGTCTTTTGGCAACAGTCAAGGAGAATAAACCCACATTTGTGATAGAAAGTGATGTTGTTTAGCATGTAACTGGGAATTGGCACCTTCATCATCCTGATTAACTTTTTTTCTCAATTCACTTTTGGAACATAATTTTTGACAGTTGTGCATACGTTCTGCAAGCCTCCTTACATTTATAGGGTGGGAAGATGCTTCAAGCAATCTACAACTATTGTTCAGATTAGAAGATCAAACCAAATCTTAGGGATAACTACCTGTGGTTCATTAGTGTCATATATCATTACATTATATATCGAAAGGAGCTCAAATTTTAGTATATTAGTTTGACATATTCTCTGTGTTATGTTGTGTACCTTCAAGTTGTTTCCGACTTATGGCAACCCTAAGAACCTATCATGGGGTTTTCTTAGCATGATTTGCTCAGAGAAGGTTTGCCATTGCCTTCTCCTAAGGCTGAGAGCATGTGACTTGCCCAAGGTGACCCAGTGGGTTTCATGGCCAAGCTGGGAATTGAACCTTGGTCTCCAGAGTCGTAGTCCAGTACTCAAACCACTACACCATGTTGCCTCCAACATATGTCTGTGTTGATTAGACATATTCAGCTCTAAATTTTGGCTAACACAGTTTGGCTTCTGTTTATTTTATGTTTACTAGCCCAAACAGCATTTAAGGCTATTTCTACTTTTGATAATATACAGGGTATATCATCCAGTTTTCCCAACCCTGTGTCCTCCAACTGAGAATTGAAATAGCCTGAAAGTATTCATTATATTACAAATTAACTAAATGCTTAGTATTCATTCATCTCAGTGTTTCTCATGCATATCATGTATTGAAAATAATTTCCACCGTCCATGTTTGCACCTTAAGCTGCTTCAGCTGTAGGCTGGAAGCTGTACAGTAAAAGATTAAAAGCATTTGATATCACTTCCTTAAATGTTCTTAAGTTGCTCCTGTTTGGAAATTGAACAATTGAGACAGCATGATAATTAGCTGTCATTTCAGAGTGCCTCACCCTTTCATTTCTGATGATAAACCCTTCCTTGGTGGCATTCAGTTTTGACTATCTCACCGAAGAAAAGAAAAATCTTCTCACTAGATGCTTTGGGAAGAATCTACAAGATTGGAAGGCTATTCCATACATTAGGTTGCAGGGTTTTTTGTCCCAGATTTTGTTTAAAAATCTGTAGAAGTATATCTACAATTTAGGCATTCTACAGTATTGTCACCAACATAGGTGTAAAGAATTTTCCCCAAATTTCATCCACTTCTATATACAGTGGGTATTTTCCCTATAAACAACAACAAAATAGCTGGAGAAAATGTCCCAGCAAATCTCTTGACTTTTGCCATTGTCTTGTTCCAGGGGGAAAAAAACGGGAGAGACAAATATGCCTCATGCCATTTTACAATCAACTATGAAGAGGTGAAGCAGAAGTGCTGTGCTCTGGTTGTCAATGAGTTTGTTCCATTTAGGACAAATTCAAATTTCTTCAATTGGAGGGAAACTGGAATTTACTGAGATCAGGAAATTCCCGCTACATTAGAATTACATATTTTAAGACACAGTAAGATACATTATTGTTTGTTGGTGTTGTATGCCTCCAAGTCATTTTTGACTTATGGTGACTCTAATTCTGTACAATATAATGAACAGATCTTGTCAAGAAAACCCCATTATAGGTTCATCTTACGGTTGCCATAGGTTGGAATGACTTGAAGGCACACAACAACAACAATAACAGAGTTATCCAAGAAAACCCTGTGATTTGGTTTGCCTTAGGGTCACCCTAAGATGGAAATGACTTGAAGGCTCACAACAGTAATGAACTACGTTAAATTTCATGTTGAAATCCATGTTGGGTTTAAATTTAATCTATTTTTAATTAGAATAACCTTGAAAAATGGACACTAGAAAAACACACTGGATTCATCTGTGGGTAAGCTGGGGTGGTTGTGCATCACGTCCTGATGTTGTGCTTTCCCATCCTGTCTCTTGCAACCAGTTGTCCTCCAAAGATGGAAACTGTGTTGACCTTAAAAGCTTCTCCCCTTGGTCCATGACTGCTGCATATGGTTCTCCACTTTAGTCCACATTCCCTTACTTGTTCAAATTCACAAGTAGGCCTTTATTTCAAGCAGGACTTTGGCTGAGGGAATATTTTGAACTGTAGTCATGGCGTAATGGTTTGAGTGTTGGACTATAACTCAGGGTTCGATTCCCAGCTCAGCCATGAAACCCACTGGGTGACCTCAGAGTGTGGCGGAGTCTCCTTCTTTGAAAGTCTTTAAACAGAGGCTGAATGGCCATCTGTCAGGGGGGCTTTGATTCTGTATTCCTCTATGGCAGGGGTAGGCAACCTTTCCCCTTTAAGGGCCGAGGGACTTCAGCTCCCAGAAGCCTCAGCCATGTTGGCCAATAGTCCCATGTTGGCCAATAGTTCCTGGGATTCTGGGAGCTGAAGTCCCTCAAAGGGGAAAGGTTGCCTACCCCTGCTCTATGGTAAGGGTTGGAGTGGATGGCCCTTGGGGTCTTTTCCAACTCTACGATTCCATGATTCTAAGTCACACTCTCTCTGGCTCAGGGGAGGGCAATGGCAAACTTCCTCTGAACAAATCTTGCCAAGAAAACGCCATGATAGGACCACCTTAGGGTCTCCATAGGTCGGAGATGACTTGAAGGCACACAATACACACAAACACCTAGTAGCCCAGGTTGGCTTCTCAGAATATACTATCATCTCCCTCTTCATGACTGGGCCACTACTCTGTAGTTCACTGCTCAGTTTTGCCTCCTCCATTCTTTGGTCTCATTCAGCTCAAGCCATATTTTGTATTCCTGATATTTAAGAGACATCCCCCCCCTCCCAATAAGTTTCTCTCCATGTCCCCTCAAAGTCAAAATAAATCTAGCAAATCTAGGAATCGGTTTTGTAAAAGCTGATTATCTGTATCATGGTTACCTTCCGGTTTATACTGTAGTCATGTCACAACCTAATTGCACATCACTTATTATTTTGTAGCTGGGCAGAGAATTGCGTGAACACTGTATATGATGTACAGCCAAGTAGTGTATTTTAGAGTCAGGGTTTTTAAAAAATTATCTTATGTTTTCTCAGTAATATGCTGCTGCTTACTTTCATTTGTCCCAAATTGTAATACAACTAAAAGATGCATGAGTTTTTGACCAGTCCTAGTTGCTTGTCATTTCCATATGAAGTATGTAAGGCAAAGAACTTGAGTTCTTATTTTCTTCCTTTGCTGCCTCAAACAGCAACCTCCCTGTCTGGTCTGTCATTTGTGGGCTTGAACCTCTTCTGTTCACTCACATTTTTAAAAATATCTACCAGGGATAATGAAATTAGCAGGTGGACCTGTAGCATTTTATTTTTCTCTCTTTGGAAACCGCTTCAGAAATGACAGTAAGCAAGGGTGAGGCTCTTTAAAAAGAGCTGAGGAGGAAGTTCATTTCTGACATTTATTGTAATCAGGTCTATCACAGGAGTTTGCTGTTGTGTAACAGAAACTCTGGCTTGCCCTTACCTGCTGAAGCATTGCTTAACAGAGAAGGAAAATGGGCTTACTGAAATGTTGGTCAAATTCAAACTAAATATGTCTTTTAAAAATATTTTGTATGGGAAATGAGTGAGAGAGAAATGCTGGGTTAGAGTGTCAAAACAGTTGTGGCTCCATATGCTCTGTGGATACATATTTCTAGTTGAATAATATTGTTCTGAACTCCCTCATATGGGATGACTTCTCTGTTCTGCCAAGGAATTGAATTCATGTTAAAATATTTATCCCTGGTAGAACAGAATTCATATGTCATTCTGTGGAAAATGTAGAACTGTTTTGTTTTTGTTTTTGTTTAAAAAAGATACTGTATACCAGTTTTTGCATACAGACTGAATTTTGTAAATTACATTGGGCCCTTGGTATCCGTTGGGGTTTGGTTCCAGGACCCGTCGTGGATACAAAAATCTGTGGATGCTCAAGTCCCATTATATACATATACATTATATACGTAGTAAAATGGTGCATTTTGGAATTTATTTTTTTGGAATATTTTCAAGCCATGGATATGGAGGGCTAACTGTACTCTGTGGGAAACTGTATACATATGAGAGGAGAATATGATCACACTTTGAATTGAACTTGATGGTCTGTTGGTGTCTTCCAGCTCTTGGTATTCATGAAGCATGTTAATCAAGGTGTATTATCTATTCCAAGCTGAAATAAAAGTGGATAAGGAGAGGAGAGGGCAGATCTTAGCCACTAAGTCCTACTGTGCAGCATCATTGAGCTGCTGCCCCAGAACCAACCTTTTAAAATATATTTTTCTTTTTCTTCAGCTAAACTTAGGCCTGTATAGCTGATACTTTGTTTCTTCAAGGATTTTTATTTTACTGATACTGTCCATCTTGATTATTTCTGGTATTGTGGGAATCTTGGAATTTTTCGTTGTTAGCATCTTGTTGGCTGTTAAATTATTTATGAATTGTTTGTTCCTTGGAACAAGTCAGGATATTAAGCAGCCTTCTGAGTTAAAGCTGTAGGCGTTTCACCCACATATTTGTTCTTTTTTGCCATTTGTTATCCTTTAGTAATCCAAGGCACACCCTCTCTCGTTACATCACTAAGAACGTATGCTTCACAGGTATTAGGATTAGAAGTTTTGCATCACTTCTCCGTATTTCCTAAATGTGCTCTACCTCCTCTGTATAATTTTTTTCACTGTTGAGATGAAAGTGGGATGGATATGCTACAAGCTTGTTTTTCTTTTTAAAAAATAGTTATTGAAATTACTAGTGACTGTGGTGGTGACGATTGTCCAAGCAGTGTGACTTCCCCTTGCCCTTTTCATTTCTGCAGCCCTCTGCATATACAGTTGTCCCTCCACATTAGCTGGGGCTAGGGGTGAAGGACCCCCATGAATGTGGGAAAACCACAAATAAAAACAACAACAACACGATTCTTTTTACTTCAGACACTACATCTCTAGGAATCTCCAGGTCCTCCTGTGCAACTCTATGGTCAACATCTGCCAGAGGTTGATCATAAAATCATGCTGGAGAACCTACAAATGCCTAGAGAAGTGTTTTCTCTTGAAACTTGTAGGTTCTCCAGCACAACTCTATGGTCAACTTCTGGCAGACTTGCGCTGGAGGACCTAGAGTTTCCTAGAGAAACATATTAATCAAAACTGCAAATAATCAAATCCATAAAAGTTGAAACCACAAATGGGGAGGGGCAACTGTATTTCAGATCTCTGAGTCTCTGAAACAGATTTGTAGGGCATGCAGTGGAGGGGGTAGAGTTTGCTTGTAGTACCTGGATTCACATGTGTGCTAGTAGTTTACTAGTAGTTTATGTTCATGGACAGATGGACAGCACTGGATGCAACTCTTCAGAACAGCACAGGGTTATCTAGTCCCCCTCTTGGAAGGAAAGATGTCCAATATTAATTAGCATATGATGATACAGGTTGAGTCTCCCCTATCCAAAATGCTTGCAACCAGAGGTGTTTTGGATTTCAGATTTTTAATTTATTTTTATTTCATTTTTTGAATACCTGTATTTGCATATATGCACATGATGAGATGAGACCCAGTGTGGTCTAGTGGTTTGAGCAGTGGACTATAATTCTGAAGACCAGGGTTCAATTCCCCACTTGGCCTTGGAAACCCACTGGATGAGTCGCAAACTCTCAGCCCCAGAAAACCCCATGATAGGTTCATCTTAGGGTCATCATAAGTTGGACACAACTTTAAGGCACACAACAACAAAAACATAATGAGATATCTTGGAGATGGGACCCAAGTCAAAACCCAAAATTTATTTACGGTATGTTTTGTATAGTCCTTATACACATAGTTGGAAACAATTTTACACAATATTTTAAATAATTTTATGCATGAAACCAAGTTTGTGTACATTGAACTACCAAAAAGCAAAGGTGTCGCTATCTCAGCCACCCATGAAAAAAGTTTTGAATTTTGGAATAGTTTGGATTTCAGAATTCCTGATAAGGGAGACTCAACCTGTACATTACAGTTGCCCCTCTATTTTCGCGGACTTCAAGTCCCTCATCTGTTTGTGGGCAGTGAATGGAGGGGGACAAAATGGAGCGTGTGTCTGCGGCATGCGCCTGCGTGCCCCTGCAGATGTGCGCCTCCATTCAAACCAATGGGGCTTAAATATCCACAGTTTTCCGTTTTCATGGGGGGGTTGTGTCCAGAATGGATCCCCCACGAGAATGGAGGGGCAACTGTATTTGTTTTTGGCATGTTGCTCTTATCTTTTTTTGGGGGGGAGGGGTATTACAGAAAAAATGGAGCCCTAAAGTATATAATATTGATGATATTTCTAATATAATTCATCTTTTTGTGAACATCTTGTTAGGAATATAAAACAAGATTAAAAAATAAATAAATACAAGCCTTGTAATACCAGTGAATAATATTCTTCTGGACAAAATTATATTTAAGGTGTGTCCTACTTCTGGTTTTCCCCCCCCTAGTGGGTTGTAGATGGTATGATAGAACTATAGTTGTTTGGGTGTGCACCCCATTTATCTTCTTTCGTTGTCATTGCTGACCAACTAAGTTTTTGAAGCACTACAAAAATCTGTTTTTGTCAGACCTGTTTGACTAGAGTCATTAGTAGGAAAGGGGGGGAAAAGTGAATGCATACCAAAGGTAGCAGTGGCTGTCTTGCTTATTTCATGGACAAAGTGTGAGGAGATGAAAAGTAAGATATATGCCTCTTTTTGCTTGTAACTCACATTTCTGCACTAGGTTACATACATATCCTGTTCCCAAAATAGACTTATGCACCAAATGTAAAACATTTCCAAAAAGGAGCTATAACATTCAGTAAAGGATAGCTTGGTCAGTATCATCCATGCTCTAGTAATACTCAGGTTAATTTATAGCAATGTGTTGTATACGAAGCCTCTTTGAAAGACTATTTGGAAACTGCTGTTGGTCCAAATACTGCTGTTATACTGTTAACTGAAACCAGGTGAATGGAATGGATCTTGCCAGTTTTAAAGAAATTCACTGGCTGCCATTCATTTTCTAAGCACAGTTCAAAATCCTTCTCCTCTATAAAGTCCTAGGTGGCCGGGAGTTTCTGGACCAGAGTTCTCCATAAGAACCAGTTGCTAAGAAGAGTGTCTGAAGGCCTAAGCAGACAGGCAGAAATAGTGCACATTAAATTGAGGCACTGCCCTGGCTCAGTGCTAGGGAATCATGGGAACTGTATTTTTTTCTGGGACATTGAGCCTTTTCTGTCAGAGAGCTCTGGTGCCACAATAAATTACAGTTCCCATGATTCCCTAGCACTGAGCCAGGGCAGTGCCTCAATTTAATGTGCACTATTTCTGGCAGTCTGCTTAGGCCCTGAGACTGTTCTTCAGTACTCCAGTCATAGATCAGATTATTTGTAACAGAGGGAAATACATTAGATGCTAAACTCAAGTATTCTACTGAATTAACCAGGGTTTAAAAATGCCTACATGTGGATACCAATGCCTTGCTGCTTTTAAACAGAGCTTAGCCACTGGCCATGGTCACTGGGAGACTCTGGGGGTTGTAACCCAAAAACTAACTTGTCCAAGCTTTTACTATTTTATACTTGAACTTTTTCTAAGATGGTCATAGGGCCTATGCAGACTGCCAGAAATAGTGTAAATTGAGTCCACTTTAAGGGTTAGGGCTAGTGCATGGGAATCATGGGAATTGTTGTTGTTTTTCTGAAACATTGAGCCCTCTCTGTCAGAGAGCTCTGGTGCCACTATAAAATACAGTTCCCATGATTCCCTAACCCTAACCCTTAAAGTGGACTCAATTTGCACTATTTCTGGCAGTCTACAAAGGCCCATAGATTGTATTTTTGCATTTAAAAGCATTCTTAACTTTTTAAGCTGCCTTTGGAAGCTTTTAAACTGAAAGGCAAGGTAGAAATCTTTCACCTGCTATTATAACCATGATTTGCTCCCTGCTTTACAAATCTCAATGTAGGAATTGACAGAGAGAACTTTTCAAAAGAACTTGAAATGTTAAAAGAAAATACCTTGTTATAAAGAGGCCATATGCTTGAAAGAGAAACACAGCTGTTTTTAAAAGTTAAAGGAGTATTGAAAATTAGCCTCTTTCCTTGGGCAAGTAGCCCTCTGAAGATGCCAGCCACAGATGCAAGCAAAACATCAGAAATATATTCTTCCAGAACTCGGCTACATAGCCTGGAAAACCCACAGAAAACTATAGTTTTAGATTGTTTTAAAAAGTTCTTAGAGTATTTTTTCATCTTTGTATTGTTTTAAATTTTTTACCTGGTGAAATAGAAATACTTTAAATAAATAGATGGTGATAATTACAGTAGGTCCTTGGTATCTGCTGGGCTTTTGTTCCTGGACCTCCCCATGGAAACCAAAATCTGTGGATGCTCAAATCCCATTAAACATAATGGCGGGGTGAAATGGTGTCCATTATCTAAGGGGGGTTGCAGACTGCCAGAAATAGTGCAAATTGAGTCCACTTTTAGGGTTAGGGTTAGGGTTAGGGAATCATGGGAACTGTATTTTATTGTGGCACCAGAGCTCTCTGACAGAGAAGGCTCAATGTCTCAGAAAAAAAACAATTCCCATGACTCCCTAGCACTAGCACTAACCCTAACCCTAAAAGTGGACTTAATTTGCGCTATTTCTGGCAGTCTGCAACCCCCCTAAAAGAGCAAAATCTAACTTTGCTTTTTGGAATTTATATCTTTTTTGAATATTTTCAAGCCGTAGATGGTTGCATCCGCGGATAAAGAATCCATGGATATGGATATATTTTTAAAAACATTGTCACCATTTTATCAGTATTGAGACAGCATTAAAATATAGAAGTTAGATGCAATCCACTCCTTCCTATTCCTACTCGGATGGAAAGGTGTTTCAAGAAATAGATGTTTAAAGAAAGCTTTGTAAGTCACATTGAGATTGTGAGATTTTTGTGCCGTCAGACTGATAGGGGATGGGCTTTTAAATGCTGTGACTCAGATTTTAAAGTTTGTATAGAGTTTTTAATACATTTTGATTTTGATATTTTAATGTGTAATGTTTTTCACTTTATAAATAGTTTAATTCTTATATTTATACTTTTTAATTCTTTTGTATTGTTTTTAATTTGCATTGTTTTAAAATTTGTTGTTGTCCACCTTCTGTCTATATCAGGGGTAGGCAACCTTTTTAAGCCGGGGGCCGGTCCCGCAAAGTCCTCCCCTCCGCTGGGCCGAGGGGCATGTCGCGGCTGCCATTTTGATTTCCAAAATGGCAGCCGCTACGCGTTTGCGTATGCGCAGGAGTACTGCGCATGCGCAAACGAGTCGTGGCCGCCATTTTGGAGAACTTGCAGCTGCCATTTTGATTTCTAAAATGGCGGCCGCAACTCGTTTGCGCATGCGCAGCACTCCTGCGCACGCACAAACGCGTTGCAGCCGCCATTTTGGAAATCAAAATGGCAGCCGCGGCACGTGCGGCCGCACAGTGGCCAAAATGCACGGTGGTGCATGGCGGCGGTCCGCCTGGGCCGGTAAGTACGGGGACCTGGGTCTTAACTGGCCTGCGGGCCGTAGGTTGCCGGCCGCTGGTCTATATATTGGAGGGAAAGATGGGCTATAAATAAATAAATAAATAAATAAATAAATAAATAAAATACACATAGAATTATATCTTTGAAGACTATTGGAATTGCACAGAATGTTTGTGAAGAAACCCTCAGAGTTCAGGAAGCCATCAGAAAATAAGTTAAATTCCAAAAGCACAGTAGTATGCTCAGTCTCAAAAATAAACTGTATCTTATTGAAAAGGCCTGTGTATAGTGTCATACAAGTTTGGTTTTGCATAGGGTTGCATCCTACTTCATAATCACCAGATCAACAAGCTGGGCATAAAAGGGATATAAATGATAGTAGGCCAAAGTGAAATACAAAACAGAGGAATAATTAAGAAAGGGATTTAAATCTGATTTGTACAGTTGGCCCTTCATTTTTGTGGGGGAGCCTTTCCAGACCGCCCCTCAAAAACGGAGACTCGCCAGTATTCAAGCCCTATAGGTTTGAATGGGGCATGTTTGCGCACCTGCGGGTATGCACCCCATTGATTTAAATGGAGGTCGCCTCTCTGTGAATATGCAAAACCGCGGACATCAAGTCCACAAAAACAGAGGGGCAACTGTACTATTACAAGCGCCAGTCTATGTAATATTGAGCAACAATGTCATTTGCTTCATGTACCAATTTGGCTATTAATTCTGCATGTGGCATAATCATCAGCAGCATTGTCATTTCTCTTACATAAGTGGCAACTGGCTGCACTGATATTGTTGTGTCACAAATTTCTATTTATTTGGTACATATTGTATGGTATGGTATTCATACATTTAAAAATGGCTTTTTATTAGATACTAGACCTGTTGGTTCATGTGGTGATGAGTTCTGTTGCTGTTTCACATGCTTGAATTATCTGTGTGTGCGGGTGTGTATAATGCCCTGAAATGTGGCACCTTTGTAGCCTGTGCATGGCTAAAAAAAATCTTAAAATAGGACACTGGTGCACTTCTCCCTTAAAATAGATGGTTCCAGAATAGTTAAGTTGTTCCTGAACTAATTAGAATGATGAAATTTGCTTTGATCATTTGTAAAGTTGGATGTATTTCATAAATCTCACTGAAATGGTAAATGGTAAACTTAGTGTTCCTCAGCCTCCACCAAACATTTATGGTTGCGTCATAAAACTGAAAATTGGTACAAATGTAGCACAAACTTACTAGAAAAGTCCAAAAATTGGACATCTATGACTTTTAACAGTTAAAAGTTGGGGATCAAAGATACTGAGACAGATACTATATAAATAAGAAACAGAATATAATTACTGTACTGTGTGACTTTGAGCTTGCTAGATTGAGGATCTTCAATCTCTTTCTATTATTTCTGTGAGAGAAAGGCCATCCAGCTTCATCAGGCCTGTCTAAAGTAAGAATAAGAGGCCTCCCTCCAGTCCATCTGCCAGGGTCCAGGCCTCGGAGGGAGAGAAAAAACATTGGATTTTTTCCCCTTCCCCACTGCCATTCCAATAATAATAATAATAATAATAATAATAATAATAATAATAATAATTTATATCCCGCCCCTCTGCCAAGCAATCGGGGCGGCGTACAACAATACAAAACTTCAAAACAATAAATCAAATTGAAATCCCATCCCTCCTTCGCCCACCCACCCTTCCCCCCAGAACGTACAGAACAAATTAAATAACAATAATTAAAAATGTACAATTTAAAAATTACGTAATTTTTCATGTCATTGTGGTCCTCCAAGGGCTGCAAGATGGTAAAAACAGCCCTTCTCCTTTTGTGTCATGTCTTTTTTAGATTGTAAGCTTGAGAGCAGGGAAATGTCTAATTAACTATCTGTAAGCCGCTCTGAGAGCCTTTCTGGTTGAAGAGCAGGGTATAAATACAGTAAATAGATAAACAGATAAGATTTATTGATCTCTGAATCTGAAATCAGTGCTGCAAGACAAGTTCTTTGCATTAGTGGTTTTCTGTGCCTGGAAGACCCAGCAGTCAACATTGTGTATAATATTTCTGTTTTTAGACGATTTCAACTATTTTGAATGTTTATTGTAAATTTTTTTTTTTAATCTGTGAGCCACCTCGGGTCCCTCCTGGGAGAAAGGCGAAAAGGGAGAAAATAAATAAATAAATAAATAAATAAATAAATAAATATCTTCTAATCTAAAATAAGAGAATGGCCAACATTTCAGTGAGCCAATGTGATGTAGTGGTTTGAGTGTTGGACTACGGCTGGCAACCAGGGTTCAATTTTCCATGCAGCCATGGAAACCTACTGGGTGACCTTGGGCAAGTCATATGTTCTCAGCCTCAGGCAAAGGCAATGGCAAACCTCCTCATAACAAACCTTGCCTAGAAAACTCCATGATAGGTTTGCCTTAGGATCACCATAAGTCAGAAACAACTTGAAGGCACACAACAACAAGAAAAGCCAGTGTTTCAACATCAGGAACCATTATTGCTGCTTCACATGCTTGAATTAAGCTGTATCTAACAAGTGTTGTGTTGCAGTGCAGACATGAACACAGAAAATCTAGTCCCATGTAGTCCAAACATGACTTGAAAAATCTAGAAAATAAGGCTTCCTTCTTTTCTGACGCTCTTGTTGGGGGAAAGGATAGCAGAAACATCACTGATCTTGCTGAAGCAATTTAAAGGAAATAGAGCAACTCTCCCTCCCTCCTTGCCGTAATTCCATCATAAGCTCAGGTGTTATAAATGTACAATGCTATAAAGAGAATGAAATCTTCCTCCCAAAATAGGGACTCAAGGATAACAGTCCCCAACCTGAGCTTTTGTTGGAGAATGGAGTTCTTGTTCCTTACTTCAGTAAAGACTGAGAAGTCTCCCTTTTTCTACTTTGTATATGTGGTGAATGTGTAAGGATGGATTGACTTGTCTGAGCCTGATTCTCCCACTATTTTAAAATACCAATGGTATCTAGAAATATTCTCTCTGCTTTAAAAAGGGCTCGAGACAATGAAAGCAATGGTGTTCAGAAACTTTCTTTGTTTAGCCAAGTTCCATATTTGGCACAATCTAATCAGCGGCTTCTACATAAATACACTTCCTCTTCCATTTTTCATGCTGTTGTTTTCACTCAGGTGATATAACAGGCTGATCTCTCCTTCCTACAGGACAAGAAAGTTGATTTTGGTTCTGTCCAGCTTTTTAAATGTTTCTAACATTCTGTTCTCGGCGTCTGTTTTAATACAACAACAGCAGCAAATTTCTGCATACCCTACTGGATGACATGGCACCATTAGGTTTGTTGTTTGAGGTCATGATTTTAGTTCTTATATCTACTGTCTTACTTACATTGGGGACAGAAAAATTAAGCATGACCTTTAACTTCAGCAAAGGCTGCTGAACCTTGAGTTGCTTAGGTGAAATCTCGTCATTTTTCTCTCCTTTCCTGCATCACTTGTAAAGGTTGGCTGATGTTTGCTAAAATATATGTATGTCACAAGTACCTCAGTGTTATTATGGATTTGCCAAAAGAATTAACGTAACCTTTGGTAGAATAAGCATGTTCCTCCCAAGTTCCTGTACAGTCCAGTTTTGTTTAAATTATATGATTGACCATATATGTGTGTGTATGTGTGTGTACACACACACACTCAGTCCCAGAAAAACCCGTGGTAAGTTCACCTTAGAGTTGCCATAAGTCAGAAATGACTTGAAGGTACACAACAACAGGAAGTACTTGGTTTTAGTAGGTTTTTTTTTTTAATGTCTGTGCCAAGAAAGAATTGTCCAGCAGTTCAATGTTATTTCAATTGAAGCCATTATCTTAAAATGAAAACTCCTGACACATTTTATGGGATAATAGTTATTTTCTGAAAGTAGGGAGTGGATAGTCTTCCAGATGTCAGACGGTGACTCCCATCATTTCTAGCCATTATAGTCAAATGATGCAGGATGGTGGGAGTTCCAGTATAATATTTGAAAGACCATACGTCCTTGATCACTAGGCTTCAGACAATGTTCATTTAAGATGGGATTATGATTCTCTCACATTATCACTAATTTAGATTTTACTAGGATAGAAGCATTGGTGGGGCATGCAGTTTAAAGACATGAGTGGGAAGAAAGGATGTGCCTCTTTGTGGTTGTCACAGAGCCAAGACCGGTAACACTCGTTTCTTACTTGACATGGTTCTAGCATGCAGTGCAAGAGGTACAGCACCATAGGGGGGGAAAAAGGGGGGTCTCGAGTTGCATTCTGTTCACCAGTGATCCCCAAGTTAGAAAATCACACTGTGCAGTCACACTGAGCTTGGAAGGATGCTTAAATTATTGAGAGCCGAGTTCAATTTAAAAGTTGGTGCTTAAGGAGAACTCTCATTTAGGATGTGCACTGTCAAATTGACAGTGAACTTGGCTCACCTCATGCACTGCTATCACTAACAAAAACAAATTCCCTGTAGAAAATGTCTTTCCTCATATAGGTGGGTCATTTGTAAAACTATTTTATGATCTATCTAACTTTCCCTGGCTGACATGTTTAGAGAATGGACTTCAGGCAAGAAGGTTCTCCAACTTCCCAAGGCAAGTTGTCCCACTGTCTGATGGTATCATAAACAAGTTTGTTTATTTTTTAATAGAAAAAGTGTCCTGATTAAATTTGCTTTGAGGCCATCAGTAGTCCTTATGTGTTTCGTTTCTAGTCTTTTAATGCTCATTTTGGTCTAGGGTTGGATATGTCTTTGTTCAGTTTATGTCCTTCAGAATCAAACTTTGCTAGTCCATTTAATTCATAAGCTAGTTGAGCATTCTGTCATGTATTATTTGAAAGAAGTATCCTGAAAGAGGCATATGTTGTGAACATTCATATTTTCTTTTAAAATATTTGGGAAGTATGCCTAGGCTCAGCAGTTATGAAATATCAAAGGAAGTGTGTTGCTTCCAGCTTGTAGCTCTCGTTGTTGTTGATTCATGCTTGATTCATGTCTGAAGACCGATGTAAACCCTGATGTGTGACAGTCTTGTAATGCACGAATTTCTTGTTTTTCAAGAAAAGTCCTTCAGGCAGAAAGGTTACTTTAAAAAAATGCTCTTCTAAAAGTCTTGGAGTGTAAAACAGCTTGTAAACATTTACATGCATGAGTAAAGCATTCTGCTGGGATTGTACTTCATTCAGCTTTGCACTTATGGTTTCTAAGGCCCTGAGCACTTGTTTGCTTGTTTAATAGAAATGATCAAAAATGAAGTTTTAAAATGAGTGTATTATTTCCAGAAAATTAAATGAATTTTACAAAGAAAGTAATTTTTACTACCCCATGAATAGCACTGTGTTGTTTTCTTGTATCCATGAATTGTTTTCCGTGTCTTTTGCTTAGTTCAGTAATGCCTGTATTCACAATAATTTATAATGACAGAACTGTATAAGGGACAAGATTATCCTAGCAAATTTTGTGCAAATACTACATCTATGTGTAGGCTTAGACTGATGTTTTAAGTGATAATATAGTTACTTTTGGATATAAGCATAATCTGCTCACTTTTTTACCTTCTTTATAACCCAGCACCAGTAAGAGATGAGGCTGTCCTACACACTAGGCTTTTAAACATAGCAGGAAAAATGAAGAAGAGTGGTTGATAGCTGACCATAAAGGATAACTTGCTAGCAGTCCAATCGAACATTTGTAAATACATGTGTTTCAGCTCTCCTCCTCCAATCTTGCCAGTGAGTCTAAATTTGTGAGGCTATATCTCAGAAAAACAGGATACAAATATATTGAATGAATAAATAAATATTGACAAGAGTACCTGACAGAGTGAGACACATGAAATCTTCTGTACATCTTATTGTTGTGACTTATAGGTCAATGTTTTCCCTATGAAGCCGTTTATATAAAACTATAAGCTACATTCACAATATTATGATTGTCAAATAAGTATTTTAAAACTTTTAAAAACAAATGTGTTAAGTGAATATACAGTCACTGGCTTGGAGTTTGTTAACACTGACAAATAAATGCACAGTTGCCATGAGCCAGGCACATAATGTTCTTGACAATTTGCAGGGAAGTTGTATATTAAGCTGAATGGTAACTTGCTTTTCACACCACCTTACTAACAAACAAGAAAGATTTGTCCTATATTTTATACTGTAAATATGACTGTGCCCTGAATACTGTAGATCTTTCTCAAAGATAGTTAAAAAGAAAAAGCAGGATCATTGTGAATTTGCAGACCAAAAGCAGTTCTAGCTGAACTGATAATAGATCTTTTGAAGTTTTATGTTTCTGTTGTTGTATTTATGTTTGGGTTAGTTAACAAAGTCCCAGACCAATAACAAAATTCCTGACCAAAAGAACATGGTGCTTGGTAGGATACAGAACAAAATGTGTATTCTACATATAGGATGGTGATAGTGTTGAATCAAGAATTTTACATTTTGAAATGCAAGAACGGACAGCTTTCTTAATGTTGATTTCTACATTTTATTTTTTCAGTCCTGGCCTGTATACGAAGATGTTCATAAAAAAATGCATGCCCTTGCAAAATACATAGAACTGCCTTGTTTTCCAGACATATCAGAGGACTGCTTCCTTCATCCAAACATTCTCTGTGTGAAATACTTGATGGAAGTTAACTTACCTGGTAAGGGCAACAATCACATGGAATGATACCCATTTTTAGATTACTGCAAGACATTTTAGTATTTCAGATGTGCTTCTTTTTCACTATTTAGTAGAGATGAGACTGTTGGAATACAAGGTTCACCAAGCATTTCTGCCTTTAGGATTTACAGATACAGACAGGGAAGCACTAGTTTTGGACTATAGGTGCTGACAGCCCCACTGGATGCCAGTGAAGGAGTTGAGTCACAACATCCTTGCTAAACTAGAGAAGTACAAGATTTTTGCTCTTTTGAAATTTCCTATATACAGGAGTGTGCTACTGTTAAATTGATGTAAAAGAAAAACCCAAAGAAGCTTCATTTTTTAAAAGGAATAGACAGATATTAAAATTCATTAAGGCATGGTTAGACCCAAATTTAGAATGATAAACTCCCATTTATTTCACTTAGAGCACTAACTTCTGACTAAATCTTTGTCCTATTGAAATCAGTGGAAGTTTACAGTGCTTAATTTTGGTTGGATCATGCTGAAAGTAATTACAATAAGATAAAATAAATTTTGGTCACTGAACATGTGATGTTCAGAATGTGTACTCCATATTTTTCCACAAAGGTTAAATGTTACATTTCAAATATGGGATAAATGTAGTAAATTGTGTCCTGGCAAAAAATGTTACTTGTGGTCAAATCATACTTGTTCAGATTAACTCAGAGCCTGAAAATCAAAAGTCAGTCAACTTGCTATTATTCATTGGATTTTTCTAGCAGTGTGGCCTCAGTCAGCAGGTTTGGAGTTAAAATTGAAGTTAATCTCATGTTTTAGTGAGTTAATGGATTTTAGAACATTAGAATTTCTTAACATGGGGGGCTCTTGGTCTTGATAGATCAGTAAGTCAGGAAAGCCTAAGGAGAAAAAGGATTAGGATTGGAAGAGATGCATCACACAGCTCTATTGCTAAGAAAAAGAATCTAGCAGCAGAGCTGAGAAGTAACACTGCTGGGAAGCAATGGAAGAGCTGAGATTGGAGAGAAGTTTAAGAAGAATGACTATGGCAGGGGTAGGCAACCTTTTTGAGCCGGGGGCCGGGTTGCTGTCCCTCAGACAATTGGGGGCCCCGAAGCACCATAAATAAATAAATACATAAATAAAATAAAATAAAATAAAATAAAAAATAAAATTAAAAATTAAAAAAAAAATGCATGCACACTCTCTCAGCCCCAGAAAAGCCATGGCAAAACCCCTGTGGAGATTTTACCAAGAAAACCCCAAGAACAAGTAATAACAACAATAATCAATATCATCATGGCGGGCGGCAGCGAACGGGGGCGGTGGCGGCAGCGGCGGCAGGACAAGCCTGGGACCGGTCCAAAGGCCTCGGAGGGCCGCATCCGGCCCCCGGGCCTTAGGTTGCCTACCCCTGGACTATGGGGTGAAGCAGATGGCTGATAAAGAGCGGCCTCCAGACACAATCAGGCTGGGACTGCGGCAACCACACGGCCCATTCCCAAAGTGGGCCACCACCGCAGGTCCCAGGCTGCACAGGCCAGGAGTCAGTTTTAATTTACTCCTTTTTAATCCAGTCCTTTGGACCAGAGTGTTGTCTTGGCACGGCTTCTGGCTGCTTTGGGGACGTGCATCATGTAAACGCCACACCCCTAAAGCAGCCAGAAGCTGCTTTATTTGGCCCATATGTTTTGGGCCTTTCATTGGCTTTTCCTCTTCTCTCTGCCTCCCATTCTGATTTCCACTCTGTCTCTAATTCAGTGGGTAACATTGAGAGCTTTGAAATTGGAGCCAAAAGAGCCATTTAACAAAATCCAATTAGCAATATTATATTTACTGAGAAGTAAATCCTATTGAGCCCTTTCCTTTAGTTCGTTTATTATTGTTCCCACTGTGCTGGGCACTTGGATAAAGAAATGGAAAGTTTTCCTTGTCCCTCCAGTACTTCTGAATAGACATGGAGAGGGCATGGGTTTAGGTAAATGAATCTTTTGGCTCCAGACTAATGATTTCAGCTTCACTTAGACTTGACTTTTCCTTCCTTCTTGGCTTTGCTCTGTCTCTCCTTCCTCCTAATCTGCTTTTCACTTACTCATTTCTGCAGTGAGTCACATACTTTAAGTGGTTTGGAAAGGTTGGAATTTTGAGACAAAAGTGCTTGTCTATGTTTTTCTGTTTAAAAAATAGAGCGAACATCTATTCTACCCTGATCCTTGCAGATCTCATGTCTTAATGGAGTGTGGGAAAGTAGAGAGCATGCAGTGATTTAGCTGTGCAAAAATTTTTGTTGCATATTCTCAAAGGTACTAAAAACATTTATGATTAAGAATTCTCCACACTTGATTGACTGGATGATCTTTCAAGCAGCCACTATACTTAGAATGGATTGGTGTCCTTAGCTGAATGAACACATTATTCCTTACTAAGAATTACCAGGTGGACTGTCCTGCAGTTCCCAGCATAGCCAGTGGTTGGGATGTTGTTGGAAGTTGCCGTTCAGCACCATCTAAATTCCATTCCTGCTTTAATTTTATTACTTATTCATTTAATAAACCGGGCATTAGAAAGGCGAGTGAACAGTGTACATGTTGGTGAGGGCTTGTGGGGGTACGGTAGTTTTCTTATGATATATGACTTGGCTTCAGAAAGTATACTACTGAAATAATATTTTTACTAGTGGGATTGTCTTGTTCTTTGAAATGTTCTGTTATGGTCATCTTGCTTAAAATGCTAGTTCCTCAGTCTTAAATATGTTTACTTGCAACTCAGTTCCAAGTATGTTGGTGGAACTTTCTTCCAAGATAGCCACTGTATGGCTGCTTCAAACATTATGAAATTAATACACAGAAGGCAGTTTGTTGTGGATGGTCATGGATGAGTAGCAATACTAGTTCCTTCACATAATGTACTTTTGGTATTTGAATTTTATAACATCTGAAGTTGCTTCCAATATATCTATTTTTATTAATTCAGATGATATGCTCAACTGGACATGTAAAGTAGTTAAAAAAACAGGCATTGGTGAAATAAACTTCCTGACGCTTTGTCCTGGAAATAAATCATCGCAAAGAGTGAAATACGACATTCTTGCTGCAGCCACTATTATAGTGGTGCTCAAAATTATGTTTTTGCTGAATGACCAGTATGAGTGGTAAGTGTATGTTATAGCATAACTAAGAAAACTAGTAACATATTGCAGATCAAGATCATAAAAATAAGAGACAAGTGTTCTTAACATTCGATTTTTATTTATGTGCATGGAACATGGAATACCCTGGATTATTTTCCTCTCATGAGTCAAGCAGGACAGTGTCTTTCAGAACCTAAAAGGGACTGTTTTTTTTAAACATAGTGCAGTTTTTAGGGATTTATCCCATGTAGAGACAAATACCTACTGTATTCTGCACAGTGGTATAATGGCTGTGGGTTTTCACGTCAGTGTTACATCCCCTTGATGACAGAAGGTGCTAGTATGAAAATGTTGTATGCATGTGGATAGATAGAAATGAGGGCACATCTACATGGAATTGGGTTTTTAATAGCCAGCATCTAGGTAAACAGTTTTTAAATCAGTCCCTAGAATGTTGATGTTTTGAACAAAGGTCCAAAACACACTGCAAAAATAATCCCGTTTGAGACTGGCTCAGTGCTAAGGAATCCTGGGAATTGCAGTTTATTGTGGCATAAGAGCTCTCTGACAGAGAAGACTAAATGTCTCACAAAATTACAGTCCCCAGAATTCCCTAGCATTGAGCAAGGACAGTTAAAGTGGTCTCAAACTAGATTATTTCTACAGTGTGTTTTGGACCTTAGAGATAAGAACTTTGAAAAATTTGGTTGAAGTCAGAGCATTTGAACAGTTTAATAAATGGTGACTATGATTCCAATAAACCAGTGGTAGGCAACCTTTCCCCTTTAAGGGCTGAGGGACTTCAGCTCCCAGAATCCCAGGAGCTATTGGCCAACATGGGACTATTGGCCAACATGGCTGAGGCTTCTGGAAACTGAAGCCCCTGGGCCCTTAAAGGGGAAAGGTTGCCTGCCCCTGCAATAAACATTGAAGCTTACGGATATGTTTTTTCAGGTTGCTATCAAACTATGCTGAAAAGTGGAACAAAGACAACAAAGAAGGTACCAAATGTTTTAAGAAATCTAGTTTAAACCTACTGTTTTTTGCATGCTAGTCTTTACATGATTGAGTGGTGATGGTCTGAGTGGTAATCATGTGAATTGAAAAGAAAAAAGACAATCTCAAATCAAACAGAAGCATGAAACATGGCATCAGACAGAGCATATGATGTTTGCATCTAAGCACTGTCTGAATGATAGTAATCTCATATAGGTTTAAAATACCTAAATTTAGACAAACTAAAGGGTACAGCAAAGGCAGACAAACTGAAGCCTCAGTTTTTAGAAACAGAAGATAGTTTTGAGTAGGTGCCCGCAAATGTAATGTAGCCACCCCTTCATCACAGTAAAGAGCAAGGATTGGTTTTAAAATTGTACACTTCCTCATCTCAGTCTGTCTCTCTTATGATGCAAATTTCGCTCATCTTTGCCATTGGCTTTGCCTATGCTAATGCTAAATAGTTTCTTTTTGTTAACTAACTCTCTGGCATCTCTTTGGAGGGAGAGTTATTGCTGACCAAAATTTGGAAGAATTAACAAACCCATCTTGTTACACGGTGCAAAGCAGAAGAAATTATTTTGGTGCATAGTATAATGTAGGCCAGGGGTAGGCAACCTTTTTGAGCCAGGGGCCGGGTTGTTCTCCCTCAGACAATTGGGGGGCCGAAGCACCGTAAATAAATAAATAAATAAATAAATATGCATGCACACTCTCTCAGCCCCAGAAAAGCCATGGCAAACCCCCTGTGGAGATTTTACCAAGAAAATCCCAAGAACAAGTAATAGCAATAATATAATTATGGCGGGCGGCGGCGGGGGGGGGCGGGTCTTAGGCTGCCTACCCCTGATGTAGGCCAAAAGCGAGCATGGTGTAGTGGTTTGAGTGTCAAACTACAACTCTGGAGACCAGGGTTCGATTCCCAGCTCAGCCATGAAACCTACTGGGTGACCTTGGAGCAAGTCAGCCTCAGGGGAAGCAATGGCAAACCTCCAAACAAATCTTGCCAAGAAAAACCCATGATAGTTTCGCCTTGTGGGTACTTGAAAGCATACAACACACACACATACAGTGTAGAGCAGATCTGCCTAGATCCGGAGTAGGCAACCTTTCCCCTTTAAGGGCCGAGGGACTTCAGCTCCCAGAAGCCTCAGCCATGTTGGCCAATAGTCCCATGTTGGCCAATAGCTCCTGGGATTCTGGGAGCTGAAGTCCCTCAGCCCTTAAAGGGGAAAGGTTGCCTACCCCTGACCTAGATCCTTTTTTCAGAGAACATCCAGTATGAATTGGGACTCATGGATTTCTTTGTTGTTGTTAACCACTCTTGAGTCGATCTCAACCCATGGTGACCCGTGGATGAGACATCTCCAAGACTCCCTGTCCTCCATTGCTCTTAGTTCCTGTAAATTCATACCTGTGACCTCTTTAATAGAGTCCATCCATTTAGCATGCAACCTTCCCCTCTTCCTACTTCAATCCACCTTTCGTAGCATTATTGTTTTTTCCAATGTGTTGTGCCTTCTCATGATGTGACCAAAATAACACAGTCTCAGTCTAGTAATCCTGGTTTCCAGGGAGATTTCTGGCTTTATCTGTTCCAGGATCCATTTGTTTCTATTTTGGCTGTCCATGGTATCCTTAGCACTCTTCTCCAGCACCACATCTCAAACAGGTTGAGTCTTCCTTATCCAAAATGCTTGGGAGCAGAAGTGTTTTGCATTTTATTTTTTTCAGATTTTGGAATATTTGCATATACTTAAGGAGATATCTTGGAAATGTGACCCAAATCTAAACCTATTTATTTTTGTTTTGTATACACATTATACACATAGCCTGAAGGTAATTTTATACGTAATATTTTTAATAATTTTGTTAATGAATCAAAGTTTGCGTACACTGAACAATCAGAAAGCAAAGGTGTCACTATTTGAGCCACCCATGTGGACAATTTTGGATTTTGGAGTATTTCGGATTTCAGCCTGCAGTGCTTCTAAAGGGAGTCGATTAAATGTATCTTGTTTAGGCTTGGGAGTGAATCTTTAGTCATCAGGCTGATTTCTCGTTTTTAGCCTACTCTACCTTGTACAGTTCTAATGAAGCTAAAATACTGTTTTTACAGTTCTTGGGGAAAGGGATGGGTAAAAATTAGCATACAACAAACTACCTTTTCTTACAGGCTGTCCAGTTTTTGATATTGGAAAATGGTACACAGTTGTCAAGAATTCTCTGGATGCAGAGCAGAAAAAACATAATGAAGCAAGGATCAGGTATATTGTTCAGAAAGTAGCAAATCTTTCATTCGATGTGGAGAACGTGTTTGATAACTATGACCAATACTGAAGGATATGAAATAAATTTTATTGACCAAATTATTTTTTAGGAAACCAATTTCTTCATGTGTACATCTTTTAGGTTCATTTTGATGGGTTTCCCTTTTTCCTTTTGCTACTATTAAAAATAAACCAAAATATTTTATTAGGAATTAATATTTGGGGTTGTATTTTGTTGTTGTTGTTGTTGAAGTTCTGATCTTTAATCCTTGCTGGTTTAGGAGATGAAGCAACAGTGTAACCCTTGGGTTTTAACTAGCTGTGATGATGGAGATCTGGGCAGCATGTTCTCTGTTTACGTTTTTCTATACAGTAGATATGGAGCTGGGAAGGGTGGTGTGTTCCACATCAAAGAGAGCAGAAGAAGTTAATTTTCTTTTCCATGCTGCTTTCCTAACCAAGCTGCTATTTTATTTATTCAGGCAATCAGCCTCCACAGAGAGGCAATTTAAGTGAACTATAAATATATTTTAAAGTAATAGGTTGCTTACAGATTTGGGCACATGGAACTGGGCTGGTAGAAATAATTTCCCCTACTTCCTCTCCCATATAAATCCCTCTAGTACCTCACAAATGCCTTAATTCCCTCTTGGATAGGGAATCAGATGAAGGTACATTTTTTGAGCCGAGCTTTACCACATTCAGCAAGGTGTATCAACCCTCTCTGTAGCACTTTTGGGAACCTAGATGGGATAGGGATGTTAACTTTGCCATCCTCAATATGCTTGCCTGAATCTGAACTCTGTAATATAATCATAAATGCAGTTTAAGATGTAAAACATAAATGAAATGCGTTAAACTCCAGGCAGCATCTCTCAATCCAATCGATCAGCATTAATTTTAAAACCCAAACTTTTAATTGCATCAACTGTTAAAAGCAGATTGGAATATAAATCGGATGTTATTGAACTGGAAAAAATAGTATTAAATGAGGACACTCATAAGATCAAAATTTTTATAATATCTTACCTGAATGGAATACTGAGCAAGAGACAGTTAAAGAAGCTATGATATCATGGGCTCAAAACATTGGTCATGAGATAAAATTAGAACATTGAGAGGAAGCCTGAAAAACTAATATAAAATTAACTTTATGTTCTAATTTAAAAGAAAACTTTTACAAGATGTTATTTAGATGGCATCTCTCTCCTGTAAGATTAGCCAAAATGTATAAAAATAAAAGTGCTCAATGCTGGAAATGTAATGAGATATTAGGCTCTTTCTATCATATGTGGTGGAAATGCCCCCATGCAAAGAAATACTGGTCAGTAATCTACAACACAGTAGTACAAATATTGAAAATTAATTTTGCTGTATATCCTGAAATGTATTTACTTAATATGCTCCATATGTTAGAAAGGAAAATCAGTCCAAGACAGAAAAAAACTCTTATATATGATAACAACTGCTCGCATTGTATATGCTAGAAATTGGGGGGGAAATCAAACCTCCCCTACAGTGGATATTTGGCTATACAAACTATTTGATATGTTAAGTCTAGATAGATTAACAATGATTTTAAAAGATGACAAATTATACAATTTAGAAGAAGAATGGAAAGAATTATTATTATTATTGAAACTAAGATGGGGAGATTCATTAATAAAATATCTAAGAAATTAAGCATACTGGAAAAACATTAAAGAAAGATAGACAGAAAAGAATATATTACAATGGGTACATATATATATGTAAAATAGAGGAAAAAGTTAAACCTTAAAGAAAAGGGGGGAAATATATGATGTTAATAATCACTTAGACAGGAAGAGGAAGTCAACTATATGTTTGTGTTTTGTTTTTAGTTCAGAAAAAATGTGTTAGATGTTATAATGTCTAGGTGTTGTTAATTGTTTTTGTTTGCTCTTGATATGTTAAAAATGTCATAACTGTGGAAATGTTATGCATTTTAATGCAATATTAATCGGAGGGAAGCAGATTGAAATAAAACAGTGGATTAAGGCATTGCTGTCTTGTTCAGACAGTGTAACATGTGGTGGTGAGTGCAGGGCTATGACTCTGGGAAATCAGAGTTCAGATCACCACTCAGCCATGGAAACCCATTGATGGCAAGTTACACTCTCTCAGCCTCCGAGGAAGGCAATGGAAAAACCACTTCTGAAAAAATCTTTGGGAAGAAAAATTTACAGAAGGATTGCCATAGGTCAGAGTCTCCTGGAAGTAGGGTTACCATATCCCAGTTTTTCCCGGGACAATCCCAGTTTTTCGGGCTCTTTGGGATGTCCCATCCAGTTTTAGGATTATGTCCTGGCTGGCGATCCAGGGCGGCAAGGCCTCCCTGACCCTGGTGCAGCAGTGTGGGGCCTTAACCAGTTGGCTAAGCAAGCCCCAAGACATTCAGGCCGAAGGCATGTCTGCATGGAGCCTTGGCCAGCTGACCAAGCCTCAAGGAGGTCCAGGGCGTTGAGGCCTTCCTGTCTTGGCTGTACAAGCCTCATCTGGCCAGCTGAGCCCCAGGAAAATCCAGGAGACCCCAGCCCCAAGGAGATCCAGCCCCAAGGTTTACCGTATATTGAATTTATATTAATGTTTTATTATATTTATATTTAATGTTATATTAGTGTTTTTATTTTATTTTAGTAACTTTTTGGTTTTTAGTTGGTCGTGTCCTCCCTTTTCCTTGAACAACCTACATTTTGTCCTACATTTCCCCCCCTTACATTTTGTCCTGGTTTTGTGGAAGAGAATTATGGCAGCCCTACCTGGAAAGCACATAAGAACACACACAAAAATTGACCTGTTAGAGTATATGTCAATATCCCCCAGTCATATATAACCATGAGTTGAAGAGGTTTTACATTTCACACATTTGCAGGTAATAGTCTGAAATCAAAGAGGTAGTAATGTTAGGCTGTTTTGTAAAACATCTAGGTCAGGGGGCACAGACACACTGTCACGGCTGCCATTTTGGCCACCAGAAGTGACACTGCATCATTCTCTGACATCATTTTGGAGCCAGAGATTTCTTACCATTTAAAACTGTTTCAAAGTGCTCAGTAGTATTGGAGAGGGAGGTTCTTGCTATTTTAAAATGGTTTTTGGCTGAGAAACTTTTTTTTCAGCTTAAAGGGGGGGGGATGTTGGGAATCCAGGGGATCAGTGGGACCCCAAGGACTCCCTTCGAGCCTTCAAGGACCACATACTGTTTCTTCATTCTCTCTCCCTACTTGCCCCACACTAATATCTCAACTTTTTCACCTGTAGGCATTTATGGAGAGGTCAGAGACCAGTATTATATTCAGCAACGAAAAAGTATATCGTTCACAAAAGACGACGTAAGTGTCAATTCTGTTCATCTCCTTTTTTAAAAAACATGGAACATAACAGTTTTTCTTGGACAATTTGAAGCCCAAACTGCTTTTTACTTGATACAACAGAGCTTTAGAACTTGATTTCCAGGATATCTGAGGCACCACAAATTTGCTTGGGGGAAAAGGGAACAGTCCTTTGTTACAAGGAAGTAGGGACCGAGCTGACTTACCCTACCTAGTCATCAGCCCTAATCCTTACATTGGCCAGAGTATGTAATACTGAGGGTTGTAATACTCCATATGTAATACTGAGGGTCCTCAAGTTCTTCCTAGCTGTTCTTCAGATACTGCAAATAATTTGTAGCACCTTGGGAAAGAGGAAGGCCCTGCTGTACTCTTGCAATTTTAAAGTTATTAGAGTACTGCTGTCTGAAAAGTAGCTTGCAGTCCTTTCTCTTCTGCATGTCCATTCTTCTTTTAGCATAATTGGGGAGACTATTTAAGCTTTTAAAACGTACATCACAAATATCCTGGCATCCAAATTCTGCAGGACGATGATTCCATTATTATGCTTTTTCAGGAAGATGGTGTTAATACTTTAAATCAGGAGGTGGGAACCATGGATCCCTTCAGATGTTTTTGGACTGCAGCTCACAACAGCCCTAGCCAATGGTGAGGAATGCTAGGAGTTGTAGTCTAACCACCTCTGACAGACCACATGATTGCCACCCCAGTCCTAAAGTTTTAGGAAATAAAGTTAATGCACAATGTTAGTGTGTCATGTGAAGCTTGCTTCCTAAAGGTTACAGGTTTTATTTATGTGATGCAATACTTACTAGTGTTGTGGCTTACTGCTGTGGTCTTCTGCTTTGTTCAGAAATGTTAGTGAATCTTCAGAAGCAATTTCGTACACTGTCTGGCTGCACACAGCCTCCTGAGAAGCAAAAGCCTTCAGCTTTCCAGTTCAACTGGACTGAAGAAAGCACCAAAAAGGATTGTTTTCATGAACACAGTCTTGCTGGAATTTTGCTACAAAAAGATGACATATTTACAACTCTGAACAGACATTATTGGTTGGGCACTAATAAGCTGTGCACAATGTAAGTATTTAACACTCTTGCTGACAATTTGTGCTAGATGTTTGTGTTTTTATATATCAAAGCACACATAAATGGGTATGAAAAGAATTGTAGAATATATATATATATAGGTTGAGTCTATTGCTAAAACTATAATGCAAAAATATTGACAATTTTATTAGATCTGCTTTTAATTTTACTGCATTAATCTTGTGAAGGTAACTGAATAGGGTTTTTTTTTCCTTTTTTTATAATTTTATAACCCAGTTTTTATAATTTAGATGCACCATGCACAAGAATGATGAAATGCAATCCCCTGATCAGATAGCTATAGAGAAATGCCTATTTTTCTATATTAAGTCATCTAAAAAGAAATGATTGAAGAAATGCTGATGTGGAATAAGGACTTGACTTCATGCCACTTGGCTTCTCAGTTACATTTTCCTTAATAGAGGACTTCTGTGAACCCTAAAAAAATGGAAGGCAATAAATAATGAGGTAGCCAAAGTCTATCTCAGACCTTAGGAACCTGTGCCCCTCTACATGTTGTCAGACTTTAGTTTCTGACAATCCCAGCTAATCTGGGATGATGAAAATCCTAGTCCATCAATATTTGACTCCTCAACCTAATTCCAAATACAGTTGACCTGAAAGTAAAGTGGCTGAGCACAACAGTGTTTAATTATAGTACATTTATTGCTGAATTGCGTGTTAGTTAATCACCTAAAAGGTAGTCTGAGGCAAAATAAAAAGACAGCATGGGAATGATTTCTATGCATAAGCTGGTACTATTTTCTTGCTGGAAGCAGAACTGAATCATAAGTATTATTCAGCAATAATCTAGCTGCTGAATAGGACCTGTCAGTAATGTGTTGGCTGCAGAACATTTAAGACCTTAGGAACATCTAAGATCCATTGTTTCTGTTGTAAAAGCTTTTCTTAGGCCTTCTTTGTGCTTCCTGAAGTGCAAGCTTCAAACCTTAATTTCTGATCTAATTATAATAGAACTCCAGATGGCCTTAACTGCGGCTAGTTTCAGTGCTGATTCTTCTTGTTCTTTCCTGGTTAAATATTATCTGGGCACACTGTTCTTTACATATTGCTTTATCCATTTGTTAAATGTCTCTCCCATTTTCATCTGTTTTATTAATACCAACAGAAAACTCCACTTTATCCTGTCAAAAGCTTTTTCCACATCTAACAGTTTCAGAGCTGATATAGTTCTTAACTGTGGCTGAGGTCTAATCTATATTGCAGAAACAATGCATTTTAACACTGCTTTAAAGGTCATGGTTCCATCCTATGGCATCTCGAGATTTGTAGTTTGTTGTTGCATTAGCACTTCCTGACAGAGAGGGCTAACTATCTCACAAAGCCACAGTTCAAGAATTCCATAGCATTGAGCCATGGTGGTTAAAGCAGTGTCAAACTGCATTATTTCTGCAGTGCAGATTAGACCTCAGACAGAAATAAGAACTGTAGCAGCACTGAAACTAGCCCCAGTTAAGGCTGTGATTAGACCTGCGGCAGGTGGAGGGATTTGTTCAGTGTAGGAGAGCATATGATTCTAGAGTCTATTCCTGATTGATGCTTAAGAGAGTCCACAGTTCTACATGTTGAACCTGCATTGATCCATCTGTCAAGGCAAGCCTTGATTTTCTCAGGCACTTGGAAACACATGCTTGGTAATGCTGAGCTTACCATGTAGTGTGCATGTAGTAGCCTGCAGGCTGGCTTTTCTTGAGTTTAGGAGTGCTACCCAAGAAGATTTTTTAAAAGCTGTAAATTGCACAGTAGTAGCTGTAACTATTGTTTGTGCATTCCTTTACAATAGAGATTTGGTTGTATGTTTATCATATGCATTAATATCAGTTATACCCATTGTAATCAAAGTTTGCTTTGTGTTGTTGTTGTTTTTTAAATGCCACTTAGGGCCTTTGCAGACTGCCAGAAATAGTGCAAATTGAGTCCACTTTAACTGCCCTGACTCAGTGCTAGGGAATCATGGGAACTGTAGTTTATTGTAGCACCAGAGCTCTCTGACAGAGAAGGCTCAATGTCTCAGAAAAAAAAAATTCCCATGATTCCCTAGCACTGAGCCAGGGCAGTTAAAGTGGACTCAATTTGCACTATTTCTAGCAGTCTGCAAAGGCCCTTAATTTCCTAAATAATCCATAGTGAAGTTTTAAATTCTGGAAGAGCCAAGATCCTGAAAGCAGGCTCTTCCCCACCCCACTTCCAACATCGCAAGAAAACAATTTCTCTCTCTCTCTGTGTATATATGTATATATATATATATATATATACACACACACACACACACTTCTGGATGAATTTCTCACAAGCATGTTCTTTTGTGACCAGTGAAGCATTTATTTCAACGCAGCTTCATTTCAAAGTGTTTTTGTTTAAAAAATATCTTGTTTTTCTGTCAATCAAAGCTAATATGTTTTACAAGTTCAATAAGGCAGTATGGAAGAACCCCTGTAAAAGCAAACAAACCCATTCAGACAGCCAAATGTTTACTAAATACACACATACACACACACATACTAATAGCTATCACACATACACATGTATAAAAATCTCAGGAACAAACAAACCATAGTCTCGTACTTGAACATCAATGCGGTTATTGGTGAATCTTAACAACCCTGTGACAACAATGGTAATAATGAAATTTAGAAAGATTTCCTGGGAAAGGGTATGGCTGGAATCGGATGGAGCACCAGCAGAACAGCATAATTCCTGGGAGGGCAGCAAAGATGGAAGCAGAATTTCATTTAAGTATTGACCAGATAAAGGATGGTGCAACCAGAAGTTTCACTGGTATAAAAACCTAAGAGGATTCCATCCTATATCTGTCATTCAGGTGGTCAGAATACAGTACCATAGGGGTTGCTTAAAGTTCCAGCTAGCTTGACAACTGCTCCACATGTTTGTGTGAATATGATTTCTAGATTCATCTAGCAGGTTTTTTAATTTTATTCTTTGAATATGTCTCAGGGAACTGTCAATATTGAAGGTTTTCAGGAGCAGAGTAAAGTAGAACTGCATCACGGGGCATGACTTGTCATATGGAACTGATCTTTTTCTTTTTGGAGCATCCTCAGGGATAGGCAATGGTAAACCCGCTCTGAACCAATCTTGCCAAGAAAATCTCATGGCCTTAGGAACACCATATGTCCGAAATAACCACATTTCAGGAAACTACCACCCCATCCATTCTTCCATTCCACAAATAATGTTCTTTGAGTTGAACCAAGGGCCTTCCCTATCCATGAATTCATTTTGTGACTGGGACCAATTTTTTTGTCCCAGTCAGTTAACTAGTAAATCAGGAATTGTGTGGCTAACACAGTTAGTCTGAGAGCAAGTGTAAAGATTATAAATATTATCTAAAAAGCTTAGTTATGGTGGTACAAGAACTTCTGTTAGCATTGATTGCACAGGCCTCCTTTTGAATGTTTTCATTTGCTGTAGATTTATGATACTATCCTCATTTTTTCTTTCTTTTTTATAGGGAATGTCATCATTTGGCACACTACAAAGAATCAAATTTTCCCTATACCTACCGGTTTGTGTTAAATCTGTTCTCCTTCCTCCTGAGGGTGCAGCCTTCTCTCCTCCATGAAGAAGTATGTGTATTAGAGCATAAACTCCTTCATAAAAACGTTCTAAGAAATCCACCATTTTCAAAAGTTCCAGAAAGTGAAACCATTTTGAGAGAATGAAGACTTGTAAAAACTGAAATAATTCATGCAACATTTATATCTTTATCAGACTTCCTGAAATTATCAGTTTAAGATGAAACCATTACCTGTACAGTTAGTTTACATGTAAGCCAGGTTCAGGGGTCTTATTCTAACCCAACAAACCCATATTATTGGAGCAAAAAGAAATAGTAAATCAAAACTCTCTACATCCCTCAACTTTCCCTCTCTTCTGCTCCTGGCTTCCTAGAGTACTACCTAATTTGTTAAACCACAGTTTTCTGTACCATATTCACTATTGTTTGAGTGATCCCTCAGGATGGCAAACCAGATTTGTTGGACTGGGAATATTAAGAATGAGGTAGTCCTGGTAGTCCATACACAAAGAGAAAGTGCAGAGGTGAAAAAAAGTCTTATCTAATTGGATTACCAAATTCTGTTTTCTCCTATTCAGTTCCAGTTGGGTTGTAAAATTTTCTTTTATATTTTTTACTTGTTTCATTAAAAAGTTCTATTTACCTCTGTGAAAATATGTTCTAATATATTGAATTGTCACCTTTTGTAATACAATACATGTTGTTTTTTAAAAAACCAAGATTGGCAATTCTGGTGTCCAACTGCTTTCTACTAGTGTGGTCTTAATTTTGTCGCAGCATACTATTTTGTGTCTGAATCATGAACCAGAGAGGTATCTATTTCAGATGGCAAGGTATCTGTTCTGTAACATTTAACAGGTTAAAATGGATGGGGGAACCACTTATATTTTTCACCATAAATGACAGAATGTCTTGGAATGTTCTAATATGTCCTATTTTAGACACACAGATTATATGTGAACTACTGTACTCTTCACAGGTGCCCCCTGCGCCAAATCCCTTGCTTAACCCGACAATGGCCTGCTGTGAGGCATTTAACAACTTCTTTGCGGATAAAATCTCTCAGATAAGAGCCAACTTAGACGCCACTATTGGAACAGAGTCTTTAGGCGAGGTGTCCAGCAACTCCGCCGATGTAGTTATACTGGATTGGCTCCAATCTGTGAGTACTGAGGACGTGGACAAGCCGCTTGGTAAGGTGAAGAAGACAACCTGCCCGCTCGACCCTTGCCCATCATGGCTGGCCGTCCGGGGGGGGGGGATGCATTGAGGAGCCTCCTTATGGATTTCATCAATGCATCCTTTAGGGAAGGACATATGCCATCTTGTCTCAAGGAAGCGGCTGTTAGGCCGCTCCTGAAAAAACCTTCCCTAGACCCCCTGGAAATGAAAAACTTCAGGCCTGTGTCATTGCTGCCATTTTTGAGCAAGGTGATCGAGAGGGCAGTTGCTCTTCAGCTCCAAGCAGTCTTGGATGAAGCCGATTATCTAGACCCATTTCAAACCGGCTTCAGGACAGGCTTTGGGGTTGAGACTGCCATGGTTGCCTTGACCGACGATCTGCGTCTGAGCATCAACAGGGGTAGCGTGACCCTGTTGGTGCTTCTAGACCTCTCAGCGGCTTTCGACACAATAAATCACGGCATCCTCTTGGACCGCCTGAGGGAGTTAGGTATCGGGGGCACTGCCTTGCAGTGGTTCCGGTCCTTCCTCTCGGGTAGGTCCCAGAGGGTGCTGCTCGGGGACAGTAGCTCCAGTAAGAGGGAACTCTCTTGTGGGGTCCCTCAGGGAGCTATTTTATCCCCGATATTATTCAACATCTATATGAAGCCGCTGGGTGAGATAATACAGAGTTATGGTGCTGGGTGTTATCAGTACGCTGATGACACCCAAATCTATTTCTCCGTGTCTCGTTCGTCGACCTTGAATTCCAATGGCATCTCCTCTCTCAATGAATGTCTTCAAGCAGTAATGGACTGGATGAGGAAAAACAGATTGAAGTTAAATCCAGACAAGACGGAGGTGCTCACAGTAGCGGCCCCGAAACCAAGAATTGGGTTGCAACCTCCAGTCCTGGATGGGGTCACACTCTCCTCCAGAGACTGTGTTCGCAGTCTGGGGGTGCTCCTTGACTCGTCGCTCCTGATGACAAATCAGGTTAATGCGGCGGTCAGGAGCGCCTGTTATCAGCTTCGGCTGATACGCCAGCTGTGCCCTTTTCTGGAAGTAAGGGATCTCGAGACTGTTGTGCACGCGCTGGTAACCTCATGCCTCGACTTTTGTAATGCGTTCTACATGGGGCTGCCCTTGTGCTTGGTTCAGAAATTACAGCTGGTACAAAATATGGCAGCCAGGCTTGTCTCAGGAACATCTTGGAGGGACCACATTACTCCGGTTTTGAGGTCCCTCCACTGGCTGGCTATCAGCTTCCGGGCCCGGTACAAGGTGTTGGTTATTACCTTTAAAGCCCTAAATGGCTTGGGTCCAAGCTACCTCAGGGACCGCCTCCTCCCATACAATCCTCCCCGTGCTCTCCGGTCCTCTGAGAGGAATTTGCTGCAGCCCTCAAAATCGAGGCTTGCGGCTACCTCCCAGAGGGCTTTTTCTGTTGTCGCCCCCAAACTCTGGAACGGCCTGCCGGATGAGATCCGCCAGCTAACATCATTAGACAGCTTTAAAAGGGCTGTCAAGACGGATCTCTTTCGGCAGGCCTTTCCAGATTAAAAATTCTCCCCGGCCTCGGATACGCCCACTCCATTGATCCTTACGTGGCCCCATCTAAGGATGGTAGGATCATGCCCGCTGGGTCAATATATTGGTTATTTGTAGTCTATTGAATTGAACTTGTTGTTTTGTTTTAATAGTTTTAATCCTCATTGATTTAATATTGTTTTAAGGGGGGGTGGGGTTTTTGGGATCGGATTTGTATATGTTTTACAGTTGTAAGCCACCCTGATTGGGTTACCAAAGGGCGGGATATAAATAAATTTTATTATTATTATTATTATTATTATTCACAGCATTCCCTTTGTGAAATGCTTTAGTTCTTCAGAATTCTATAACAACATTGGTATTATGGTACTGAGTCAATAAAATTCTTGCATAACTTTTCAGTTCTGTCACAGTGAGCATCTCCAATTTTAAACCCATTTTAGGGAAGCAGGTCAGGTTTAAGACCTGGTAAGTGTGACCAAACCTTTGAAAAGTAAGGATATATTTACCTTCCTTCTCTTCAGCAGCGTTTTGTCCTTCGTATTTTTAAAGAACTTTCAGCTGCTTATACCTATTTAGATGTTGCCTTGCTTTGCACTTGAATAATTTGTTTATACTTTGAGAAAAATAACTAATGAGTGAATGAGGAGGTGACTAATGTAAATGAATTTTTTATAGTAACATAATCTGCAGAGATGAATAACCGTTCACCAACCGGATCTACCATCTACTACTTTAATCATCTCTTTACTTTCTGTTGAACACCATAATAAGTGTGACCGTTTATTGATCTTCATATTTCCACATCTAGAATGGGAAGACTTGTTCAAATACAGTTCGTTTAATACCTGATACAATGATTTGTTAGTAGGACACCTGAGTGAAGAATAAGATACATTTTTCCAATACAGAAGCTAGTAGGCCATATGTATCTGAGTATTCCAACTTTTTAAAAAGTTATATAGAAATGCTTGAAATAGATGACAGTGGTGCTTTAAATTTCTGGAGAACAGCAAGGTGCATCCCCCAGAACTGCAACTCCCAGTATTGTTCACCATGGCTATCCCTCATGGAAGTCGTAATCAACAAGTTCTGGAGGGCTGCACTTTGCTTTAGAGGAAAAGGAAATGAAACAGATTTCTGTGTATGAGACTTCCACCAGTTAGGAGACAACAGTGTCTCTCCTCCTTTCCCCAGATACTCAGCCTTTTCTCTCTGCTTGTTTGTATCATCTTCCTGTATGAGCTTGCAACTGGTGTTTCATTTTCCACCACAAACATTTCAGATATTGCATATGTGGGGGGGATGCATGTAAAATTATATAAAATTTGGTTTAGTTCCCTCACTCTCCAGTTGCATACTGATAGTTTCAGTGGGTTTTTCCCCAACCCAACTATAATTGTCCAGAATGATTATATAATTCTAACCTTTTATCAGGTTCAAATGAAACTCTCCTATTTGAGACACACAAATTATATGTGAACTGCTGTATTCTTCAGAGCCAGTGTGGCATAGTGTTTTGAGTGTCTGCAGACCCAGGTTTGATTCCCAGCAGGGCCATGAAACCCACTGGGTGACCTTTGGCAAGTCACACTCTCTCAACCTCAGTGGAAGGCAGTGGCAAACCTCCTCTGAATAAATCTTGCCAAGAAAACCCTATGATAGGTTTGCCTTAGGGTTGCCATAAGATGGAAATGACTTGAAGGCAATACACACATGTTCATTTTAAAGCCATTTGTTTAATTGCTTACCTTTTTTTGGAAAATGAGCCTACTTACAGGCACAGCTTTCTTTTTTCACTACAGTGGTTAAGTCTACATCCTTGTAAACTTTTAAAAAGATAGCTATGTTATCATAGTCAATATATTCCCCCTTTCTTTGTTGTCGTTGTAAACTGCTCTCAAGTCAATCTCGACCCATTGCAACCCTGTAGATGAGACATCGGAGTTTATCGCACTGGTAAAAAACCCAGCTTACCCCTCCAGAGTTGAATTCTAATTTGGGATGCAGCTGGGTCCTATTGCACGAGTCTTGCTGCTGAATCTGCTGGCTAAATACAGCCTGGCTGCAGCCCAGGCTCCTGGCATGCTTATCCAGTCACTTTTCAAATTTGAGAGTTTTCCAACCTTGCAAAGAGGCTTGCTGAGCATGCCTGGTACCCAGGCTGCAGTTGGGCTGTATTTGACCGGCAGATTTGGCGGCAAAACTCATGCGATAGGACCCGCTGCATCCCGAATTAGAATTCAACTCAGGTGAGGTAAACCGGGTTTTTTACCAGTGTGATAAATTCCATCTCCCAGACTCCCTGTTTCTCCACTGCCCTGCTCAGTTCCTGCAAATTCATACCCGTAACCTCTTTTATAGAATCCCCTTCTTACAGCCTTATAAACTACCAGCTTTCTCTAAATCCTGGCCCCATTTTGCTATAATCCATTTTGGATGTTGGAGCGACCTAACAAAATCAGTATACTGAACTACATTCAGAATATTGAATTAAAACTTGGTTTGTTTATTGGTCCTTGTGGCTCCTGCAGATAAAGTAGTAGATATTTCAGAAAATAAAAGGTGCTACACTTCCAGTGCAACTGATCCCAGACCCTCTCAATTTGATCAGTCAGCCCTTGGTTGCTATAATCATAGCTAACAAGTTACGGAAACATGGTAGCACCTGATCTTTACTGCAGTGAATTGTGTCCCAAGCTCAGCACAAGTGCTTAGTCCAGTCACCATTATGCTGAGGTGGAGTTGCATTTCTCAAGCTGACAAATGGGGCTGGATAGCCCAAGGGTAAGGTGTGTACTTGTAAAGCAACAGCTTTTGACTACCTCTTGTGTGAGCATTTAAGTCACAGCTCCTTGTCTCTTCCAAAAGCATTCAGCAAAAATCAGCATTGACTGTGCTTATGTTCTCCTTTCTGAAAAGGAAGTTTTTCTTTTTCATGTTGCTTTTGTATGCTCAGTCTCCCCCACCGCTGTTGGGCTTCAACATCACCTTTTTAGCCTTTCAGGATGGTCAAGTAACTCACCAAGTAACTAACCAAGAATTTCATTCTGTGGTGGGCAATATATGGTTGCATTATTGTGGGAAAGAAAGAAGAGAACAGAACTGGTTGTTTTAATATTTTGCTTTTGTATTCCTGAGTCTACTCTTGATTTTTACTCAACTTCTAATACATAATATTGTACATATACATAGGATTACACTATAAGGCTTCCCGCACCATTGCCTAGGTCTGACTTTCCTAGACAAGCTGGGCAGAATCGCTCCTGGTTTCAGCTGCTGCCTGACCTTCCAGGGCAAAAGCTGGCTCCAAGAATATTATCAGTACAATAAAGTTCTTTTACACATCATTGCAACAGGACACATGTAGAACATTGGATGAGACCCGAGTTCAAATTGCTAAACCAGCCTTCCCTAACGTGGTGTTCTCTATATGTTTTTGGTTTCAATTCCTGTCAGCCCCATGACCAGTAGTCAGGAATGCTGAATCTTGTAGTCCAAAACATCTGGAGGGTACAACATCAAGGGACACTGCCTTAAACTATTGTATATTCCATCCATCCATCACTTTATTTAAATTCTACCTTTATCCCAGGCTGGGACTCAAGACATCTTACAAAAAGACAGAATATAATGAAACATAGTTAAAAACATACAAAATCAAGATTAAAACAGTATTAAATAACAGAATTAAAAATCAGATGTGACAGCTGGACAGTGAAGAAAGCCAATAGAAAGAAAAAATCAACTCACCTATCAACCTACATTTTTTCTTGCAGTTTTGGTACTTTGATGTATTTCGGTTAATACATTTTTTTTAATTGGATGATGAGATAAATAAAAAAATATATACCTGGAAAATACATCTATCTATCTATCTATCTATCCATCTATCTATCTATTTCGATAACCACATTGTCTCTTTTCCTCTTGTTTTATTAGCTTTGCATAGTGGTTTGGTTTGGGTCTCAGACATAGGAGACCCGAGTTTGAATCCCTGCTTGGCCATGGAAATCTACCAGGTGGCCTTGGGCAAGTCACACTCTCTCAGCTTCAGAGGAAGACAAAGGCAACCCCTCCTTGGAACCAGTTCTGTATTTTCCAAATATATTTATTTTATTCATCTCATCATCCAATTAAAATGTATTAACTGAAATACAGCAAAGTACCAAAACTGCAAGAAAAAATGTAGGACACAACAAGACAAAAGCTTTTTTAAAAAAACAAAACAAAACCCACTCATAGATAAATGCACATGCCCCAAATGGAGGTCATTTTGGAAATCCTTCTCCTCCTGCACAGGAGACAGAAAATGTAGGACACGTCATCAACAAATCATCAATTCATAAAACTACCTTAAATCAAACAAACAAGTGCAGGGCCATCCTGCTGAGTAACCTTAGGCGAGTCACACTGTCTCAGCCTCAGAAGAAGGCAATGGCAAACCCTCTCTGAAGAAATTTTGCCAGGTAAACCCCAGGATAGGGTCGCCATAAGTCGGAAACGACTTGAAGCCACACAACAACAAGGGGGGCAATAGCAATGGCAACTCCCCCCCCCCGAACCAAACTCTGTCCTCGTGGCTCTGGCTCTCTCTACTCCCTTGCGTGCTCCCTTTCGGCTCTTCTATTTATGTGGAGGAGGCGGAGGCGGAGGGAGGAGGAAGAGGGTGGAGGAGGAGGCCGGCCGTTCGTTCACTCATGACCCCGGATACCATTTTTTGTTCCAAAATGGCACATGGAGTTGCACGCGCATGTGCATGACTTCGAGTGCCATTTTGGAACAAAAATGGTATCCGGGGTCGAGCGCAAGCACTACAAAGGCGGAGGCGAGACCAGCCACTGGCCGGATACAAGGCCTCGATGGGCCGGGTTCGGACCATGGGCCGTAGTTCGGGGACCCCTGGCTTATACAAAGAAAAACAGAACATAGAAGGGCCTGAGAAAGCAATAGCATGCACACACAGAGAGGAAACAAATGGAATTGGAAATAATTATTGGGACATGTTGGTCTAAAACAAAGAGAAGCCAAAGAGAAGCCAATAAGAGATGGGGGAAGGAAGTAGCCGAGAAGAGACTGGGTGCAGTGCTAGCCCTACAATTAGAGTTGTGTTGACTCATACAGCAGGTGTTGGGGTGGCAGCATGTGTTCAGCAGCATTCCCTCCTGAATCCCCAAAGTTAGCCTGCTCTGTCCTGCATTTTCCAATACAATGGGAAATGTTATGCTGTCAGCAATGGTGGAGAATCTGCCAGTCAGGTCCGATTCTATGCAGAGAAAGGAAATGGAGGAATGGATGCTACTCTGTCCATTGCCTCAGGCAGCAGTGTCTATTGGGCTGGCCTGGTAAGTGCCTCAGCTGAACATACTTCATATCCACCTTGGACAGAAAACCAAACACAATTTGGAAGAGGGACAGAGGCTTGGCCATTCCTTCCAGTGATTTTTAGACTGCTTTAAAAATTGAAATCCTCTCCTAGTTGCTTAACTAGGATAAAGCCATTAAATGATTAATTCTCCAATCCTTATTTTAAGGATTTTTTTAAAGGGATGCAGTGGCTCGAGTGGTTAAGATGCTGACTCTGTTGATTGCAAGATCGGCAGGTTGGCAGTTCGAGGCCCGGGTGCTGCATGATGAGGTGAGCTCCTGTCACTAGTTCCAGCTTCTGCCAACCTAGCAGAAAGCAGGCAAATGCAAGTAGATAAATAGGTACCACTTTGGTGGGAAGATAAACAGCGTTCTGTGCAATCATGTTGGACACAGGATCACAGAGTAGTCTCTGACAATGCTGGCTTTTTGGCTTAGTAACGGAAATGAGCACCACCCCCTACAGTCAGACACTACTTGACAACCTTGTCAACGGGGAATACCTTTATCTTTTACCTTATTTTAAACCCACACATAGGGGGGATGCAGACTGCCAGAAATAGTGCAAATTGAGTCCACTTTTAGGGTTAGGGTTAGGGAATCATGGGAACTGTATTTTATTGTGGCACCAGAGCTCTCTGACAGAGAAGGCTCAATGTCTCAGAAAAAAAACAAAACAATTCCCATGACTCCCTAGCACTAACCCTAATCCTTAAAGTGAACTCAATTTGCACTATTTCTGGCAGTCTGCAACCCCCCTTAATCTCAGTTGCTGCTTCCACATACTTTATACCAGTATAGGCACACTTCATAGCCCCAAAGGCCACACCTGCATTTTTTGGGGTGTGTGTGTGTGTCTTGCTGTTTCTGAGTAGGGCACTCCAGTACCAGGAGCCTTGTGATGTAAATAACTTTTCTGAGCTCTGTATAATTAGAACAGTATTACAGACTTTTTTCACTCTTGACTTGCCTATTAGTCAGTAGCATCCTAGACTACTGGTGTATGCAACATTCAGGGTATATTTCTTCCCTGGTGTAAATTGTCATTGGTGAATGAATGAGTCTGGCCATAACACCAATAATATGGGAGCCACAACTTCCCATCTAAAGTATTTACTAAAGTTGATTAGGCTTATGGACTTATGAGGTACTGAAAGTAAGTAGGCAACACATTGAGTGCATTGCAAAACTGGCACCCTAGCAGCATCAAGTCGCATTTGCTTCAACAAAGATCATTTGAACATTACAAAAAGGTTCTCTCCTCTCTTCCTCCCACAGCCTCTGTATTATACCAAAAACAAGTAACACCACTAGGTAGATCTCAGGATAAGCTCCAGTAGATGTTTAATTAAAATGTGAAAAAACAAAAACAAGAAAACCTCACTGTTGTTTCACTAAATGGGTTGGTGAGGCTAGTTAAGCCTGTAAACACCCCCTAGTAAAACAGTGTCCAAATTTGGTAATTTGGGAATAATATACTTGCAAGTTATATCATAGAACTGCATCGATGTGTTTTAAAGAAACTTTTTACATGTTTGAATGCAAAGGGATCTTGTAGCTCCTTTGAGACTAATTGAAAGAAGTTGGTAGCATGAGCCTTCATAGACTTGAGCCTATTTTCTCAGATGTCTATGAAAGCTCATGCTACAGGATCCCTTTGCATACTGATTTTCCAAATGAGATGGCTATCTCTTTCAATTCTTTTACATGTTTCTTAACTGACTGTTTAGAACTTATAAGCCAAATGCTTGTTACTCAAAACTCTGTCCAAAGCTAAAGCAAAGCAAAGCAAAGCTTTATATACCGCTTCATACCGCGCTATGGGGTGTCTAAGTGGTTAACTGTAAGCAGCTCATTGCCCCCCAACAGCTGGGTACTCATTTTAGCGACCTCAGAAGGATGCAGGCCTGAGTCTAGCCTGAGCCCTGGCTAGCATTGAACTCGCAACCTTGTGGTCTATTGTATTGAATCTTCTTTGCCATTATAAACAGCATTCCTGTTCATTCTGTATCTGATTATCCAATTGCTCCAGACATCCTCAGGCCATTTCAGGAGCCTAATATCTCCTTAAGTTAATTATACAGTATGTTGAGTTTCTGCGGATAGCAAGGCAATCCTATCAAGGCATTTATGGAGTGGTAAGACCCATCAAGCTTGACTCATTTCATTGTGAGTATAGGATTGCAACCTAATTCCTTATGACCTATTTAGGCATGCAAATGGCATTATTTAAGATACACCAATTGGCAGAGCTTGGAAGTTACCTTTAGACTACAGTTCCCAGAATCCCAGTGCTGTCCATGTTGACTGAGAGATTTTTGGAATTCTAGCCAAAAGAACCCAACACTTTCCCAAGCTGTGCCTGTTGATTACTTATGCCTCCTTCCTTTTTAAACTGTACAGTTTTAAGTTGTTTATTTGTTGTGATAATGGTTTGCCAAATGAAGTCTATAGCCTTGTCAAGGAATACATCTTAAAGTGGGGTTTAATCTCCATTGTCACAGAAAGGATTTTGATGATGATTTTGCTAATGAGGACATCCGTTTTGCTTGCTGGAATGCTAATGTTCTAATAAACGTAGTTACAGAAAAGGTAGGTAGTGCAGCTTCACACATTACAAATCAGTTCCCTACACGGGAAGGTGGTAGAGTTGAGGGCTGGAATCGAAAAACATCCTCCTGAAATCCCAAAGATCTGCTGCCAGTCATTGACTGTACCAGGCTAGGTGGATCACTGGTCTGACTCAGGAAGGCAGCTTTTCTACAGTCCTGTAGAAATTTGTGCATTTACTTGCAGGATTGGAATCATGCTGCTCTCCAGATGTTATTAAACAGCAACTCCCAGCATCCTTTGCCATTGCATATATTGGCTAGAGCTGCTGGGAGATGCAGTTCAATAACATTTGTAAGGACACTTGGTTCCTATGAATATCATGATCCTTCACTGAAGCCCAGAAAACTTACTTCTTTGAGTAAAACCCAGAATTCCCTGGCCCACAAAGGGATTATGGTAGTCCAAAGAAGCAAGTTTTCCCAATCTCTGTCCTACAAGTTTATGTGTTCTGGAGAAATCCCATCAATCAGTGGCAGAGCACATGGTTTGCATATAAGGTCCTAGCCCAGATTCAGTCTCTGTCTTTCTATCAATTTAAGCCAGGAATGGGACATGTGTAGCCCCACAGATGATCTTAGATCCTAACTTCTATCATTCTCACCACTAACCATGCTAGATGGGGTGAATAAGAGTCTGCATGCCACCAACACCTGGAAAGCATCAGATCCCTTACCCCTCATTTTAAGGATTTTTTAAAAAATGTGCTGGAAAAGAGCTGTGCCCAAGATCTTACAGAGTTAGGTCACACCAAACAGAGTGGGTTCAGGGGACCAATCTTTCAACAAATCGGTGTGGTCTGACATAGTTTTCTGTGTGTGCATGTGTGCAAGTTGAGAAATCCCAGCCAATGATATACAGCAACTTTCTTACATGTAGGATTATTGTATTTTGTTATAATAATAATTCTTTATTATGACCATTCAGCCAGCACAAATATTGCATTTTGCTGTTTTGTATCTTCAGGTTGTTTCTGACTTACGGTGACCCTCAGGTGAACCTATTGGGGGTTTCTTGGCAAGATTTGTTCAGAGGGAGGCTTATCTTTGCCTCCCTCTGAAGCTGAGAGAATGTGACTTGACCAAGATCACCCAGAGGGTTTTCATGGATGAGTGGGGATTTGAACTTTAGTCTCCAGGAGTCCATTTGAACCACTGCTGGCTCTCATAGATCCAAATCTGGGATGGGAATTGTGTCTCCAGATGTTGCTAAACTGCCATTGATGGAGGGATTTCATAAGATAAGAAGATGCCCAGCACACTTAGGTTCTTTTCCACCAAGCTTTTGGAGTCGTGTACAATTTGCCTGAAGTTTCCTTTTCCTAAACTATTGTCAAAGGTACTGCTTTTCCAGCAAGGAATCCAACAGAACCTGAATCCAACTGGAGGCCCTGAAATAAATAAGTGGAGAAAATGGAAGTATAGTGTCAATGGAAGGAAGAGTGACATTCTATTAAATAATAATAATAATAATAATAATAATAAAATTTATTTATACCCCACCCCTCTGCATAGCAATCGAGGTGGCTTCCAACATAAAATACAATACAGTAAAATCAGCCCTAAGCCCGAACCCTCCCAACCCTTAAAAAATTATTAAACAAAGACCAATTTAAAAGCTATTTAAAACAAATTGCAAAATATCAGTTAATAAATTAGATTAAACACGGCAGCAGAGGATATGATAGCGGTTAGAAAGGGGGGGAAGAGGTACAGAGGACAAGTTCTCTGACTGGGAGGACTAATCAGGAAAGGCCTGTCGGAAGAGATCCGTCTTGACTGCTCTTTTAAAGCTGTCTAAAGTTGGTAAATGACGGATCTATTCTACTTTGGTCAGGCCTCACCTGGGATACTGTGTCCAGTTCTGGGCACCACAATTCAAAAAGGATGTGGAGAAACTGGAGCGTGTCCAAAGGAGGGCAACTAAAATGGTGAAGGGTCTGGAAACCATGCCTTATGAGGAGAGAGCTGGATATGTTTAGCCTGGAGAAGAGAAGTTTAAGAGGTGATATGATAACCCTGATTAAGTATTTGAAGGGGTATCCTACTGAGGATGGAGCAAGCTTGTTTTCTGCTGCTGCAGAGAATAGGACCTGGAGCAATGGATGCAAACTACAGGAAAAGAGATTCCACCTCAACATTAGGAGGAACTTCCTGGTGGTAAGAGCTGTTCAACAGTGAAATACGCTGCCTCAGAGTGTGGTGGTGTCTCCTTCTTTGGATATTTTTAAACAAAGACTGGATGGCCATCTGTTGGGGGTGCTTTGATTCCTTCATGGCAGGAGGTTGGCCTGGATGGCCCTGTCCCCACCCCCTCCTGTCAAACAGCTTTAGGTTGTGTGACTTTCTCTTAATTAAATTAATAAACAAAATGCTTTGCTCATTTAACTAAATAATGTACTAGACAATACAAGCTGTTCCTGATGATAAGACATTATGGGTATGTAACGCTTGGCACATTGACTCCTAAGGGAGAGAGGGAACTGTAAACAAGCACCCTTAATTGATGTTCCTGGATGCCAGGAATAAATTCTTCCAGAATACGGCCACATAGCCTGAAAAACCCACAAAAAAAATGTTTCACATATATTATCTTGGTGACCCTTTAAACACCTCTGTAGAGTTGTTGTGTTGTGTGCCTTCAGGTCATTTCCAACTTATGGCAACCATAAGGCAACCCTGTCACAGAGTTTTCTTGGCATGTTTCTTGACAGGGATTTTCCCATTGCAATCCTCTGAGGCCGGGGGAGTGTAACTTGCCCAGGGTCACTAGGTGGGTTTCATGGCCAAAAGGGGATTTGAACCTGTTCCCCAGAGTCATAATCCAATGCTCAAACCACGACACCATGCTGCTTCTCACTAGTGCTACTCATTTCTCATTAAACATCAGGAAAAAGGCAGATGGTAACAGTGAGGAAATCGGAAAGTCAGTTTCAAATTGCCAGTAATGTTAACCTTAGACAAATACCTTTCCTAATCTATGTCACAGAATGGTCTGGGACAGAGATTCCCAGACTTTGGTCCTCCAGATCAGGGGTAGGCAACCTTTCCCCTTTAAGGGCCGAGGGACTTCAGCTCCCAGAATCCCAGGAGCTTTTGACCAACATGGGACTATTGGCCAACATGGCTGAGGCTTCTGGGAGCTGAAGTCTCTCGGCCCTTAAAGGGGAAAGGTTGCCTACCCCTGCTCCAGATGTTTTGTACTTGAACCCCCAGAATATCTGACCATTGGCCAAGCTGGCAGGGGCTTCTGGGAGCTGTAGTCTAAAAACCTGGAGAACCAAAGTTTGGGAGCCGTTGGTCTGGGGGATAAATTAGTATTGTAAAACACTTTGTATACTCTGCTAGTATATGAACCTGAAATTGCTGCTGAAAATCAATACTCTAAATCCTTCTTGTCTTTGATTTCTTCCCCCCAAGATCTAATCTTTGTCGCTCTTAGAAAAACTTTTACAGTCCTCCATTTTCAAACAATGCCATCTGCCCATCTAGAGGGAAAGTATAAAAGGATTCCTTATACACAATGACTATGTATTTGTGGTTCTGGAGAGGTGGAAGGCCTAGTTCACTATTCACTATATTAATTATACTGCCTTTTATATAGAATTCAAAGATATAGTTGTATTAGTCTGTGGAATCGGTATGTAGAGAGATCCTGTAGCACCTTTGAAACTAACTGAAAGAAAGAAAGAAGTTGGCAGCATGAGCTTTTGTACACTTAAGTTTACTTCCTCAAATACATTTGGTGGAGACACCAAAAGCATCTGAAGAAGTAAACTTAAGGCTGGGAAAGCTCATGCTGCCAATTTCTTTCAATGAGACTCAAAGGTGCTACAAGATCTTTCTGTTGTTGTTATTGTTAACTGCCTTCATGTTGGTCTCGACCCATGGTGACCCTATGGATGAGACATCTCCAGGGCCCCCCTGTCCTCTACTGTTCTGCCCAGCTCCTGCAAACTCTTATTCGTGGTCTCTTTAATAAACTCCATCTATCTAGTATGTGGCCTTCCTCTCTTTCTACTTCCCTCCACCTTCCATCAATTCATGCCTTCTCATGATGTGTTCAAAGTATTATGGTGTCGTCAGCATATCTCAGATATTCTTCCCCCTATTTTCACTCCTCTCTCTCCCATGTCCAAGCCTGCTTTCCCTACAATATGTTTGGCATATAAGTTGAATAGGTAGGGTGATAGGATGCAGCCTTATCTGACTCCTTTGCCAATTGGGAACCATTCTGTTTCTCCATGTTCTGTTCTGACAGTAGCCTCTTGTCCTGACTACAGATTCCTCATTAGGACTATCAGATGTGTTGGCACTCCCATGTCTTTAAGGGCGTTTCATAGCCTTTCATGATCTGTGCAGCCAAAGGCTTTGCTGTAATCTATAAAGCACATGCTGATTTTCTTTTGGAACTCCCTGCTAAACTCCATTAGCCATCATATATTTGCAATGTGATCCCTGGTGCCTCTTCATTTCCTGAACTCTGCTTGGGGCCTCTGGGATTTCTCTCTCCATGTGTGGTTGGAGTCTAGGTTGCAGTATTTTGAGCTTAAATTTGCCTGCATGGGAGATTAGTGCTATGGTCCTATAGTTGCTGCAGTCTCTTGTGTCTTCCTTTTTGTGGATGGGGATGTATATTGATCGCTTCCAATCTGTTGGCCATTGTTTTGTTTTCCATATCTGTTGACATATGTTGGTTAGCATTAGAGTTGACTCTGTCAGTGTGGATTGCAACACTTCTATTGGTATATCATCTGTTCCTGGAGTCTTGTTTTTTGCCATTTCTTTTATTGCAGCTTGCACCTCAGTTTTTAGAATTTGGGGTTCATCTTCATATGGCTCTTGGGTCCATGTGTCCATTTGTCATCTCTTTTATATAACTCTTCTGTGTATGACATCCATCATCTTTTTATTCCTTCCTGGTCTTGAATTATATTATTTTTGTTGTCATGTAGTGTCCTGGTCCCTGGTTTGAACTTTCCCTTGATTTCTCGAATCTTGTGGAATAGGTCTCTCGTTCTTCCCTTTTTGTTGTCTTCTATTTCTCTATATTTGTTGTTGTAATAATTTTCCTTATCTTTGTGCACTAGCCATTGTACTGTTGTGTTCATGCTCCTTAGTTTATTCCTATTTCCTTTTTGGTTTGTTTCTCTTCTTTCCTTTATTGCTTGTAGTGTTTTATCTGTCATCCATGCTTTCTTCACTTTCCTTTTGTCTGTTGGAAGCGTCTTTATGCATTCGTCTTTTATTATGCCCCTGGCTTCAGACCAAAGCTCTTCCGGTTCATGATCTATTATACTTAGTACTGCATATCTGTTCCTCATATTGTCAATGAATTCTGTGGAAATGTTGTTTAAATTGTATTTTGGTATCATGACTGGTTTTGTTCTCTTCCTGAGTTTTACTTTTATTTTGAAATGAGTAGTTCGTGATCTGTGCCACAATCAGCACCTGGTCTACTCTGGTTCACCAGTATGCAGCTTCACCATCTTTTAATTACAATTATGCAATCTACTTGGTTTTTGTGTTGGCCATCTGGTGATGTCCATGTGTATAATCTTTTCTCTGGTTGTATGAAAAATGTGTTTGCAACTAATAGGTTGTTGGCTTCATAAAAATCTATCAAATGCTCACCTGCTTCATTCCTTTTGCCTAGTCCAAATCTGCCTACCATTTTTTATTCTTCTTTACTTCCAACTTTTGCATTCCAGTCTCCAATGATCTTTCTACATGCTCTTTATATAGTGATCACTGGACACATTTCCTGGGAGATCTTTTGAGAATGAGGGCAGGTTGGTCATTAACTGGTATTTTTTGTGATCTGTTGGCTGATCTTTCTAAATCCATCACACTTAAGATTGCCACCTTTGCAGTAGCAGCTAAAAGATTTGCTGCAATTTCTTGAACCCAGTAGTGGATTGCAAAGGGATTGTTGCACCTGCATTATTATTGTTGGTTCGATATCTTATCCAGTAACCTCTTATTTTGTTCTTCAGTTTTCAACCCTCTTTGTCACCCCGTGTCTAATGTAATTGTAATTATGTCAGGAGTACATGATTCGCTGTACTAGATACAGTTTTTTCAGAATGTTTTGTAATGGACGTTGTGCCATAGACAAATAAAAATTATCTATCTATCTATCTATATACACCCAGAACTCAGTACCATCTTTTCAGTCCTGGCACCCTGCCTATGGAATATTCCAAAAGAAATCTGTATGGTGCTGATGTTACCATTTTTCTAAACCCAAGTCAAAACAGTTGCATTCTCCCAAAATGTTGGGCTGATACTATTTCAGCAGCTTTTGTTGTTGTTGCTTTTCACACCTGTCATATATTGTTGGATTGGTTTTGTTGTTGATCAAAATGAAATGAAATAAAATAATGTGTTTGGGGCAAGATTTGGAAATGCTATAAATAATAGCAAGGAAACCAGGAAATGGACTTGGGTTCTACCTTCAGATAGAGTTGAGCAGCAAAATTTCACACAGTGGGTCTGCGATGTTTGGAAAAGGCAACAAATTACTGATGATTTAATACTGTATGTTGTTCATTTTTCCTCATGTGTCTGCGTCTGTGCCTTCAAGTTGCCCGAATTTTGTAGGGTTTTCTCAGGCAAGGAATTCTTATAATAATTAATAATAATAATTTTTATTTCTATCCCGCCCCTCTGCCAGGCAATCGGGGCAGCGTACAACATTATAAAACATCAAAATAATAAATAAAAATGAAACCCCATCCCTCTTTCACCCACCCACCCATTCCCCCAAACATACAAACAAATTAAATAACAATAGCTAAAAATACAATTTAAAAGATGCATAATTTCTTGTCTTATGGTCCTCCGGGAGCTGTAAGATGGCAAAACAGACCTCCGTGGCCATAACATGGTGCCGGCGAGGGTGTTCTCCAGCGGCGTTATATAGGCGGACTGGAGGTGGGGCGGCTCAGGCCACCCAGATGGTCTCCCGGGGCTGGGAGATGGCCCCAGGTGGGGGCTTTTATCCTCCCACCGAAGCTCCTCCCGGCTCTCAGTCAGCTGTGTCCCTCAGGTGTTTCTCCTCAGGGCTGGAGGGGCTGGAGAGGGCTGGAGAAGGCCTCCAAGTGCTGCCGCCGCTGGCTCGTGTGCCGGGGGGAGAGATGGTCCCAGGCGGGGGCTTTTATCCTCCCACCGAAGCTCCTCCTGGCTCTCAGTCAGCGTGTCCCTCGGGTGTTTCTCCTCAGGGCTGGAGGGGCTGGAGAGGGCTGGAGAAGGCCTCCAAGCGCTGCTGCCGCTGCCTCATGTGCCGGGGGAGAGATGGTCCCAGGCGGGGGCTTTTATCCCCCCACCGAAGCTCCTCCCGGCTCTCAGTCAGCTGTGTCCCTCAGGTGTTTCTCCTCAGGGCTGGAGGGGCTGGAGAGGACTGGAGAAGGCCTCCAAGTGCTGCCGCCGCTGGCTCGTGTGCCGGGGGGAGAGATGGTCCCAGGCGGGGGCTTTTATCCTCCCACTGAAGCTCCTCCTGGCTCTCAGTCAGCGCGTCCCTCGGGTGTTTCTCCTCAGGGCTGGAGGGGCTGGAGAGGGCTGGAGAAGGCCTCCAAGCGCTGCTGCCGCTGCCTCATGTGCCGGGGGGAGAGATGGTCCCAGGCGGGGGCTTTTATCCCCCCACCGAAGCTCCTCCTGGCTCTCAGTCAGCGCGTCCCTCAGGTGTTTCTTAGAGGTAGCTTTGCCAGTACCTTCCTCTGAAACAGAGCCTATGGTACCTGGTATTCCTTGATGGTCTCCCATCTAAGTATTAACCAGGTGTGACCCTGCTTAGCTTCCAAGGGTCAGTCCAAGGTCAGATGGGACATGGTGCCTTCAGGGCATTAAACTTTGTATCTACATTTTAATGCTTTTGTGGTGTAGTGGTTTTAGCATTTCACTATGACTCTGGAGACCAAGGTTCAATTCCCTGTTTGGCCATGTAAACCAACTGGGTGACCTTGGGCAAGTCACATGCTCTCAGCCTCAGGGGAAGGCAATAGCAAACCTCCACAAACAAATCTTGCCAAGAACCCCCATTGATAGGATCGCCTTAGGATTGCCATAAATTGGGAATGACTTGAAGGCACACAATACATACATATGTAATATAGCTGTAAATAAACCAGATGAAATGAATTGTTATTTATATGAGGGCTTTGAGCTTTTTATTTAGTCATGTCCTCTATTTTTTCTCTTGAGGGTCTTCCATTTTGAGGTGCCTTGTCTTCCTTTGCAGTGAGGTCTTCTGGGCATCCTGGGCCAGAGAAATGGGGAGAGGGGCTACTGAGTGGCTTTCTGCCCCAAGGATGGTGCCCCAAACCTCCCTCTGCAGGAACTCCAGCCTTCGCCTTGGCCCTGAGGGCTTCGGTTGAAGCAAGGTGACCAGATATGTCTTCACTGCAAAGGAGGAGACGGCACCTCAAAATGTAAGACCTTCCAGGAAAAAAATAGAGGACATGATCAAATAAAAAGCTCAAAACCTTTATATAAATATGACTTCATGCTTCTTAGCCATGCTCCAAATGGAAGGGCATTTTGGGATCCCTCCTGGAGAGGCTGAAATGGGAGGTACTAAAACAAATGGCAGTACTTGCCCATAGGGAAACCATAGCTGTCCATAGAGATACATAGGAGAATACTTGCCCATAGGCAGGGAAACATTGGGCAAACAATGATGATGATGATGATGATGATTTTATTTATACCCCGCTCTTCAGCCAAAAGGCTATCAGAGTGGCTTACAAATGGTTAATTTCCCTATGGGCAAATAATTCCCAATGTTACCTCATGGGCAAGTATTCCTCTATGTTTCCTCATGGGGTCACCCCCCCCCCCCATTGATCTCCTCCTATACCAAACCAGCCATTTATGTTACTCATAAACTCATAAGTCATAATTCCCATATATCACTGAATGTAATGCTAATACTTGCCACACAAACAACTTACAAATTACACCTTTAAATTACAATATCATATACCGCCTACATGTATTTACATATATATAGTTTCATGTGGTTAAAGTAAAAAATTGGTAAAATGTAGTGTTTACAAAGAAAATTTTAAAAGAATAAATCTTTTTAAAAAAATTAAAATTAAAATTTTAAATTAAAATTTTAAATTACACACACACACACACACACACACACCGGGACTTCTCCTTTCTACTTTCACTGAGCCTCATCCCACCTACATTATATCTTCAGCATTTTAAAGGGACACAGGAAAGTGCCACAGCAGATGTTTGGGGATCAGTGGTGTCACCATCCCCATTAGGGTGTCACCTGGTGCAGTGTGAACCCCCTGCACCCTCCTACTGATGCCACTGCCTATGGGCAAGTATTCTCCTATGTATCTCTATGGGCAAGTATTCCCCATTTTTCCCTATGGGCAAGTATTCCCCAATGATTCTTTATGAGCAAGTATTCCCCTATGTATCCCTATGGGCAAGTATAATGATTCTCTATGGGCAAGTATTCCCCTATGTTTCCCTGTGAGCAAGTATTCCCCCACGTTTCCATGTGGGCAAGTATTCCCCCATGTTTCCCTATGGGCAAGTATTCCTCCATGTTTCCCTATGGGCAAGTATTCCTCCATGTTTCCCTATGGGGAAGTATTCCTCCATGTTTCCCTATGGGCAAGTATTCTCCAATGACTCTCTATGGGCAAGTATTCTCCAATAACTCTCTATGGGCAAGTATTCCCCCATTATTCCTTATGAGTAAGTATCCCCCCATTTTCCCCTATGGGCAAGTATTCTCCAATGGTTCTCTATGGGCAAGTGTGGTTTCCCTATGGGCAAGTACTGTCATTTGCTTTAATAATACCTCCAGTTTGAGAAAAGGAGGACATGTCTCGGAAAATGAGCAAGACCACCTTTGGTCAACTTATCAGCCTCCAAGTCTTTCCCGCCGCCAGAAGGTGGTCGAGGCGGCCCTCCAGCGCGTGACGGACGGAGGGAGCGCGAGCGCCGGGCGGGAGCTTTCTTCTGCTGCTTCTTGGAACCCCTGGGCCCTCCTCCAATCAGAAGCGCCGCTTCCTCGGGGTTCCCTCCCACCCAGGGCCAGCCTGCCAATGGGAAGCAGGGCGGCTGCGGCTGTCGCGAACTCACCTGCTGCTGAGAGCCACCTGAGCCGAAGCGAGAAAAGCCGACTCAACCCGTTTGTGCAGAAGCAGCAGCAGGAGCAGCAGCAGGAGCAGCCCTGGCTGGCTTTCCCTCCCTCCCTCTTTCTCTCTTTCCTCCCTCCCCTGGTTCCTTCTTCTCGTTCTTGTTCTTCTTCTTCCTTGGTCCCCTCCTCCTCCTCCTCCTCCTCCAGTTTGCCCGCTTTCAGCCTCCAGTTCCCGTCTCAACCAGCCGGGCCGGTTCTACCACCCACACGACTGACTGCCAGGCATGACACAAGAGTACGACAAGTAAGTGAGGGAGTGAGCAAACTGGGCAAGCTGGAAGGAGAAGGGGGAGAGGGGGTGGGTGGGAAGGAAGGAAGGAAAGAAAGAAAGAAAGAAAGAAAGAAAGAGTTAAGGAGGGAAGGATAGAGGGAGGGAAGGAAGGAAGGAAAGAAAGAAAGAAAGAATTAAGGATAGAAAGAGGGAAGGAAGGAAAGAAAGAAAGAAGGAAGCAAGGAAAGGAAGGAAGGAAGGAAAGATAGAAAGAGTGAAGGAAGGAAAGATAGAAGGAGTTCAGGAAGGGAGGGAATCCCATGCAGGTCCGACCGGTGCCTCTGCCCCTGACCCCCATCATGCCACATCCCCCACTCCTCCTCCTCCTCCTCTGCCCAGCTTGCTTTCCCTTCCTGCCTCCGTGGGGATGTGGGGTGACACTGGGTGGAGTGGGTCTTGGGAGGTGGGTTGTGGGGTCGGTTGTGGGTCTGACCCCTCAGTCTGGGGATTGCCTGTCTCCGGTAGGAAAGAGATCAGTACCTGCGGAGCCCACAGGTGGACAGGTGGGTTTAGTACCTCCAGTTTGATCTGATGGGGGTGGTGTTTTCTGGGGAAGAGGGACACTCAGGGTGGCCAGAGGGCGTCCTCCTTTTTCAGGACATGTCCTCCATTCCAGTCTTCTGTCCAGGAAGGATTCCATGCTCTCCTCCCTCTGGAGCAGGACTAAGGAGCATGGGTGGATCTTTATAGGAGTGCTGTGGTTTGGGCTTTGATGGGATCATGTCCTCCAAGTTGTGATCCTCCTTGTCCTCCTTTTAGACTGGCCTTGGGGTCGGTTGTGGGCCTGAGCTTTCCCTCCTGGAAAAGGGGGAAAGAAATGCCTGTTGGCTGCGGAGGTGGCTTCCCTCTAGAGATGGTGGAGGAGGGTGTTTCCTAAAATGGAGAGTGTCTTTGGGGACTCAATGCCTAACTGGAGAAGAGGGACACTGATTTATTGACAAGTCTTCCTCTCCCCTTTTTTTTGTGCCCCATACTTTGCACTGGGGGGGGGGGAGGGGAAGAGAATATAAACCCAAGGCTGCATCCACACGGCAGAAATAATCCGGTTTGGCCCCACCTTAACTGCCAGTGGCTCAGTGCTATGGAATTCTAGGAATGGTACCTGGTGCCAGAACAAAGTACCATTCCCAGAATTCCATAGCATGGAGTCATGGCAGTGAAAGCAGGGCCATCCTGGATTATTTCTGCTGTGTGGATGCACATTGATTTAATCCGGAGCCACTATCCCCGATGGTCAGAGGGAGTTGAATTTCTCTCTTTTGCCCCAATCCGACGCACAAAATGCAATTAGAAATCAAAATGTTGTTTCAAAGCCGCCTGTTTTGGAAAAAGACTAAGGTGTTCAAGTCGTTTCCCACTCATGGGCAATCATAAGGTGAACCTGTCCTGGAGTTTTCTTGGCAAGCTTTGTTCAGAGGAGGTTTGCCATTGTCTTCCCCCGAGGCTGAGAGTGTGTGACTTGCCCAAGGTCTACAGTGGGTTTCCATGGCCAAACTGGGAATCAAACCTTGGTCTCCAGAATCTTAGTCCAACACTCAAATCCCTATGCTATGCTGGCTCCTATTAGGGTGCCTCACTGTACAAATAATGCAGCTTGACATCACTGTAAGTGCTACAGTGGCATCCTATGGATGGAATTTGTAGTTCTACAAGGTTTTTAGCCTTCTCTGCCAAAGAGGGCTGGCACCTCATTGTTGTTGTTGTTGTATGCTTTTGAGTCATTTCTGACCTATGGCAACCCTAAGATGAACCTATCACAGGATTTTCTTGGCAAGTTTCTTCAGAGGGGTTTGCCATTGCCATCCTCTGAAGCTGAGAGAGTGTGACTTGCCCAGTGGGTTTCATGGCTGAGCTGGGAATCAAACCCTCCTCCTTCTTCCAAAAGCAGGCTCTTTCTGCCTCTCCTGCATTTGGGGAAAACCAAACTACAGTAGTTCCTCTTTTGGATGCAGAGACTGGCATCTTGGACTTGCTTGGGATCTGTAGGTCCCACTCCATTTAGAGGGGCTTACTCTTGAGTAAGAGTGCAAGCATGGTGTCGTGGTTTGAGAAGAGTGACCAGATGTCCTCACCGCAAAGGAAGGCAAGGCACCGCAGAATGTAGGACATTCAAGAAAAATGTGACAAAATAAAAGCTAAAAACATTATTACAAATATGCATTCAGGCATCTTACTCTTGCTCAAAATGAAGAACAGTTTGGAATTCCTCCTGGACAGAAGGCTGAAATGGAAGACAGGTCCTGAAAATGGAGGAGTCTGGTTTGAGCATAGGACTATAACTCTGGAGACAGCCGTGGAAACAAATTGGGTGATCTTGGATGAGTCACACTCTCTCAGCCTTAGAGAAAGTCAATGGCAAGCCCCCGCTGAACAAATCTGGCCCAGAAATTTCCATGATAGGGTCACCATAAGTCAGAAATGACTTGAAGGCACACAACCACAGCTCTTAAGTAACCTGGTGAAAGAACTAGAGTGGTAACTTTTGGGAACAGTTTGGCCAACATCTGGCAATTAAAAGTTCCATAGCGTCAGGAGCACAAACAGAAATCACTCTGATCTGGCTTCACATTTGGCTGGATCCTACGCAAAGTCCTTGCAACCCGTCTCTGAATCAGGTGGTGCAGTTGTATAATGCCTCCAAAATGCCTGAGTGTTTGTGGGGAGACTCTTGGAAAATTCTGGGTTCCTTGATTCTAGGATGTCAATGTGTGCACCTGACATGCTGTGGTATGGCTTGCCTATGAAGACCCCCCTCAACCAACTTGTAGTGCCATGCTTCTGTTGGGGTTGCCCTCTTTCCACTTGAAACCCCAGCTGGGAAGCCTTTGGCTTTGAAACTTGATTCCTCTTGCTTAAATGTTGCTCACACTCCTTCTTTCCTCCACACTCTTCTCTGTCTCTTTAAATGCTGAGTGTGCCAAATAAAGTCTCCACCTTTCAAGGCAGTGTGTGTGTGTGTGTGTGTGTGTCAGTCAGAGAAACCCCACAGTCCAGACCCTCTTGCCTTGCCTGGGGCTCTCCTTTGGATTGCTTTGTTTAATGGAGGCACCTAAATAGGTGCTCTATATGCTTCTCTCCACCTCCTTTGAAGAAGAGGACCAGGGCTGGGCTAGGAGAGAGCTGCCTTCACTGGGGTGTCATTACTTGAGTCACACCTCTCCCTCGCTCTCTCTTTTAATGGCTTTTATACTCCTGCTCTAATTTTTAATAAGGTTTTCTTCTTCTTCTTTTGGCTGAGCACTTGAAACTCTGATGTGCAATTAGACCCTGATGTGCAGATTTGTTCTGAGGACCTTCAAAAGCCCTCTCTTAATGTCCTACTGGAAAAGGAGCTGATGGATTTTTATGAAACTCATCCTCCGGGGAAGGTGGATTTGGCCAGGTAATCCGGTGTGATCTTTTAGCAGTACTCTTTCCCAAAACCGGGAAGTTTGGGGAAAGTTAGTTTTCGAAGGAAAGTTCTGTATCTGGTAGTGTGTCTTTATTTCAGATTTCAGTGGTTGTGTCTTGTGTCAGGGTGCATGCACTTTGAAAAGGTTTGGTCTTTTACCATCAATAACATTAGAATGCTTGTGTAGAGGATAGCGTTGGCTTGCACACCCCCTTCTTGTGTCCAAGATTTGTAACCTTCTTTGTTAGTTCTTTGCTTCATTTTTGCAGATGGCATATGTTTACTTGTTTTCCAGAACCAGATGTAATAAGTTGGTCACAGTTGAGAAGCAGAGAAAGGCAATCAGCTTGGAGAAACGTACCTGGAATAGTTTAATACAGAAGCAAATGAAACGTCTAGGCTAAAGTTATAATTACAGTGCTTGTTTAAAAGTACCTTTTGGAACTATATCCCTAATACTGGACTTGGGGGGGGGGGAATGGCAAATGTTGGCTTAGAAACTGTAAAAGTGATCTGATGCTTCATTAAGTGAAATGCTATGGAAGTAACTCAAGGTCAGTAATTGCTCCCCAGCCAAGTGCTGCAAGTGTATGAATACCTGTTGGCATATGGGCATCTTCCTGCTTGGCAGTGCAGTCTTGTCGAGCTGCCAGGGTGACTTGCAAACACAGTAAAAGCGTCCCTCCGTAAGGAGGTATTCAGCTGCAATCATGTGTACCAGACTCTGTATTAGAGTCTATTTTAGCTGAAAAGTGAGGAATAGCCGTTGTGGAAGCTTCTCTTTAATAGTGCATTGGTGTTGGGTGAGAGTGTTAGTACTTGTAATGATGTTAATCCTTGTAAAGAGTGAACTTGACTCTTCAGAACTGAAGAATGGTAACATCCTGCAAGTTCACACTGAGGGGGAAAAAGTATCTTGTTCTCCATTGCAGTGGGCCCAGGAGTGTGGAGCTTTCTGTGCTGTTCTCTGGGCATCAGAGTATACATGAAATCCTATGCATGTACACTCTGAAGCAACTACCACTGTGATAATAATAATAAATAATAATAAATTTTATTTATATACCGCCCTGTGGCAAGCCAATCCGGGCGGTGTACAACAGTAAAATAAATACAACTTAAAACAATATAATTCCCTCCTCCCCCCCTTAAAAAGTTATTAAATCATGTCATAGTTAAAACAATTTACAGTTAAAACAATAAAATTTGACTTGCATGTGAATGTGGTTCAGATGGGAACCTAGCTGCAGTCCTTTGGCCCCTGGGGCAGCATCTCAGGAGCCATAGGATACATTGGAAATCTCTTGCTGAGTTAGAGATCTGATCTCAGATCCCCACCTGCTGTCCCTCAGATCCTTCCATGCCCATTGTCTCTCCAGCACTGTGGAAAATGGAGTGGGTAGACTTGGGGCATGCCATGGGCACAGTTGGAGAGGTTCCAGATAGGCAGTATTCAAAGCCTACCCTGCTCTCTTCACTCCCCCAACATAGAGAAGGATTAGTCCAGCCCTGCAATGGGAGGGAAATAGTTTTTTCCTTTAAAAAATAAATAAGGGTTGTACATGGAGAGCATTCTTCATTTGCGTTTGCTCCAGTGACAGGAGCCGCCCAGGTTTAGAGATGTTGGAACAGCCCAGTGTCATATTACTTGCTTATTAGACAACTATTCTTGTTTGGAAAGAGTAATTACTTAGAATCCCAGAATTTTTCAAGCTGACATTAGTTCAAAAGGAACTACTTAATCATTCAGTAATTACAAAATTTCATTTAACTGCCAAGGGGAGAATAGTTGAACCTTGAAATGGCAAGGCCCTTTAGAATGATAATTTGGTGTGAAAGATAAGCTTGAAGACCCCATTCTATTTTCTTCCAGGAACTATGGGTTTTATGTTATTAAACATATTGGTTATTAACAATGTTCTTCTTTGTTACAGACATCACTATTTCAAGGCATAGTATAGATCAGGGGTAGGCAACCTTTCCCCTTTAAGGGCCGAGGGACTTCAGCTCCCAGAAGCCTCAGCCATGTTGGCCAATAGTCCCATGTTGGCCAATAGCTCCTGGGATTCTGGGAGCTGAAGCCCCTCGGCCCTTAAAGGGGAAAGGTTGCCTACCCCTGGTATAGATATTTGCAAGAAACAGAGAGACCTGTAACACTCATATACTGCTCCCCTCATGTAACAGCTCATCAAGATATTTTTTTAAAATTATAAATTATGTTATATTAGATCAAGGTTAGCAGTTGTCACCACAGTTCACAAAATGAACTTTCACAAATTCCATTCTGATATACAACTGTGTCCAGGTGGTATTATTATTCTTTTAAAAATTCTTCTCCACCTCAGAATGTAAAACAAGATTATATATATATATATATATATATATATATATATATATATATATGGTCAATTTCAGTAGAGGCATCTAAAAGTATAATTGTTAAACTCCTTATTTTCAATAGGGATCTCACAGATGACAGTGAAATTGGCAAGATGAGGCCATTAACAAAACAGCCTTGTGCTTGACAAAAACCTTCTCTGTTTGGGTCAGTTCTCTAAATTGTTTCTTGCAAATATTGTATGTAATTGCTTTTGCCATTCAGATGTACAGTGGTCCCTTGGTATCTGCTGGGGCTTGGTTATCAAAATCTGTGGATATCAAAATCTGTGGATGCTCAAGTCCCATTACAGTTGGCCCTCCACATTTGCGGCTTTGACTTTTGCAGATTTGATTATTTGCGGATTTGATTAATATGTTCTCTGCAGGAATCACTAGGTCCTCCAGTGCAACTCTGTCAACAGTTGACCATAGAATTGGTCTTCTCTAGGCATTTGGAGGTGGTCCAGCATGATTCTGAGATCAACCTCTGGCAGATGCTGACCATAGAGTTGCACTGCAGGACCATAGAGTTGCACTGGAGGACCTGGAGATTCCTAGAGAAGTGTTCTGTTAGGTAAAAAGTATATTGGGTTTTAATTTGCGGTTTTTCCACATTCACAGGGGTCCTTCACCCCTAACTCCAGTGAATGTGGAGGGATCACTGTAAATACAATGCATAGTAAAATGGTGTCCTTTCTATAAAATGGCAAAATCAAGGTTTGCTTTTTGGAATTTAGATATTTTTGAATATTTTCAAGCTGTGGATGCTTGAATTCATAGATAAATAATCTGTGGAAACGGAGAGCTGGCTGTAAAACCTTCTTTGTAGTCTAGGTGGGTCTGCTGTTGGGGAAAGGAAGGAGGAACCAAATCTCCAAACGTCCCTCCATCATTACTGAGGGTTTCAGAGCTCTTAATTTTGGGAATATTTTTGAAGGAAAAGCTTTCCTGGAGCAGGAAGGAGGGAGTTTTGCCTGTTTTTGCCACTTTTGTTGTGGATGTGTACCTTTAGGTTGATTCTGATCTACAGCAATCCTATCATAAGGTTTTCTTAGCAAGATTTATTTGGAGGAGGTATGCCTTTGCTTTCCTCTGAATCTGAGAGAGTGCAACTTGCCCAAGGTCACCAGTGGGTTCAAACCCTGGTCTCCCAGAGTCCTATCCAAAACACAAACCTCTATTTTACACTGGTTCTTTGGTCACTTTAGTTTTTATCTTCTGCCCATATCCCTGCACTAGTGGACTTAATTCATGTGGAGAAAACCCCCAAAATGCATAATACTTTTATTAGGACCACTTATAATGCTTTTTTTCCCCATTTCTTGTTCCAATAAAAACATGGCCTCACTGTGGATTTGGGATTTTGCCCACAGGCAGCATAGTTATCTTGCTTTTTATTTTATGTAAAATTGCACTGAAGGCAGTGGTGGAAGCAGGTTTGACTCTCCTGATGTTGCTCAGCTACCTAACTACTTCATGTCACAAAAAGTCAGATATGTCATATAAAAATTCTCACACTGGTACATTTTGGTTGGACCTACTAAAAGTATTAACCATCTCTGACTACTGATTTACTCAAGCAGATTACCGACCAATTAAACATACTTTAATTTCCCAGTTGCTCTGTAAGAAGCCCTGATTAGCAAGGTGAGAGCAGTGACAAATCCTAATGACTGAAATGACTTTCTTTATGAGAAGAAGACTAACAATTCTTGTACTGTGAGACTGCTCTGTGTTATAACCACACTATCCCTGCGATACACAGAATACTTACTGCTGTAATGTTTTTCTCCCCTCCCTCGCTTTGGCAACTTATTCAAGCAGAAAACAAACCAGTAGTTATGAAGTAATTACATGCACAATAGAAGACTTATTTCAAGATCTTGCTAAATGCCATTTAGTATTGTGTTCACAGTTCACCGTGCCAATAGACCCTTCAGACTCTAAGACTTGACACAAGGCAGCTGTCAGAAATATACACACTTTGCTGTCTTTTTAAAACAGAAAACATGGTCTTATTTTTCCTAAAAGAACCTACAGTTCTGTGGAGGGATTGAATTACTGCCAATGCTGTGCTTTGTTGATAGCATTAAAGATAATTCTTTCTACACCCCTTTTAATCTGAGTTAGGTTACCCTTTAAGGCATTTGTGATTTTATTTGGCGGTGTTGCAATGAGAAAAACAGTTGAAGTTTGCCAGTTTTTCGGATTACCAGATATTGAACTTGAGATCTGAACAAGGGTGCACTCGTTTTATTCTTTCCCCTAAAATTTAGACCAATCAATTCTCTATGCCCCACTTTTTTTTCTGACACCCAATTCCTTTTTGCTCTTTCCTCACCTTTCTGTCCCTTCATTCCCTTCTCTTAAATTCATTTATCATCTTGGGGCTGCTTTGCGCACAGTTGATTTTATATTCAATGCTGATATAGGAAGCCGCATTTATTTCTGGTTTGTCACATGATGCGCCCCGATGTGTCTGCTTCACCCCGAGTTCACCTTAGAGCCTGTTTCTGATCAGTATGTTCCTGGGCCAAACTAGACAAGTGTACGCCTGGTGTGCATGATTCAAAAACATAAAGAGCTCAAAGCAATTTCCTTTTTAAGGTGATACATGTGTAAGAAACCTCATCTGTTGAACAACTGGTATGACCTGTTGTAGGCCTAATGTAGTCATGGGGAGTTCAACAGAGCCAGTGTAGTGGATAGTGTGTTGTTGAACTGTGACTTGGGAAATTCAGATTCAGATTCCCAACTGAGTTACAAAACTCAATGAGTGAACTTGAAGCAGTCTGTCTCTCTCACCGAATTGTACCTCCCAGAATGGTTATGGGGAGAAGGGAAGAAACATTGCAATAAACTCTTCCTTGAGCTCATTGGAGACCAGATGCAAAGTGACTTACAGAATATGTATAGACATAACATTGACCAGTGCCAAAGCAGTGCCCCATAGGCAGAGGTTGAAGAAGGTCTGGAAAATCATGGCAGGAAGTTAGAACCAAACAGTGTTACCCAGTGGCATCACTAGGGTTGGAGTCATCCGCTGCGGTAATTCATGGTGTCACACACCCCCCGCAACCTCCTCCCATACCACACCATACAGAATGTTTAGTAATATATTTTGTATTAATGTCACTCATAAATTGTAATTCCCGTGTATCACCAAATGTAATGGTAATAGTTGTGACATAGATGACTAACAAAATTAAAAATTATACCTTTAAATTACAATATCATATGCATAGGCTACATGTATTTACATTTACATTTTGTGTGGTTAAAGTGAAAATTTGGTGAGATGTGATGTTTTTAAAGAAAATCTACAAATAATATTTTTAAAAAATTAAAATTTTAATTTTTAAAATTGTTTAAAAAATATTTAATTAAAAAAAAAACACGGGGCCTCTCCTTTCTCCTCCCACTGAGCCTTACCCCACTCACTCCATTTCTTCAGTATTTTAAAGGGATACAGGGAACATCATAGCCCATTTCTGCAAAAAGCCGGATGTTTGGGGAGCAGAGGTGCTGTCTCCTTAGGGTGTCACCTGGTGTGCCCCGCACCTCCCTAGTGATGCCCCTGATGTTATCCATACAGGAAGCCTTTTAGAGCACTTCCTATCTGTGAGGACCTAACGTCCAACTTGGATGGCAGGGCAAATGCAGAGGATCTGCATTCCATGTCCATTCCTCCTTTTTTCAGGTACAGACTAACTTTTAGTGTGTGATTTATAAATGTGACAAATGTATTATTTTCATGCACATACCATCTTTTGTCTAAAGTGTACAGGATGGTTCTCTCCTTTTACCTTCATTTTGTCATCATACCAGCCCTGTTCAGGTTGAGAGGTATAGGTTGAGCCTCCTTTATCTAGAATTCCAAAATCTGAAATACTCCAGAATCTAAAATTGTCCACATGGGTAGCTGAGGTAGTGACACTATTGCTTTCTGATGGTTCAGTGTACACAAACAAACGTTGTTTCCTGCACAAAATTATTTAAAATGTTGTATATAAAAGTATCTTCAGGCTATGCGTACAAGCTGAATTTAATGTTTAGACTTGGGCCCCATCTCCACAATATCTCATTATGTCTATGCAAATATTCCAAAATCCAAAAAACTAAAAAATGCGAAACACTTCTGCTCCCAAGCATTTTGGACAAGAGACTTAACCTGTAGTGACTGTCCCAGGGTCACTCACTGAACTCTATAGTTGACCAGGTGGGACCTGAAGCTGGATCTCTTTGCTCCTAGTCAAATATTGTAACCCATGAGTGTCCATCATGTGACACCCTAGATGTTGAGTGGCAGTCCTCCACCATTCCTCTCTATTGGTTATACTGTCTAGACAGAGAATTGCACAGGGGCACAACATGCTCAGTACTGCTATATCAATAACACCACACTGCTTGCTTAAACACACTTGGAATCTTATGTATCATACAGATGTTCTTGTCCTAAGTATAGGGTTGCCTTCAGATGCTTAAGTGTATACTTGATGCCAGATGTGGGCTTATTCCTATGCAATGCATAAAGACTACTTGAAGTGGTTTCAAGTTTTACTGTTGTTTATATATGACTTGACTGTATATATAACTCATGACAACTTTACAGACTATGCTGGAGGTACTCAAATTTTCTGTGCTTACAGTGGATTGGAAGTATGCTTATTCAGCCTTTGTGGCATGCTTAAGTTAGGTCTCACTGTTTTTAGTAGGTCTACTCTTAAGTAATATTATTTTGGATCCAACCTAACCTACTTGGATTATATTCTTGGCAGACTGGTGCCTGTAAAAATATATCATGTGGTGTCACGTTGTAGGTAGGTCTTGTTGAGTCATTCTGTTCTTGTAATAGCCAGAATAATAAAGTTGTTCTGCATTGCCTTGGCTGAGTTCACAGAAGTGCAGCAGCTAACATTGGACGTTTTCACACGGGGCAAAAAAGGGAGTCATTCCTACCTCCATCCGGCCCCACTCCGGCTCTGTGCAGGAAAAGTTCACACGACGTCGCAGCAAGCCCCTCCTCATCCTTCGCCATCCCTGCGCCATCCCTACCTCACTCCGGGGTCTTGCTCGTCGTGTTCAAACTACGTTGCAGCAAGCCCCACCCCATCTTGCGCAATCCCTGCGCCATCCCTGCCGCTAGCCGGCTTTAGCCCCATCTTTTTAATTCCTTTTTTAAAAAGGAATTACAGGCGCTTCTGCCGGAGGCAATCAGGAGTCATTCCGGCGGCTGCTGTTTTCGCCGCCGGAATGACTCCTGATGGCTTCCAGGGGGCTTCCAGGCGGCTTTAGAGCCGCCTGTGTGAAAACGTCCATTGGGTGGTAGGAGATGTGAATTAAGTTCCCTGATATTGTGAATCTGGGCTTTCTGTTTCAGTTTCCCTTCCTGTTCTACTTATCATTGATGGCAATCAGAACAACTGTAACCTGCTAGAGAAATGATACCTATTATTTATAAAGCTGATGTTTTGAGTCTATAGCAGGTGAAAGAAGAATATTTTTCAAGGTTGGGAAGAAAACCCACCCTGTTCCTTTGTTTGTTTAACTATTAAAAAAAAACAACAATTTCTTTCCACTAATGTATAGGACTACACCAATATAGGACTAAATCTGAAAATAGGTAGCTTACATAGTAATCATTCTTTTAAAAGAACTCTTTTAATGCAAACTGTTTTGAACTTGTGTTAATTGAAGAATTTGTTTCTGAATGGCTTTTCTTACACTATAAAATAAAATGATTAAAAAGAAGCAACAGGTCTAACAATGAACAACTGCCAATAAATTATTAAAGTTAAAATGTGTAAATTCAAACAGTCATTGTTGTTCCAGTAAAATAGTAACAATATATATGAATAATAATTAAAATGATAATAAAAAAGGAGTGTCCCCCTCAAAAAAAGTCATTTGGCTTAAATCAAACTGGCCAATCCTGATATTTTTGTAAAGTAAAGCCAATGTTACTAGTACAAAGGAGGGGAAGGGGAAAAAGGCTGCTCTTCACTAGTGCTAAGTAGAGTTTTTGTGAGGGAAGTGGATATACACCATTGCATGGATATCACACTGATTTTGGGGATCTCTGGTGGCTGAATGGGCAAGGGCAGTGTCAGTCTGCAACTTTGAGATTCGGCCTATATTTCTAAATGTTCTGATGCAGTAGGGGAAGTTTTTGCTTCTGCATCGCCCTTGCCTTCTCTGACAAGTAGGGCTCTAGTCCTCTAGCAGCCAAGAGAAGGCAATGCATAAAGCAGTGGGGCTAATGGAGGAGTGGAGTGGGAGGAATAGCAACCCCCCCACTGTCCTTCCCCTCCTCTCTTGAAGACCTTTGGGGCACAGGGAGGTCCACCAGAATTTTATGTAGAAAAAGCAAATTTCTGGCTATGAGGAAATTACCATTGATGTATTCAAGACTTTTACTTCATGTCTCAAGTCCTTACAAGGTACTTTCAAGCTGAGTCTCAAGTCTGGGAGCCAACTTTAATAGAAAGAAAGGGGGTGGGATGGGGTGAGGGGGTGAGGATTCAATAACTAGAAAATCAAGAAGACCTGCACAAAGTTAGGTTAAATAATTAAATCATAGGCAATTTATCAAGATTACATTTTAGAAATATGAGGTCATACTCAGCAGCCTGTCCCCACTGCACATCAGAGGAGCCTTCTAAAGCTTTTCCTAGGTGCAGGAGCAAGCAAACTCCCATAGCATGGGGTGCATTTCTTTGAGGGAACAACAAACATGTTTGGCAATGGGCTTGAGGTGGGGGGTCTACAGAAAGTGGAGGCTACCTGAACGGCAGACATAAAGTCCCACTTCCATCATTTGACCTATAGGCAAAAAGCTGTGAGATGGAAGCATTGTTCAAATGAGGAAAACTGTTTTTTGTCCCATAACATTTCTGTCTGAAGTATGAGGCCAGCAAGTCATTTGCTAAAAATATAATAATAATTAATAATAATTTTTATTTTTATGCCGCCTCTCTGCAGTGCAATCGAGGCGGCGTACAGCAGATTAAAACAACATTACAAGTTAAAACAGTCAAACAACCCCATCCCTAACACATCCACCCCTTAAAAATATATTAAACTATAGCAACATTAAAATACTAAATAAAAGAAAACAATACAGTACAAATAAATAGCAGCTTAGCAACAAAAGAGATGGAATCATTGTCATTGAGTCAAGTCAGTGCATCATTTATAGCCGAGTTGAGTCCAGGTTGAGTAATTGAAGTGACTTGAATCCAAGTCAATCGACTTGAGTCACATCACTGGAAATTGCAGACAAGAAAGGTGAGAAACTTTTAAAAGGACTCTCTTTGCCACTTTGTGGCACACCCAGAAGGAGAAACAGAGCTTTGTGATAATAACACAGGTGGGTGCAATGCTGGCTGTCCAGATAATATATTTTTTAGACTACATTTCCCATAACTCCTCAGTTTTGGCTATACCAGCTAGGACTGATGGGAATTGGTGGACAAAGACTTCTGGAGGGCCACAATTGTCCACACCAGCAGAAACAGAATGAACATAGCCAAATTGCCCTTTAAATTGTATTTATTACAGCCCGAATCCAATTGCTAGTTGCAGCTAGAATAGACCCATTGAATAACAGGATTTACACTGATGTTGGTTTCTCGTTCACTGTTTAAAGCAATGGGCCTGTGCTAGTGGGGTATGGCAACTGGATTTAGGTTTATATTTTAATCAAACCTTCCTAATTCCACTATAGAGAAGCTGCTATTCTGTGAGGGTGCCATGCTTGTTTGCAATCAAATGAGGGGCTCTGAATATAGCTGCACCAGATGATGATGATGATGATATCTTTATAAATTGGCTGTCACAAATTATAAGGAGCTGAGAAGACTGATAACAGTAGGAAGCAACCAATCCTATCTATCTTGGTTCCATACCATAGAGCACTTCAACAGTAAACATCATAACCTTGATTTTTTTTCCTGGAGTCAACAGTGTCACACAGTATAGTGATCTATGTATTGGTGTGATACGAATTTTGTAGCTAGTGCCAGCTCATAATCATACTTCTATATTTTTGACTTGGTGAAACTTTGAAATGCATGTTAAAGGTAGGCCTATGAACTAGAACTTATTGCTTTATAATCTAGAAGCTGCCAGTGTATGTATGACAGCAGGAAAATGCTGCTTTTCTTTGACAAACTGGGCACAATTCATGAATCAGTCAGAATGGGAAAATGCAAAACAACCACTGCTTGGACACCTATGGAAAAGGGTAGATGGATTGTCCCTCTCCCCCAGGCATGACTGGTCCTTAAATGGGAATGTGACCCTATCCAGAATAGTTAAAGACCCTACCACCTAGACAGTTGCATCTGTCACAATCAGCCTCTCCAGCTTGTGTAGACTGAACTTTCATTTCTTTGTCCCTATCCAGTCTCTTATTGGAGACATCAGTGAATCCATTATTTCACCTCTGTGCGATGAAAGGGGAAAATAGCTTGATTTATATTGTATATGAACATCATACTACCGCAGACACTCGGTCTCTGTACTCAGCACTTTCATGTGGAACCTTAATGTACATGGAAGAGAAGATTAAACCTTGTAGAATTCCAGGATAAATTGCCAGGGGAATAAACAGCACTGCCTATCTCCATCTGGTATCTGCCTCTAGGGTAGAGGTTCAGCCTCTGCAGTACAGTGTCTCCCATCCCCATATCCCAAAAGCAAGCATGGCTGATGTTATCAAAAGGCTCAGAAAGCTACAGGGGGCAAAACCCAGTTGTTAATCTATCCAGTATAGACAAAAAGAATTAATGAGAACTTGGTAAATCAATACTTACTATACTTGTAAATTCCACAGATTCTACCCTAGTTGGGATTAACAATGGGATTTAACAAATAATAATTTTTGTGCTTCCCTTTGCCACTCCCTTGTATCTCCTGATCCAAGTTTGTCAAGCAGGGCAGTTTCATCCTCATAAGCATCAAAGCTCAATAGATAAGGATCTCAAAAAAGGATGAGAATTGTATGGTCCTCTGGATGTTACCAAACATCTGCTCCTATGAGCTTCAGGCAGCATAGCCAGTGGGGAGGAAACCTGGGAGCTGCAATTCAGCAGGCTCTGAAGGGCTGCATGATTTCCACCCAAATCTAGAATCAAGCAACATCCAAGGTTGCCTGAAATTAGGTTACTATTATGAACTCGTTTACTTTCTCTCAGATTGGTAATTTAGAATCTGGTCTATAATTTGCCATGATCCCTCCAGTTTAGCATTCCTTTGGACTCCTCTTTGCTAAACTACCACTCCACTACCTAATAGTGGCATAAGCATTGACTCCTTTAATGAAGTATGGCCCAGTGCATGCAGCCACTATTGGGGCCAGTTCAGAGCCAGTGCAAACAACACTATTCTCCTTTTGTTTTCTTGACTACTGTCTCCCTTTTCCTTTATGACTGAGCCCAGGTATAGAAAGTATGATTATTTCAATGTCCTATTCCTTCATTCTGGATGCGGTGGCTTAGTGGTTAAGATACCAGTTCTGATGATCGGAAGATTGGGAGGTTGGCAGTTCAAAACCCAAGTGCCGCATGATGGGGTGAGCTCCTGTCACTAGTCCCAGCTTCTGCCGACCTAGCAGTTCGAAACCATGCAAGTGCAAGTATATAAATAGGTACCACTTCTCAGTGGGAGGGTGACAGCATTCGGTGCAGTCAGGCTGGCCACATGACCACCAGAGCAGTCCTCGGACAATGCTGGTTCTTTGGTTTAGTAATGGAGATGAGCACTGCGCCCTACAGTAGGTTACGACTAGACATTCATGTCAAGGGACTACCTTTACCTTTACCTTAACTTATTCCTTCATTCTGGAATTGTGTAAATCATCTGTGGACATTATTTTTGTTAATGTTCAACTGTAACTGTCCTTTTGCAATTTCTTCCTTAGCTTTCCACAATAGTAATTCCTAGTCTTTGGAACTTATCACATTCTTAACTAACTCACCTTACTTGATCCAACTTAAAATTAAATTCGGGTAGCGTCCAGACCCTATAATAAGCGCTGCTTGAATGCAGCCGGAGGCCATCCCCATTCCTAGAGCTGCTCTGTGCGGCTCTTTTTTGAAGCCAGGAGTTTTCTGGCTTGAGAAAATGGCAGTTGGAGTGGCTCCAGGAGTGGGGATGACCCTGGGATGGTCCCAGGCAGTGATTTTGGGGGCAAAACCCTTGTGATAGGGTCTGGACACTGCCTGCATTAAATTTTAAGCTGGATCAGGTGAGTTAAGGCAAGCTGGATAAGGTGAGTTATTTAAGAATGTACTAAGTTCCTTTGCTAATTTCTGCTAGTAGCATAGTATCATCTCCATATCTTAAATTGTTGATATTTTCCAGTTTTCATGTCTCCTTCCTCTGAGTCTAATCCAGTTTTCCATATGATAAGTTCTGGATATAAATTAAACAAATAGAGTAATGAAATGCAGCCTTGCCCAATCCCTTTGCTAATTGGAAACCTTTCTGTTTCTTCATATTCTGTCCTTACTGTGGCCTCTTGACCTGAGTAGAGGTTACACATCAGAACAATAAATGGGATGAGGGAATGTTTTAACTTTGCTTGTTTTAAATGCTGTAACCCGTAGGGTGGTGGGTTTTTTTAAGTTTAAAGCTAAGGAATCATCAGCCTGCCTATATCTTGGGATCTTCTGGAGTGGCCTTCTGTGGAGAAACACAGGCAGAATAGAACGTTTGGGGCAGCAGACTCCCAGACCAGGAGAAGTTTCTAGAAAGGGCAGGAGAAGTCCAGTATTAGAGTGTGTGTTAGTATCCCGAAGGATTAACAGCCAGGAAGGCTGGGAAATATTAGAAACTGCCTGAGGAGCGGATTTATAAAATGAGAGCTAAGATGAAGATGCAGTGACTCAGTGGTTAAGATGCTGACTCTGTTGATTTCAAGATTGGCAGGTTGGCAGTTCGATGCCCGGGTGCTGCATGATGGGGTGAGCTCCCGTCACTAGTCCCAGCTTCTGCCAACCTAGCAGTTTGAAAGCATGCAAATGAAAATAGATAAATAGGTACCACTTTGGTGGGAAGGTAAACATTGTTCTGTGCAATCATGCTGGACATATGAGCACAGAGTAGTCTCTGACAACTCTGGCTCTTTGGCTTAGTAATGGAGATGAGCACCACCATCTATGGTTGGAGATGACTTGACAACCTTGTCAAAAAGAAATATCTTTACCTTTTTACTAAGCTGCGGAAGCTAAGCTGCGTTTATTGTTAGTGTAACAAACAAATAACTTGAGGAGTTAACAACTAAGGAAATTGGTTGTAGGTTCTGTGTGAACCAAGACAGGAAAGTAACGTACATATACACAGTGAGGGAAAGTAGTAAATTTGTAATAGCTGAAGTAATTCATACACTGTGACATAAACTTGAGAACCATGCACTAAGTAAGATACTGTTATAAGTCTTGAATGTAAATAAAGTTCTCTTCTTTGTGTTCAACATGGAGTTGCCTGGCATAGGACTTTATCACACTGGGGAAATCCCGTGCAGAAACGGGGTTTCAAATAGGAAAAAAGTGCAAAAGCGGGTAGATTTTCAGACAACGTTGTTTTTAAACTGTGCTTAACCCAACGGAAAGTAGTCAAAAGCCACTTCTTTTTACTTTCAGAAAATCCCAAAAGTAAAAAGAAGCAGATTTTGACTACTTTCCATTCAGGGTAAGCACAGTTTAAAAGCAATGTGTGTGAAAATCTACCTGCTTTTGCAGGTTTTCCCCACCTTTTAATTCCTGTTTCTGCATGGGATTTCCCTTTTGTGATAAAGTCCATACTTTACAGATAACATCAAACACTCTACCAAGTATATTAAGTCGCTACCAAAAGTAATAACATCTATTAATGAAGACATTTCAGTTAGTGGGTGGATAGCTTTCACATAAGAGTTGGTGGCAGGCGGTGAAATAGCCTTCACATAAGATTTGGTGGCAGCTGGTAAGGATTGCTGTTACATATTAATTGGTGTCAAGCTGTGGGAGTTAAAAAGATCCATTGTGTTGGTATCAGAGAGAGAGAGAGATTTGGTGAAGTATGGTCTTCACACCTTCTCTCTGTCCTACCAACCTCACAGGTACATCTGATGGGAACATGGGAGAGGGCCTTCTCAGTCTGGAACACCTTTCCCAGGGATGTTAGATTGGTCCCTCTTCGCTATCCTTTCCTAGGCAGGTAACATCCTTCTTTTTGTGTATTTTTATTGGGTTTCAACTCAATAAATTTAAAAAGAAATAACAAACAAACAGGCTAACAACCATAGAACAAAGCATACAATAACAAAACAAACATATAGCAACAAGACAAGAAAACAAAATCACCCACAACTTCATTCATTTACTTCCTTTCCTGCAATACTTCTTGTTTGGGTAGGCCTTTGAGAGGTTTGACTGCTCAGAGGAAAGGGGCCTTTCCTGTGCTGTGTTGTTTATATTTATTGTTCTTCAATAGTTTTTAATTTTATGGATAGTTGAATTATATTTTTAAATTTTGTACACTATTAATTTTTTAGCCGTTAACTTTTGTAAGCTACATTGTGTCCTAGATTGGGGAAAAGGCAAGATATAAATATCATCATCATCATCAAAAGCAGAAACACAGTGAAGGTGCCAGCCTTGTGTCTTCTTTTATGGGGTACTGTCCTCTTTTGAAGGACTGGATCTATAGTCTGATCTACAGATCAGGTAGATAACCTGGAGGCAGGTTAGGGACCTTGAACTTGTCCATCAATACTGAACATATGGATAGTAGACTGAGAAGCAGGCATGTCTTCCCCACTAGACAAAGCTCACAGTCTTCCCCACTAGACAAAGATGTACAGTGGGCTCTTGTTATCCACCAGAGTTTGGTTCTAGGACTCCCCATGGATACCAAAATCCATAGATGCTCAAATCCTATTATGCCATGGTAAAATTGTTCTTCTTATATAAAATGGCAAAATCAAGGTATGCTTTTTGGATTTTTTTTTAATATTTTCAAGCCGTAGATCATTGAATTTGTGGATGCAGAATCTGCAGATATGGAGGGCTGACGGTATTGTATTTCCATCTAAATGATAGTCAGCGAACCAGCATGGTATAGTAGTTTCAGTGTTCATTATAGTGTTGGACTATAATTTTGGAGATCAGGTTCGATTCCTTACTTGTTCATGGAAACCTACTGGGTGACCTTGGGCAAATCACATACACTCAGCCACAAAAAAATTCCATGATCGGAGTCTTAGGGTCACCATAAGTCAGAAGTCACTCGAAGGCACACAACAGCTTTTGTAAATACACATGTGGGCATCTGAATGGCTAAATGTAAGTTTTATGCAAGTCTGTACCCTATTTTGTTTTTGGTGTTCCTTTTTGGTGTGTAAGTGGCCTCCCCAGGATGCAAACAGAGAGATCAGATACCCACAGCTGGCCCAAGGTTTTCTGGAGGTGTAAGGATCAAGCTTTCATGGGGTTGTCAGTACTTCCACAAGCCTCTTGTCATCTTCCTTCATCATAAGCAAATGAAACTCATTGAAGGAGTTATAGCCAGAGGAGGTGAAGGTTGCCTGTGATACAGGTTTTGTGTTTAACGGCATCTAGCGTGGATCAAACACTGGCATTTTAATTAGCCTTTACCTTGAGATAATTCTTAATAGTTTCTGTGCATCTTGCTACAGGAGAAAACCAAACAGAATGCTGCCTTGTTTGGGACCTGCTGGTTGAAATCCCAGTTTTTCCATTGAATGTGTGTGCTTATGCACAGCCTGATCTCTGTTGCTCCTGGGGGGGAAAATTAAAATACTGTAGCACAAGTTTTCATAAACAGTATTGTTCTTTCTGAAAAGCATGCAGTGAACTGAGACTATAGTAGCTGTGGGTATCTGAACAGATAGAATAAGGCTACACTGTACGTTTTTGTAGGAAACCCTCCCCCCAGTCATTTGCTTCAAGGACTGATAGTATCTTATGTTTTCCAAGTTCCATACTTCTCAGCAATATTTTAAGCAGAAGTCACTTCTCTGTCTTAAATACTAACTAATGCTTGCGTATGCTGAAGGAAAAATGTGTTTTAATTGCAGTACTTTTATTGACCAACCAAAATGCACAAAATACATCATGCAAGATTCGATAGCCAAGAAGAGCTTGGGAAAGTTACTTGAGTGGACCACAACTCCCAGAATCCCCCAGCCAGCATGGTACTTTTTCTAATAATAGCCAACAAAGAAGAAACAAGTAGGGTTCTGTCTCTGAAAATTTGAAACAGTACAAATTCAAGGTTCAAATCGTAGTGACTCAACCCACCTCTGTTTCTTTTCCTTTAGCCATCATAACAGCTTATACCCACCACAATAGTCTTGCTTATGTGTATAAGATTTCAGTGCAAGTGTATTTAGGGAGCTAAGTAATCACACAAGCCGCTGATGAGTTTGTTCAGTAGTGAGTCACTGCTAAGGAAAAGCTTCGCTGGAACTGGTATTTTGTACTTCTGGGTCTGTTCTCTTCTGAACTGCCAGCATAAAGTGGCCATCTTGGAGTTGTTTTTCACCCTCTTTTGTGCAGAAGCAGAATGAGTATATGATAAGGTTGTTGGCTGGAAGGTTGGTGGAATTCATGCAGCATTAGAACTCTCAAACTAGGTGTTTTTAGACAAGGATGATAAAAGACTGGTATTGTCAATATCTAGCATTCTGAAAATATTATAATTTAAGAATAAGATTTGAAATTGCATTTTACTTCTTAAGTTTACAAAGTAAACTCTATATTTATGATATTTTCAGAAGTTTTAGAGCAGTAGTTTTCAGCTAGCCCTGGGGGTGGAAGAGATGGAACACTTCAACTCCCAGAAACCCCAAGGTGACTGGTCAGTGATAAGGGATTCTGGGAGAAGAACATTAATGATTCCTTCCCCAACACATCCACAAGGTGAGAACCACTGCTTTAGAAGTTTTACATCATGATGATGATGATGATTTTTCAACTGTACTTCATATGCTCATGGCTGCAGCTTATTTATAAAATCTTGTCTTGCACATATGAAGTCCCAACTTCGATCTTTTCTCCTCCTGAAATCCCTGGGAACTAACTGAAATGACCATCATTCTGTCTGGTCATCTGATTTGATAGAAGGCAGGGAGTTTGACATCTGGGCAAGTGGATATTAGCATGCTTAAAACACACAATATCTAACCACAATTCATGAAGCAATGTCATGCTAGAAGAACCTGGAAAATTGCTTATTTGGACTATAATTCCTTGGAATTCCTCAGCTGGCATGGCCACAGGTATACAGGCTTTGTGTTGGTGCTGGTCTGGGAGTTGTAGTAAAAAAAAATATGTCCAAATTCTGGCCTGTATAAATGAGCTCATCTTCCCTCAGACCCTAGTTACAAATTTTAAAAATTTGGTGACCAAAAGCTAGTCAATTTTGCTTGATTTTGCAATGTTTGTTTCCTTATCTTGAAAGAAAGAGAGAGAGAAAGGTGGTATGCTAAAAATAACAATAAATTCTGAAAGGTGGTTCTCTGTGTTCTATGGCTGAAGGTCAGCCATTGAGAACATCCCTCCAGCCTCACCATCCTATCACCTATTCAAGGCAGAGTATTTGGCTGGACAAAAAGTGTAAGTTGGTTTAGTATGCAAGGCCAAAGGTATTGACTTAAAGGTTTAGAGGTCAAAGTATGTATTTCTTTCAGAACCAAAAGATAATGTGTCTTTTCTTTCTTTTGAGATAATATTTTTTTCTGAGTTGAATGGAATGAGATCATGATATTTAGCATTCATATGTCAATTATTATGTTCAGCAGAGCAAAATGCAATCCCAGCATACTTTTTTAACATTAAAAGTTTGCTAAAAATACTATGAGTGGGTCGTAAATAGGTCTGTGTTGCCTTCTGCATGTGCAGCAGAGCCTTTGAGAATTCCCTTTTTGTTGCTTTCTGCTATGCATTCTGAAAGTCACTCCTGAATCTCAGGACGTTTTCCAGTGCCATTCAACACACTGTATGGGCTCCTATTCAGATGTGGCAACTGCTACAACTTCCATATGTGATGGAACTGCTTATACACATGCATACATGTCTTTGGGTGCCTGTCAGTGGCTGCTTTCAACCCATTTATAACTGTGTTTTCATCTCTCTTTTTTAAAAGCAAAAGACCAGTCTTGGTTCTGCAGAACGATGCTCTGTACTCCCAAAGGCGACCGTTTACCAATGAGGATGAAGCCTGGAAGTCTTTTCTTGAAAACCCACTTACAGCAGCTACCAAAGCCATGATGAGCATTAATGGGGATGAAGACAGTGCTGCTGCCTTGGGTCTCCTGTATGACTACTACAAGGTACGTTCTTGGAATTTCGGATTGACTGATGGACAGACCAAGTGTGCTTGGATTGGCACACATTCTTTAATGAAACAATAATTTTAAAAGACCAGACCTTTACCCCTTGGTGGAGAACAGAACATGGCTGCTTATGTAGTGGCTTGTAATACTGTAATCTGAACTTTTAGTTACATAGTTCATTGTATAAACAAATGTGTATCAGATAGGTACTTTCCCCCCTACATGTTATGACAGAGCAACCTGTTCTAAAAAGCCTTTTTAATAGGTCACGATGTTGGTGTAGTTGCACACGCTGTACTTTGTTGTTGGTTGTTGTCTTTAATAAAATAAAATAAAATAAAAATACATATGGGTGTGAGGGAGAGAGAGATGAGAATGAAAATGTAATAAATATCAGTTTAAGACTAAGGACTTAATCTAAAACCCATGGAAATAGTTCTATTGATGACAGGGGTCATTCAGATATCGTTTTTTCTAGAGCGAGTATGTGAATAATCTCACTCACGCATTCTGGGTTTGTTATTCACATGATGGAACTGCATCTCTGCGATTTTGGTTACTAACATGTGCCAGCACTCGAATAAACATGGAGTCAATGATGTGAAAGTATTTGAAACACATTCAAGGCATGCAGAGTTTTATCCCAGTTTATCCCAGGTCTATTCACATTGGTCATTCACACTGCCAACGATGTGAATCTTAAAAAAAAAAAAAAAGCCAGCCTGGAAAACCCCCAATATCAATTATCCCAAAATAAGTGGGGGGGGGGGGGGTTTGGCAGCCCCCCTGCAAAAAAACCTTAATCAGATGCATTCAAAATGCATCTGAACAACAAAGATGCATCCCAGATTTAGCCCATTGATTTTCACTGTCTGAATAACCCCTCAGTGAAACCAAGAGGATCTAGTTTGAGTTCTTGGGCAATGCTATCCTTAAGTGTAACTTTGTGATTTGATAACTTGGATGTGCTGTCACCACTGATCACCAGCTACACCAGGTGGTCCCCAAAGGGCACTGATGTAAGAGTTAAAGTGAAGCCAGACACGTTGCTTGAACTAGCTGAACTGAACTCTCTTATAATACTCTGAATAAGGTTCATCCAGTGAAAGGAGTTGCCAGGAGATTCAGGTCAGACAAAAGGAATTTTTTGTTTATACTGTATGATAATTTATATACAGAATTCTCTGACATAAGAACATGACCACTGCTGAGATGGCCCTAAAAAGAGATTAGACAAATTTATGGTGGAAAAGTCTGTTGATTTAAACATAGCCTGGAAAAGTTACTTTGATGGGACTACAATTCCCAATATCCCCTGCCCAGCTTGGCCACTGGTTATTAAGACAGATATATACAGCCTCTTGATTTCATTGGTTCCCCCCCCCCCCCCATTGATAAGTTCCAGAGGTATCTGTCCATATCAGTGGCTCAGGGGCAGCAGCAGGAAGATACTTTTGCCCTTTGGTCTTGCATGTGGCTCATTGGCAACTGTAAGGCAGTGACTTAGATCAGGGACAGGAGTTATTTGGCCTTCCAAATGTTTCTGGAAAGCAGCTCCTGCTAGTCCTGTTGAATGCTGGGAGCTGAAGTCCAACAACATTTGCATGATTCCCACCCCAGCCTGTTCGAACCCTTGGCAAGGTTCTCTTTATACTCTAACTTGTCAGTAGCTGAGCTGAACTGCAGTTTCTGGCAGCTGACACCCTTGTTTCTTAATGCTTCCTTATGATTTGTCATGTAGACGTAGCTCTCAAAGGTTTCCTCATTCTGGGGTTTCCTTAAGTGGGTTAAATGGATGAGCTGTTTACACCCTGAATGGGTTATATGCATAAATAGACCAGTGCTCCTCAGACAATATTTGCAATTCTCTGCCACCAAGTGCAGCAGCAGCCAATAGAACAGGGCTGGTGTCTGGGGCAGACGACTACAATCCACAGTTTTGAACTTTAACTCCCATTACACCTGAGACTCTGTAAGCCTAAGAAGAAGGCAATAGCAAAAATATTATAAATAAATCTTACCAAGAAAACCCTATAATAGGGTTGTCATGAATCAAATTTGACTTGAAGGCATATGACAACAACAACAGGCTGCTTGTGGTGTATATGGAGTTGCAGCAGTCATGCTGGTTGCCTGCCACTAGCCAGATGACACATGAGGTTTCTTTGCACACTCGTGGGAGAATATCCTGTTGTCGTGAACAACTGTGATTCCTAGGCATTCAGAGCCATCTAATATAGTGAAAAAATAATAACCATCCAGCCTGTCCCCCAGCCAGTATGGCTACTGGCATGCTGGGTAGTAGATTCTGGGAATTACAGTCCAGAAAAGTAAATTTCTGAGCTCTGTATTGTCCTTCCAATAACTTGGCTGCTTCGAAGTTCCAAACCTAAGGGTGGAAGAGAACCTATTCCATCTCCAAATTCACAGAGGTGAAGGGTAGGGAAGATGACTAATTAAGGTCTGCATGTCTCAGTTAAAACTACAACAACCCTGTGCTTTAGTGTATGCTTATTTTAAATATCTAAAACTTGTCAGACCGGCTACAGGACTTGAGGGGCTACTGGTCAGTGATGTCATCTTGTTCAGCTCCTGCCAGCAAGAAAAGCAGGGGGGAGAGAAACACTTCTAGTCTTCTAGTCTTGTGAAAGAACAGGTGGATTGTGTAAGAGCGGCTTAGATTGGTTAGTTGTGGGCCTTGGAAACTTTAACCAGCACCACCTCATCTTTGAGCAAGCAAGTCTGTCATCCTTTTTCAAAAATGTAATTTTGTGTGTGTGTTAAGTTATTACTTGCTAAACTGGCTTTCTCTGCATGTATGGGTGTGTAAGTGTTTTTTAAAAGGTATGCAGACACATTACTACTATAGATGACAGTTTGGGATCCACCTCCTTCTCCAGCTCAGGAGACATCTGCAGTGCAGAATCGGTGGATGTTGCTTAACCCTTTTCCCCATCTGCCAATTTATTTATTGTGAATGTTCCCTGCTCCACCTCTTCCACTCCACTGGATATTACAAGCCCAGCATATGTTGGAGATCCTGTTTTTTTTCTGTTAAAGAGTAATTCCTCCCCTAATATGTTTAGGAGTGTTCAGCTTGGTTTCAGGATGTAAAACATGAGGGCTGGCATCCTGTATTGCAGTTACAGGTTCATAATCTAGAGCCACAGAACCATAACTGCTTTGTAATCACTAATACTATGTAGTCACGATCGTAGTGCTATTGCCATGATCATAAATGACTTTCCAAACCTACTATAAAAGGCAGCAGCCATGCCAAGAGGTGAAGGTCTGTTGTGCCAGTGATCAGCAGAAAAGAGGAGAATAGTAGTAAAAGAGGAGGATAGTAGTAAAAGAGGAGGATGTTTTTACCTCCTACCTGCAAATGAGGCTGTGACAATCTGAAGCAGGACCTCTGCCACAATTCCTTGTTGTAGCCTTGCTCTATGTTGGAGGGGGTGATAGAAACAACGTTCTTCTTGCACCTTGATTGGCAACTGAACAGACCACCATATCTCTTGGTGCTGCTTGGTAAAGTAGGTTTGGGAGGGGGTCAGGCCAAGAGATGTTACTTAGAGAGAGAGAGAGAGCACCGCTTACAACTTTGGTTCTCTGCTATCCCTAATCCTCTCTTACTTATTCTATACGGCATTTAAGAATCTTCCTCTTTCCCACTTCCCCACCCCTGCATTTGGGCTGGAAGCCATTTAGCACAACTTTCCTGCTCCATCCTTATTTTTTTTCCTTTTTTTTTAAAGTTGTCATCAGCCTCTAATTTCTGTTGATTAAAGAGGGTGTTTCCACTGTCATTTAAATGGCTTGTATTTGTCAGAGAAAGGTGTTTAGATGCAAAGGTGTTGCTGATATAGCAGCTTTCAGTGCTGGAGGACATCAAGAGAATTTTACCTGATGTGCAAATTGGCTAATTCCACATAATGTGCAACTTTGTGTTTGCAGTACTAATTACCACCTTCAATTCTGGCAGCATTATGAGCACTACTAGTCATACACATTTCCTTTCTTTATTTCTTTTTAAACCAGTATTTAAGTTAGGCTATCTTAAAAGAAACGCTATTATATTTGCATCTCTGGGAAGCATTTAACAGCCTATCCCAGGTATTGCAAATTGTGTTTCAAAAGCAAAATCTTACATTCAGGTGGTCCTGCGCTTACACTTGAATGTAACATTTTGCTTTTACACTGTAAGAGAAAGAGTTAAACAACAGGGCTTAACAGATGCTTTGTTGTGATCACCAACCTGAATTGTGAAGATTTCTGTGGTTTAGATAATCTCTCAGAGTTTGGGAAAATTTTCCTTTTGGAATTGCAGTTTTCAGAATCCTCGTCAGGATTCTGGGAGTAGTAATAAAAGAGTAACTTTTCCAAACTATGGCTTCAATTTTGGGCATGGACAAACCTGATAGCAAGGCAAGTCCTTCTCTACAAATAGGAGGCTAAATGCCAGTGCCTCTAACATTATCTGTAGTAGATACTGTGTACACTCGTCCCTCCCTATTTGCAGACTTGGAGTATGTGGTCTTGGTCCTTAGTGGATGGAAAGCGGGGAGGGATAAAATGGCGTATGCATAGCACCGCAAACTTGAATATTTGTGTTGTTCCAGATTCACCGGGGTGTGTGTGTGTGTGTGTGTCCAAAACAGATCATGCAAATTTGGAGGGATGCCTGTATTTGTCTTTCCTTATGGTGATACTTAACAATCAAAGAAAGCTTACTGTCGTAGTGCCCTGTGAGTAGATTTTGAGTGACTTTTATGTTTCCTACTTAAAGGTTCCTCGGAGAACATCAGCAGTGAAACCAGATGTTGATCATTCTGATCAAGACCATGGCAAAAGGTTTAGTATGCAAAATTAACATGCTTGCCTTAAAGGAATTCTACTTCACGCCTGACACCCCTAGAAAAGGAGAATGGGTTTTAAATACGAACAGTCCATTCTTAACAAATCCTCTGACAAAGAAGCTCCTTTTTACAAAGTCCTTTTATGTCTCCCTGACCCTCTTTTCCTCCTTGTTGTCTGTCTAGCTGAAGTTTCTTTCTTTTGTTTTTAACAAGCATCAACATTGGGAAGATGGTGAAGTACAGCTGGAAAAACGCAGACTTCCAGTGTCAGGTTGCAGCATTATGCCAGCAAGAAACAATGCAGGGAAAGAGCTGGGAAAGAATGAGCTTTTACTTTAGTCATAATCTTACTGTAGCAGTGTGTGCCTGCCTACAACAGGCAAAGTTAACAGCATGCACTTACTGAGCATGCACAAACAGGAAAACAGAAAGAAAAGCAGAAAGCAGATAAGCCTGCCTCACTAGCTCCTCCCAGCATAGATCTATAAATGTGGCCACCTAAGTGAAAATAATAGGAAAAGTGGAGGCTGGTGAAAGAGAAAAAAATCCCTGGTCACATTTGGAAAAAAGACTTCAAGTGGTTTCTAGTAGGTTTTAAATGCTTTTGTTTACTTCTACAGGCCTACCTGACCTGGTTGTTTCATTTCACGTATTGTTAGTTTTGGATAGAAAGTTTGTTGAACTGCTCTTCTTTTTTGTGATCCCTGCTCTTTGCATGTTATTTCTATTTCTGATATCAAATTTTCTGTTAAATAAGTAATGTCTAGGAACACATCTATAGTTGTCCCTCTGTATTGGCTGAGGTTTGGTCCCCTCAGCAGAACCAAAAAAATGTGAGACCTCAAGTCGTATTATCATTAATGGATGCCAACATGCATGTGACCACATTGGCGTGGCTGTGGGCATGCACCGCCATTGATGATAATGGGTTTGGGCCATCCGTGGATGCTCCAATCTGCAGATGGCTATCCTGCCGATATGGAAGGTCAACTGTACTTTGTTAACTAAGATACACTTATAAATTGGGGTACTTTCCCCAGCTCATCTGAACTTTGAGATGGGCATCTTGTGGTCCCCCAGATGCTATTAGAATCAAAGCATCAACCTCAGCTAGCTTGGCCAGTGATCAGGAATGATGGGAGTTGTAATCTAGAAATATCAAGAAAGCCACAGGTTGCTCATTCCTGCTCATGGATAGAACGTGAATGCAGCTGGCTATTAGTATTCATTCTTGCCCTTGGTGAGGTGGCAGGTAGATTAAGCTGATCAGTAAGGAGTGAGTGTATATATCTAGGGCTGAATATCCCTAAGAGAAGGAACTTTAGGAAAGCTCATAGACTAGAAATCATTCTTGTAGCTAAGAATATTGTCTGCTAGTACTATAACTGTAGCATAGCTGAGAGAGATGCATCTTAGATTGAGAGGTGAGAGACATATGTTTCATTTCAACATCTTTTTTCTAAATATCCTAAGGCAAAGCTTGAAACAATTGTTGTTGTTTTTGCACTACAGTTTCTAGAATCCCTCAGCCTCCACAGTCACTGACCATGTTGACTGTGGGATTTGGGAACAGTCATCTATAAAAAGTAACATTTTCCAAGCTCTGGCCCAGAGGTGCCAGGAATTCATTTGGGATAGTTATAGTTATATGCTGTAGGAGAGGGCTGAGACCTAATTGTCCAATATTTTTTGAGATTCAAATTTGAGTTCCATGGACTGGTGGGGGTAGTGATTAAGCCACAGTGAGAGGGATTGGTAGAGTATGTGTGTGTACACGTAACCAAGAAATAGCTGTGACCATTATGTGTCCCAGTGCTTAATGGAGTAAATGAGATTGTTTCTTGTATGTCACATTCCGTATGGGAATGTGACCTTCTCTTTCAAAAGGTGAGGATTTCTATGGGTTGGAGTGGAGAAAACACCTAACTTCCTCAAGTGAGCTGGATCATGTTCCTCCTACACATGGAATGATTTTCATCACTATTTCCTGTTAGGCACTGTTACCAGATATATGCACACACACACACCAGCAATATGGCCTAGTTACCATTGCATTGCAAATTTGCATATTTACATCTAGCCCCCAGTCTGACCACTGCTGCCAGTTGCTGCAGTGACTGAGAAGTTACACAGCTGTCTTTGACAGTGAAGTTGGGTCCTATGATGGAAACTTCTAACGATGTTGCTCTGCCAGCTATCTCTTGTATGGAATGCAGTTGCTGATTTGATTGTTTTAGCCTAAGCTGGAAAACAATGGCTGCACATTACCTGCATACCTGACTTCAGGTAGCTTGTGATGGAATCCAGGACCTATAAGACCATTGATTGATAACTGTAGATAGCTTGTACATTCTGATCCAAGACCCTCCCTAGGTCATCATCTCAACTGAGTTATCTTAGGCCATCTGTATTATAGCACACGGTAGGCAACACGTTGCCCATGGATCAAATGCACTCCCCCTTTTTTCAGTCTTCTAACCCCCATAATTTAAAATGGAGGATTGCACATCCAGAAATGTGATTCATATTTAAAACAAGGTGTGTGAGTTTTAGACCATGTCAAACTTTGGCCAATGCTAATTTCATCAGGAGGGATCAATCTGGGTTGTAGTGGGTCCTGGGTGGGTGGGTGGGATTATAGCTAATTTAGACAATGCATTAATCCAGGGGTAGGCAACCTTTCCCCTTTAAGGGCCGAGGGACTTCATCTCCCAGAAGCCTCAGCCAGGTTGGCCAATAGTCCCATGTTGGCCAATAGCTCCTGGGATTCTGGGAGCTGAAGTCCTTCGGCCCTTAAAGGGGAAAGGTTGCCTACCCTTGCATTAATCTGTACCCCAGCTTTCTGTAATCAGATAGCACTCAAGGTAGAGATAGATGGAAAGGCTCTTCGTCGTTGTTGAAAGATGAGACCCCAAATTGTTAAGTTATGGATCCTAGCCATTCTAGTGCTAGATATATGAGGGATATTCCATTACAGACTCAATGCATAAGAACTTTTGTAAAGACCTGGGGCCCTTTGGTATAATTGTAACTGTGCAATTACAGTTCTGTGTTTCCACTTTAACTGTCATGCCAGCCTTCAGGGGAATCCTGGGCTGTGGTGCTTAGAGAGAAATATTGAATATTCTCACCCAGAGTGCTCCAGTTAGGGTTAGGGTTAGGGTTAGGGTCATGGCAATGAAGGTGGAATCAAATTGTGTAGTGTAAAAGGGTCCCTAATGTAAGCAATGTCTCTCTCACCCAGAAGATAAAAGCAGTACAAGCTTCTTTCTTACTGGAGGAAATAGGGAAATCTTTCCAGGACAGAGGGTGATTCAAGTAGCCTTGAGTTCTAGTATTTGTCATGTTAGAAATGGGTATTCCAGCAGTGCTTAATTTACCACCTGATCAAATGTTTTTTGTTGTTTAGGAACAGTATACCAAACATGACAGAACAGTCACTCATCACTGGTGGAGAAAACCGGGTCCAGGTCTTGAAAAACATGCCTTTGAATATCGTTCTCCCACACACTTCCCAAATGGGTGTTGACAAGAGGAGCCACCTGACGACTCCGGATACCACTGTCACGGTCTCCATTGCATCCATGCCCACCCACTCCATCAAGACAGAAACTCAGTCACACAGCTTTACCGTAGGCATCCCTCCTGCGGCTGTCTATCACTCGGAGGCACCTGATCGGGTGGTGGTTTTAGACCGGAGCCTCAATGCTGACCAGTTTAGCTCTACCACCCCGACCCAGAATTCCCAGAGACGGACTCCAGATTCTACCTTCTCAGAGTCTTTTAAAGAAGGCGTGCAAGAGGTGTGGACACTGCCTGCTCTTTTGGTTAAGACGTTCTGTAAAACAGAGATGGGCACACTGCAGTTTTGCATCACCTGCTCTTGTTTTTAGAAGTAGAAACTCTTGAGGTCCTATAATCAGAATGATATGCAAAACAGTGAAGGAAAGGGAGAGAAATGGAGCCTGTGGTCTGCTGCATGTGTGAGACAGACCCTGCATGTAAAAACTGCAGAATTTTAGAAAGCTACTTTGTAGGAGTACAGCTCTCAGAATCCTCATGTTGCCTGGCTTTCTTTTTCAAGCACTGAGAAATGTGGATCTGTATGCGAGTTACAGTAGATTAGAGAGTCTAAAGCAAAGCTTTCAAACTGGCCAAGAGAGTGGCACAAAGGCTTAATCAAAAGCAATCAATTCACATTCTTTGTTTTACAGAGGAGAAAAACGGAAGCCAAAAACAAAAACTGCCAGCCATAGCAAAGCCATTTTTAAAAACATGCCATTCTTAAGCTATTGGGTGGCAGGAATTCTTACCAACCTCTTATAAATCATGCAAAGATCTACCAGTATGTCCTGCTCTGCTGTCTATTAAACTCTGCTGTAAAGCACTTGCCACATATGATGGTGATGTTGGCATCCAGCTGTGTCAGACTGCATCTTCCCATCAGGATAGCAGGTGATTTGGGCTGCAGAATTGTCTTGCAGAAGTGCTTGATAATAAACCCTTAAGTTTACAGCCTTACACACACCTACCTGGTGGGAAGCCCCAGTCCAGTAGGACTTATTTCTAAGGAGACATGCAGAGGATTGGATTTGGATTCTTTCCCCCCACATTTTAAGCCTGGCTAGCAGAAAGATATGTGGCACTTTATCAGCAACTCTGACGTGAACCTTAGAACCAGAGGGACAGAGCTTGGAAAGTTACTTTTTGACATGTAACTAATTGTGGTTGTAGTTTCAAGGCCACCCAAAAGCAATTAGTTACCATTATAGATGTAATTTTTTTAAAAAACATAACTCTTGTCCATTTTGCAAGGGGGGGTATAGGAATCATGCAATCCTCCAGCATCCATAGACAGTAGTGAAGAATTCTAAAGATGATGTTCAGTAATATCTGGAGGGCCACATATTTCCTACTCCTGTTCAAGAGCAACTAAAGTTGTTATTTTAAAAATACTTTTTAAAAATCTGAATGTTTTAAGTTTTTGACTTGTCACTCAGAACACTCTCCTTTTCTCCATCTTGTAACACGAAACATTAGCATAGGGCATAGCGCAATAGTATGACTAAGGCATAGTACCATTGTAGTCACAATACTGTGATTATAATGGTACCTAAAATGTCACAATCAAAAAAGGGGTGAAATTATTCCCCATCAATTTATGATTGTAAAGTAACTTAGTCATGCATCCATTATTGGGAAAAGCAATGACTATAAATAACCAACTCCTCTCTGAAGAAACCTGCCAAAACCCCATAATAGGGATAAGTGGAAACAACTTGAAGGCACACAGCAACAACTAGACATTGTTAAGCCAAACCTCTGAAGAGAAGATACTGAATAAGATTTCTAGTGATCTTCCTCATAACTGGTAGAAGTAGAGTAAATGATGTAGAATAGTAAAATATGGATAATAAATGTATGCAAACACTGGATAAGAGAACATGTGGATATGCCAAGTTTATAAATAAAATGAATTAAACTTCTGCAGGTCACAGAATTAGGGTTGCCTTGAATTTTGACCCTTTTAAAAGCAGAAAATACCTTTAGCCCTATATTCAAATAACTGCTTTTATTTCCCCTCTTCTCCTCTGATTGTATGACTACACCCTAATTTGTGCATGGATATCAGGTTCCTATTTAGTTCTTACATAAACTTGAAATCCCAGTCCGGTGGATTAGAAATAGAAGATATTTTCAGAAGAGCTTGTGGGATTTGCATACTAAATTTAAAACAAAAGCAACTACTATTCAATACAAAATCACTGGGAAGAAAGCATGGCTTATTTTACAGGGAACGTGGCTTTTTAAGATTGAATATATAGTAGTAATAATACCTGCAGGGCAGAAATACAGATACAAATCTTGGTGTATAAGTATGTGTTTCCAATGCACCATTTCAGAAGGAAGCAAAGATTGGGGGAAAAAACTGGGGGGGAGGGAATAGCTCTTAAAATCTGAGAGTTGTAGCCCAAAAAGTAACATTTATGAGATCTGGAAAGAAATTGATAAACTTACATACTCATGTATAAGTCTAGAAATTTTAGTCAAAAAATTGACACACACCCCCAAAAAAACCCCAGTACTGGAGTTAAGCATCTTTTTTCTACTACTGATGCTTTTTAGCTCCTAAATTCCAAATGCCATGTATTTTAAAGAAACACAAGGTGTGCAAATGAATGTCTTCTTTTACGTCTCACCTTGCACTTTGCTTACGTTATTGTGGATAAGGATTCTTGCCAGAATATTCTGTTTTATTTGTCTTGAAAGCAAAATTGGAGAGGAAGAGGAATCAAGACAAACACGCAGGAGTAGAAGTGTGCTCTCTAATATTAGCCCTAGGCATTACCCTGCCCAATCATGTTATATATTCTGTGTTATGTGTCTTATATTAAATGATAACAGATGTTGAAACAACACATGCAACATAGCCATATCTGGGTTACCTAATTCAATCTCACAGGTAGAATTCAAAGATATAGCCATGTTAGTCTGTAGAATCAGTATGTAGAGAGATCTTGTATCACCTTTGAGACTAACTGAAAGAAAGAAAAATTTGCAGCTTGAGCTTTCGTAGACTTCAGGCTACTTCCTCAGATGCATTTGGTGGAGTGGAGGCCAGGCACAGACATATGTGAGGATGTCAATTCAAACTACAAATCCTTTGCGTATGGTAATGAACTGACAGGTCTTTCTTTCAGTTAGTCTCAAAGGTGCTACAAGATCTCTCTACATACAGTCTTACAGGGTTATAGTCCTGCAGCAGAGCCAAAATGAGGACATTGTCACCTGAATTTTCCTTCAGTCCCTAAATTTCCAAGAGAGTGAGACATTTAAAACCATTTGGACCAACAACTCTTACATTTTCTGTGTTTGCTTTCCCTTGCTAAATTTGCCTGCCCCCTTTTCTATGGATGCTTCAACTTTATTTTTAAATGCTCACCTGAAGTTTTAAATTGCTCCAATGGTAGACATTTGAGAACTTAGGGAAATTTTCATTGCACTGCAGAATTTCTATTTGGAGTGGCTACACCCTTCTTCTGCCCTCTGTCCATCAGTACACTCCTGTCCCTTTATGCGGGTTAGTTTGGGATCAGGTACAGGGCTGCGAGCTGTCTATTAATGAGAAATTTAGGACTGGAGCATCCTTAGAAACTGTCACCTATGTCTGAAATGGTGATTAATATTTCCAGGTTTTTTTCCCTGCTGAGCTGAACCTCCGGATGTCTGGCATGAGTTCTGAAGACTACGTGTTTGAAAGCATTGCTGGGTAAGAGGATGCCTCTTCCAAATATGCCTGTTTTCAGGCTGGTGAGGGAGGGATTAAATAACCCCTTGCCGTTCTCTCAGCCCTCAAGGGAGTAAGTCCTTGGATAGTGCCAACGCTGACAGCCCTAGATGTGTTCCCAATATGGCCCCTGTTTTAAAAAACACCCAACCAGAGTATGGCAGCTTGCTGTGCTCTAACTGTAAGCTTTCATTCGCTGAAATCATAAGGATGTCAGGTACATAGGAGAGTCCTTTGGCAAAATAAGGTCCCTTTCCCATTTCAAAAGTGATCTCTGGCTCTGAAGATGCCATATCAGGCATGGGGAACCTGTCGTAGTGGGCTTGCTAGAAGAAGCAAAGCAAGAGAGCAGAAGTGAATTTGACTCCCTTTACTAAACCTGTGCAATGTAGTATACAGACCAAGAGAGTGAGGAAGAATTAGTTAAGTCCCAGGTTTGAATCTTGCTTTGGTCATTCACTGACTAGGGGCCTTTGCAGACTGCCAGAAATAGTGCAAATTGAGTCCACTTTTAGGGTTAGGGAATCATGGGAACTGTATTTTATTGTGGCACCAGAGCTCTCTGATAGCGAAGGCTCAATGTCTCAGAAAAAAAAACAACAATTCCCATGATTCCCTAGCACTAACCCTAACCCTTAAAGTGGACTCAATTTGCACTATTTCTGGCAGTCTGCCAAGGCCCTAGGACTGCATCCACACTGTATAAATAATCCAGTTTGGCAATATTAACTGCCATGACTCAGTTCTATGGAATGCTATGAAATCCTGGGATTTATAGTTTGTTGTAGCATCAGAGCTTTCTGACAGAGAAGGCTAAATGTCTCACAAAACAACAATTCCTAGAATTCTATAGCATTGAGCCATGGCAGTTAAATGACGTCAAACTGAATTATTTTTGCAATGCAGTTGTAGTCCAGGTGGCTTTAGGGAGGCCTTATTCTGCCTACTTTAGTTTCTGCCTGCAGTTTGGGGAATAATAATGCTGACTGACTATATAATGTTATGTTGTTGTAAGAATTAAAAAGGTGATTCACTTGGAAGACTTGAAAACAATGTACATATATTGCTCCATAAGAAATTTCCCCCTTATATTTACAAAGTAATGTGTGTAGCTCCCCAGGAATAACACCTTTTCACCATTTGACCTCACAGCTCATTTTGAATGAATGTGTGAGTGAGAGTGGTAGAGTCAGGCCAGGCAGCTCTGCATTCAGATCCCTGGCCAACCATAAGGTTTGGAAGGTAATCTTCTATAAGCTACTTTTCCACACATCATATAGTAGAATTCACTACCACGAGATATTGTGATGACTTCCAACATGGACTGCTTTAGAGGGGAGTTAGTCAAAGGCATGGCTACTAATCATGATGTCCATCTATTATGCCCAGTATCCATATGCATTTTTATTTCAGAGTACAAGTGGAATAGTGCAGTTATGTCCTGTTTCCCAGAGTCATTTGGCTAGCCACTGTAGGAACAGAATGCCAGTCCAGACAGATTGCAGCCTTTTCCCTGCTTGGAAGTCAGAACTGTTTCTCACAAAGGGAAAAAAATAACTCATGACATGGCCATAATAAGAGAAGCCTTACCTATGGATGCAAGGCATGGTAGTGCTCAGCCCCATTACCTGTTCTCTGTATTCTGTATGTAGTGTGTTGGTTGTTAGATTTGGCTCTTTCCAGTTATAGTTGCCTTCTCAATATTGGCTTTCTGACTTGTCAGGAACAACTTTGAATACACACTGGAAGCTTCTAAATCCCTTCGACAGAAGCCAGGAGATAATACCATGACTTACCTGAACAAGGGCCAGTTTTATCCCATTACACTGAAAGAAATGAGTGGTGGTGAAGGAATCCATCAACCCATCAGTAAAGTGCGAGTGAGTTGCCTCTGTAGACTTTATGTGGGAGGTGAGGTGCCAGTGAAAGAGGGGTGGTGTAATATTTGGGGCAAGCAGAAGATTGCACCATTTTTATGGGCTAGCATAGAATCTGTTTTTATTGGGATTCTTGTCAAGTTATTTATATATGCACATGTACATAAACATATCTGCATGTGCATAGACACATCCCAAAGTCCATATTGTTTGTTACGCCAGTCAGAAATACTCTTGGGGCTGATTTTTGGAGCCAACCATTTGGTGCATTTTTGATTGTCCTAATAAAGGTATTACCACTGTATGCACTTCAAAATCTGTTTTATGGTCAATACAGCTAGGCCTGGATTTGTATGGGATCTATATATTGTGGCTTATGCCTACCCTATTAATTGTTGAAGTGCTGCTACTGTTGACTCAAAATGCCCTTCCGATCTTGAGGGGTTCTTTACAATAAACCTACCCCTGTATACAGAATGGAAAGCTCGACTGCATGCAGATTGCTAGCGCTGCACTGCTGGTTAACTGGTGAGGAGCTGTCATCAAATGTCAACTTAGAAAAGAAAAGAAAAAGGTTTCCCACAGAGTGATTTTGCCAAAGACCTTTGGTCTTGCTGTCAGTTAAGCTCTTCTGTCTCTTTCCCTGTTCTACTCTTACCCCTGCTTTTTTGAAGAGTGTCATCATGGTTGTATTTGCGGAAGACAAAACAAGAGAGGATCAACTCAGGCACTGGAAGTACTGGCACTCCAGGCAGCACACGGCTAAACAAAGGTGCATTGACATCGGTAAGAAGCTATCCACCACGGGTGCCAAAGCTCTGCTTGGCAGGTTTCACTTCCTCTGCCCAGGTTTTTTTAAAACTAATGTTGACTAGCAGGCCCAGAACTCTGCTCAATCAGTGCTCTATGTCCACATGACTTGTGTTTTTCTTTCCTCACCCCCTAGGGTAAGAAATACTATTGCCCATTCTAACCTTTTGAGTTTGGAGGACTATAATAGGATACAGTTTTGTGCTGAGGGCTAATAACCTTAATTGGTAGGTCAAAACCCACATTTGATAAGTCTCGAGATGAGTAAAAATGTGGTCCTCAACTTGATGCTGAATTGTAACTCCTAGCATCCCTGGCTAGCTATACTGGCTAGGGCTCATGAGAAATGTAGTTCACACATATTTTTCACTTTTGGACTTGCACAAACTTCTAGAGGGTTGGTCACCATTGCTGTGATTGGTAGTTTGCTTTTTGACTGGTTCTTGAGTTACTCAGACAGAAGTCCAATATTGCACTCTCAGTTTTGAGCTGCCTTTGAGGCTGCTAAAATCCTTTTGGGGGATGTCGTGTGTGGATCTGTAAAATTTTGAACGTTCACACTTTCAGCTTTGCTCATTTCTTCCAGAGATGATCAAGGCAAATTCCTGATAATGTTCCTCCATTTTTAGTGTTATCTCCCCAAGAAAGCACATCCATTCCTTAAGCATGAGCCATCAGGACTTTATCCCCACCTGTTCATGCCCTCTGCCTAGGATCCACCCTTGGCCATTAATCCCAAATATGTATAGATTAGTGGAGGTTATTCTGTGGGGTGAGAAAAGGTACTCTGTGTGTAGGTAAAGCTGCTATTGCCTATTTCTCAAGATATCTGAAGAAGAGCTCCTATGCTGCAAAAAGGGGTTCTAAGACTGAGATCAGTCTCTGGCTTAAATCAGTCTCCAAATACTGTGTTGGTAGAAAAATGAAAGACTACAGATATTTCCATTTGCCTGCAGCCAAGCTGTGTTTTGGCTAGCTTCCAGGTTCCTTTACGTTGAAGGCTGGGTTGCACTCCCAGTCCTTTCATTATGTGAATAAAAGTGAGGATTAATCACTTGGCACTTAAAAGGCAGACAAGGTTGCAAATCATCCTTTATTACTGAAGGAGTCTTTATGAAGGACTCATAAAGAGTCACCATAAAGAGTTATGGTGGGTGACATTTCCCAAACAAAATCACAGGGCAAGGCAAAAAGAACAGGTATCCTCTCAATCTCTCTCTCTCTCCCTCCCCCTTTGAGAACTTTTCCTTTCCCTTCCTGGTTTTTACATTTTTAAAGAAAAAAATATCACTTATTAACAGCTTCCCACAGGCACGTTTAGTTCCTTTTAACATTCTACAAAATAATGTGAAGGAAGATACCAAGTGTTGTTTTTTTACTCCATGTCTTTGCATATATATATATATATATATATATATATATATATATATATATGATTGAGAGATTAGTATACTACAATTTATGTTGTTGTTGTTGTTGTTATTTTTATTAACAGCTGACTATAAGGAAAGCTTCAATACCATCAGTAACATTGAGGAGATAGCCTACAATGCCATCTCCTTCAGTTGGGACATTAATGATGAAGCAAAGGTAAGTGCCAAGGCTTATTTTTCCTTTTGGTGCGTAAGGAAGGGAAGAGTCCTGTTTTTAATAAGACATAATAAGATTAATTTTTCTTTGGAGTTAAGAAATAGCTTTTGGAGACTTGTTCAAGTGTTCTTGGATACAAATAAGGTTTTCAAGCTGCTGGAGGATCTTCTGCTACATCTGAATTATGGAAAAGTGAGACGAAAAGTAGCCTCCTTTTTCTGACTCCTCCTCCCCACCTCAGTTTCAGAGTTTGAAAAAGTTCCTATTTTGACCACTGCTCTCACAATTCCCCAGCCAGCATGGCCACTGGCTACACTTATGGAGGGATACTGGGAACTATAGCTCAAAAACATAGCTTTTCAACCTCTGCCCAAATTCAGCTTGCTTAAAAGTGTGTGGTGAGGAGGAGGAGGAAACTGTGGCCAGCCCTTTCAGTTCTGTTCCACTTGACAAGACTATCTGGCAGTTTGTCAGGATCTCACGCTGCTCAGCCTATTCAAATACACAGTTTTCAGCCCACTAACATTAAACAGAGGTGTGTTTGCAGGCTGCAACTTGTAGCCCTCTGCAAACAACCCATCTCCTCCATCAAAAGTGTCCCTGTGTGTCACACATATTTAATTCTGTCACTTTGATTCTCCATTTACAGTGCAGAGGTCTCTAAAGAATATAATGTTTCTGAGAAGTTTCTGCCGGTGCTCAGAAATGTTATTTTTTTGCACTATAATTCTCAGAATCCAGTGGCCATGCTGGTTTGGAGGATTTGGGGTCCTGTAGTCCAAAAAACCTCAAAATATTTCCAAGCTCTGATATTTCCCCAAGTGACAGGTTGAGTATGTATTGTTATTTGAAGCCTTTATGTATGACGACTAACCAGTTACGATGAATGGTAAACCTTTTTGAAGAGTGAAATAAACTGATTGTCGGGCTATTGCACATGAGAGTTGTTGTCCAAAGCGTCTGGACTGTCATCTTATCTAGGGCCTAATTGGTGCCATGCCCCATGTCCTTTCACAACCCAGTTAAGTTTGAATCTTGGTTAAGGAAAGAGGGCAGCGGTGGGAAGGGTTGATGTTGCTCTTGCTTGGTCTGATGCTATACCTCATTACGTTTACACTGAAATGTAATATAGTCATACCTCAGTTGTTAGGAGAAAGGAATTAATTAAAAGTAATTTGTTATTTGCTACTGTTTACTTCTAAGCTCTGCTGTTGGTAATATATTCTGCCCCTTTGCATAAGCTCTTTCCAGCATGAACCAGGGCTTGGTTTTCAAAGGTCTCATTCCCACTGTGATTTAAAGCTAATTGCTGATCAGGTTATATGTGCCTCGTCCCCACTTGAAACCGGTTCTGATTCTACTGTGCTCAGTTTCATTCGCAATGAAGTGAGGCAAATGCAAAAAAACCCTGCTGTTTCCTGACACTAGTTTTTTTGGCAGTTCTTTTGAAAAAAATCGATTCCGAAGCGTGTCCAACAAGTTGAAACAATGGATCTGAATCAGATCATTCTGAAGGGGAGGGACTAATGGCAGAGGGGCGTTTACCATCCCTCCTCCGTTTTTGGGAAATCAGCCATTGCCCCCCCCCCCCCAGCACTGCCATTGTGTTTGTGGGGTGACCTATGGGTGCATTATATATATATATATGACAGAATATGCAGTCCATTGTATTTGCAACTACTTGTAATTACTTGGGTAGTGTGCTGGTGTGAGGATCACATATCCTGTCAATATATATATGGTTCCCAAGCTGGGCTGCTCAAAGGGGAAATGGTTTGCTTGAGCAGCCTGGGTTGCAGAGGAACAGAGGAAGGCTCAGTTGCTAAAATCGTCCCGCTTAGTGCCTGAAACAGCCCTGTCCTCACTGTGTTGCCACTTGCGTCACCGATGACGCGCAGATGATTGACATGCATTTTGAAGCAGCACAAACTAGTGGGAATGACAATTGTGCCAAAAAAGAAGTGATTACAAGGGAATAATGAAAAGATCTGCTTTCATAGTGGGAACGATGGACCTTTTAGAACTGATTCACTCCTGCGAAGGCAAATCGCAAACTGGTTTAAATGTAAGTGGAAATGAGCCCCTAGTATTCTTTCCTTAGCAACACTTATGATTCTGCTGTTGTCAAACTCTTTCACACTACAAAATTATAGCACTGTGATACCACTTTAACTGCTAAGGCTGCCTCCTGTAGAATCCTGGGATTTATAGTTTAAGAAGGGTCATTTAAAATTCTCAGCCAAAGTGCTCCTCTAGTACCGTACTTGGCTAAGCAATACACCCCAGGATTCCACAGGATATACAGCCATGGCAGTTAAAGTGGAATCATAGTGCTATAACTGTGTAATGTGAACGAGTGCCTGGGTTAATGGGATCTTTATTTGTGGCAGAGTTGAACACTCTGATGACCTTTAAAACAAGACCCCCACATCTGGGACTGTTACTTTACATGACTGAGAGTGCAGTTCTAGTCCCACTAAATGTAAGTCCCACTGAATGCAGTAGGAGTTACTATCCAATAGAAATTAGAACTGTATTTTCTATTTTCTGTAGATGGTTATGGTACAACATCAGAATGGTTAAATGGATAGTCCATTATCTGAAAGCCCCAGATGAAACCTCAGCTTAGCCTTGAATCCTCCAGTTGTCATTAGTTAAGCCAGTTTCTCTCAACCTCATTTCCCAAGCCATTGTGCCCACATCTACAGTATAAAAATAATGGTACTTGATATCCTCCGGCATTTCAGAGTTGAAAATTGGGACACATGTGGCCAAGCAACATCAGAGTGTGGTCAAGAGGGCAAGGGTTATTAAAGAGGAAGAGCACACAAGATAAGAAAGAGCTGTAGCAGTTTGTTTTTGTTTGAGCCTATTGGAAGGGCAAGACTCTGCCCACAAACATAGCCATCCTGTATTCCTTGCTTAATTACGTGCAAACTACTTTTGCACTTTTAACTTCGTCTGAAGTAATTGTAGTAGGCTTGAGGGCAAAGGGGGAAAGTGGGAAAGTGGGAGGATGAGAGAGACACTGGGACATTTTTAAAGCAGCTTTAAAAATAGGACTAATCCGGGCTGTTGCTGCCAAACCAGCACAGTTGGAAAGTATGATACTGTCTATCTCAGGGGTAGGCAACCTAAGGCCCGGGGGCTGGATGTGGCCCCCTGAGGCCTTTGGACTAGCCCCAGCTTGGTCCTGCCGCCGCTGCCACCGCCCGCCATAACGATATTGATTATTGTTGTTATAACTTGTTCTTGGGATTTTCTTGGCAAAATCTCCACAGGGGTTTTGCCATGGCTTTTCTGGGGCTGAGAGAGTGTGCATGCATATTTTTTTAATTTTTTTAAAAAAATATTTTTATTTTTATTTATTCATTTATTTATTTATTTTTGGTGCTTCGGCCCCCCAATTGTCTGAGGGACAGCAACCCAGCCCCCGGCTCAAAAAGTTTGCCTACCCCTGGTCTATCTTATAGAGCTCTTTGTAAGGATTACTGTGATAATGTAAGCATACATAGAGCTCTTATCTCAGGAGTGGTCATTTTGTTTTGGCCATGGGATCCACATTCTGATGTAGGAGGGTTTTCAGGAGAGGGTGTATTTAAGCAGTGGATAGGGCTAAGGGAGGAAGGGAGGCCAGATTTAATTCTTTGCTGTTTGGATACTTTCCCACCAACCGTTCCAAGCAGCGCTGAATCTTGCACATGTTTTCTCACAGTGAGCTCCAGTGCAACACTTTCACAAGCTGCAAATGACAGCTCATGTCCCCAGAGCTCAGGCCCTAGTTTTTAAATAACCTCTTATGTCTGATTGATCTTGGTGATTGGAGATAATCATCAAAAGAAGCTTGAGCCACAGACCAGAGTTCCCCCATCCCTGGCTTACAGCAGATAAACTTTATAAGAAAAGCCCTTTGGGATAAATCTCAGTCTGTCTAGTCCAGTGTTCTGTTCCCACCATTCCCATAATTGTCTGACTGGATGCCTCTGGGAAGTCCCCAAGCCAGGATCTGGGTATAGTAACACCCAACTGATGTTCAGAGAGATACTAACTACAGCATATATTACTGGAGGTACTTTATAGCCAAGAGCCAGTGTGGCATAGTAGTTTGAGCACTGAACTATGACTCTGGAGACCTGGGTTTGAGTTGGCCACAAAACCAACTGGGTGACCTTGGACAAGTCTCATGCTCTCAGCCTCAGGGAAAGGCAATGGCAAACCTCCTCTGAACAAATTTTGCCAAGAAAACCCCATGATAGGCTTGCCATAAGTCGGAAATGACTTGAAGGCACACAACACTATATAGAAATTAGAATTACCGTATATACTCGACTATAAATTAACCTCATGTATAAGTCGAGGGCAGGTTTTGGGGCCAAAATTATAGATTTTAGTATGGCTTGTGGATAAGTCAAGGGTAAAATTTAGGAGCATGTACTAAAGGATGTAAAAGATGAAACAAAAGAAAATTATGCCAAAGAACTTGCAAAATTCCAGGAGGCATAACTATTTGTGCTCACACTAAAGGCCAGATGGATGAGAAAGTAGAGGGGGGGGTCAATACTTTCAGATTAGATTACGCTCTTGTTTTTCACCAGGAGATGGTTCCTTTTTAAATAAGAGTTAAAGTGCAGTAATCACATTGACCTGTGGATAGCTGACTCAGTTTTTGGGGGTCAATTTTTTGATTAAAATTTCTAGACATATACATGAGTATATACAGTAGTCACCATTAATAGCTTTGTCCTCCATGGGTTTGTCTAATCCCCTTTTACCTTTTGTGACAATGATTTCTACAGTGTAACTGTGAACTGTGTTTACCAGACTCAAATGTCCCTTTATATCTATCGGATGAGCTGGATTTCTAGTATTAGAAAAAGAGTGGTTCTTGGTGGTCTCTGTGAATCACACAAATAGGTGGTCTCTTGTGCCCGCACAGTGCAACCCATTAGTGTGATTTCACAGATGACCACTCGAAGAACTACGGTTACAGGTAAGCATCCTGTCCTTCCTCTTTCTCTTTCCTATCTATGTTCTTCACATCATGGATAATTTTATATACCTCTTATTAATAACATCATGCTATCACATCATTGATATCCTTTCTCTACCCCTTCCTGCAAGTGTCTGTGGACTCAAGTCAATATTTAGCAGCCACCCATTGTAGGCCTGTTTTCCTATTGCTACACATTGACTGAAAAGAATAATTCCCATCAAGAATCAGAGAGTGATGGCTTGGTTTGATCAAGTATCAGTCATTCTGAAGATTGTGGCCAGTATCACCCTTGTACACACACATGACTATCAGTGTGGGGATAAACAGAGTCTCTTGTTCAAATGTGTTTGAATATCTCCTCCTTAACCCCATATCCCAATCTACCATCTTGAGGTTGTAACCCCAGTGATTCAGAAAACCTGAGACATATAGGGCAGTTGCCCTTTCTGTAGCTGTATCTGACAGGTGATCTGGGCAGTAGTTCAGATGGGAGGAAATGGAAGGCTTTCACGGTTTAGTTTGGCAATGGACTCTTCAAGGAAGGATTTGAGGGCAGAGGAGGCATCAATGAGGGGATGGGCAGGGGAATTTGTTCCAAACTTTTATTGCTAAATAAATATTCCCTTCTCACCAGGTAAGCCTTATGTGTTTATTCTTCCAGCTCGAATGGCAGTGTGTCAGCACATGATGCCTAAAATGTGTGTGTGAAGTGGGTATTATATTCATGTGTGTGAAATGGATATTGAATACCAAAGCTACCCACGTGAGAATATAATCCATGGTCTCAATTAAAGCTTGGAAAATTTACTTTTTTGGACTGAAATACCCAGAATCATGCAGCCTGCAGTCGTAGTCCAAAAACTAAGTTTTCTGAGCTGTAACTTTGTAATGATATCTTGTTGAGATAAATCTTCAAACCTGGTTATTCGGCTTGCTGGGTGGAATGATGGGAGTTGTAGTCCAACAATATCTGGGAATCGTAAGGTTTGAAAAGACTATTGTAGAGCATAATAAATGTACTCTCCCCCCAGATGAAGACAAAAATACCTTCAAATTTATTTTTATCTAGTAAAAGCTCCAGATGAATGAACATTTTAAAAAAAAGTTAAAATGACTTCCCATATATGTTCTGAATTGCCAAGTCACCTATTTAATCTTTCTTGTTTTTCTCAGTGAACATATTAGATGGTGGTTCTTCATCAGATTACTTGTAGACAGAGCATCAATTCTTTCCCACTCCTCTGATCTTATCAGGAAGAGACCCAGCCAATTTCAACAATTTTTATTGCACGGTTCATTTGACTTGTTGCTTCCCCACCCTCCTTTTCTTTTCACAAAGGCCTTATGTGGTGCCCTGCAGGGAGATGGTAGAGAAAAAAGCTTTTTAAAAATGTCATCTTAGAATGAAGTGCTTAATAAAGTGTATATTATTAATGTGAATGTTGATATTTGATATTTAATAGTTAACATTGGTTGGCACTTCACACAGGCAGGTGTAGGTGTCCCTCCTTGTGTAACCCCATTACCTAGTAAACCTTATGATGAGACACCCCAAGTGAGACACAGGCAGGATCAGAGCATTAACAGAAAGGGAACGGCAAAATTAGCCGAGGGCATAAGAAAGATGACAAGGCAAATAGCATCCAAAGCAGCATTAGACATGAGATCGGGATGTGGAATGTGAGGAGCATGAGCCAAGGGAAGCTAGACATAGTAAAAATGGAAATGCAATGCATGAACATATCAGTACCAGGGGTGAGTGAGTTAAAATGGACAGGAATGGGCCACTTTGAGTCAGACAACTACACAGTGCTCTACTCAGGGAATGAAAAGACAAGAAGAAATGGAGTGGCTTTCATACTAAGAAAAGATGTGGCAAAAGCAGTTGTGGTGGACACAATGCAAAATCAGACCAAATCATTTCAATAAGGATCCATGGTAAACCTATGAATATCAATATGATTCAAGTATATGCATCAACCACAGAGGCAGAACAGGAAGAAATTGATAGATTCTATGAAGGAGTACAGGAAGAAAATGACAGCACACCAACAGGGTGTTAAGCTGGTCATTGGAGATTGGAACACAAAAGTTGGAAGCAAAGAAGAATCAAAAGCAGCAGGCAGATTTGGTTTAGGCAAAAGAAATTAAGCAGATGAATGTCTGATAGATTTTTGTGAAGCCAATAACGTATTTATTGAAAACACATTCTTCACACAGCCAGAAAGAAGGCTATACACATGGACATCACCAGAAGGTCAACACAAAAATCAAATAGATTATATAATTGGAAGGAAAAGATAGCGAAACTCTATACCAGGGGTAGGCAACCTTTCCCCTTTAAGGGCCGAGGGACTTCAGCTCCCAGAATCCCAGGAGCTATTGGCCAACATGGGACTATTGGCCAACATGGCTGAGGCTTCTGGGAGCTGAAGTCCCTCGGCCCTTAAAGGGGAAAGGTTGCCTACCCCTGCTCTATACTGTTGGCCAAGACTAGACCAGGCGCTGACTGTGGCACAGTTCATGAATTACTCATATCAAAAATAAGAGTAAGACGAGTAAGACTCAAGAAGAAAACAAAACCAGTGATGATACCAAAATATCTAAATGATATCTCAACAGAATTTACTGATAACATAAGCATACTAAGCATAATAGACCGAGAACCGAAGGAACTATGGTCTGAAGCCAGGGACATAATAAAAGAAGAATGCAGATAGACACTTTCAGTAAACAAAAAGAAAGAGGAAAAAACATGGATGAAAGAAAAAACACTACAGGCAATAAAGAAAAGAAGAAAAACAAAAGGGAGATAGGAGCAAACTAAGAATTATGAATGCAATAGTACAATGGCTTGTGTGGAAAGATAAAGAAAATTACTACAATGCAGAGAAATAGAAGACATACAAGCCATCATATTCCCTATTACCATGTATGGATGTAAGAGCTGGACAGTTAAGAAAGATGATAGAAAGAAAATTGATTCATTTGAAATGTGGTGCTGGAGAAGAGTGCTGAGAATCCCATGGACAGCCAAAAGGACAAACATGTGAGTCCTAGAGCAGATCAAGCCAGAAATCTCCCTGGAAGCCAAGATGACAAGACTTAGACTGTCATACTTCAGACACATCATGAGAAGGGAGGACTCATTGGAAAAGACAATAATGCTGGGAAAGGTGGAGGGAACAGTCCCAGACAGGAAGAGAGGAAGTCCACCTGCCAGATGGATGGACTCCATTAAGGAGGTCATAGGTATTAAGGGGTTGCAGGAATTAAGCAGAGCAGTGGAGGACAGAGGCTCTTGGAGATCTCTCATCCATAGGATCACCATGAGTCGAGATCAACTTGGGGGCAATAAACAACAACAAAATTTGATATTTAATGCAGGGCATATATATCAGCTGTATTGGTGGCAAATTTCAATCAGGCAACCTAGAACTGTTGGGGTGTGAGGGTTCATTCAAAGCAATTGAATATATAGGTAGAAAAGCTTGTCTGAGTCCACAGTGTAGAAAAAATAACATTTTGGACTACAGTTTCCACAATTCCCAGCCAGCATGGGCATTGGCTATGTTGGCTGGGAGATTCTGTCAGTCCAAAAATACCCCCCACCCAAGCTCTGAGATTATCAATCTAAAAAGATGTATCTTTACCCATTGGGTCCTCCAGGAGGTTTAGAATTTTACCCACTGCCAGCCATTCTCATAGTATTCACCATGGTTTTACAGTAGTCCTGGCATCATATAAGTGACATTTCTGAGGGCTGCTATTTACCTGGCACAACAACACCAGTTTGAGAAACCTAATCCACCATTAAAGCTTTCAGCTCCAAGGCACTATTCCCACACAGAATTGCAAGTCTCCAGATGATTGGCATTTGGCATTGCTCTTCCCAAGAGCTCTAGAGCTCTAAAACAGTCCCAGAAAGCTAAAGGAAGGATTTCCATGGGGACTCTTCCCCTTCAAGTCTCTAGTGTTGGTAGTTTCAAAATATTAGGTGCCTGGATAAGCATGCCCTTCAACTTCCTTCCTTACATCTCCTAATGTCCTGAAAACTAAAGAAGGGAAGAGACAGGCATATATGTGTGTAATACAATACTCTTTTTGTGCTGTCATGGGGCAAGACGTTACTTCACCTAGATCTTCCCTCATTCAGTCACACTGACTGAAATGCCTGTATTGTTTACCCATCTGTCCAACAAAAGGGGAGTATATATGTATCAAAATCCCAGTACTGTCAAGTGGGGTGGAGGGCAGAAACATTGAGCTCTAGAATCAAAATCCAAATAATATCAGTGTCCAATACTAAACTTTATGCTTGAGCTGTGCCATGGGAAAAAGAGTACCTCCTTTTCCCCAGCACAGCCCAAATCCTAGCAAGTAGTGCAAAGTTTTGCTTAAGGCAAGCCAGGTGGGAATTGAAGCAAGGCTGGAGTCTGAATGAAAGATGTTCGCCTTTCCCCCAGTTTGGTTGAAAGGTGTTCTCCTTTCCATTGTTTCTTTTCCAGCATTCTTTGGTTGGCTCATGGTAGAAGAAGCCTAACAATACATAGGTCAGGAAGAGAGAAGGCCTATTCACTATTGACTACCAACTGTTGGCTCTTGCCTGCCCCTTCACCTTTATCAATGGTGGTACCTTTTGACCAATCAAGAAGGAAGCAACGAATAAACGGTTCTAGCTTTTGCTTTGTCCTTGTGAATTGTGTCATTTGCAAAATGTTTGCACAAGGTTTTCACTGTGTACTGTCTCTTCAAGATGCAGGCCCCATGGAAGAAATGGGAGGGAATAGTTTCAGTTTGGGAAGGAAGCCAGTTGGAGAAGTTGGAGCCTGCTGCGTCATCTACTTAGAGGCCAGGACAAACCTGAGCCTGTACGGCTACACAACTAAATAGAGAACAATGGCTCTGTTAAATTCTTCCTATTCCTTTTAAAAGTCAACAGTTGTTGCCCTAGGTTTCACTAGGTTATAGTAAATAGCAGATGAGTTTTAAAGAAACAACTCTGGTATGCCCACCACCCTTTCCAGGGGACTTGCAACACACACTACATAGGTACATAGTGCTGTGATTCCACTTTAACCATCATAGTAGTGTCTTAGAGAGTCCTGGGATTTGCAGTTTAGGGAGGAGTATTATGTATCCTCTGCAGAGAGTTTTCATGCCTCACCAAACTACAAACCCTAGGATTCCATAGAATACAACCATGACAGTTAAAGTGGAATCATGAAGCTTTAGTTGTGTAATGTGAAAGGACCCCAATATTCATAGGTTTCAGTAGAGTCAGTGGGATTGAGAAGATGTCCTGGTTTCTGAGCTGTTGGGGCTTTGTTTGCTTCTGTCTTTGCTCTTTGTTCAGATATTGCCACCACAAGGAGAGAAGCTCATGCTATCTTTGGCAGAAGCTCCCCTTCAGTTCCTTGGGGCTGGAATATGATGAATAAGATTACACAGGGCACTGTGACTCCAAGAACTCCCCTGGCAGTTAGCAGAAGCAGGGTGTGTGTGATTTGTCCGATCGTCACAATCTTTTGAAGAAAGGGGACTTAATTCCCTGCCTCCAGCCAGTAGTAGCTGGGAACTAAGATTTTTAGTTATTGACACAATTGTATTAAAAGAGCCAATTGAATAGTGTTTATTTTCTTGTAAAATGATTATGCATCATGGAAACCACTGGCCCTCCAGATGTTTTGGATTACAATCCCCACAGTCTCTTACTGTTTGTAACGGGCTGCTGGGAGCTGCAGGCCAAATCATCTGGAGGGTTAGAGGTCTATAAAGTCTGAAGTGACTGGCCCAAGACATTTTGCTGCTTGAAGCAAGTTAGTGACCACTTCTCCCATAACACGTAAAGACAGTGGGCAGACCAGCAGTTCAGTTTTAACAATGGCAGTGTGAGAATGCTCTTAATGCACTTGAGACATCAGACAAATTTTGGGAGTCCAGGAGAAGTGGTATGGCAGATGCAGCGCTCCACTAATATGAAGTCCACCAGTAAATACCAGGAGGCATCTGCTGTTTCCCTCTAGCATTTACCGCCTGAGGCAATTGCCTTGTTCTGGCTCTGTGTGGATGATCTCACAGAGTACATCTATGAAGACAGAGATGTACAGATATATTATAAAAAAGTGTGTGAGGAGCACCTGAAAACTGCTAAGATGCTGAAAGCAATACAGCAGTTTAGGTTTCTTTTAGTTGTGTCGATGGATCTTTGAGCCTGCAAAGATAATCAGATGATCCTAAAATGATCATTATCACTTAAAGGTAGCTTGCGTGTCCATAATTTTGCATAATTTCTCCATTAGCTTCAGGAGAGAGAGTACATCTAGGGAGGGGGCTCTGTCCCCTGTGCAGAAGACTCCCCATCATGTATCATGTCACATTAATAAAATATTACCTTACAGGATTGGGATAAAATTGATACAATAATCCCTTACAGGACTAGGATAAGGACTGCAAAGGTAATGTGTGGGGAAGGATACTGAACTCCTTGAAATGCTATATAAATGCTATTGTAGTGTTATATACTACTGATTATTTTATGTGCACAAATTTGGGTTTGTTCTTGAAGAAAAAGTCCACGTACTCAAGGAAATGCAATGAGGGTGATGATGATGCAGATTCCCAAAGAGGACAAAAGCCAAACTGGCGAGTAAACCAAGCAAAAGCTACATGAATTCTCTTTGTTCTGGATCGGACTGTCTTTGTCTGAAGAACTGCTTTCTATAATGTGACACACACACACACACCTTGGGCCTTTTTGTGTTTGCGTGATATTAATTTGCTAGGTGAATAAGAGAATAAGTCAATCATTCTTTTTAATTTTCTTAGGCTGTGAGTGTCACACATGGCTCGAAGGATGTCTTCCTAATGAAGCATTCCATCATGCATCTAATTAAAATAAGGCGTTGTCACCTTCTTTTGTCTGCAGCAAGATAGCAGTTTGGTTAGGATGAAACTAAATGGGAGTCATGTGAATGAGTCAATCAGGCTTGGCATTTGCAAGAAGAGGGAGTGTACATTCAGACTAGCATTGCATCCTCAGCTTGTTTACTTGGAAGTAAGTTCTACCACATTGAATGAGTCTTATTCTAGGCAAATGTGCATTGGATTTTAGCCTCAGCATAGTTCTTCCTCCTTTTACTTGTACTTCGAAAGCCTCATTGTAAAGGAGTGAAATACTACTTCTTGGTGTAGTGTTCTCTCCTTATCCCATTCCCATTTAAAGAACTGGGGTGGTGGTCTGCGGATTCTGTTAGAAGGCTGAATCTTACTATATTTTATAATCACCAAGTTAGTTATTTTATTTGTTTACAGCAATTTTACCCCACTCTTCTGCCAAATAGGCTTACTTAAGATCAATAAAAATAAGATAGTCCCTGCCCTCAAAGGTGTACAGTCCCAAAATCCAGATACAAATAGAAACTAATGTGAGGAGGGATGAGGACAACATGGCAGTGCCTAGCAAATCCCTCTTGGGATAGCTGCTGCAAGAGGGCAATTAAAGGAAGAAGACGACAGTGGCACTCGTATTTTAGAGCCAAAAGAGAGGCTTGCTTTTTATTTTTCCCTTTGTGTGTGGCATTTTCTTGTGCCATTCTGAATCCTCAGGAAGGCAAGCAGTGAAAGTACTGTCAGCCCATGCCGACAGAGCCAGTGGTGGACGATGATGATGAGCTTTGTAGTTCCAGTTCTGCAGTAGACAAAAAGGTGGTATATAGGTTGTAATCCAGCCTGAAAAACTAACAAGTCCATACCTTCTGATCAAATCAACCTACCACTGAAGCAGGGATGAGAATCATCTGGCTCTTCAGAAGTTTGATTGCAACTGGTAGCCGGCAATGGTGAAGGATGCTCGGAATTGCAGTCTCAACAACATCTGGAGAGCTGTGTGATTCCCAGTCCTGCACTAATGCCTTCCAAACCAAGCTAACCTACATTCATTCCAAAGTAAATCCCACTGCTGAGTTCATAGATACAGCCTTATGCTTGTTTACTCAAAAGTAATTCCTGTAGTATTCAACTTCCAAGCATCCGAAATAAAAGATTTCCATACCTCATCTATGTGAGTACTTAACCAAATAATCTTTCTTAGAGATTCATAATTACTGTGAACACATGTTGCATGAAAATAAGCCTACTACATTATTAATCTTTAATACTTTATTAAAATATACACTCGTCCCTCCATATTTGCGGGTTTGACTTTTGAGGGTTTGATTATTCATGGATTTTATTAATATGTTATCTCTAGGAATATCTAGGTCCTCCAGAGCAACTCTGTGGTCAACCTTAACCAAAAGTCACACTGAAGGACCTAGAAATTTCTAGAGAGAACAGTCTGCTAGGCACAATTCTGTGGTCAAAGTCTGGCAGATGTTGACCACAGAGTTGCACTAGAGGATCTAGAGCAGGGGTAGGCAACCTATGGCCTGGGGGCTGGATGCGCCCCCCCGAGGCCTTTGGACTGGCCCCAGCCTGGTCCTGGCGCCGGCGCCCGCCATAATGATATTGATTATTGTTGTTATTACTTGTTCTTGGGATTTTCTTGGCAAAATCTCCACAGGGGTTTTGCCATGGCTTTTCTGGGGCTGAGAGAGTGTACATGCATATATATATATATATATATATATATATATATATATATATATATATATATAATTTATTTATTTATTTATTTATTAATTTTTGGTGCTTCAGCCCCCCAATTGTCTGAGGGACAGCAACCCGGCCCCTGGCTCAAAAAGGTTGCCTACCCCTGACCTAGAGATTCCTAGAGAGGTGTTCTCTCAGGTAAAAATTTAGTATTTTTGTTATTGGTAGTGTTTCCACATTCACGGGGGTTCTGTGCCCCTAACCCCAGCAAATGTGGAGGGAAGAGTGTATATTGAAATATTAAGGCAGCTATTCTGCTAATTTTGGTAACCCCCACTTGCTCTGGGCATTGTGTCTGAAGCCCATGTAAAATCTAGTGAATGTGACAGGATGACTGTGAGATAAAAGCCTTATCTGGAATCAAACTGTGTCTACTTTGTAGGCCATTGTACTCCTTGTTCATTCACATACCTTGCCAGAGTTTGGAAAAGTCTTTTTTTTTTTTACTGCAGCTCCCCAAATCCCCTAGCCAGCATAACCATTTCCAGCAAGGATGTTTTCCAAACTCTGCTCCATACCTGGAAATAATCTGTCTCTAATTTTGTTGCTGATGATTGCTGCAGCCTGGATTGCCTCAATTATTATCAGATCTTGCATGTGCTGAATTATGAAAGAAGTGGCATGGGATTGTGGAGCATGAATTCTACCAATCTGTTATTTCTCAGTTTTATGTGTGGTGATACACTGTTGGCTATTCAAATCGATGGCGGGGGGGGGGGGGGGGGAGGAAGAGTGGTTTGAGTTAATTAAAACTCATGGAATAATTGTCTTCATCATTCCTATGCGTGGGAAAATGCAAAGTGAACACACCCATTTCTAGGTAGCCATGTTTATGCTATGCTTATTTAGCTCTATGAACTGCTGAGTACATGTATATTTTGTCTCTGTGCAGTAGGAGCCTCTCTTCTTTGATGCACAAGGGAAACTGTATTCAATCCTCCCAGGTGCCCCATTTCCCAGGGCTTTCTTGCTTGCGAGTTCATGTTTCTGGTACATTACTCTCCGTATTTAGTATCTCTTTTGACTCAAGGGAGATGTTTGTTAACATTTCCTCAGTTTGTGTTGCTAGAGTTTTCCTCCTTCTGGATTTCCTTCTTCAAAGTCTCTGAGTATAAATCTGGAGCTGTGCAGAAATGGCTTCTTGTAATTCTTCAAATTGTCTGAGAGCAGGGGCATGGGGAGACCACTTCACTGAATTTCTTCAGTAGATGGATGAATCAAACCTTGGAATGTTACTTTTAAAAAGTAACTTATTGTGTAATTAATTACAACCGCTTCTCTCATCACTCTCTGCCATTAACACTGCTATTTTTAGTATGCTCTGTTTTGGATTATTATTATATTATTGTTGTTGTTGTTGTTGTTGTTGTTCCAAAGAAGAAGAAAATGACATAACTAGTGAAAAAGAAAAATCACCTTGAAATGCCACCAAATCATTGAAAGAAAGGGACTCCATTATCCCTAAATAACTTGTCACAGGTAATGTTGCTTGTAACAATATTATTTGTAAGTTCTAAGAGAAATTCTCTCAACACTTTCTTCAACAGCAAATCTTCTTTCTTCCCCTCCCCCCCCAGAGATTTTTGTGGGGTGGGCTGCTGTTTCAACTGTTAGATGTTGTAAATGTTGATATTAGCAGCCTGGTTAGTACAGTGTGACCCTCATATCTATGGGGAATACGCTCCCAAACTTACAGTGGAAACACAAAACTGTGCATACCAGCAAACCCTATTGAAATGAATGACTTCTGGAGGAAATTGACTATAGAGTCACATGTGAGGACCTAGAGATACTTAGAGGGAACACCTCTCTTAAGCATTTAAGGTCCTCACTCTGGTCAACTTCCACTGGAAGGATACCAAGAATCCCTTTGGAAGACCTAGAAAATGCCTAGAGAGAACATATTTTATCAGATGTTGGTAGGTCAAACTGCAGGTCCCCGTCCCTTGGGCACAGGGATTGTACTGTATTTTGCATCATCCACAGTGCTCTGGACCTTTTCTGCATGTGTCTATGTTTGTGTGGCCATGAGGAGGAACTGTAGCTGCTACAAACAATGATGATAGAGAATAGCTGAAGCAAAGCCAGAAAAGGGTGATGAAAATGTCTTTTCACAAAGCTTTTCAAATAAATGCCTCCTGATAAGATTTGTTTAATCTGTGTGAGTTGTACACAGAGGCAGCCTGCCTCTAAAGGCATTCATGTGCATGAACACTAAGGCAACCTACAGATGCTAAAGTACATTAACTTCTGTTAATTCTGGAAAATAGTATCTTCAGTAATGAATACCACTGTGCATACACAGAATGCATGCTAAAACTTTGTATGTGCAGGGCTTTCTCTTCTTTCTATGAAGCACTTCATGCTCATTACATTTCTTCCTTTGCTGAGCATTTCTTTACTCATGTTACAGCCACCTTGTGCACATCAGAGTAACTACTACCTCCACACTCTCTGATCTGTCTTAACAGGCAGAATTTAAGTAGTACGTACGTACATCTGTACTCCAGGAACCCTTGCAAGTAGCCACTGCCTTCTTAAAACTTGCATTGAAAAGCTACATAGAAAATGCTTTTCAAAAGCAAGCAAACCTGTTCATATAGCCAAGAATGCGGAAGAGACCTCCAAAAGAGAAAGAGATGTCAGAAGAGGAATCTTGTTCTACAGGCTGAAGATGTCCGACAACTTTTGTGGTTACGTATGTCTTCCTTCTGACATTTCTTGGGTGGGGATGCACTTGCCAAGTCACCTACACTGTTTTTCCCTTTAAGACACAAATTGAAGACATTTTCATCTAAAATGAACTCACACAATATCACATTTCAGGTGACAATGATTCAAGCTTTTCCTTTTACATAGTCTGAATCCCATATTTTTCTGTTTGGGCCCATCCATAAAAACATGTGTGCATCATGTAATTTATGAATGTGGACAATGTTAATTTTTCAGAGAAACACAAGTTAACTGAAATTAATAGTTATATTTGATATTTAGGTAGAATACAAACTTCGTAACAGCTACTTTCTGATTGTCAATCCTGAGCATGTCATGAATAACAACTGTCCCTTATTGCTATTTTGAAAACTGTTTTAGTGTGTAAGGATGGACTCATGGATTCCATTAACCCTCCCACCAAATATTGTTTGAGTGGCTTTCCCACAAGGCTTGTTAGAAAAGACAGCCAGGCAGGCAGAAAAAACTTTCACAAGGCATCTTCCTGATTCTCATACAAGCAAACAAAAAGCAATATGGTTAATACTTTTAATTAAACACAAAAGCTTCCTTGTCAGCAAAATGATGCTTTTCTAGATTATGAATGCAAGCTGCTTTATTATGATGCAGAAATACTGCCTTACTTCAGGGTAATGAGAACAGCTCCACCCTTTCTGTTGCCAGCCTGATTGTTCCCAACAGTGGCCAGCCAAATGCCTTCCAGGAAGCCTGCAAGCAGGGCATGGAGACACCTATCCATCTCTTCTTCCCTTCACCTCCATTTGCGCTCAGCATCTGGCAGTCAGAGGTATATAGCCTCTGAAAATGGAGGCTGTATTTACATGTTGTGACTGCTAGCTGCTAAAAAGGCTTATCCTCTATGAATTTGGCTCTCTCTCTCCCCCTTTAAATCTGAACTTGGCGGTGATGACTACATTTTTAGGGGCCCTGCTATTAGCCAGAATGAGGCAACCAGCTCAGGTGGCAGGTGCTGGGAGGTGGCAGCAAAGAGAGACTTGTATGCTGAGCAGTCTGCCCTCCACCATGACTTCAGGTGTAGTGAAGAATATTGTCCCAATGCTAATATTGAAAAAATAATCTGTTCAACTTTTGGTACTTGGAATGGGATAGGAGTGCTGTCTTGTTCTTCACCTCAGACAGCACAATGTCTTTGGCTTGAAATAGTCCCGAGGCAGCAGCTTCTATCAGTTTATTGGATAATAGGGTTTCAACAATTTTTGGAGTATTTCAAATTTATTTTTATTATTTATTTATTTATTTTTGTTGCTTCCCTTCAAATTAGCACCTGCTCATTCATTCGGTGAATGAGAAATAAGCGTCAGTCATCAACAGTTCTGCTCAGTTCTTGCAGACTCGGGGCTATGCCTTTCTTTACTGAAACAATTCATCTGCAATGAGATCTTTTTTTCCTACTGTCTTCCCAGTGGTGTCACTAGGGTTGGTGGATTACCAGATTCAGTGCAGTAACTCATAGCGTCATCCCCATGGACCTCCTCTTCCTCCCTCCCTTCTCACCTGCCCACAGTGCAGAGCAACAGCCGGCTCCAATAGCCATGCTACGATCTTTCAGTTCAACTGTGTTAACACACTGGCAGCCACAGTGCCTGGTAGAAGTGGCTTCAAGCTGGTCTTTTTTTCTTTTTCTGCCCACAAAAGGGGAAGCTCCTTGATGGCAGCTGAATGGGAAGGACAAGCGGACAACCTCTGGGCATGAGACCTGCCACTCATTGCCCTTCTGGTCAATTGTTCAGGGTTGCTTTTTAGCCTGGCTCAGTATTGGTTGCAAATGCAGGGAGTCCTTAAACCCTGAAAATTTCATCTTTATAAACAGCTTCAGTGTCACTCCCTCTGATGGTGTCACCCAGCGTGGTGTGCACCCCCTAGCGATGCCACTGTGCCTTCCATTACTTTAGCGAGCTTTATCATCCTTTCCAATGAGATGTCTTGTCTCATGATATGTCCAAAATAAAATATCCTTAGTTGAATCATCTTGGCTTCTAGTGAGAGTTTGGCCTGAATCATTCTAGGACCCATTTATTTGTGTTCTTAGCAATCCATGGTCATTATTGTTCAGTAATTTCTTTCATCTTTCCTAAACCTAGTGCCAGTAAATTCTGCTAGATGATAGTGTTATTTTTATATCTTTCTGACTGTTCAACTGTCAGCCCATCTTAACCGTTGATACTAAAGACTTGTCCAGCCATTTTTGAAGAAAGCATTCTTTAGTGACATGTTTGAATTCTTGTAATTAAAACCTGTGATTAGCAAAATCAGCTACTGGGGAAAAAAAAGCCATGTGGAACATAGTAAACTCATTAGATAATAAAGTATCATGTCCTTGTAAGAAAAATACTTCACGTGTTGCACAGTTTGGGGAGCCACTTGTAATGATATTGGATTACAGCTCCCATCATCCCTGAATGTTTGTCATGATGACTTGGGCCAATGAGACTTGGATTTCAACATCTAGGTGGCCATAGGTCCCCTACCCCATCCTACATGAAAGACTTACATTTTCTAAGAAGTTACATGTAACCTGCATATAGGTAGCACCTTTAAGAGTAACTAGTTTGTACTTTAGCATGAGCTTTCATGGATATAAACCAACTTCTTCATATGCAGTTTAAAGGTGTGGACACATTTATTCCCCTCCCCCTCCCTCCCTCCCTCCTTTTTATGATGCAAGAAACTAACAAGGCTACTGCTTTGAAAATTATGTATAGGTTATGTGTGCATCTGTGCCTTTGCATTCATGTTGCCTGTTGACATATGGCGATCCCATTAATTTCCTAGGGTTTTCTTAGGCAAGGAATACTCAGAAGTGGTTTTGCCAGTTCCTACCTCTGAAATATCGCCTAGAGCAGGGGTAGGCAACCTTTTTGAGCTGGGGGCCAGGTTGCTGTCCCTCAGACAATTGGGGGGCTGAAGCAAATAAATAAATAAATAAATAAATTAAAAAAATATGCATGCACACTCTCTCAGCCCCAGAAAAGCCATGGCAAAACCCCTGTGGAGATTTTTCCAAGAAAACCCCAAGAACAATAACAACAATAATCATTATCATCATGGAAACGACTGGAAGGCAGGCCCACAAACAAGCAGGGATGCAGGTACACTGTCTCAGCCCCAGAAAAGCCATGATGGCAAAACCCCTGTGGAGATTTTGCCAAGAAAACCCTAAGAACAAGTAATAACAACAATAATCAATATCATCATGGCGGGCGGGGTCGGAGGGGTCAGCTGCAGGACCGGCCTGGGGCTGGTCCAAAGGCCTCGGGGGGCTGCATCCGGCCCCCAGGCCATAGGTTGCCCACCCCTAGCCTAGAGCTCCTGGTATTCATTAGCAGTCTCCCATCCAATCACTAACCAGCTTGATCCTGCTTAGCTTCCAAGATCTTGGTGCCTTTAGGGTATATAGATACCGGGTGTCAAATATAATAAACTGATGAAAAGTCTAGAGGATGATTCATAAAAGTAAATCTGGTGCCACTAAAAACACAATATACCCACAGGACCAAGTTGAGCAGCTCTAGCAATAAGCCTGAAATCTTGCCTTGGTGCAAGTCACGTTCAGGTGTTATGTCCCCATGATGGTTGTTTCCAGTACACATAAAATGAGTAAGAACTGGGGAGAATATGCTGCAAACTTAACTTTGGGGAAGTCGGGGCCAAAAGGCACACTACTATCACCTTAAATTTTTTGGCTCTGGAATACTTTCTAGAGCCAAATCATATCTGGATTAATGCTGCTGTTGCTTTCGTTTTTCTTCCTTCACAATTCAGCTTGAAGCATGATATCCCTATGCCATTTTCCCCATCATAAATAAAGATTAATTAATCAGCAGAGGTGGGCAAGCATACCATGTTAATATTCATTTGTCTTGTCTCAGAAATGATTATGTTAACACCCCTGCCTACTAAATTGGAAACAGCTTGTTAATTTCCAAGAGAATCTGATGTGTGAGCCAGGGAGGAGCAAATCTTGCCTGTCTCCCCTTGCTTTTGCATTGCAATGACTGTCATATAGGAGGTTGATTTAAGACTAATTTGTGAAAAAATGATGCACTGCACCAAACATTGACTCTAAGGGAGACTTGAGGGGACAGTCTCCTGGTGACATGAGAACATCATTTAGAGTGGTTCAAACCATATTTTAGGAAGTTTTCCTCCAATTCCTTATTCATTTTATGGTTGCTGGCAAAAGTCAGTCTGGACCTACAAACCTGAATATGACTTGCATCAAAATGAGTTGTTGGACCAGACACAATGCAGTCTTGCAGGGTGCTATCTCCCAGTGGTGGGGAGAATCATTTGGGGTAGCCCAGTTTTGGGAGACAGTGGTATACACCCAGTTCCTTATTTGCTCCACATACATTGGCAAATAATGACATGGGGTTACATATTTGAAATAACATGTGCCAGGTGGAGTATTAGATTGTACAGGATACTACGGCGTATCAGAAGCAACAGTTCTCTGGTGTTATCAATGTAGGATTAGGGACTATACAAGCATATATGGGATACAGGCTTCTAGACCCTGTTAATTTAGTAACACTTCATTGTCACGTATTTTCTCCCACCCATGCCCAAGTATCATTGGGTCTGTACGTTTGTATAAAATGATATCCATTTTCCAAGATAGTGGCCAAACAACAGACTGTATACTTTCTCAGCAGTGACTTTTAAACTCAGCACCATTTCCCTTCTCCTTGATAAGAAAAATCTGGTTACCATTAATTTCCCCAGAATATCCTGACCTTCCCCATTTTTAAGAAATCTGGTTAGTCGCTATGGCTCTGGAAAGGGGGGCATAGCCATGGTAGGATGAAACCCCACCATACTCCACACCAATAGGACTAAGGGCCTCTACAGACAGGCGGCCATGGGCCGCCCCGAGAAGCTGCAGATTGGGACCGAGGCTGCACCATGCCTCACCCCCAATCCACCCTTATGGCACCTCTGAAAAGGAGTGCTAAACTAGCGCTCCTTTCAGAGGAGCCAAAAGGGGATCTGGAAGAGGCGCAGGCACTTCTTCCATGCTCCTTCTGGCTCAGCATGCCCGGACACTGAGCCGGAAGGATGTCATCGGAGCGTCCGCTATGTGCAACAGTGGGCGCTCTGATGACGTCCTCAGGAAGGGGTTGGGGCGCCCGACGTCCAGCTGCCCTTCCCCTTCCTGGGCTTGAAGACGGCACTTTTCGCTGTCTGCATCCCCCCTAAGAGAGACTACTGTTAATAGTCTTGGGAGAAGCTGATGCTGCTTGCCCTTAGTATTACTTTCCAATGTGGTGGTGGTGGTGTGCCTTTGTGTAATTTCTGATTTATGATGACCCTAAAGTGAACTAAATCATGGGTTTTTCTTGGCAAGATTTGTTCAGAGGTTTGCCATGGCCTTTCCCAGAGGCTGAGAGCAGGACACTTGTCCAAGGTCATCCATTGGGTTTCACGGCTGAGCTGGGAATCCAGCCTTGATCTCCAGAGTCCTTGTCCAACACATCTACCACTTCGCCACAGTGGCTCGCTACCTTCCATACCACCCCTGATTCACTTAAAATTCACCCCATTCAAGTAATTGACAAAATAGGTGGAGAATGGTGTTTAGAGTAGATGTCATAACCACAAAGCAGGATAAGACATAGCAAAATGTAGGACATTCAATAACAGTGTAGAACATTACCAAGTAAAAGGTAAAAACATTAAAATGAATTTAAATTCATGTTTCTTAATCATGCTCAAAATGGAGGGCATTTTGGAATTCCCCCTGGACGGAAGGCTGACATGTCCTGGAAAAAGAGGATGCCTGGTTACTCTGTGTTTAAAGTGACTTATGCAAGATGGAGCATTGAGTTGTACTGTACAACCTAATGTTACATTATTTTATAACATTAGCTTGTACATTAGGGTGTTATATTATTTTAATGTGTTCTAAACATTTTATCTTTTTAAACTATTTGATATATTAACATGCAAATTGTTTTTCATTATTATAGTAATTTATTTCTTTTTTAATGTACTATTTTTGTATGCTTTTAATTGTACTGCTTTTTAATATTGTAAGCCACCCTGAGCCCCAGTCCTGGGTGAAGGGCAGGATATACATAAATAAATAATACAACTACATCAGGAAAGTGTAGAATTTGCAGCTTACCTATTTTGTAGGTAAAAGGGAAGACTGTGGAATGACTGACAGTGGCAGGCAGAGGAGAAAAGGGACTCAGATGGCAGGAATTCCTAGGCTGGGATGGGGAGGTTTAGAGGAAAAGCTGGTGTTTTAGGCCTGGCATGTGAGAGGATTTTGAAAAACAAAAAGTAGCATGGGATAATAATGGGCTTGGGAGGTGCTTAGGTCCAGAGTTGGATGGAGAGAATGGTGGTTGTGAAGTCAAAGACTTTCATGGCCAGCATCCATAGTTTTTTGTGGGTTTTTCGGGCTATGTGGCCATGTTCTGGAAGAATTTATTCCTGACGTTTCTCCTGCATCTGTGGCTGGCATCTTCAGAGAATGGTGGTTGTTGGTGAATGGATTGTAGGATGTGGAAGGCAACGTCAGGATAGGGTTGTGATGGTACTGATAGACCTGAATTGTCAGTCCAACTGATAACCCCATCACAAATGATCATTATGTACAGGAAATCTTGGCTATGACCTTTAGGGCTGAGTGGAAAGCTTGTTTCTCCAACCTTTTTTAGTGTGAGGCATCTCTGAGGTTGTGAAACGGGACAAATCGGGTGTGTTTTGCTCTGTTGCTGCATGTTCTGCTGGGAAGTTCTCATTTATATTTCTCACTTCCCACAGCATGAAGATATTTTGGGAAATGCAGCAAAAAAAAATTTTTTTTTTAAAGCACATATACACTTTTCAGAGAGTACAATTTACATCTAGGTTTCATAGTAATTCTTAAATGGGTGTGTATTACATCTATGTTACAACACTTTACATTTTTGCAGCTTTTTAAAAAATTCCAGCTGTTCTTTTGTTCATGATTTTAGTTCAGGAATCAGTGATGCTATAATCTGTAAAAACGTACCTGGTTTTCCCTCCCCCTTTTTTTTAGTATAACTAAAAGCTTTTGAGGTGATAGTAAAGATTTTCTCTAAATAATTTAGTTTAAAATTGCAGTAGCTGAAATGCCCCACTGGGAGTCTCTCATCCACCACCAATCGGTTAATTTCATTCCTTTGAAAGGCCACATTTAGGTAAGAGATGTGCAATAAATTAAATTATCTTTCTTATTATTGGAACAGTATCATTTCTCTGTATGCATTTTGAATTGGGCAAATATTGTCACATTGTAAGTTCAAAAGCAGATGTGAACTGAATCTTTAGGACAATGTTGAATGAACTGTACTTTGTTATCTGGCCAACATAGTTACCCCTGGATATGTTTTCCAGTTTTGATAGGTTAGGGCAGGGGAGGGCAACCTTTTTAAGACCTGGGCCAGTCTCCCGTAGCCCAGGTCTCGGCTGGGCTGAGGGGGGGGAATGGCGGCGCGCCCCCCCCGCGCACGCTGCCTCCGCCACCGCAACGCACGTAGCCGCAGCCGCCGCGGTGCATGCCGCGCCCGCCATTTTGATTTCCAAAATGGCGGGCGTGGCGAGCGCGGCCGCAGAGCGGCAAAAACACGCTGCTGCTGCGGCGCACAGCGACGGCGGCAACCTTCGGCCTGGGTTGGTAAGTCCAGGGACCGGGGCCTTAACCGGCCCCCGGGCCGTAGGTTGCCGGTCCCTGGGTTAGGGCTATGGATCTCTAGTGGTGATATTTGGCAAAGCCGTCATGGATTTAAGAAAAATACTTGGCAAATAGTTGAGATGTGTGTGTGTGTGGGGGGGGGGGAATCTAAATATATCTTTGAAAAAATGAAAAAAGGTTGACCTTATTTCCCTTCTTAGACTAAGGAGTAGCCTTGTGCACCACCTTAAATTCGTTGGAGGAAAGGCAGAAAATTAATTTAATAAATAAAATAAATAGAAAGTCTGCATAAATCTGTTTTGGGCACAGGATTTGAACATTTTTAAAATGGATAAGCCACAATCAGTTGTAATTGCAAATAGCAATTAAAGGTTCCAGATGGTGATATCTGTCTTTATCCCCATCAAAAGACTCATTCTGGCTGTTTAAATACATCCCTGGTGAGCACTGGGAAATGGCTGCGTGTCCAGATCTTGCTTTTGTGTGTAGGCCTCCTTTGCTGCTTTAGAGTAAAATCATTTGAATAGAACTTGGTGTGTGCTATACAAGGTCCTAGACACACTACAGAAACCATCCAGTTTGGCACCATTTTAACTGCCCTGGCTCAATGCTAGGGAATCCTGAGAACTGTTGTTTATTGTGGCACCTGAGATCTCTGACAGAGAAGGCTAAATGTCTCACAGAACTACAGTTCCCAGAATTCCCTAGCATTGAGCCAAGGCAGTTAAAGCGGTCTCAAACTGGATGATTTCTGCAGTGTGTTTTGGACCCAAGAAGCAGAGTCAAAGTCAACTCAGTCAAGGCTGCCCTATGCAGCATCATGTGGAGTTGCACGCTAATCCCAGGTCAAAGTGCCTGGCCCAAGTTATCTTGTTTTATTTCTTTCATAGACTGGCACTTGAGAAAGAAAATTGTACAAGCACCTTTCCTTGGAAGTAAAAAATAACAAATAATCAAATAACTACAGTAACCATTTGCTATCCTTCCTTGGTGCACCAAGTCAACTGCCTAAGCGCAGGGGTAGGCAACCTAAGGCCCAGGGGCCGGATGCGGCCCCCGGAGGCCTTTGGACCGGCCCCAGGCCGGTCCTGCCGCTGCCACTGCCGCCCACCGCCGTCCACCGCCACCCCTGCCATGATGATATTGATTATTGTTGTTATTACTTGTTCTTGGGGTTTTCTTAGCAAAATCTCCACAGGGGTTTTGCCATGGCTTTTCTGGGTTTGAGAGAGTGTGCATGCATATTTTTTTATTTTATTTTTAATTTTTTAATTTTTATATTTATTTATTTATTTATTGTGCTTTGGCCCCCCAATTGTCTGAGGGACAGCAACCTGGCCCCCGGCTCAAAAAGGTTGCCTACCCCTGGCCTAAGGCAACTATTTGAAGGACCTCAAATATCCTGTAAAATTTCAATCTCATCTCCATAATCAACCATCATACCTAATAACCCATATCCACTCTTATTTTCCTAGCAAAATCTGGTTTTGTGGCAGTATCTCACAGTATTTATTCTCTGCTGTGCTTTCATAGTCAGGTTAATTCTTTTTTATATATAATTATTTTTATTTGTTCTATAACAACAATACAAAGCAAACAATTAATACATAAATAACAAACAGCCTTAAACTTGCATAGTAGCTGTCTAGTAAGATTAATTCTTACATTCCAGAATTTACAAGCCATCACCCTGCCATAAAAAACAAATACAACATGAAATATAGGATTCCCCTGCAGGCTGAGACTCCCTTAGCAGAAATGCTTGGGACAAAAAGTGTTTTGGATTTTAGATTTTTTCAGACTTGTGAATATTTACATAATGAGATATCTTGGAGATGGGAACCAAGTCTAAACATTCAATTCATTTATGTTTTCTATACTGTGACGGTGACAACATGGCACTGCCAAATCTCTCAAAACCTTTCACTCCTTTTTAATGTGTGCCACCGCTCCCACCAATTGTGTGAAGGTGATGATCACTATCTCAACAATTCTTCACTGCAAGACTCAAACTCGACTCTCTTAAGTGTCTCTTGCACTATAACTCTCTTTAAATGCCAGCCCTCTGGGTTTCAGTTTTTTTCTCCAGCTTGGCACCAACTATTCTTTGATAGCCACACACCCACTATCTAAAGCAGGGGTCGGCAACCTACGGCTTGCGGGCCAGATTCGGCCCAGAGAGGCCTTGTTACCGCCCCCGTTTTGTTCCTGCCGCCGCGGGTTTTTTTGCCGGGCTTCTCTGGCAACACAAAATGGCTGCCGGGTTGCTCTCGGCAAGCTCCGCCCCCTGTACTGCGCCCTCCCTCCTGGGAGGCAAAGCAAACTACAGAAGCCGGCCAGGACCACCTTCTGTTTGCCTCCTTGGCTGTCTCTCCTCCCTCTTTTCCCCAAGGGAGGCAGCCAAGGAGGCGAAGGAAAGCGCTTCCGAAGAGGATCCTGGCTGGCAGGGTGCTCAGCTCGCTGTCCTGAAGCCACTTTCCTTGGCTTCCACAGGTGTCTTCAGCCCTCCCTTGGGAAGAAGAGGGAGGGGAGACACCCGTGGAAGCCAAGGAAAGCGGCTTCAGGACAGCGAGCTGAGCGCCCTGCCAGGATCCTCTTCGGGAGCGTTTCCTTCGCTTCCTTGGCTGTCTCCCCCCCTCTTTTCCCCAAGGGAGACAGCCATGGAAGCGAAGGAAAGGCTTCCGAAGAGGATCCTGGCTGGCTGGGCGGTCAGCTCGCTGTCCTGAGGCCAGTCTCCTTCCCTTCCACGGGTGTCCTCAGTCCCCCCTTGGGAAGAAGAGGGAGGACTGAGGACACCCGTGGAAGCGAAGGAGACTGGCCTCAGGACAGCGAGCTGACCGCCCAGCCAGGATCCCTTCGGAAGCCTTTCCTTCGCTTCCATGGCTATCTCCCCCCCCCCTCTTTTCCCCAAGGGAGACAGCCATGGAAGCGAAGGAAAGGCTTCCGAAGAGGATCCTGGCTGGCTGGGCGGTCAGCTCGCTGTCCTGAGGCCAGTCTCCTTCCCTTCCACGGGTGTCCTCAGTCCCCCCTTGGGAAGAAGAGGGAGGGGAGACACCCGTGGAAGCGAAGGATACTGGCTTCAGGACAGCGAGCTGATCGCCATTGCCATTTCCACCCTCTGAGGCTGAGAGAGTGTGACTTATTTCCCAAAACGGCAGCCGCGACTTGTGCCGTGGCGGTTGTGGGCACACGCGCGCGCGCTGCACACGAAGGAGGGTGCGTGGAGGCGCATCATGCACGGCGGAGGGTGTGGGCTAAGGGAGACCGGCCCAGGTCTCAAAAAGGTTGCCTGTCCCTGATCTAATGTGTCCCAAACCTAAAAGACTTTTCTCAATGTTGGTAGCATTTTTAATGTACAGTCGCCCCTTCTGTTTGTGGGGGGATCCGTTCCAGACACCACCCCCACACAAAAAGGGAAAACCGCAAATATTCAAGCCCTGTCTGTGGGGGCGAATGCCATGGGCGCGCATCCCATTTTGTGCCCCTCCGTTCGTCCTTCGCAGATAAGCGAGAGTAGCGGACTTCAAGACCGTGAAAACGGAGAGACAACTGTACTTCTGAAATCGCTTCAGACAGCTGCTTGTTGAAACAATGTAATAGATTTATTTACATGTCAGGCTGAATACAGTCTCTCTTTTAGTGGATGGTGTTCACAGTGGATATGATGTTTAAATACTTTATTAGTTACACAGTTTGACAGTTTCTTTAGCTTCTCTTTGTACTTGGTTCTTTATAGCTTTATATATGTTCCTTTACAACTAATAGCCTGTACAGACTGGCCAAAAGGCCCAGCCTGCGGGTGGAGTTGGGGTGGGGTGACTGCACGCTGGCTGCCCCAACTCTGCCCCGCCACCACTGCCCCGCCGCTGAAGCAACCGCACAGCGGAAGGCAAAAGGCGCATCTTCAGCGCAGCATTTACACACACTGCATCGAAGAAGTGACAAAAGCTGCTGCCGCCACAAGTAAAAACCTCTTTTTGTAACGCAAAAAAGAGCCACTTTTTGCAGCTTCTTTTTGTGCCACAGAAAGGCCAGATTGGGGCTGCAGTGTGTGGTTGCCGCAGCCTCAATCTGGCAAGGAAAGGGACGGCATCCTACCGCCCCTTAGGGGGCATCTGTATAGCCCCTAAGTCTCTCAGAACCTTTATTAAACTTTTGTATCTTATAAAAATTCTGGTTATCTGTGACTCCTCTAGTCACCAAACACTATGTCTCCTGCAGGACACTACAACAATTTAATTAAGGACACTCCTCGTCCCTTTCTTGGGTACCTAAAATCCTTTCTAACAGCAGCCTATCCTAGCCTCACAGCACCCTATCCTAGCCTCAGTGGCTCATCACCCCTCAGGGCACACTAAACATCCACCCTAACAAGGGAGCTCAACAGGTGACCCCTAAGGGGCGACTCCTACTGCCCCTTTCCTTGCCAGATCGGGGCCACGGCAACTGCACACTGTGGCTCTGATCTGTTACTTTGCCACTCTAAAAAGAGCTGGCAAATGCCGCTCCTTTTTAGAGTGGCAAAAAGTTGCCCTTGCTGCCACAGCAGCAGCTTTTCAGCACTCCTTTGGCACAGCATGTATGAATGCTGCACCAAAGGAGCGCCTGATGCCACCCGCTGCCTGTTTGGGTGGGCAGGATGAGGATGACCTGGGGGCAGAGTTGGGGCAGCTGATGTGCGGTCGTCATGCCCCCACTCCACCCCCAGGCCAGCCCTTGTGGCTGGTCTGTACAGCCCCTAACTCCAAACACTCCTTTGTCCCTCTTTTTATACTCGCTCCTGGGAGCAGCCCCCATCTTTTCTTGTCTTCACTCCCATTGGCTATTGCCAAGGTTCTACTCTGCCTGTTGTCTCCACACATACACTTTAAACACATAGCCTTAAGGTAATTTTATACATGATATTTTTTAATAATTTTGAGCCAGAAACAAAGTTTGTATACACTGAATCACCAGAAAGCAAGGGTCTTACTGTCTCAGCCACCCACGTGGACAATTTTGGATTTTGGAGCATTTCAGATTTTGGAATTCTGAACAAGGGAAACTCACGCTGTATTAGAGTATTTTGTGGCTTTCAGGCTGGTGGGGCAACTGCATAAATCCGTTTTGCCTCTGATTTGGGAATTAACCCAGCAGTGATATGTTTTCTTCCCCTGTAGCAGAACAACAAAAGTAAAAATAACAGGTTCTCTAATACTGATTCTGATAGGAATTGTTTTGTTTGGTTTGCTTGCAGGTCTTCATTGCTGTAAACTGCCTCAGTACAGATTTCTCTTCTCAGAAAGGTGTTAAAGGACTTCCTTTGAATCTTCAGATTGACACCTACAGCTACAACAACAGGAGCAACAAACCTGTCCACAGAGCTTATTGCCAGATTAAAGTCTTTTGTGATAAGGTAAAACTACAGGAATCTATCAAACGATGGCTTTAGAAACATTGTTGTCTCCTACAGCCAGATAATTGGGTTAGACAGTCAACTTAGTAACACATGTAAGCAGGAAAAACAACAGCAGTACTCTGTATATTGGATATCATCTGCTACTTTTGGGATTTTGAGATCTAGCAAATGCAGTGTTATTCCCAGATCTGATGATGAAGAAATTACTAGGGAAAAATGCCAGGCAAAAAGTCTCAAAACAATATGTGTTCACCAGTGTGCTATACTGATACTATATATTCCATGTCTAGTAGAAAAAAAAATATATAGCTAGAATTTCCTTATTTTAACTGTGAGGTGTTTAATAAAGGATCTTATTGTGTGTTTAAAAAAACCCCTGCTTACCTCTCCTGAGTTGAAATTTAATTTGGGAGGCAGCCGGTTCCTATTGCATGCGTTTTGCCACTGAATCTACCGGCGGAGTCCAGCCCAGCTGCAAGCCACTTTTCAAAGTCAGAATACTCCTGACTTTGTAAAGCAGCTGGAGAAGCGCTCGCAAGACCTGGGCTGCAGCTGGGCTAGATTCCACTGGTAGATTGGGTAGCAAAACACATGCAATAGGACCAGTTGCCTCCCGAATTAAAATTTAACTCTGGAGAGATAAGCAGGGTTTTTTACTGGTGCGATAAGCTCCAAAATAGCTAACCATCCAAACTTATTTGGGTCTTCCAGATTTGACAGTTATCCATTGTCAAAGGTAATTTTATCCATGTAGTTTTATCATTAATCATTTTGCTTGCTCCTTGCTTTAGATTAATAAGGGCCTTTGTAGATTGCCAGAAATAGTGCAAATTCAGTCCACTTTAAGAGTTAGGGTTAGGGAATCATGGGAACTATATTTTATTGTGGCACCAGAGCTCTCTGACAGAGAAGGCTCAATGTCTCAGAAAAAAAACACAATTCCCATGATTCCCTAGCACTAACCCTAACTCTTAAATTGGACTCAATTTGCACTATTTCTGGCAGTCTGCAAAGGCCCTAAGTCTCATATCCAGGTGAAAAATAATGTTAGTTACTTTTATAGTTATAGATTGCACAGGAGATAAATGCTTAGTTCTATTAAACTTTTTAAAATAGATCTCAGAAAAAAGTACTTTTGAGGACTACAACTGGCCATGCTGGTTGGAGGATTCTGGACACTGTAGTCCCAAAAGTAACCTTTCTAGGCTCTGAAAATAAATGAAATCTATGGCATCAATAAGTATCAGTCATGAGAGAGCCTGAACTGTGGTTATTTTTAGGTGCATAACGTTGCACTTCACCTAATCTACCAACTTTGGCCTATATTATTTTCTTCCCATTGAATTCTGGTGTTTGCATGCAATTTGTGTCAGACAGTCATTCTGCCCCACAGATTCTGCCTAAGTTAACAAGAAATTATGCTAAATCCAGGTAGTAAGACACCTAAGAACAAGGTCTGTCTGTTTGCTTTTGTACTATTACTCAAGACAGCTTACTTTGGAGAAGCAACAAGGCAAGTTCAGACTTCTGCCTTCTTGGTCAGCTTTTGGGATGGTGAGCCCACATTTTGTTCAGTTTGGAATTTCTGTGGTCACAATTTTGCATCATTCTTTGCTTGCTTATAGCTAGTAATTTCATCTAAAACCCTGCACCAATGTTGCCTGTAAGTTTTATCTTGGTTGTATCCATTTTTTGTCTTGTGCTGATTTACAGCCATTCTTTTGTTGTTATCTTGTTTTATATGTTTTTATTTAATTTAATTTACTTGTACTTCCTTCAGAAAACTTTTAAAATATGATTGATTGACTGATCACACAGTAGCAGGGGTGAGGAAAGTCTGCCTCTCCAAATGTTACTGAACTACAGCTCCCAAAATTTCTCAACATCAACTCTGATAGTTAAGGCTAATGGGAGGTGCTGTCTGGCAGTGTCTAATGGGCCACAATTTGTCTACTCTGGTCTATAGCCAGACATTTGGATGGGCGTGGCATCAAACAAAAGTCTGGGTTACACTGGCCAATTTTTCATTTGGAAAAGGAGAAGCAGGTTTTTCAACTGCATCTGTGTAACACTGTAAATTCCTGTCTTGTACTTTTAATGTGCATAGTTCCCACCAGCAGAGAGCAGCACAAGAGTAATAATAAATGAGATAATAATAAAGACCAAGGTAGAGGGGATGGCTATTCCATGTGACCTTAGCAAGTCACATTCTCTCAGCCTCAGAGGAAGGCAAAGACAAACACCCTCTAAACAAATCTTCAAGAAAACCCTCTGATAGGTTCGCCTTAGGGCACACGACAACAAAGTACACATGCACATGTTTTATTTAAATGGCATGTTTGAATGCCAGCACAGTCTCATGGTTTGAATGTTGGACTAGGACTACAGGAGACTGGGGTGCAGATCCCCACTCAGCCATAGGAACCCATTGGGTGACTTTGGTTTAGTCACAGTCTCTCAGCCTCAGAGGATAAGGCAAGCCCTCTCTGAATAAATCTTGCCAAGAAAACCCTAGGATAATGTTGCTATAAGTCAGGGGTAGGCAACCTGTCCCCTTTAAGGGCCGAGGGACTTCAGCTCCCAGAAGCCTCAGCCATGTTGGCCAATAGTCCCATGTTGGCCAATAGCTCCTGGGATTCTGGGAGCTGAAGTCCCTCGGCCCTTAAAGGGGAAAGGTTGCCTACCCCTGCTATAAGTCATAGGGAGAGAATAGACAGCCCTGAAGGGGTGCTATCAAGCTGGCCCAGCGGATGCTGGGTTGAGGTCATGGCAACTGCACGCCATGGCCCCACTCCAGTTGTTTGCTGGTACAAAAAGAAGCAGCAAATTAGTCAAATTGACAGCACATAACAACTACAAAGTGCTTCAAGTATATTGTCTCAATCTATGCCTCAATCATTATAGACTTGGTTGAGACTGAGAGACAGTGCCCCACCTGACATTTCAGAATAATTTTTATTCTTGCATCATACACATTTGCTTGCAATCAATTTCAGCAGTTTTAGATAGGAGTCTTAGGTTTTCTTTGTATCTGTGGATGTTGCATCAGAGTTTACCAAGTGTTCATGACTCGTAATGCTGCTGGTCTCCAAGTCTTGGTTCTAGATTACCGTAAATTAGAGTTGACTTGAAGATTTGTTGTTGTGTGCCTCAAGTCATTCCCAACTTATGGTGACTCTAAGGCAAACCTATCACAGGATTTTCTTGGCAAGTTTCTTCAGAAGGGATCTGCCATTACCATCTTCTGAGGCTGAGGGAGAGTGATTTGCCCAAGGTCACCCAATGGGTTTACATGGCTGAGCTGGGATTCGAACCCTGGCCTCCAGAGTCATAATCCAGTATTCAAACCACTGTACCATGCTGGCTTACATACATAATAACAAAAACATATTGGAGAAAGCCATAGCCAATGTTTTCCCGTATAGAAAGTATATGTTTGTATAGCAAATTGTGTTATCTAAATTTATGCCTTAAAAACAGGGCTGGCCTGCTCATTAAGCACTGTGAGATGATTCCATCAGTTAGTAGTGGTTGGCAGGAAAGCAGCCATGGTAGTCCCTTGGCTATTCTCCTGTGTCCTTTGGCTGTCCCTCGCTGCTGGAGGACATTGCTGTCCTTTACCTCAAGTAGCAAAATGCCTGAGGCCTGGCAGGTTAAGCTTTAAAAAACAGCTTTTCTTGCCAAACCTGTACAGTATGCATTTCTTTCTAGTTTTCTGAACAAGATGAACCAGTTGATTCCACATTAAGGCTGCAGTCCATCCTAAATATGTTTACAAGGGAGTAAACTCACTCACTTCTGAGTAAACATTTAAGTGACGTATCCAAGTGGATCAGATTGAGTATGTAGCAAACTTGAAGCAGTAATTTTGATTCTTGATGGTTAGGGAAATGGACACTCCACATTTTCCTTGATCTTGGGACTATTTTTGGCTTCAGTTTCAGAAAAGCTACAGCAGTAATTGAAAATGCATACACTTTTGTAAAGCACATTTCCAATATCTTGTCAAAAATATTGCATCTGAATATTTTTTTTTTGTCATGGGTTGTGAAGTAGATACATAAGGTGGTACATTGGTTGAGAGACGGTGCAGCCATTTCCTCGTTGACAACCTTTTAAAACAGCTTCACAAATTCAAAACTTTCTGATTGACTTGGTGGACTGGTTGGAGTGACTTCCACAATGTCTGATCTGGGAGGGACTAAACATGAGAAAAAGGCAGAAAAAAAGAAGGCAGAGAAGAGCATCACTTTAAAGGTGAAGAAAAAGAAGAAGCCTCTAAAAGCAATTTCTCCTCTGTTTATCTGACAGGGCGCCGAGAGGAAGATCAGGGACGAGGAACGAAAGCAAAGCAAAAGAAAAGGCAAGTGCACTGACCCCAGCTCCCAGCTGAATGCCTGTAAGTAGAGATATATATGTTTAAGTGCCACCTAATTTAGAAGACAAATTCAACTTAATCTTCTTTGAAAATGCAGGCAATGCCCTAACACAGTGCTTCTTTTAAAGGAGAGTTACATGTGCTGACACAAGAGAGCTGTTGGTGCAATGTATCTTTATTTTACTTAGCATTCTGTTAAGGGATGGATGTGTTTACTTTGGTGAGAGGAGGGATATGATGATTAAGCAAGGAAACAGCTTGCATCTAATTGCACTAGGGATGGAAAGAATAATAGTGAGATTTCTTATCCTTGATGGGAAAGGGTGTTTCAACACTTTGAGGCACACCCTATTGAGAAAACAGTCAACTGCCACAGGATTTTTTAAATACATTGGATGTAAAGGTTTTTGTGCATGAACCATGTCTAATTTCCTCCTAAGCCCCAAGTTGTTTTTTTTGTGTGTGTGTGTGCAAATGAATTGTCAACAAAAAGTTCAGAAATGAAAAAAATTGCACAAAACCTGCTATAATTTTGTCCAGTGGAGTGAAAACATTTGATATCCTTCATTCTTAGATGTGAAAACAAAATTAGTGATGATTCGCATACCTAAATTACACCAAGGAAACGGGGGCTACCTGACAAACAGTAACTGGGAGATTTTCCATAGGATGAAGAAGAGATGATGTTGGAAAGTTTTGAGTATATTTATTTATTTAATATATGCTGCCTTTCTTCTGGAAAGGTACCCTAGGCGGCTCACAAATAAATGTCTCTTGAATCAGGGCTGGGAATGCTGATTTTGTAAAATATTTCAACATTCCTTGGGATATCAAAATGTTAACATTATATTGCTCTCCTGTTTATGGCCTCAAAAAGTACCTCAAGATTTCTTTTAAAATAAAAAAAAAAGAAAAGTTTTAGCTGTCCCATTCAATTGTCCTCTTTTCTGGCTTTTGTGGGTGTTTCCTCTTCAGTACCCAATTCCAAGTCCACTGAAAAGGCACAGTCCATAATGGAGAACTTTGTAGTGAGTTCCCGCTCTTAAGGTCCCCTCCCCAATATGTTCTCATATTTCTGCAAACCATGGAGATGCCTTGTCAGGTTGCCAGGTGAAATAAAGTACTCCTCTGCTTTTAATGGATGTGCAGAAAAGGGAATTTCAGCAGATGTTGCTTGTTACCTGGTTGCATGACAAGCAAAACCTGTTGAAATTCTCTCTTCTATTGTTAGTTCTACTTTTACTTCAACCGGCTTATATATCTTTTTTCTTTCCACCAGTTTCTGATGTCAAAGTGCCCATGCTCCCATCCCACAAGCGTACAGACATCACTATCTTCAAGCCATTTATGGATCTTGATACCCAGCCAGTCCTCTTTATACCTGATGTTCATTATTCCAATATTCAGCGTGGAGCACATGTATGATTCCTTTATTTGTTTTATATTGGTGGGATGGGATTACAGTAAACAGATTAACGAAAAGGAAGAAACAAGTGGAAACTTACTCCTCGTCTGATAGCACAAAGTAACTGAGGTGGGAATTTGGTCCAGTCTCAGCTTCTGGTGTAATAAACGCCTTTGTGTGCTTGGGAGTGGGAGGTGAGGACAGGTCACAGAGAATCCATGGATGGCCATCTGTCGGGGAAGCTTTGATTTTGAGTTCCTGCATGGCAGGGGGTTGGACTGGATGGCCCTTGTGGTCTCTTCCAACTCTATGAGTTTACAATGTTTATTGTCAATTATTGGGGTAATTCTGTAATTGGTTTTACTTGTAAGCCGCCTTGATTGCCATGGCAAAAGGCGGGGTATAAAATGATGATGATGATTCTATGATCCCCCCCCCCGAAGATTGTGATGCCAGTGGTGTGAAAGTTTTCAGTTTCTGAGCACTTTTAACTGAAATGCATTGCATCTCAGAAAATGTTCTTACAATATAGTAAATGTTTATAGATACTTAATCCAATTTATTTATAAAGATAATTTTTCTTCACAATATCATGCATGAACACCCCCACGTGGGTCACAGTCAAGTAGCAAGAACTTTAAAAGTTCAAGAGAAATCAAGAATAAAGAGGCCATAAATAGAAGCAACAGTAAAGATCCTTACAATATTCTCTAAACCAGAAAAGATGTATAAACCCCAGAATAGCAGCTCACAGCTCTTCCAATACCATCTGATTTAAAAAAAAAAAAAAGAACTATTTTACTTGTCAGGAGAAAGCTAGCAGTAAGGGATCAGATCTTATTTCCTCTCTTATGAAGTTCCAGAGTCCTGGCGCCATTGCAGAAAACACCGGAAGAAAGGAAAAAAGGGAGATAATGGGTGTGGTTGTGTAGTCTTCAATGTGGGGGAAGGTTAAACACTAGAAGAGAAAGGGTAGGAGGCCTAAGGACACTGGTCAGAAAGGAGTAAATTTTGTGGACTTTGTAATGGGAAAAGGTGAGGAAGATTTGATGATAGGAGGGAATCTGTCCAGGCATAGAAAGCAGGGAGCAAGGTGGAAGACACACAGGAAAGAATAAGGGAAAGGAATAAAGCAGACCAGTAGCACATGGCTTCCCAGTTTCACCTGGTTTCTAAAGTGCTTACCTCCAGATTGCTCAGTTGCCTTATACCAACAGAGAATGTGACATTATAGTAGTAATTCTTTTGTTGACCAGCTGTTAATTGTACTCTTGAACATTTCCAGAATAGGCTAATCTTTATTTTATTTTGCTCCCTCTTCTAGGTGTTTCCTCTTGCATCTGATGAACTGGAGGGAGAAGGGTAAAATATGTTATTAAGTTTCCTACTTTGGTGCCAATCCTTTGTGTGGTTTTTTGTTGGTTTATTTAGTTAGTTAGTTTGTTATTTTGCTGCTGGTGTTTAGTTCTGGTTGAGTGGTAATCTGTCCAGGATAGACAGCTTTTCATAGAATAATCTCACTAAATCATAACAAAACAAGTGTAGTTAAAAGCATGCAACAGTCAACATTAAAATAGAATTAAATGATTCATTTTATTAAAACAATTTAAAAAACACTTAGAAACAACAAAAAGCAGTTAAATAAAAACAATGCAGCACTCTCTTAGAGGGCCTTTAAAAAAAAACCCTTCAGTTTTAAAAGCCTGATTGAATAAAAGTATGTTTTAATGCTATGGACACTCCCTCCCATGTTGCACCAGTCCAGGTACTGAACCAAGGTGTTTTCATGTGTGTTTATTCTGCATCCAACATAGATCCATGGCAACAAAGATATGATCTGTATTTCCCCATATGAGTCTGCCCATGCACTGAGATGCTTAGGAAAGTCCCTTCTTTCAGCCTAACCATCTTTACAGGCATGGCTGGTGGGAGCACAAGATAGGTCTTTCCCTAGGCTGTGGACCACCCTTCCTGATATCCCCCTCCTCCTTGTTCTTCATCAGCAATCAGAGTAGGAAAACAGACCCTCTTTTCCAGTGAAAACCAAGTAGATTTTCCACTTAGTTGTTCAGTGAAAGTCAAGCATGTGATGTAAACATATCTTATGTTATCTGATACTTTAGTTCCAGTGCCCTTATAGTATTTGGACTAGAGGTGGGCAGAAGCTTTTAACAAGTTAAGAAGAATGATAAAGAAATTGCCCTCTTGCTTAGATTCATTAACTGAAAAATCAACTAGTTCTTACAACAAGGTGTTCTCCACTCATTTCTTTCTGATATTGATGGGATGCATTGAAACACTGTCCAAATCCCAGTTCTTAGGGATAGGTCCTACTACAGCTGCCTGCAATAGTGCAAGAAGATTGCTTGGATTTGTGTCATTGTTTGATTGTCTGTTTGGTTTTTTTAGGAGCTCTACCATGAAGAGGGGCCCTTACTTAAATGAAGATGATTTTGCTGCCAGCCCAATTAAGTTATCACGAATAGAAGAACCCAAAAGAGGTGAAGGCCCTAATCATTTGGAAATAAAAACCTGTTTAGATTGGTCCTGTGTGCCTTCAGGAAGAGTGCTTGAATGGATAGAGGGAGCTAGCTAGCAGCCATTGTATGAACCATGTTTGGTCTGTGATTTTTTACATTTATATATCACATACTACACATCATGAGCATGGAGAGATGATTCCTGTACAGAAGGCTTAGAGTCTGCAGTTTGTAGTCAAAGGATGGGTTTGTAGACAATAAGAAACTGGCTCTACAAGGGAGATTCCTCTTCAGGTGACACAGGGTAAACATACCTCCTCCAATTTGCAAAGTGTGTGGCTGGGGTGAGGCATATTCATATTGCCTAGAAAATAAACCAAGAAAATCTTTGTTTCTTTATGCATGTGCATACTCTACGGCAGAAGTGGACAAAGTGCAGGCCATGGACCTCATGCAGCCTGCAGGGCCCACAAGGGGTAAAAAAAAAAAAAAAAATTCAAAACACAATTTGGACAAGGGCATTTCCACTATGTTTGGGCGGGGGGGCACCTGGGCCAATTAATCCCAGTAGGAGACTTTTTTGAAATAGAAACTGAACAGGGAATGACCTCTGCTCACCTCCTGTTGTTAAAAAGGCCTCTCCTGGGCCTAAAATGTTCCAGGAAGGCCCCAAAACATGGTGAAAATGCCCCCATGTCTCTGGAAGAGCATTTAGGAGCAAACAGTTTTTGGCTAAGTGGCGTAGTGGAGAGAGGGTACAGTATTCCAAGGTCTTCTAGATCCCTAGCCTTCCTGTTGCCCTCCCCTACTCTGTGATAAAGGCATGTTCAATGTCCTTTATCAAAGTTATTCATGTGTATCAAAGGGAGCCTTTGCTTACCCAGGACATGTGAGAAGCAAGTGGGAAAGGACTGGACATTGCTCTGCAAGAAAACACCAGGATGTGGGCACTCTTCAGAAGCAATGTTGTGTCTGCACATTGTGCACTTGGGGATCAAGTCCAAGGTATAAAAGCAGACCTAAACCAGAGAAGAATGCTCAGTCAAAGAAAAATGTTTTCTCTGAGTGACTTTCCACAATGTGAATAAGGTAGATCAGCTTGTTTTTCCATTAGACTTTGACTCACAAAACAGGTTTTTGGCTCATATAGAGAATCCTAGGAACCTGTGCACATTGCCCTTTTTGATTCTTGCCTCTGTTTCTGCTTTCCTTTCAAGCCCTTTTGCTTTTTTTTCCAGTGTGGCACCATGTCCTAAAATCACCTTTGTCAACTGACATTATAGTAGTATAGTCTAATCTAAACCTTATGTGTGATAATGCTATTATATGCAGCAATCAGATAGCCAGTTTTTCAGAAGGGTGAGTTAAGGACACACAGTATGTTACTCTGAACTTCCTTGTTTTGTATGACCTGAGGCCTAGCTTTTCCTGTTTGGTAACACTTTTTCATGTGCTTAGGAGGGAATTAATTTCAGAGCATTTCTGCCATTTTGACCTGGACCACCTATTCTCAGTGGTTTGTGGCTGGAATAGCTTAGAAAAAATACTTTTTAAAACTACAACTCTCAGAATTCTCCACTTAACAAGTCCAGTAGTCTTGTAGCAACTCTGGTACCAAAAAAAAGTTTCCAAGTTTGGTTTCAGTGATGGATTTGTTTCTGTGCTGTTACCTCATGGGTAGGCTGGCACATTATTTGAGTATGTACCTGGCCTGGATCATTATAAGTTCAAATATTTAATGTTTCACTTTATTGCATCACTGTTGTTGTTTTGGCTGATATCTGTCATTAATCAAATTTCTCCCCCCCCCTTCCTGCCATGTCTTTGTTGGATCCAGTGTTGTTGTATGTTCGAAAGGAATCTGAAGAAGTATTTGATGCACTTATGCTCAAGATACCATCCCTGAAAGGTCTAATGGAAGCTGTAAGTTGCATGATTCTTTATTATCTAATTTGAGAAACAGGGAAACCTGTTGTCCTGCACTGTAGGGGTACACAGCCATGCGTGTGTGTGTACCCCATAGATGTCCGAGATATCAGCAGTGTAAATGGTTGATGAATTGTTCTGCCTAAACCTAAGCTGTATGTGTATATGTTTTTTCAAGTCGCCTTTAGACTTATGGTAACCCCATAAATTTCACAGGGTTTTCTCAGGCAAGGAACACTCAGAAGTGGTTTTGGCAGTCCCTTCCTCTGAATATAGACTACAGCACCTGGTATTTGTTGAAAGTCTCCCATCCAAGTACTGACCCTGCTTAGCTTCCAAGATCAGATGGGATCTGGCGCCTTTAGATTGTTTAGGGCACCGTAAACATTAGTTATAACAGTTTGGGATCTTGTTTGGTCTGAGCAAATATTTAAATTGTTGGAGGATTTTTTTTTAATGATTAAGTTCACTTCCAAAATGACCTGCAAGAAATAGAAAGAATGTAGAAGAATGTTTAGATTTTTAACTGATAGATTTTATGAACTGAGCAGGCAAATCCCACTTCCTTTTGTGGATGCAGCAAATACTTTGCTAAGGGGAAGGGGATTCCTAGTGTACCTTGGGACTTGGAAAGCACAGTTTGCAATCACAGACAGCAAGGATGGGGCAAAGCAAAGAGCAGGCAAAGCTGATGGATCTAATAGGAGCAAAGCATTAGCTTAGCACTTAGAAGGCCCAGAAATTGAGCCACCTAAACATTAAGAACACCTCCCTGATTGTAAGAGCTGTTCAACAGTTGATAATGTGGAATATAGAGGCTGGATGGCCATATGTCGAGAATACTTTGGTTGCATCTTCCTGCATGACAACAGGTAGGGCTGAATGGCCCTTGTAGTCTCTGCCAACTCTATGATTCTGTCTCTGTCTGTTTTGCTTCTCTGTTACATTTATGTCCTGCCTTTCCTTACTTGAGCTCAGGGTGATGTATGTGGCTCTTCTCATGTTAGCTTCATAACAACCCTCAGAGACAGATCAGGCTGAAACGGTCAAAGACTGCCCAGGGTCTTGTGACTTTCATTGCTTGAGTCAGGATTTGAAGTTGGGGCTCCTATGATCTAGTCCAGCTCTTTAATGAATATGCCAGCTGTCCCTAACAAGTGATCATCCTGATAGGTTCTCTTTCTTGACTATGCTTATTTGCATTAGTTTTTTCTTGGTGTAGAGAATGATCCCAGTTCTATGAAATACCTCTATAATGCCAATATAACCTTTTGCATGCCAAACAAAATACCGTATATAATCAGCTGTCAACAGGCAGTTTGGTCTCATCACTGTTACCTGCTTTACAAAGGACTTCCCAAAGTATTTTTTTTAAATGCTTCCTTTCAAGGTAAAATTTGTTTCTTTCTCTTCCTCTCTCTCTCCCCTACCCCTCCCATGCTGCAAAATGGATGAAGATTTTTTTTTTTACGTGCTTCTTCACACTCATAGGTATATGTAAATTCTACTTTAAGGCAACACTTAAACTCCAACTTTAAATATACACAATGTAAGAAAGCCCTAGTGTGGAATGAATATGCAAGAACTTATTTGGCTGCTTTCAGAGAGCAAATCCCATACATGTTAATTGATCAATAAATCTCACTAAGTTCAGTAGGAATTATTGCCTTGTATGTGTGTTTTAGGATTGTAGTGAAGTTCTGATTTGACTTTGCTTCTCATGCCTGTCTTCCAAGATGGTGGTGTCCTGCTGCTGTAGCTCTACCTGTAGAACAATGAATAGCTTCTCTATGCATTCCTATGCTCATGTATGCCTGTGTTGGTCAGTGATGAGGGTCTCATACCTTGGAAATCATCCTTAAAACTTTGCTCTTCTTTATTTGCAACCTCTACCTCTGTCCTTATCCGACTGGAAGATTATGGAGTTGTAAGAAAAGAAGCCTTACTGTGCCCATGACAAATCTTACCAGTCTTGCTCTTGGCACTCAGATTCCATTCCCTGATTTGAAATGCCTTCACAATATCTTGAAATGTATCTTGCATGCACGATGAGTCCAACCATGTTCCTTGTGTGAGCTTGGCATTGGATGACAGAATTAACCAACTACATTACATGGGCATGTATGTGTACATGCCCTCAAGTTGCCTGTCAGCTTACAGTGGCTCCATGAATTTCATAGGGTTTTCTTAGGTATACTCAGCTAAAAAGTCAAGGCACATGTGTATGAATACGTTGCTATATAATCTTACCACTGTATTACTCTTTCTAAGAATCATAATGGATTGGAACATACTGGATCCTAGAACAATAACAACTACTCCTTTGGTGTGGGTTGTGGGTTTTTGTTTTTGGCATAACAGCATAGGGCAGGGTGCAACCCCAGCCGACCTCAGTCACCTATTTCACCAATTTGGCAAGATAATACTGCTCCAATCTCAATAAGTCAGGGTGAATTTATCTTAGCCCTCCTAAAATTCTGAGAGCAAAGGAGCTAAGTGAGCACCCATCCATCCAGAGCCTTAGATAAATATTTTGAACAGTAGCCTGTAACCAGCTGATTGGGACATGATTCAGTACCAGGTAATACCAACAATGAAACACACACACACACAAAATTAAGGAGTTGATTTAATTATGGAGGAGAGAGAGAGCTATGTAAAACTAGAATATACTTTGGCACAAAACAAAAGTATTGCTAACTGTGCATAAAGTCGACCTCAATAAACAGGATCCAAGACCACAGAACCAAAGTACTGACAAAGTGCAAGACTTCACACACTAAAGCAAGGTGGACTTTCACAAGATGTGAGGGGTTCACAAAAAGTGAGGCAATAAGTAAGGGGGAATGTTAATTTAATATCCATAAAGCATAGCAAACATAAATCATTAGTCAAATATGGGGCCTGAATCCCAGAGTTTTCCACCATTTGGTGTGGTTGTTTGCATGGCAGGTTTTTTTTTTTTGGGGGGGGGGGGAACCTCCTGACAAATGAGTTTGGTTTGATTATGACTATGACTAAATCAAAACACACTCTTGGATGATGCAAGTGCTAATGAGGTCTGAATCCTTAATCTATTCTGGATGATAAGTAAAAGCTGATTTCATGACAGTTTAGCTTTCAAAAGACATTTGAATAACCTGATTTCTGCTTTTGAGATTTGTTCACATTCTTGTGTAAAGTATTTGCTAAGTCTAAGAGCAGTCAACAGAGTAGGTCCCAGAGTAGTTGGCCATATTTCTGTTACACTTGGGCCGTATGAGGTAGCTTTTGAGATTTCAGATAGGCCTTCCATCAGCCAGTCATCTCAGACTTGCTGAGGTTTCTAAGAACGCTATGACTAGAGCAGTTCACTCTCATTCTATGGCATTCATTATCTGGAAAAACTACATGTTTGGTGACGCAGTTGTTTATGAAGCTGGCCATATCTTGTTTTTACACTTGTTCCAATTCTCTGTGGAGATCTGTCCATGCAGGTTATTTTTAAAGTTCTGTCATGTAAAAATTGTGCCTAGCATAAAACATACCATCTCAGAGAGACAAACTGTATATATACTGTGAAAGCATAAGTGTGAGTTACTGCCAGTAAATAAAGTACTGGGGCAGTTAAATTTATATATATATTTTTAGTGTTATGTGCAAAAGTAGTTCCTGGGAAAAACTGTGGATTGTTGAATATTTTGGAGTAATTCTAGTGCCTGTGTGACTAGTAAAAACTTTGATTTCTTTTTAGAAACTAGTGCATAAGCTTCAATATCGATTACATTGCTTTTGGGGCAGAGGAATTAATTCAATTCAGACACACATGTCTGACTCAAACATCAAGTTGAATTTTAGTCGAGCTTCCTTAACCATGGCATAATCTGCCAGGAAACCAAAATTAGGAATGATGATTTGCCTGTGTTTTACATTAATTGAGGATTGGCTTGATGCCTGATTTGGCAAGCCATGATCAAGGTTGTTGTTTTTTCTCTAGACTTTACCTTACCAGACTGGGATAAGTGAATGAAGCTGACTGAGAAGAAACAAAACAAAAGCAAAAAAAGCAGATGTATGCCATGGCTTCTCTGTTGTTTGTGTAGAAGCTCAAACTTATTGTTAGCATGAAATTGAGTTGCAATTCAATTTTCAAAAGAGAAGTTTGTCATTTTTTTTGTTTCAAAGAATGTTTCCATATTTTGTTTTATTTGTAGATATCTGACAAATATAACGTCCCTTTGGATAAAATTGGAAAAGTCTTTAAGAAATGTAAAAAAGGGTGAGTATATATCAACTTGGGCCTCTATGGCTTGGCAATGAAAATATGACATCTTACAAGCTTTTAAATAAGAATGATGCATTATTCCCCACTCCCAATAATGAGCCCTGAGAATCCAGCTGCTTCAGAGAATGCATTTGCAAAACAAGGCTCATTCAAGTGATCCTATCTGCAGGATTCTTGAGCTGCTCCAGGAAAAAAGATAGTCCAGCATTATCCTTCATTAAGAGTAAGAGAAATGCTTGCTTAATTCTCTTTAGGCAAAAGGAGTAGTCCACCAGCTTCCATCCACTGTCCTTGAACTGGAAGGGAAAGGGCAGGTCTATTGTGCATTGTCAGGAAATCCCAAAATAGTTGCTCAGCAAAATGAAGTGCTTTCTCTTGGATATTGTCAGAGCAGGATCCGGGCCTTGCATGAATGTCTCCAAAAGCCTGAAGCCTGATTATGATGTCAACCATTATTGTGTAAGACAATAGCGATTGCATTCTGCCCATGTTTGTGACATATTTCATTTAATAAGCTAAACAGTATTCAGCAGAAGTGGCAATGTTGAAATCTAAGAAAGCTTTGGATTGGAGTCATGCTAATCCAATCACTTGTTTTAGAGCAGGGGTTCCCAACTTAGGGTGCCTGCACCCCCGGGGGGGGGGTGTAAGATGCAATTTAGGAAGTGAGACAATGATACTTATGTGAATTCAGTTCTCTTTTGTCTTTGTTGTTGTTGTTAACTGCCTTTGTGTCAATCTCAACCCATAGCGACCCTATGGATGAGACATCTCCAGGCCCCCCTGTCCTCTACTGATCTACCCAGCTCCTGCAAATTCATAATCATGGTCTTTTTAATAAAGTCCATCCATCTAGCATGTGGCCTTCCTCTCTTTCTACTTCCCTCCACCTTTCCTAACATTATTGTCTTTTTCCAACGATTCATTTCTTCTCATGATGTGCCCAAAGTGTGACATTCTAAATCTTGTCATCTTGGCTTCTAGGGATATTTCTGGTTTGACCTGCTCTAGGACCCATTTGTTTGTCCTTTTGGGTGTCCATGGGATCCTCAGCACTCTTCTCCAGAACAACATCTCAAATGCATTGATTTTCTTCCTATCATCTTTCTTAACTGTCCAGCTCTCACATCCATACATGGTAATAGGGAATACAATGGCTATTCTAACTTTTGTGCTGAGTTGTATGTCTTTGCATTTTAGGATCTTTTCTAGTTCTTTCATAGTCATCCTTCCCATTCTTAATCTTCTCCTGATTTTCTGGCTGCAGTCCTCATTCTGATCAATGTTTGATCCCAGATATGAGAATTCTTTTACTATTTCTATTTCTTCATTGTCTAGTTTGAATGCATGTAAGTTCTCTGTAGTCATTATTTTTTGTTTTCTTTATATTCAACAGTAAGCCTGCCTTTGCAGTTTCTTCTTTGATCTTACTTAGTAGGTGTTCCAGGTCTTTGAGATTCTCTGCTAGTATCATGGTGTCGTCAGCATATCTCAGATTGTTGACATTTCTTCCTCCTATTTTTACTCCTCCCTCTTCCATGTCCAAGCCTGCTTTCCTTACAATATGCTCTGCATATAAGTTGAATAGGTAGGGTAAAAGGATGCAGCCTTATCTGACTCCTGTGCCAATTGGGAACCATTCTTTTTCTCTGTGTTCTGTCCTGACAGTAGCCTCTTGTCCTGAGTACAGATTCCTCATCAGGATTATCAGATGTGTTGGCACTCCCATATCTTTAAGGGCATTTCATAGCCTTTCATGATCTATGCAGGCAAAGGCTTTGCTATAGTCTATAAAGCACATGCAGATTTTCTTTTGGAACTCCCTGCTACAGAGCCATTAGCCATCGTATATTTGCAATGTGATCCCTGGTGCCTATTCCTTTCCTGAATCCTACTTGGACCTCTGGGATTTCTCTCTCCATGTATGGCTGGAGACTATGGGGGGAAGCAGACGGCAAGAAATGCCGTCATCAATCGCAGGAAGGGGAGGGGCAGCTGGATGCTAGGCGCCCCCAACCCCTTCATGAAGACGTCATTGGAGCGACGGCCTGTCCACACAACGGGCGCTCTGATGACATTCTTCCGGCTCTGCTTCCGGACATGCTGAGCCAGAAGAGATACCGAAGAGGCGTGCCACACCTTTTGCGGCACCCCTTTCGCAGCTTCCGCAAGGAGCGCTATTTTAGCACTTCTTTTGCAGGCGGCGAAAGGGAGGATCGAGGACGAGGTGTCCAGCAGCCTTGGCCTTGATCCTCCGCTTTCAGGGGCGGCCCAGGGCCACCCGTCTGCTTCTCCCTATGTTGCAGAATTTTGAGCATGATTTTGACAAAATCAAGACAAAATCTAGGAATTCCCTGAATCCACAGGCAGACCTGCAGATCACAGTCAGCAAGAAAGTTTCATGTTTTGACAAAATCATGAATGACAAGCAGGAGCAAAGAACTAATTGAATTTTATGTTCATGATTGGGATTGAATTTACTGTATACAATTTTTTTCCTGAATAAATTAGAATCTAATTGTTCAATTTAACTTTATATTTTATGCATTGAGTTAAAAGTTTATTTTTTAAAGTTCTGTTTGTTCATCTGCAGTATTGTACGTGCTTCAATACAATTGATATTAGACTTCTTCATCTTCAAATGTGATACAGTCAGCCCTCGGTATCCATGGGGGATCCATTCCAGAAACCCCCACAGATGCCAAAATACATGGATGCTCATCCTATTGACCTTGATGGTGGTCACATGGCTATGCCACCATTGGGGACAATGGCACTTTGCCTCCCCAACCTACCAATGGGGCGGTCAGAGGGGCTTGTTCAGGCCTGACAGGGACGGCAGGAACCGTGAGCCTTGGGTGTCCCTTGGGGCTGGAAGACCTGGCAGGAAGGAAGGTCTGAGGGCAGCGCTCAGGAGTGCCGCTTCCTGGGGGGCAGGCTCTAGGGCCCAGCCAGATGACCTCACAGTCCCTTTCAGCTCCAGCCCCACTGAGACTCCACCGCTCCACTTCCTGCCCCTCCAGGCCTTGCCATGCCCACCAAGTGACAGGAGGAGAGGAAGGCTAGGTAGACTTCAGGCAGGGGGAAATATCCCCTTGGTGGCCTCCTCCTCCTCTTCCTCTTCCCCCCACCTTCATCCTCTTCCTCCTCCTCCTTTGCTGCCCCTCCCAACAGGCTTGCTCTCCATGGATGCTGGAATTTGCGGATGGCAAGTCCGTGGATACAGAGGGCCTACTGTATTACTTTTATAGAGGATGCAAACATTAATCAAAAAGTTCCTAGGGGTGTGAGGCATCGAAAAGGTTGGGAACCAGTGTTTGTCTGGTGACAGTGATTATAGTTCTAATGCCAGTAGCTTGAGAAAGAGACTTGACATATTTACACCACAGCCATTTTGACATCTTTCTTCAACGGTGTGGGAATCATGTATCCTGAAACCCACATACAATATTCATACTATTTTGCAGCCCCCAGAATCTCCTCCTCCATAATTTTTGGACAAAACCACAGGAAAAGCATGCCTCCAAAATAATCCAGGGAGGAACCCTCCTCATGTGCATACATACTTTGTTTTAGCAAAAAACCCAAAACAAAACGTGTTGTAAGCTAAAAACCATACATTTTCAGTTTCACTTGGAGGGAACCATGCAGCTTCTAATTGGTCTAAAGTGATGAAAAGATGTCTCTTTAGAATACAGTTTAACTCCTTCATTGGATTATTTTGAAAGACAAGAAAACATAGCTGAGACCTAAAATAGTTTTTACTATTGGTTTGTGATGGATCTTACTGAAAATGTTCCATTGGATACCTGTACCTTCGCAAAAACTACATTTTCCAGACCTTCTTCCATGAATTCTGATACTTAAAGCCACTTTTTGGTGTGTCTATGACCTTCAAATTTAGAGTGAACTAACAGACAACAGAGAGGTGGCGTAACAACCTAAGGGTACCTTGACAGCATCTACTTTGAATGTGTCTAGTTTCTGACTGGTGGGCTGGGCCTTTCACTGCATCTGACTAGTTCAATTTGCTCTCCAGCTTGCTAGAAGCCAGTTCCTATTTGACAAGACTTTTGTGCATTCATTTCCACCGCCGCCACCACCCTCATTTGGCAAGAGAGCAAAGAGAAACTCAAGACTATAATGTAATTTTCTCCTTGAGACCTTTTGCTAGGTTTGCTTAGAAGATGATGATGAGGCCCACAGGGTATGACTTGTTCTGTGCTGTTGCCATTGATGGATTTCTTTTCAGTCATTATTCATTCTGTTTCTAATACGCTCTTTATTTTCCCAGCATCTTAGTGAATATGGATGATAACATTGTGAAGCACTATTCCAATGAAGACACCTTCCAGTTACAGATTGAAGAGGCTGCTGGAACTTACAAACTTACTCTCACAGAGATCTAAAACCTGATCTTGTAAGGTCTCTTGTGGTGGGGAGGGGGTCTTTAAATGAAGGTTGTGAACACAAACCTCTCATTGCTTTTTATCCTCAGGATTTAAAAGTGCCTCTAGGGAAGAAGCCATTTATTTTTCTGAAGTAGAATACCCTTCTGCTGTCTATGTGTGTGGTTTTTTTTAATTTAAAAAGAAAAACAAGACTGACATGCATCCACATATCTGTCCTGTCGCCTGCAATATTGTTCTCTGAATAGATGAACAGAAGGCACGCATTGAGGAGAAAGAAAATCAAAACAGCAAATGCAATCAAAGCACTGTAAAATAGTTTTTTATGTCACATTATCATTATCAGACACCCTTCCCATTAAATGTGTGGGATATCCTCATCAATTAGTTATAGACCAGTTTTTCTTCATTAAGTACAGCTTCAGGGTTCTCACTGATAGTAAGAGAAGTTCCAGAAAAGGACAGGACCAGATTCTTACAATGTTTACGGCAGAGCAAGGCACAGAGTACCCTGGTACAACTTCTGCTACAACTTCTTAGGGGTGCAAGACTGCCTTGCTTTATGAAGAACTTATATAAATCTCATTGATGAGCTGTATCTGTATATAAGTGCAGTATATTTTGAAGGGTTGTAAATATGTACATACCAGTCATACTTATATAATATAAATATATATGTATACAGTGACAGACATATAGATATATGTTTGGGTGTGTGTAAATGTGCAATGAATAAATGCAGTGAGGTTCCTCTTAAAAGGTCAAATGTATATAAATTTAATATTGGAAAAAGCAGCCTCAGTTCTAAATTAAATTTATGCTGAGCATGTGGAGTCTCCTGTAAGGAGCAGCAGCCGAAAGTAAATTGGTTTCTGTATAGCAAATGCATCTTTATTATCAGGACAGGAGTTGGGTCTAGCTCTTTGTCAAGTGATGATGTTGCAATAGTTTATAAGCCTCTGCAGTAGTAGTAAGTGTAAGATCTGTTTCCCTCACAGATTTCAGGGGCACAGGTCTCCTTGAAGTTTTAAGACAAATGTGAGAAACGTTTTATTGTCCAGGTATTGTAGACATCAGTTCCTAGAAGCCTAAACCTGCATATGACCTATCTTGACAATTGTGGGTGTTGCACCCAAAACATCTCTTAACCCAAAGATTCTGCAACTATGGGCCTTTGCAGACTGCTAGAAATAGTGCAAATTGAGGCCACTTTAACTGCACTAGCTCAGTGTTAGGGAATCATGGGAACTGTAGTTTTTTCTGAGCCATTGAGCCTTCTCTGTCAGAGAGCTCTGGTGCCACAATAAACTACAGTTCCCATGATTCCCTAGCACTGAGTCAGGGCAGTGGACTCAATTTGCACTGTTTCTGGCAGTCTGCAAAGGCCCTAAGTTTTTAAAATGTAGCTCTGGTACCTCAGGTGCTCTGACAATTTTAACTTCTGAGCCTGGTTTGTGTTTGAGGCACTATTATTCAGCTCAGTTTGCATGTTGCCTTCATTACACAATGTTACTTTGAATTAATTCTCTTCCTTCTTCTGTGATTCCAAGTATTGTAGCTGTGATCTGTGGTTTGACTCACTTTAAATTTGACATTGTTTGGATTGTACTATATATTGCTTTTAAAGCTTACAATGTAGGCCATTTTGAAGGTCTCTTGTGGGGCTAAAAACAGGATAGAAATATTTTAAATAAATCAAATGTCAATAGTGGATGAGCACTATTGGATGAAAGGTTTCATACAACTCCATTTCAAGTGACATTTATCAAATAAAAGTAATGTGTCAGCAGACTTTGATTTCTCTGTGGCGTGCCAGCAGAAATGCCATATTTTGAAAACCATTCAGGTCAGTGAACAGTAGATTTCCATTTTAAAAAAAAATCTTCATTTGACTTGTCTATCAGCAAAACTCTGAAGAAAGACATGTATAAAGAAGACCATAAAGAAGACTTTAAGAATCTTCCTAAAGAAAATTTTGGATAGGCTTTTAGCAATGAAGTGTCTACTGGTTAAAAGAAAAAATAAATCTTGTTAATAAAACTCAGCAGCCTTTGCATCTGCTGCAATTTAATGTTTCATAGGTAGGAAAAAGGTAATTTGTCAAGTGAACTTTTACACAAGCACACACATTTCTGTAGAAAATTTATTATTTCTGTAGAATATATTATTATTAATATTATTTATGTAGAAAATTTAAGATTTACGGTGGAGGGCGGAACTAAGAGGAAAAATGTGTAGGTTTTTTTGATGCTCATATTTATATTTAATGTCTAAACTCTGAACTAAACTGCTGATTATTTTACCAGGACATGGATCTTTTAATTATAATGTTCTGTGGAACTATAATTAGTCTTGTCACCTATTTTGATTCTTTGTTATTTAAAATGGACTGAAAGGCATGAGCAATTAAATTTTATGTGTCCCTTTGTAACATTAGTTACAAGTCAGTTAACTTTACCCAATGTTTATTTGTTCAAAGTGGTTATGGGGAGAGCCACACACTGCCTATAGGTATCTCCATTTGTATTATTGCGTCCACTAACCCCAGTCTGTTGCTTTTGTTGAAACAAAAAGCCCTAACTGGTAAATGTACAATATAAAGAGGAGGTGGACAGGGGAAGGGAGATCTCTATAGGTCCTTTCATACTACACAGATTTAGCACTATGATTCCATTTTAAATCCATGGCTGCATCCTATGGACTCAGGGGCATTCCAGTTGGTTTGAGGCACCAGAGGACCTCCCCGGCTGAGAATTGTAAACTATAACTTAAATATAAGTCTTAGGATTCCATAACAGTTAATGTGGATTTATAGTGTTGTAATTGTATAGTCTGGAAGAGCCACAGATATATTTTTTGGAATTCTGGCCTATTACCTGTCAGAACAGTGAACACATACTCCATTTGAACTGACTTCTTAATAGTGCTCGACAAGCAACTGTTTCCCTAATTATTATCAGGAAATACGACTGACAAATAATTTACAAAAGGAGGCAGTATTGATTTTAAGGGTTTCCTCAGTACAGATACAGTCGGCCCTCTGTTTTCGTGGACTTCAAATCTGTGTCCCTCACTTATACGCGAGGAACAAACGGAGGAGAACTAAATGGGGCATGCACACCTGAGGGGAAAAAATGCCATTCAAGCCTATAGGGCTTGAATACTAGCCTACAGGGCTTATACTAGCCTATAGGGCTTGAATACTGGTGAATTTCCGTTTTCATAGGGGTGTGTGTGTCCGGAACAGATCTGCAAAAATGGAGGGCCGACTGTATTTTGAAACTTTCTCTTTATAAAGGAAAATTATTTTCTACTTCACAAAAATACTGTAATACAATTTTCATTTGTTTATTCTCACTTCCACACCCACACCATTATTTGCTAGTTATGACAGGATTTTTATCCTTTCTTAATTATGTGTTGCAGTTCAACATATAAGTATATTAAATATATTATCCATCTTCATTTTTAATAATGTCATTTGATAATTGTCTGTGAAATTTTTTTTCTTTATTTAAAGTTTCTCATTAAGCTAAGGGTTGTGAAAAGCTGCTGTGTCCTAGTTCTTGTGCAGATTTTATTCCTGTCCTGTCAGTTATGGTTAATTGTATATGTGCTGCCTTCTTCACATTTTGAGTTGTGTGACCATCGGAGTTTATTATTATGTGAGGTTTCAAATTGATTCATGAAATGTTCTGGTCAGTGTCTGTGACAATGTGGAAATTTCAGCAAATGTTGGCTTTAAAATAGATCTAATTCTCTTGGGAGAAACAAGTATATGTAATCTTCCTCCTCTCTTCTCAGTATAAATTTGGCATGTCTCTGTTGGAGATCTTAAGGGCTGTTATTATTGGAATTAAGTGGTGTTTTGCTCTTAAAAAGCTATAGAACTGCTAGTATGTTGGCTCAACCAATTGGTTGCTACTAGGAAGAATTGGACTTTGCTGATCTTCAAGCAGCAAATGAGTCAACAGAAAACACTCAGTTTCTTGAGCATGACTTGTTCTTTTGTTATTAATTATAGCCATTCCTTTCAGCAAGGGTGAAGAACATCTTTCACCTCAAGATGTGTGAAGTTAAAGGCAATATGGCATAATTTAGCTTACGGTTCTTAACTGACTTTCAGCTGTTTAGAATGGGAGTGGGTGAAACTATATAAAAGCTAGGAAATCACTGACTTAATAGTTTCATTGGCAATGAGGTGTGGCCTTTTGAAGAAAATCTGGGGTCAATCACACTATGTTTTAAGCCAGTTTGCAAACCAATTTAAATTAAGGTCATTCACATTTGCGTCAGGTTGAATTTGGGGGTTGTTCACACTTGCGCCGGGTTTTCTTGACCCGAATTTGGGGGAGGGGATGGTTCAAATCTCCCTTAACCCGTTGTTTGTTTGTTTGTTTGTTTGTTTGTTGGAAACGGGGATTTTAGGGGTTCTTTTCAAAAGAACCAGGTTTTTTGCAGGAGCCGCCAGCTGGAACTCAAAAGTCAAACCCATTCAGAGCATCCCACCACCTCTGCTCTTCCTCCTCCTTCTCCCCCTTTCTCTTTCTCTTCCACCCACCTCCTCTTAATCATATGCTGTTTAAACACTGTGTAAAGTGACTTACCCCAATTGGAATTTAATTTTGAAGTCAGATCCTATTGCACACGCCAGAAGCCGCGCCATGGAAACCCACTGGGGTGGGAACAGAGAGAACATTGAGCAAGTCACACTCTCTCAGCCTCACAGGGTGGTCATGGCAAAAAACCCTCTGAATGAAACTTGCCAAGTAGACCCCATGAGATCGGGTCGCTAGAAGTTGGAATCAATATCAATAGATGCTCCTTTCAGAATCCAGGAATCCCTACTTAGGCAGAGAGGGGGAAAAGGAGGAGGATGGGTCTGGTCACCCTGGCTCTGGGTTTTGGGGGATTGTGGGCTTTAGACCTCTCCCAGATCTCTGCCCCTTCCCTTTCCTGGGCTGCCGTTGATTTCTCGCTTCTTCCTCACTCTCAGGTCCAATGGCTCTCCTGGGGCTCCTTTTGACACTCCTGTTGAGCTGCGCCAGGGCTTTGGAGAAAAGCAGCTCCTCCTCCTCCTCCTTGGTGAGGCCTGAAGGCGAAGAAGGGCCATGAGGCTCCAGCATGGCCCTCTCCACCATGGGCAGTGGCTCCCACCCACCCCGGGGGGCCCTCTGCCTCCCTTCTCTTTCTCTCTTCCTCCTCTTCATCTTGACCCCACCACCACTTCTGTCTCTCCTCTTCCTCTCTTCCTCGCCTTCCTCTGCCCCTGCTGCCACATCTGCCAGAATCGAATCTCTCCATGGAATTTCATCCCATTCCCGAGTGTGAACAGGAATTGGAATAAAATGCCACTGAGAGATTTGATCGTGGCAAATCAATGCCACCAGAGAGATTCAATTGTGGGAATAACCCGGTTTCCACACCGGGTTATTTCCTGGTTTGTATGACACCCCCCCCCCCCCGAGAGCCAAATTCAGCCTGAATAGGACCTGAAGTTCCTCACCTGTGCATTGCATGATCCTCACAGCTATACTTGTCACGGATTCATTGTATGGTTATATTTTCAACAAACACCTCTTGTGTTAATTCTTACAGGCCTTTCATCACTACCCTTGCAAAAGCTGTTGTTTTGATCCATTTGTCCTTTTAGTGTCTCATGGTCACTCTTTCTCCATGGAAATCCAGAAAGCATACATTGATTCACCCACATTTTATCAGCACACAAACTTTGAGATAAAATTAGACAAAAACAATTTGAAACTACAGTCTTAATTCCAGGATTGAGGGGGAGCAAGTAATCCTCCACAGACTTCCCTTGATATACCAATTTCTAAGAATGGCAACAAACAAACCTTTGTTGGGATTGACATTCTTAAAGTATCCATTCTGCATCTGCTGAGACTTATTGCAAGTATAAGTGTGCCTTATATCAAGAATGTGCACATTTCAGAGCCTGGTGTCAAATAGGGCTGAAGGTAACAACATAAATTGCTACAGGGATAAATGTAAAGTCCTACATTTAGGCAGGAAAAAATCAGCTGAGTAGGTGAGTACATTCAAAAGGGATCCAGGGGATCTTAGGAGATCATAAATTAAACATGGGTCAGCAATGTGATGCTGCAACAAAACAAAAGAGAAAGCTAGGTTGGATTACTAGAGTTGGACAAAGGAGTAATACTGCAGTACTGCTATTCTGCTCTGGTTGGACTTCACTTGGAGTACTGTGTCCATTTCTAGTTGCCACAGTTTTGAGAGGATATTGACAAGTTATTATTTATCCAAAGGAGGGCAACCAAGATGGTAGATGGTCTGGTAACCAAGGTCCATGAGAAACAGTTGAAGGAAATGAGTATCCTCTAATTAGATACAGTAGCCATCTTGAAATATTTGCAAAGTTGTCAAATGGGAAATTGAACAAACTTGTTTTCTGCTGCTTCAGAAGAGAGGGTCTGAAACAATGGATTTAAATTGCAAAAAGAGAGAGCCTGACTAAACTTCAGAAGGAATTTCCTGATAAGTACTGTTCACTAGTGGAATGACAATTTTAGAAGATATTGGATCCTCCTTGATAGGAATTTAAAAAAAACAAAACCTATTGGATGGCCATCTGCATTGGCAAGGGGCAAGACTAGATGACTCTTGGAGTGTCTTCAAACTCTATATTTTTATGATTCTGTGAAATAAAATTAAAATGAAATGCATACATTTTTTAAAAATGAACAGCTAAAAATGCATGCACTTTATGGGGGAAACTGAACAAAATGCATATGTTAAAATTAGTGCGATTTTAATGCAAAAATAAAGCATGAAATCCCTTGTAGGAAGGAAAAAGAAAACTCAGATTCACAAGGGCAGAGTGAGAATGCTAGTGGAATTTGTAGATGTGCACTACAAGACTAAGGAGATCACTGCATGAGGCGCTAGTGATGGAACTGAAGTGGAATTGCAATCTCTGATTCCTCTCCTTTTTGCATAATGTCATCACTCATCCATTGCTGATCCGTTGTAATAGTTATTATCGTGCAATTTTGCACTGACAGGTATCTCTCATTAATGAGAAATTGTGTGATAATAATGGTGTCACAACGGATCAGCAGTGGATCAGTAATGGATGAGATGATGTCGTGCGAAAAACAGGAATAATAAGTTGTACAGGTGTCCCTCCATTTTCACGGACTTCGAATCCGTGGTCCCAGTCCTTTGCGGACCAGCAAGTGTTGAAGCCAATGGGGCTTGAATATTTGTAAATTTCCATTTTTGTGGGGGGTCTGGAATGGATCCTCCAAGAAAATGGAGGGACGACTGTATTCCACTTCAGTTCCACCACTAATGCCTCATGTGGTAATCTAAGAAATTTTTACATCCCTATGCATATTCCATATTACTTTGGCCTAACAACATTATGCATCAGAGAATTCTGCTGCAATCCTGTGCACTCTTTCCTGGGAGTAAGTTGTATTGAACTTGACAGGACCTCCTGCACTAAACAGGCTTAGAATAATACTGTGATGTTACCTAGCTCTGTGCTTCAGCGGAGATTAGGGCCCAGTGCCAATTGAGTATCCCTATCTGCTACATGCATACTGTACTTTCCTGGAGGTATAATCCAGTCATTGAACAAACATTTCATTGTCACACTGATTTTCTGTGTCTAGGATTTCTATTAAATATAAGCCAACTTAAATGCCCCCCTGATTGGTTAGTTTATTCATTACCCTTTTTTAAACCCACAAGACAAAGTTGGAGTTGAAAATCAAGTGATGTGAAGATGATGTATACACTTTGTTTGCATGAATCTGATGTGTTTCTTTAGCACATAAGAATATGCAATATTTCCCTTTCCAAGTACATACGGTGCATACACGCACAGTGCATATTTGGCACCATACAATCTGTCTGTTCTGCAGTATATAAAATCTCCCTGTTGCTCTGGGTCTATATTCGCATACACTCAGAGAAAGCAACAAAGGGCAATGTCAACTAAATTAACCCCAACACGGGATCATTCTCATGAGCCTGCTTGGGCAATCTCTTGAATAAATATACATGCTTTCCTCCAGCTTGCAGTGCACTTGGCCTTTGGTTCCATGAGCAAACACGAGAGCAAAGGAAAGCCAATTGGCAGTGCTCCCCCAGCCCCTCTGCTAAGATGGAGATGGAGATCCCAGGCTGTAAATGCTCATTAACCATGAAATGACTAGAGGCCCAATTCAGTCAGTGAAAATAATCCAGGATGAATCTGAGTTGACTCTCTGTTGTTCGCATGCATCCTGAATGCACCCAATTAAGGGTTGTTGGTTTGTTTTTGTTTGTTTTTTTTGGGGGGGGGGGCTACAAAAAAACCCAAAAACACTTTGCCCGGAATAATCAATATTGGGAGGGTTTCCTGAATTTTTTAAAAAGATTCGCATCTTTGGCAGTGTGAATAATCAATCCGAATAGACCCAGGATAATTTGGGATTAAACTCTGCATGCCTTGAACCTGTTTTGAATATATTTGCGTTGTCAACAGTCCCATCAACGTTCCTGGGATGCCTTTGGGTTCCCCTCATTTCTGTCCCCCCATCGCCTCTGGAAAATAAATCATCACCATCATCCTCAGCCCCCCTCTCTCTCCTAACTATTGACAGAAGTGAACTGGGACAGGAGTCGCTTTGAGAGAAAGAGTGCCCACCCAACATTGTGCACCAAGGGCTCCCTTTCTGAAGGGGAGCCAGAGAATCACATTCGTGACTCAACATAGGGTGAAGGGGACTCAATCCTAAGCCTTGTGCAGAGGTGGTTGAGAAAATGTTGCCCCTTCCCCAGTGGAACAGGTGCCACTGAAAGCAGCAGGGAAGAAAAGAGAGAGGAAAAGGGGGGGGGGGGGAGAGAAAAAGGGATGCTGACCCCCCTCTGTCCAGCTGAGGGGTGCCATTGGGTGCAGGGAGAAGGGAAGGGTGCCGGCACATGTGAGCAACCAAACTCACAGAGATGTGGAGAGATGAGGTTCGCAGAGAAATGCAGTTCTGTAGTGTGAATTAACAAACCCAGAATGTGTGAGGTTATTTGCATCGTTCCACTAACAAAAATGATGTCTGACTGACCCCCTAGGAGAAATTTAGGCAAGTAACAGCAAAACTCACCCCTTCCCCATCCCACTGCCTTGCAAAGTGGAGATAGTAATTCTTCGTTCCTTTTCAGAGCTGCTTTAGTACAGGTTGAGTCTCCCTTGTCCAAAATGTTTGGGACCAGAGGTGGTTTGGAATTTGGAATACCTGTATTTGCATATGTGTACATAATGAGATATCTTGGGGAACGGACCCAAGTCTAAACATGCAATTTATTTAGGTTTCATATACAGCATATACAGCTTGGCCATGGAACCCTGCTGGTTGACCTTGGGCAAGTCACACACACTCTCAGCCTCAGAGGCTACACTGCAGAATTAATGCAGTTTGACACATCTTTAACTATCATGGCTCCATGCTATGGAATTCAGGGATCTGTAGCTTTGTGAGATTTAGCCTTATCTGTCAGAGAGCCCTGATGCCACAACAAATTGCAGATCCCATGAGTCCATAGCATTGAGCCATGGCAGATAAAGTGGTGTCAAACTGGATTATTTCTGCACTGCCGATGCAGCCTTTAAGCAATGTGCTTCTTTGCTTCCAGTTACTTCACGGAAAAATCCTATTTCAGTCAAGCACTGGGTGCTGACCTGATCGCACCTGTTCCTGTGATGACTTGAAGGTGCACAAATGACCCAGCAGGGCACATGGTGGTTTAAAGTTGGCGATTGAGCTTTGTACTTAAACACAGGCAAAGGAGCCAGAAGGCATGAGACAAATTTGTAGCCCTTTGTTCAGGTGCCATTGGCTGCCACACATAAAGTTTAATAATCAAACAAGTCTTGAAAGCAAAGGTGCATGCCCTTTCAGACATGCCAAATAATTATCCAGCAACCTGGGGAAGGGAAAGAGACGCTGTCTGTAATAGGCATTCATACACTATTGGTAGGCATGGGCCTTAAGACACAAACAGTTTGAAAATTAGTGCAAGGTAGCAATAGCAATGGCATTTAAATTTCTGTAGTGGCTATCAGTAAACTCAGCACTACAATCTGTGAGCCAATTGTCCCCAACAAGCTGGGTACTCATTTTAAGATAGTATCATGAAGAGGGCCAGCGTGGGCACTGGACTAGGGCCCTGGGAGACCAGGGTTCAAATTCCAGCTCAGCCATGGAAACTCACTGGGTGACCTTGAGCAAGTCACACTCTCTCAGCCTCAGAGGATGGCAACGGCAAACCCCCTTTGAAGAAACTTGCCAAGAAAACTCTGTAATAGGTTTGGCTGAGAGTCACAATAAGTTGGAAACAACTTGAAGTCACGGAGCAACAATGAAATATGAAAATTATGAAATTCAGATTAAATTTTAACTGCTACAATAATCCGGTTAGATTAGCAATAGCAAGTACATTTCTCTACCACTTACCGTTGTACTAACTAAGCGGTTTACAAAGTGTAAGCAGCAAGCTGGGTATTTTATTTTATTTATTTTATTGGGGAAACGATACATCTATTTATAAGAAGCATAGTTCATGCTCTTTTTTTTTATAAGTTCATAGCTGTTCTATTAGCAATAACACAAAATGGACATCTATAAAACTGCCTACAGGAGGGGGCAAGGTTCAAAATGTTTAGGGTTTGTTAGCAACAACAATAACAATAGTTATTACTATATTTATTTATGTCTTGCTTTTTTCCTAGTTCAGGACTCAAGGTGCTTACTACATTTAAAACAAACAGCTAAAAATCCACAAGATATCACATTTAAAATGTGGTTAAACTATCAAAAAATTATCAAAGCAATAAAGAAAATGTTAAAAATATGAACCATTAAAAGGAAAACAGCAAATGGAAAATATTGGACATTATGCAAGAGCCTTTTCCTTTTCCTCACCCACTCTGCACTTGCTGGAAACCCTTCTCATCCACACAATTTGAGACATTTGAGAATCCTTTCATGCTACTCAGTTATAGTGCTATGATTCCACTTTAACTGTCATGGTGCAATGCTATGGAATCTTGGGACTTGTAGTTTGAGAAGGCACCAGAGATTTCTGGACGAGAATTCAAAACACCCCTCTCTAAACTCAAAGCCATGCCAATTAAAGCAGAATAGTGCTATTATTTTGTAGCGTGAAAGGGACCATACATTTTGTAGCATGAAAGGGACAATGGTTACAGTTTGTTGTTCTGCCTGAGAGTCGACCTCAACTCATGGTGAACCTGTGAATGAGGCATCTCCAAGATCTCCAAGATCTCGATTTCCACTGCTCTGCTTAAATCTTGTAGATTCATGCCTGTGATCTCCCTAACTGAGCCTAGCCATCTGGCATGCAGTCTTCCTCTCTTTCTACTGCCCTCCACCTTTCCTAGCATTATTGTCTTTTCTAGTGAGTCATAGTTTCTCATGATGTGGCCAAAGTATATGACAGACTCAATTTTATCATCTTGGCTTCTAGGGGTATATCAGGCTTGATCTGCCCAGGGATCCATTTGTCTTTTTGGCTGTCCATGGGATCCTCAGCACTCTTCTCCAGCACCATATATCCAATGAGTTGATTTTCTTTTTATCTGCTTTCTTCACTGTCCAGATCTCACATCCATATGTGGTGATGGGGAATCCAATGGCTTGGATGATTCTAACTTTAGTGTTCAATTGTACATCTTTGCTCTTTCAGATCTTATCCAGTTCTTTCATTGCAGTTTTACTTCAACAGATCCCTAACTCTAGTGCATTTGAGTGCTGGACCTCCTCTCCAGACTGGCTTGGCCTCTGTCACTCATCTTGCCCATTACTTGAGCCTCAAGGTGATCCCTGTGTGGATCAGTGGCTATGTTGTTCAGTGGCTTCATTGTGGTAAGCGTGCCCAGACTCTCTTTCAAAAATTAACAGGAACAGCCAGACAGAGTTGTAAAAACAAAGTTTATTAATACACACTTAGAACAAACATTAACCTCTGAACAATTTAATCATTTACAGTTCCCCAAAATCCTATCCTGGTCTCCTCCTGGCTGGTTGTCCTACCTCTATTACATCTTTTCCCTGTCTCTATGCCATTTTTCTCCTTTTGGAAATGCACTTGCAGTCTACACTGTGGAACAAGTTTCAGAAAAACAAGCTCTTTATACGAAAAGAATAACATATCCGTCACTGAATCCCATTTTTCTCTCTCTCTCATGCTTCATTTATGCTTTCAGCTTGTAGCATGGGAGCCAGCTGCCTCACTGGGATAAGATCTCTCACTGTAGGGCAGTCAACAGGGAAACTATATGGTCTATGTGGGAGGTTGGGAACCCTGCTGCCACTGGAATGAGAAGTCTGCTCTGGATTTTAGTTCAAACTTTAAAGGATGCCAAGATGCTAAACCCTAATCCTAAAATAGATTCAGCATTTGGAATAGCTGAACAGTGAACAAAGCTGACAGGGAGAAATCGGTTCATTTGAAATTTAGTGCTGGAGGAGAGTTCTGCAGATACCAGAGACTGCTAAAAAGACAAATAAATGGGTCCAAGAGCAAATCAAACCCGAACACACCCTAGAAGCCATGATAACTAAACTAAGGCTATCATACTTTGGGCATATCTCAAGATGGCATGATTAATTGGGAAAAGTAGACAATGTTCATCAAAGTGGCCAATAGTAAGAAAAGAGAGAGACTACATTGCAAGTGAGAGCTGGTGTGACGTAGTGGTTTGGAGACCAGGGTTTACTTCCCAACTCAGCCATGTAAATCCCCTGGGTGACCTTGGGAAGTCACACTCTCTCAGCCTCAGAGGATGGCAATGGCAAACTGTCCTCTAAAGAAACTTGCCAAGAAAAACCCATGATAGGGTGGCCTTCGAGTGAAGACCCACAACAAGAAGCCTTAACCGTGGACTGACGCAATCAAGGCTCAGTCTTGGTTGAGACAATCTGCCCTCCTAAGGTTGTAGGATCTAACCAGGACTGTTGATAACAACCTTGGGCGTGCTGTTTATAATATGTAGTAAGAGCTTTGTATGTTCTTGGTTGATTTAAATTAATGTCTTAAAGTAATAGTTTAACTAGGTTGACCATGTCATATTTTCAAAAATGTTGCATCTCACATTATTTTAGCCATTTTGTTTAAATCTGTACTGTAAGCTGCTCGGAGTCCCATTGTAGGCAAAGAATGGGATATCATAAAATAAAACAAATTTTGGATAGCTTTAAAGTTCAGAGCAGAATTTGGGAATGGATTTACCACCCCACTGACTTTGGAGCCACCAGCCTTCCCACTGTTCCCAGCATCTGATCCCACACATCTGCTCATGGGAGCAAGGCCAGTGGAGAAGAGGGTAGCTTATTGGGAAGGAGCTCTTTCTATGTCTTCAAGTGCCTCAGGGTTATTGCTCTATGCACCAATTGCTAGGCCTGTGGTCTGTTGTCTGAATGTGGTCTGTTGTCTGTAACGGAAAAGAGAAAGAAAAAAAAATAAGTGTTGCTGTGTTCTGGTTTCACTGAGTTTCTCATTAAGTCAACCACATATCCCATATAATCCACGCCATATACTCATGTCCTCTGGGGGACATTTACTTCAACTGGCCAGGACTAGACTGGCAACCGTCACCTAGAGGACATTTTCATCGCCTGCCCCTAAACTGTGGAATGACCTGACAGGACCAATTTGACAGCTCAACTTACTGTCTGAATTTAAAACAGTATTAAAGACCTATCTCTTCTGGCAGGCCTACCCAGTCAATTTTACATTGCTATATTTTAATTTCATGTTGGATTATTTTAATGGAGCCCTGGTGGCGCAGTGGTTAAATGCCTATACTGCAGCCACTCATTCACAAACCACAAGGTTGTGAGTTCAATGCCAGCCAGGGGCTCAGGGTTGACTCAGCCTGGCATCCTCCTGCGCAGGCTAAAATAAGTGCCCAGCTGGTTGGGGTCAATTGGCTCACACATTGGAAACCACTTAGGGAGTGCTTAAGTGCACTGATAAGCGGTATAGAAATGTACCTGCTATTGCTATTAATGTGTCTTAGGTGTATGTGTTTTCACTTAATGTGTTAAAATGGCTGTATGTGTTTTAATTTATGTTGTACCCCACCCTGAGTCTTGGGGAGAGGAGGGAAAGAAAGAAAATTGACTACTACTACTACTACTACTGATTAAACACATCTGTTTGAATGGCTGCCAAGTTAACTCTTCTTTAAAAATCAAAAGCTGTAAGAGGAACAGGAGGGGGGGAAAGGGCCTGGAAGCTGCCTGTCAACAGGGAGTAGTGCCTGAGCAGGAGGCACACAGGTTAGCAGATCACAGACTTCCCTGCCATGATGAGAAAAGTGATACTTCTATTTAAATTACAGAAATTGCTTCTAAATTCGCATCTATAAGTAAGCAAATGATAATTTTATATCAGTTTATCCTCTTTTGTTGCCCTTTCTTTTTCCTCTTCCTAATTTTTTGGGTTTTTTTGGAGAGGCATTTTTTTTTCTTATGAACTCATCATATGTGCTGCAATTAGCAATTTAATATTGCACTGGAGAGAAATTGAAGCTGAAAGAAATCTGCTCCCCCAAATTATTCTGTATAACAGTTACTCCCACCACTAATGCATAAACCAAGGTCTACTCCAATCTATATTTTGGAGAAGTTACTTTTTTAAATTCCAAGTCAGAGAATCCTGCTGCCGGGATGGCAAATTTTCCTCATTCCTACACTGGTATTGGCAAAATTTCAGCACCACAAGTAAAATCCAATATAAGACCTTGAGGCTGGAGGTTTAGTGGTTTTACTTAGAATTTGGTGAAGCCACTGAATCAGCCTTCTTAAAGCTGAGATGTCAGGATTTTATCACACTAGCCTGCTGTCCTGGTATCCATTTAAGAATGGAAGCACATCAGGTTGGCATCATTTCTTATCACACTTTCCTCCACGTTAGTGCTTTGGTGATCCGTGTTTGCGTGATTTGTTTTTGGACTGCCAAATGTGAATGTGCACATAACAGCTGGCTTCAGGAAGGTGTTGATAGTGTGATTGCAGCAATGAGGGAAGAGAAAGGAAGAGAGGAGCAGAATCACGCCTGCTCACACCAGGTTACTGTCTGAGAAGCAGAACTGCATCAGAAGGGACCTATCGCAGAAAGGCAGTAATGGAATAGCAGCGAGACCAGGAGCCGATTGATGGGTTTTGCCCATCAATGAAAAGGTGCACTACAGTAATGAAGGGAATACAAGGCAGTAACAGAATGGATACACCTTGCAATAAGTACCAACCAAAGGCCCTTTTACCCTGGTAAAATTCTGCTTTTCTAACTTCGTGTGGTAAAGTCCTCAGTCTCAGCTGTACTTTTTTGTTTCCTCTCCGTTGAGAACAGACACCTCATCCACTATTTAATTTCTTTTCAAATAGATTTTTGTCCTCTATCTCCAAGGACTGCATTGAGATCATGCTTCTTTATTAGGAGTGTTCTCCTGATGAAAGCTGCACCAGAACACACAGAATTATCAGGCTGTGCTGCACCATTTTTAACTGCTCATCATAAAAAACCAACAAACAAAAGCCTTCTTACTGCATCCTTAACTATCTGAAGAAATTTATAGGTATTATTTATAAAAGAATAAAAGCTGCAGCCAATAATAAACAGTACAATTCACAATCACACAGAACAGCAGTTCTGAAATGGCTCACATGAGGGTGAAAACTGCCTTGTTGAGTGACTCAAAGCAGGCTTCATGTCATATAGTTTATGCATTAGTCGTATGTTGTAGAAAAGTCCTCAGTTTTGTACCAGATAAGTGCTGAGGAAAAATACAGCAGTCTGGCTTTCCTTAAGGAGTGGTAGCTGGAGCGGAGCTGGAAACAGACTCTGCTGAAGGTTTCTCAATACTGCCACCTTAGATAATTCCTAGAAGAGAGCTAGACTGCAAAATAAGAATCAGAAGAAACATTGCCTTGGTCCCGTATTGCCCAACTCATTTGCTGCTGTTGTTGCTTTTTAAACCGAGATCCAACTTCCTGGTGTTTCTGGAACAGAATATTCCAGGAAAACCCTCTTGTATGTAATGTGGCAGATATTTTTACTTACTTGAAAACATCTTAAAACACAGCAAGAAACACATCTTGAAATTTTCAGACCAGATCTAATAAATATGTATTTGAAAGTTAGGCCTACTGCATTCCATGGAAAGTGGTCTATAGTTTTTGACAGAGAGTGGCTGTCTGTGGTCACCATTGTCAGAGAGTCAACCTTTCTTGAAACTGATTAAGCTGCTTTTTAATTTTTAAAAATAAGAAGTGGGAACATATGACAGAGATGGATCCCTGTGAGAGGGATTTTGGGTAGCAGCATTTTAGATTAGTGTTTTATTTTAGAATTAGATTATAGTGTTTCTGACAGGCATTCACAATTTCATTGTTCCTTTAGACTTTTAAACAAGTGTTTAAACAACATGTTATTTCTGTTTCATATTTCTGCTGTGATTTTATTGCACTTACATTGGTTTCTGGGCCTTGGTGGGCTGAAAAGAAATATGTAAAAATACAATTCAGCAATAATTCAATTTGCTCCACAGAATAAGGAGTGCACCTACCCTGTAGAAGTAATGCAGTTTGATACCACTTTAAATGCCGTAGCTCAATCCTATGGAATCCTGGGATCTGTAGTTTTACAAGGTCTGTGGCCTTCTTTGCCAAAGAATGTAGGTACCTCACCAAACTACCAATCTCAGGGCTCTGTAGGATGGAGCCATGGCAGTTAAAGTGGTGTCAAACTGCATCATTTCTGCAGTATAGATGTACCCCATGTTGACCCTAGAATTTGTTGTTGTTGTATGCCTTCAAGTCATTTCTGATTTATGGTGACCCTAAGGCAAACCTTGATCATGGGGTTTTCTTGGCAAGATTTGTTCAGAAGAAGTTTGCCATTGCCTCCCCTTGAGGCTGAGAGCATGTGACTTGCCCAAGGCCACCCAGTAGGTTTCATGGCTGAGATGAAAACCAGTCTCATCTTTCTATCCTCTCTTCAGAGACCTACATCTTCCCAAAAGCTCCTCTTGAATCACTCTTAAATTGGCTGTAGCTGATATACTCATCTTCACCCACCACAGTTCTTTTATCATAAACCATGACTGGGTCTTGGACTGGCCTGAGCCATTCTGAGGATCAAGATGGCACCTATCCCCATTCCATTGTAAAACAACAACAAAAAAAGACTGGACTGTGCTTTCAGTTTCTGTTCAGCACTGGCCATGGCATTCTCCAACTTCATTCAATGGTGGCAGACTAGTTTAAGGGGTACAGGGCTGTCTCATGTAAGGGCCAACCCTGATCGGACCATACTGTTGCTGTCTATGGGACAGAATGACTTTCAGAGAAGAGTGTCTGTCCTATTGCATCTCTGCATAAATCACCAATCTCAGCCAAAGTGGTAAATCTCATCCCAGAGCAGTGGCTCACCATCCTGAAATTCAGAGGCTGGCCTTCTTGGAGGACAGCTAATCCTTACTGACAGTTATCAGTATTATTTCACTGAAAGAAAACAATTCTTATTTAAAGGAAACAGCAATCCAAAATCCCAAATGCTTCTGGTCCCAAGCATTTCAAATAAAGAAATGCTCACCCTGTATCTCTTCCCCCTGCAACCTTCTTTATCCTCACAACAACCTTGTGAAGACTGACAGTGATGAGTGCAAGGTCATCTAATGAGTTTAGAGGTTAAATGAGGATCTGAGCCTGGATCTTCCCAGTCCTATTTTAGCATCCTAGCCTCTAGGGCTGAATCTGCACTGCAGAATGAATGCAGTTTCACACAGCTTTAACTGCCATGTCTCAACAATTCTGGGATCTGTAATTCTGTGAGATAGTCTTCTCTGTCAGAGAGCTCTGGTGCCACAACAAACTACAAACCCCAGGATTTCCATAGCAGGGAGCCATGGCAGTTAAAGCAGTGTCAAACTGCATTATTTCTTCAGTGCAGATGTAGCCTATATCACATTTAGCCCTATATGTCTATTTGCACTATTTCTGGCAGTCTACAAAGGCCCTATGTTCCCATGACAGAACTACCTACCACTGGATGTATCTGCCAAGCAGTGGATATGTGCTGTTATAGCGTACCTGCTATGCACTGCTGTAGAAATAATATACAGTTTTTCTTAGAGAAATCTTAAAATACCCTCATGCTCCTTAAACAATGTTGTTGTCCTCTCTGTTTCAAAAATGTGTGGGAAGGATCTGAAAAGGGACTCTGTCCTTTTGGTCCCACGCAGTGCCAACTCCATGCCATTTCTCGCTCGTTGTCTGTATATTACGAGGGGAAGTGTCATCTATGTTATGTTTGGATTAAGCGCTCAAATATAGTACAAGGCAACCTGACATAGCTTTGACCCCCTTTTCAGGACAACCCTCTGCATGGAACGTGGCTCATATAACTGCCAGCTTGAAATGCCAAGTCTGGTGGGGTTTCTCCTTTAATCCCACAGCATGCCAGCAGCCATTCAAAAATACCTCTCATTTGTAAAGAAGCAGCTGTCGCAGTTCCCAAGTTCATTTCTATTTCAAAACTGCTGGTCATGCAAGTCAAGCTGATCTTTTTTCTGCTTCTCCCCTGACCTGTCCCCTAGTTTCGACTGGAGGTGGGCATTGGCAGTGTGATCAAGTGATTGAATTACATTATAGTGTGTGTGTGTGTGTGAGAGAGAGAGAGACCTCTGACCCTCCTCACTCCCTTCTTTGGAGCTCATTGCGCGCTGGAAACCTGTGGCTTGGCAGGTTGAGTTAGTATAAAGTGACAGGCAGGGCGAAAATTAAAACACCCACTTTGCTTCCCACTCTGCAGTTTTTCAGCCCCCAAATCTCCCCCAGTCAGAGTTTTGTGTTTTTGAGTGTGTGCATTTTGTCCTTCTGCATATCAGAGCAATGTACAAGTTCATAAAGAAAACAAAAATAATGACCAGGGAGGATCTACATAAATTCAACCTAGACAAGGAGGAATGGGAAAAAGTTAAAAGATTTCCTGTACCTTGGATCAAACATTGCTCAGAAAGGAGACAGCAGTCAAGAAATAAGAAGACTAGGAATGGGAAGGGCAGCAATGAAAGAACTAGACAAGATCCTAAAGTGTAAAGATATACAACTGAGCACTAAAGTTAGAAATATCCAAGCCATTGCATTCCCCATCAGTATCTACGGATGTGAGAGCTGGACAATGAAGAAAGTGGATAAAAAGAAAACCAATTCTTTTGAGATGGGATGCTGGAGAAGAGGGCTATGGATACTGTGGATGGCCAAAAAGACAAACAAGTGGGTCCTTGATAAGGTCAAGCCTGAAACCTCCTTGGAAGCCAACATTATTAAAGTGAGGCTGTTGTACTTTGGCCACATCATGAGAAGGCACAACCCATTAAAAAAGACAATAATGCTAGGAAAGGTGGAAGACGATAGAAAGAGAGTAAGACCCCATGCCAGATGGCTAGATTCAATTAGAGAGGCCATGGGCCTGAATCTACAAGACCTAAGCAGAGCAGTAGAGGACAGGGGGGCTTGGAGATGTCTCATCCACAGCGTCACCATGAATCAAGGTCAACTTAAGGGCAGCTAACAACAACAACAAGAAGAATTAAAATTTATACACAATATGCAGTAAGAACAATACCCTAATCCAATTGTTGAGTCCCAACTGGAGCAGACCCGCCCAAATCAATAGTAATGCGATATGTTACATGACTCACATGAAAAGACAGTGGTGCTTGGTGAGGTAGAAGGCAGTAGGAAAAGAGGAAGTCTGCTGTAAAGATGGATAGATTCAATCAAGGAAGCCACTGGCCCTCAGTCTGAAAGACCTGAGCAGTGTTGCTGATGTCAGGGGAGGTCTCTCATTCATGGGGGTCACCATAAACTGAAGTCAACTTGACAGCGGTAAACAACAGCAATACATTTTAGGAATTGGATCAAGGCAGCCTATTTGTCTCTAGGTGTGTTGTACTCTCATTATCCCCAGCCAGCAGACCCATTCCTGTTTCAATAGATTTGCACTTCATTGCGCCATTTCCTTTTGGAAGCCACATTTCCTCCTGTGTCAGCCACCCTTTCCACCTATTCTGCACTCAAAGGACAGACAATCTTTCCCATACCTTTATGCCCTACACAGAGAAGCAGCACTCATCCACTATACTGTCAGTCTCTTGCCCAGTTGTATTATTTCAGTGAGGTTTGTGATTATTGCAGAAGAGTCAAATGACGGTGGCTCCCTTCGAACCAGCTCCCACTCCCACCACACTGCACTGCGATGAACACACTTTATTTTCATGACCTGTTAGGAAACCTCTTGCTCATTCATCTGCAGACAGGACTTCTTCCTTTTCTTGATATAACGTGGGGGTAGACAAATTGTAGTCCTCCAGTTCCGATGGATATTTCTGCATTCACCACCATGCTGGCTAGGTCTGTTGGGAGCTGTAGTCAGACATCTGGATGCTCACATTTCACCCACCTCTGAGCTAATGGATATTCAAGATAGTAATGCATAGTAATTATTGCGGGCCCCGGTTCTTTCAATCTGTGTGCACCAACACCCACTGTTTTAATGTTTAATACCAGGGCCACAATACTTTATTATTTTACATCATTACGCGTCGTAAACAGTATGGGGAATAATGTGGGTTACAATTTGCCATTTGCTGGATGCAAATGGAAACTGTAACAAATTGTTGCAACCTCTCTTCCCATTTTGTTGTTTTTCTCTTATAACTGTCAGTCCACATTCTGCGGCTTCTCAGCATACTGCATCCATGTTGTACTTTTTGTGTGTCTGTCCGTTTGCTTTATGCCAGTGTGGTGTAGTGGTTTGAGTATTGGGCTGTGACTCTGGAGGCCAGGGTTCGATCCCCTGCTCAGTCATGGAAACCCACTGGGTGACCTTGGGGAAGTCACACACTCTCAGCTTCAGAGGATAGCAATGACAAACCCCCTCTGAAGAAACTTGCCAACAAAACTCTATGATAGATTCATCTTAGGGTCACCATAAATCAAAACTACTTGAAGGAACAGAATGACATTTGCTCTTACTTTTTTCTCCTCCTCCTTCTTCTCAGTATTATTATTATTGCTGCTGCTGCTGCTGCTATCGTCATTTTTTGATTTAATAGAGCAAGCTGATTATACTTCCCTTGTTTCTCAGTAGTTCTGTTTTGGCTCCGGTCCTGTTGGCACTAACCATCTGAATTCAATGTTAGAAGGAGGGAGTGATAACAAGCATGCTAAAAAGTCAGAATGTAAGACCACACTGAGTGAATTACATGCATTAGGAAATCAGAATGAACCCATGTATTTTAAAGAACATGGGAATCCTAACCAAGCATCATTGTGCGATAACAACAAAAACCTGTTTGAGTTGCTGATCGGTAATTGAAAACAGAAGTCAGGCATTAGAAGAGGAAGCAGGCTCCGTGCCAGATATTAATAAAGCTGGACATGCGGCCAGAAGGAGTGGTGCTACGTGTTTTATGCTGAAAATATAATACATGGTTCTCATCATGAAAACTGCTGCAGAATCAGCAGCAAAGGCTTTTCAGATTATAGGAGAGAATAATCTGCATGGCCAAGGACTACACAGTTTCATCATTGGTTGCTTACTTATGTGCACACATGGGCTCACTGGGAAGTATCATGGAGCCAGATAGCGCATGAATTTCAGGACAGCAAGATGGATGAGGTATTTTTAAAAGCTTCTGAGCTGTGATATGTGAAAGTGTTGCACACAGAAGGCAAAGAAACCATGCTGTTTCCTATCTCACCCAGTAGTTTGAGTGAGAAAACAAAAAATGAAATGAGGCTTTAAAAAACCTGTTAGATCCAATTTGGGTGAGTAAAGGCCTAAGCAGACTGCCAGAAATAGTGCACATTAAATTGAGGCACTGCCCTGGCTCAGTGCTAGGGAATCATGGGAACTGTATTTTTTTTTCTGAGACATTGAGCCTTCTCTGTCAGAGAGCTCAGGTGCCACAATAAATTACAGTTCCCATGATTCCCTAGCACTGAGCCAGGGCAGTGCCTCAATTTAATGTGCACTATTTCTGGCAGTCTGCAAAGGCCCTAAATCATTTTTATGTTTCTGTTTATTAATTCAAAGCACTTACTTCACTCTTCCACCTATTTTTTATGCCACTTCTTCAACTGAAAAGGGAGCTGCTTGGGACTCTACCATCCTGATTGTTTGATAGAATCTGGACACTTGTATTTCAGATCCACACAAACAGAGTTATGCATATCATTGCCAGCTAGAGGTCAAGATAAACAGCTCCCTGTCAGTTGTATAGGGAGCTGCAAGAACTGAGCCCTGGTCTTGGCAAAGGCAGAAAGGGATGTGTGTTCTCTCAGACTCATGTTTCACGTATAAATGAGAAGATGTTTTAAGTATTCCACTCTGGGCCCTTTCGCATGACTCACTTATAGGAGCACTATGATTCCATTTTAATTGCCATGGCCTCATCCTACGAAATCCAGTTTGTTGAGGAGAATTAACAATGGTCCAGAACACATTGCAGAAGTGTGAAGTCGAAGGTTTTTGTGGGGTTTTTTGGGCTGTGAGGCTGTGTTCTAGAAGAAGGTTTTTATACATTAGATAAAATAATAACATAGGTCCAAAACACACTGCAAAAATAATCCAGTTTGAGACTGCTTTAACGGCTCAGTGCTAGGGAATCCTGGGAATCGTAATTGATTGTGGCACCAGAGCTCTCTGTCAGAGAAGGCTAAATGTTTCCCACAAAACTACAGTTCCCAGGATTTCCTAGCACTGAGCCAGGGCAGTTAAAGTGGTCTTAAACTGGATGATTGCTGCAGTGTGTTTTGGACCAATGCCCCTCCCTAATCTGCCAGTCCCAGGACTCCATAGGATGTTGCCATGGAAGTTACCGAGGGATCATAGTACTAAAATTGTACAATGTGAAAGGGCCGTTTTGCCTTTTTAGCCTTCAGCACCGGGGAGTCATCGGGGGGTGAGGACACTGAACACCCAGTGAGGTATTCCTATCCTGTCTGGCCTAGAGGATCTTATCCCTCGTGATGTTGATAAGGACAAATGTGCTATCAGCGTGATTGCATGCATATCTACTACACTGTAATTGCATTAGTATCTACTTGATGCCAAACCCCATTGAGTTTATTGAGGTTCACTCCCAGGTCAGAGGATATCTAAGGGCCTTTACAGACTGCCAGAAATAATCAATTTTGAGACCATTTTAACTGACCTGACTAAGTGCTTGGGAATCATGGGAACTGTAGTTTATTGTGGCACCAGAGCTCTCTGACAGAGAAGGCTCAATGTTTCAGAAAAAAAATACAATTCCCATGATTCCCTAGCACTGAGCCAGGACAGTTAAAGTGGTCTCAGGCTGCATTATTTCTGGCAGTCTGTTCATGCCCTAAAGCTACAGTGTATTTGTTCATTGATGTTGTTCCCTGCCTCAATCCATGGGGAGAGGTGGGTAAGAAATAACAACAACAACAACTACTACAGTGCTAAATACATACAATAAGGAGCAAGGCCAAAGACTAGAGCGGAATAGCATCTGAGTAAACATTATCTGGATCACACTTTTAACACCCTTCTGTTATTTTCCCTACTCTTAATTGTTATACTATTTTAACATGATTCTGATTCTGATTATTGTTAACAGAAACAAAACATTTTTATACAGTCAGCCCTTCCTGTCCATAGAGTCTTTATCCACCTATTCAACCATCTACAATTAAAAAATAAAATAAAATCCAAACAGCAAACCTTGAATTTGACAGTTTATATAAGGGTCACCATTTTACTGTTCTCAGTTCAGGTGGTATGGAGGGAGATTCAGAAATTCAGTGCTCTCTGCCTAACAAAGGGGCTTGTGGAGGAAACTTGTCTCTAGAGGAGCATCTTTTTTTAAAAAAACAAAAACAAAACCACCACCACATTATTAATAAAACATAGAAAATTATGAACAGAATCTTAAAAAACTGAATATTATAAAAGTAGCATCTTTGGCCATGTAAACGCACTGGGTAATCTTGGGCAAATCACTCTCTCAGTGGCAACTCCATTTCTGAAGAAACTTGCCAAGAAAACCTCACAATAGGGTCATCTTAGAGTTGCCATAAGTCGGAAACGACTTGAAGGCACACAACAATGGAGCTTTATTTTATTTTATTTCATTTCCTGGAATACCACATGGCCAGAAGAAGGAGGGGCCGGCCTACATGAATGTCCCTCCAGCAACACCTGAACTGAGAAGAGCCACATCTTGAGAAAACGGAGGCTGAGGTCTAACATCCCAAATAACAAAGCAACCTTTGGCTGTTATTTGGGATACTATATGGCTAGTGCTTTGAGCGTTGGATGATGATGATGCTGGAGACCAGGGTTCAAATCCTGACTCAGCCATGTAAACCCTCTGGGTGACCTTGGGCAAGTCACACTCTCTCAGAGAAAGGCAAGGGCAACCCCCCCAAAAAAACAAATTTTTCCAAGAAAACCCCATGATAAAGTCACCATAAGTCAGAAATGACTTGAAGGCACATAGCAACAATTGAAGTGGATGCTGACTTTTTTTCTTTTTTGGTGTTTCATTGTGACTGACATCTTCATTTTTTTTTACCCGTATTATTTTGAACACCTTTGCCTGATGAAGAAGCCAGTGGAACTCTGAAAGCTTGTAACATGTATTTTATGCATTTTGGTGGGCCCCATAAAGCTATCCCTGTTTGGTGGAATTTGGATGTTATTGTACTGTGCTACATGGCCAGCAGGTCTACCCCTGGATACGTAACCTATATTGTGTACATTTTAGCTGACTCAATAAAGGAATCCCTGTTTGGTGGATTTTGAGTGTTATTATACTTTATTACAGCATGGCCAAGACAGCTTCCCTTGGATGTGTTCATTTTGTGCATTTTAGTTGATCCAATAGGTATCCTTGTTTTGTGGATTTGTGGTGCTACTGTTCTTTGCTGCATGGCCAACATGGCTACTCCTGGATATTTATTCAACATGTATTTTGTTCCTTTGGGTGCAGGCCCTATAAAGGAATCCCTGTTTTGTGTATTTGGGGTGTTATTGTACTTTGTTACATGGTCATATGTAACATATATTTTGTGGGTTTTGACTGGTCCAATAAATGTGTCACTGTTTTGTGGATTTGGGGTGTTAATTGTTTTTTGCTACATGGCCAACATGTATTTTGTGTATTTGGGTGTAGGCCTCATAAAAGTACCCTTGCTTTCTGAATTTTGGGTGTTATTGTACTTTGTTACAACATGGCCAACACTGCTACCCCTGGATATGTAACATATTTTGTGGCTTTTAGCTGGTCCAATAAATGTATCACTGTTTTGTGTATGGGGAGGGTTATTGTACTTTGTTACATGGTCAACACGACTACCACCACCCCTTGGATATGTAACGTATATAATTTTGTGCTTGTTAATTGACTCGATAAAGGTATTCCTGTTTTGTGGGCTTGGGATGTTAGCATCCTTCTCCTATGAGGAAAAGAGCAAGGGGTATGCTTTACATCGGAAAACCCAAGGCTTTAAGGCGGGGGGGGGGGAGTTGAGGGGACGCGGCGGGGCAATAAAAGTGTCCGTTGCTCTGCCTCGCGCGAGACGCTGCCTGAGAGACTCTCCCTCCAGCCGTCCTTCGCTTAAGAATCAATCCTGCAGGAGCTGGGGGGGGGCGGGGGCGGGGTTGGGAGTGGAGCGCCGCTTGGAAAAGAAGAGCCTGCCGCACTGTTGCTGGGGCGGGGGCGGTGACGTCACTCCTTCCCAGCCCTGTCCCTACGCGAGCCCTGGCTCGCGCTCTCATTGGACACGCCCCTCTTCCTCCTCAGCTTGGGTATTCCCGAACTGCTGCTCACTGACAAGAGAACAGCCCCGCCCTTCTCTTCCCTGGGCTCAAGCCTGGCCCCGCCTCCTTCCTCGCGCGACCTTTCCCCTAGTTTCCAAAGGGTGGCTCAGGCTCCGCCGCCGCCGCCGCCGCCGCCCGTGCCCACGAGGGGCCTTTCCTGCTCTAAGCCTGGCTGCACGAGGCCATCACGCCGCCCGAGGGAGCTGATTGGCCAGCCAGGAGGCAGCTCGGGATGTGATTGGTCAGATTGGCTGGCTTCGCTCTCTCGCTCTCTCTCCTTCCCCCCTCCTCCCTGTTTGGTTCTCTCCTCCCCTTCCAGCTGCTTTTGCTGGATGGAGTGTTTTGGTGTGTTTCCTTCTGTGTTTTGGCTGCTCGCCTCCCTGGAAAGGAGGGAGGGGGAAAGGAAGAAAGGAAAAGAGAGAGGCGGTGCAATTGCTCTGGCTGGCTTTGTCACATCTCTGCTGCTGCTGCTGCACGCACCATGCATGCCTCGCCTGGCTCCGAGGAGATGGGAGAAGCCCCCCCTGTGAGTAGTAATAATAGTAATAGTAGCAGTAGTAGTAGTAACCCCATTGGAGGGCTGGAGGGGTGGCTGAGGGGCCCTGACCCACAGCCCTCCTCCCCAAGGTGCAAGGGGCTAAGGGGGCAAGCAAGGGTGGGGAGAGCTAATATTGGTGGTGGTGGTGTGGATGTTGGGACTTTGGGAGACTAGGACTGCAACTCCCATCAGCTGGTAATGAGGAAGGCTGGGAGTTGCAATCCCTTGCAGGGTCATACCTTCCAGGTTTTGTTGTTGTTGGGTTGAGTGCTTTCCAAGTCCTTTCCGACTTATGGCGACCCTCTCATGGGGTTTTGTTTTTCTTCTTGGTAAGTTTTCTTGGCTGCCCTCATTCCCTGAGGCTGAGAGAGTGTGACTCGCCCAAGGCCACCCATTAGAGTTCCATGGCCAAGCAGGGATTCGAACCCTGGTCTCTCCAGAGTCCTAGTCGAGACGCTCAAACCACTGCTCCACACACCAGCTGTGAGGAGGAGGGTTGGGTGGTTGGGTTTTGTTTTGTTTTTTGGTCTTCCCCTGAGGCTGAGAGAGTGTGACTTGACCAGGGTTACCCATTGGGTTTACATGGCTGAGTCGGGATTTGAACCCAGGTCCCCAGAGTCGTAGTCCAACACTCAAACCACTATGACTGGCTTTGGCTTAATGGAATGAAGCTGCTGTTGGCTTACACCAGCTGTAGCCACTCTTCATTGCGAAGGAAGGTTGATTTTTGCCTTCCTCTGAGGCTGAGAGAGGGTCACCCAGTGGGTCTCATGGGCGAGCAGGGAATCTAATCCTGGATCTCCAGAGTCATACGTAGTCCAACAATCAAACCATTACACCACACTGGCTTTGTTTCACACTAGCTCCATGATATTCATGGGGCAGGGGGGCTTGTTGTTTTTGCCTCCCTCTGAGGCTGAGAGTGTGTGACTTGCCTAAAGTTATCCAGTGGGTTCCCATGACTGAGCACTGATTCGATCCTTGGTCTCCAGAGTTGTAGCTCTACACTCAAACCACTACACCAGGCTGGCTCTCAGTTTATATATATATATATGTATATGTATATATATATATATATATATATATGTGCGCACCTCTGTCTGGCAAATGGACTTTGTGGATGGGTTGCCCTGACAATAACCTTGCTTTCTCCTGAACCTGCTCCGCCCCAACAAAACAAAAGCCCATCATGGGGTGGGAGCCTTTCTCCTGCAGGTCCCTTAACTCAGCCAGGAGTCCATGTTGTTCGTGGTCCTGTGAATCAACCCTGGGAGACTCCTTTCCTTGGATAACAACCCCGCTTGTGAGATGGATGGATGGGTGACAGGAGGGAGTGGGGGACTGGAGGAGAAGCTGGAAGCATGAGCTTTGCTAGACCTGAGCCTGCTCCCTCCCTCCCTAAGTGGCGGGAAGGGCCTGCCTGGGCAGAACGTGAGGCGGGTGGACTGTGCCCTCCCTGGCACCAGAGGTACTTATTAATGCCTCAGCCCCTGAGCAGTCACTGCACTGACGCACACGGCCTTTTGTGCTTTCGGGTGAGTAATCTCAGCTGCCTGGGAAGGAGAGCATGAAGTCATGGAGTCTGCAGAGGGATCATGGAGCATAGCCAGCAAAGAGGAAGGAGTGCTGGGGTTTTCAGTCCGGCAACAACTGGCGGGCCACACAATTCCCTCCTCTGGTCCTCCATGGTGTGATTTTGGCTAAAGCAGTTTCACAGGCCTGGGCACTCAGGCAGGGGTAGGCAACCTTTCCCCTTTAAGGGCCGAGGGACTTCAGCTCCCAGAATCCCAGGAGCTATTGGCCAACATGGGACTATTGGCCAACATGGCTGAGGCTTCTGGGAGCTGAAGTCCCTCGGCCCTTAAAGGGGAAAGGTTGCCTACCCCTGCAAAAGGCATACATACTCTGGGAAATCGGTCTGCAAAGGGGATCTTGCAGCACCTTTTGAGACTGACTGAAAGGAAGAAGCTGGGAGCATGAGCTTTGCTAGACTTGAGCCGACTTCCTGAGATGTCTAGGAGAAGCTCATGCTCCCAGCTTCTTTCTTTCAGTGAGTCTCAGAGGTGCTGCAAGATCCCTTTGCAGACAGATTTCCCAGGCTTAACAGGACCAGGTCTTTCAATTCTGCCGTGTTGTAAATATATGGAAACTTGGGCCAGGTCTTTGAATTCTCCCACCATGAAGTCATGGAGTGGAGTGGGGAGAATCTGCCTGCTTGTGTGTGTGTGTGTTTGCGTTTGTTTGTGTTTGTGTATAACCTCAACTGAGGGTGATTTTTCTCCCTCTTCCTCCCCCCCCCCCGCCCCATTCTTGCCAAAAGGTTGTCTGCTCCTCTCCTCCCTTGTGCTGCTTTGCTTCCTTCCCAACCAGGCCAGCATTGCAGACCCCGAATGCCACGCCTGGGGCGCTTGCTTGCTTCCCAAGAGTGGCCCAGCCAGAGACCACCACCCACCCACCCACCCACCCACCGCTTGTTCACATGGCTATTTTGATGCATGACGTCCTCGCCCTCGAGCAGCTATATTTGGAGTGGGTGGTTGCATTGGATCCCGTGAGGTGGAAAGAAAGCCTCCCACCCCCTTTCCCTCCCTCCCTCCCTCTAGAAGAAGGTGGTGCTTCAGTCCAGTTGACTGAAGAGCCTTCCTAATTTTGACTGCTGCATGGCAGTCTCTCTCTTTTTCACATACACACAATGCACACACCCATTTTGTTTTTGCCCCTATGGGGATAATTAAATCACCCCTCTTTTTCTCTTTCCTCCTCTTTTCTTGATAATCTTAAATCTAGCTGCAGTACAACCAACGGACGGGAAATTTCCAGTCGCCTTTGCGCGCCTGTCGATTTTGCGTTGGCGGCCGCTCCTGCTTGTCTTGTGTGCCAGCTCGTCCGGCTTGCCTCTGCAGTCTGGGTGAAGGGAGGTGATTTAAGGACAGGCTTCCCGGCAAAGTTGTGCTGTTCGTTGCGTGTCTGTCTGGAAGTCAAGCTGAGCCGCTCCATAAGCCTCCCTCTTTCTGTCTCTCTTTCTTTCCTTCAAAGCTTATTAATCTATCATGGATTTTCACAATGTTCATGATTTCCGAAAGGATTTAAAGTTCCACCGAGATGTTTATCTTCTTCCACATTATAGAATCCTAGAGTTGGAAGAAACTCCAAAGGCCATCCAGTCCAACCCTCTCCCATGCATGCATCAGCCTTCCTTTCTGATAATTTAGTGGGCCTTTGCAGACTGCTAGAAATAGTGCAAATTGAGTCCACTTTTAGGGTTAGGGTTAGAGAATCATGGGAACTGTAGTTTATTGTGGCACCAGAGCTCTCTGACAGAGAAGGCTCAGTGTCTCAGAAAAAAACAAAACACAATTCCCATGATTCCCTAGCACTAACCCTAACCCTTAAAGTGGACTCAATTTGCACTATTTCTGGCAGTCTGCAAAGGCCCAGCATCTCTTCAGGATTTTTTTCCAAAGCCAAGTACTATGTGGCCAAGAGATTTTTGTTCTTCTTCTTGTGTGCCTTCAAGTGGTTTCCAGCTTATGACTGATCCTAGGGCAAACCTATCACAGGGTTTTCTTGGCAAGTTTCTTCAGAAGGGGTTTGCCATTTCCATCCTCTGAGGCTGAGGGAGAGTAACTTGGCTAAGGTCACTCAGTGGGTTTCCATGGTTGAGCCAGGATTCGAATCCTAGTCTCCCGAGTCCCAGTCCAGTGTTCAAACCGCTACGCCACATTGGCTGCTTATTGTTGTTATAGCAATAGCAAGTACATTTCTATACTGCTTATCAGTGCACTTAAGCACTCCCTAAGCAATTTATAATGTATAAGCTAATTGCCCCCAACAAGCTATGGAAGGATGCAAGGCTGAGTTGACCCTGAGCTCCTGGCTGGTATTGAACTTGCTTAATAAAGGACAGCCATCATGGCATCCCTATGCAGTCATTCCTCACCAGTTACCATGTTAGATCATTTAACATGGGTTTCCTTTTACAATCCATAAAAAAGTAAAGTTCATGAGTTGCGAGCAGATGTAGGGCTCTTCCTCTGGTTCAGGATTTCTGCTCCCTGGTTATTTTTGAATTTTCTGAATTACTCTTTTGCCTCTGATGCAGGACAACCACAGCAAGCCTGTGGTCCCTTTTTTCTGCCCCCGCCACCCAACCACATGGACCTCCAAAAACCAGGGAAACTGCTGCCCAATGAAGTGGTTGGAAGTCCACTTTTGATTTTGATTTTGCAAACTCTGCAAGGGGAGACTGCAATCTGTTTGGGAGGTGATTTATGCCTTCTAAATGCTTCCTTGTTCAGTGAGGAAGGCCATGGTAAACCTCCTCTTACTATTCCATGCCTAAGAACACACTATGAAGTTCTTGCGGTTGCCTTCAGTCAACAGGAGACTTGAATTCACATTCATAGAGAGAATATATATGCACCTTCAGCGACATAAGAGACAATTTACTCCTTTTTGTCAGAACAGCCACAGTGTTGGGGCCATGAAAACAGCCTTAAGGGGACACATTTTGCCTACCCGAATTCTGGTGGTATTTAGCCCACTCAGGTCCTGTTGGAAGATTTTTGCATTCTCTTCCCTCCCCTTATGTAGATAGGGATTTCCTGCATGCAAACCCTATCCTCTCATTCATACTAACCATGTGACTCAGGTCATCCCCCCCCCTTTTTTTTTTTTGGGACTCACATCTCACTTAAAGATTTTTCTCCTGAACTGTTGCGTCCTGCATTGTCCTCTCCCAATTTTCTTTGGAAAGATGGTGAGATAAATATTCTTCTTAACTTTAAACTATTCACTAGCTAGATTAGGATATAGCCTCTATGTAGATATAGATTAAAGCCATTAGTAAACTTTTGTTTTAACTGCAAGCTACTTACATTGTTTGCTTTTTTTCAGTTCTTAGGAAAGCATAGTTAGACAAGGACACATTATTGCTACTCTGCTGATTTAAAGCTAGCCCAGTGATTTCCAAACTTTAGTCCTCCAGGTGTTTTGGACTTCAACTCCCAAAATTCCCTGGCAGCTTGGCCAACAGTCAGGAATTCTGGGAACTGAAGTCCAAAACATCTGGAGGACCAAAGTTTGGGAATCACTGAGCTAGACCCTAACAGGCTTGGCTTTGATATTTTTGATACTTAAATATTTTTGTTTCCTTAACAAAGGCTGAAGCCTTAGGAACCTTGAATTGCCCCACAGGTCCAAAACACACTGCAGAAATAATCCAGTTTGAGAACGCTTTAACTGCCCTGGCTCAATGCTAGAGAATCCTGGGAACTGTAGTTTTGTGAGACATTTAGCCTTCTCTGTCAGAGAGCTATGGTGCCACAATAAACTACAATTCCCAGAATTCCCTAGCATTGAGGCAAGGCAGTTAAAGCGATCTCAAACTGGATTATTTCTGCAGTGTGTTTTGGACCTCAGATTTGGTACTCCTGCATGAAAAGTTGTCAATTAGCTGATTATCATGATGGCTGGTTTTATTCCCTTTTCCTTCTAACATCTTTTTTCTTTTTTTCACTCCAAGTGTTTGTGAACTAAAATGGCATTTTTTGTTTTAGATTAGCTACATATTTCATATTGGTTTAACCATGTGCAGAGCTATTTTTGCTTGGCTCCATATACTAAGAAGAAAGTAACTACTTGGAGACAACTTGTGGTTCACATCTATAAACTATAATTACTGTGACTGGCAGCCTTTTGGCAAGTTGTGTATGTTGCAGCTGAAATGTTTACAGCTTGGATTTACTTGTGGGTGCTGAATGGAAACCTGTAAACGTTTATATATGATATAGATGTGTATATAGCAGTTGCGGGCAGCTAGCTAATGGTGCATGAAAACTACCTCCCATAGGCATTGTGGAGTTTATTATCCAAATGGTTTGTTCCTCTTTCTTTGTAAACATGGCCTGCAGATTAGCTGCTGTGAGAGTTTTGGGTGGGCACTGAATCCTCCATCCATGTAAAAGTGGAGAGTATTTCAGGGGTAGGCAACCTTTCCCCTTTAAGGGCTGAGGGACTTCAGCTCCCAGAATCCCAGGAGCTATTGGCCAACATGGGACTATTGGCCAACATGGCTGAGGCTTCTGGGAGCTGAAGTCCCTCAGCCCTTAAAGGGAAAAGGTTGGCTACCCCTGAGAGCCATGGAGTGAGACATTTCCATTATTTATTACAGACAAGTTTCTGGGCCTTTGCAGACTGCCCGAAATAGTGCAAATTGAGTCCACTTTAAATTGAGGCACTGCCCTGGCTCAGTGCTAGGGAATCATGGGAATTGTATTTTTTTCTAAGACATTGAGCCTTCTCTGTCAGAGAGCTCTGGTGCCACAATAAATTACAGTTCCCATAATTCCCTAGCACTGAGCCAGGGCAGTGCCTCAATTTAAAGTGGACTCAATTTGCACTATTTCTGGCAGTCTGCAAAGGCCCTCTGTGGCCAAAAAATTCTAGCAGCAGTGATCAGAATTACTGAATTACTGAATATAGTGTACAAAAGAGAGAGTGTACAAAAGAGAGATACCTGCTGCTGTAGATCAGGTATGCTAAACCTCTGACTAGGGATGGCAAGAATATTATTAAAAAATATTCAGAAAATGGTCAAAGATATGTTTGGGTTTTTTTACTGTCAAGAAACCATAACAAGAATCCTGGACTGACAAGAATATTTTCAGTTTGGAAGTGATTCTGCACAAAATAAAATATGCATATGGTAGCTTTGCACAGGAAACAGTGCTTTCTGCACAGGAAGGAAACTTTCAACACATAAATATTATTTTCTGCACATAAAACACTGTTGCCTGTGGAGAAAATGCTGTATGTGGGCACTTATTCTGTGCAGAATTCACATGTGATTGATTTGTAAAGAAAACAGCTTTTCCTGTACAGAATGTAGTGCTTCTGTGTAGAAATATTATTTTTGGTGTAGAAAATTTTGTTCCTGGCACAGAAAAGTCTGCTTTCTGTGCCAAGCAACCACATGTTAGTTTTGCACAGAAAAAGTCCTGAACTGCAAATAGCTGCAGTTTTGGCAGATGCAGCCACGGTGGTGGGGGTGAGCCACACCTGGTGCATAAGCTACTGCTGCTCTGGTCTCTCTTAGTGATTGGAGACAAGACTCTATTTAAAGGCATTTAGATTTTAAGTGCCCAGTAGAACTGAGTTAGCTTTGCAGGCATGGAAACTGTTGCAGTGGTGCTTACTTCTGAATAGATCAATATTGGAGATGTAAATCCTCTACTGTTAAATCCTTGCATGCAAGGATGAATAGTTATGATAGTTTTCTCTCTACTGCAGGAGAAAATGAATATTTGCAGTGTTTTCTCTGTAGAAACCTCATACCTTGTTCAGAAAACAGTTTTTCTGTGCAAAAGCCCATGTGTTTTTCTCCATAGAATAATTCCTCCACTGTATTTTAGGATGTTGCATACCAGAAGAAAATTGCAGAAAATCCTTGCTGGGGTTTTCTGACTCTTGGGAAACATTTTCTTTTTTTAAACCTGGGAACAAATACAAATATTTTTTTCTATTCCTAGTAGACATGCATAAAAATTGAGTTTTGCTTTCCTCATGCCTAACAATCAGGAATGATGTTTGAGACCAACATCATCTGGAGTCCTTACTCTTAATAACTATGATGAGCTTATATACAGACAATAGGTGTGTGGTTGCTTTGTTTTCTTGTTTGGCTAACAGATTACACCTTTGTTATCTCTAGGTTGACATTGTAGACATCTATGAATCCATACGTGAACGACAGCGTCATGACAGTGAAAGATCTACTTGTAGTACCCTGGAGCAGAATGACATAGAAGCGGTTGAGGCGCTTGTTTGTATGAGTTCCTGGGGTCAAAGATCACAGAAAAATGATCTGCTAAAGATAAGACCTCTTACACCTGTCTCAGACTCTGGTGATTTTGCAATGCACACTGAACCCACATCTGATTTACCCAAGGATTATAACTTCTTATCTACACTGGTAAGGAAAAAGAAGCCCCACACATTCTGAAACAGTGTTAGCCATAGAATGAATATAAATATTTTGAAGAAATAAATAAAAGTGCACTTTTTAAATCGTCTAAAATTTATTCCAACAAGATATTAAGAACTGGATGTTTTCCAAGAAAGGGCTCTTAATAGCGTGCTATACTGTTTTTAAATTGTTTTTTATTTTTTAATTGTATGTTTTAGCATGTTTTAATATTATTAACAGTTTAATCATATGTTAATGTTAACCTTTTGCATGTTTTAGCTTTATTTCAGTTGTTTTAATTTGTAAGCTGCCTCGAGGGCCATGCGGGGAGGGGGAAGCAAGATATAAAGTTCTTTTTTGTTGTTATCTACTACAGATGGAGATTCAGTACCTTTGAGAAAAGTAATCTTTAGTCCCAGTGGTGATAGGTTCTTTGGCAGCAATTCCAAATAGTGACAAAATATCTGAGCAAAATTTCTGGATATAGGATCACATTGTCACAGTTGCAAAATGTGACACTACCTGGAATGCACCACATTATTTGATGATACTTCACTGATTTCTAGATTTTTACCGTATTTTTCGGCATATAGGACGCACTTTTTCTTCCCCAAAATGGGGGTGGGGAAGCTGGTGCGTCCTATATGTCGAATGTACGCTCCCTCCGAGGCCGGGGCTAAGGCGGGTGGAAGGATCGTGGCTTTCCCTGGGACCATGCTGGGGTCGTAGGACTCCTCCGACCCAGCATCACCCCAAGGAAAGCAACGATGCCTCCGACCCCAGCATTGCCCCATGGAAAGCAACTTCTTTTTCCTTGGGGCAGTGCTTGGGTCAGAGGATACCTCCGACCCCAGCATTGCCCCATGGAAAGCAACTTCTTTTTCCTTGGGGCAGTGCTTGGGTTGGAGGATGCCTCCGACCCCAGCATTGCCCCATGGAAAGCAACGTTTTTTCCCTTGGGACAATGCTGGGGTCGGAGGATGCCTCCGACCCCAGCTTTGCCCCATGGAAAGCAACATTTTTTTCCTTGGGACAGTGCTAGGGTCGGAGGATGCCCCTGACCCCAGCATTGCCCCATGGAAAGCAAGGTTTTTTTCCTTGAGGCAGTGCTGGGGTCGGAGGATGCCTCCGACCCCAGCATTGCCCCATGGAAAGCAACGTTTTTTTCCTTGGGGCAGTGCTGGGGTCGGAGGATGCCTCCGACCCCAGCATTGCCCCATGGAAAGCAACTTCTTTTTCCTTGGGGCAGTGCTTGGGTTGGAGGATGCCTCCCACCCCAGCATTGCCCCATGGAAAGCAACGTTTTTTTCCTTGGGACAATGCTGGGGTCGGAGGATGCCTCCCACCCCAGCATTGCCCCATGAAAAGCAACTTTTTTTCCTTTGGGCAGTGGTTGGGGCGGAGGATGCCTCCGACCCCAGCTTTGCCCCATGGAAAGCAACATTTTTTTCCTTGGGACAGTGCTAGGGTCGGAGGATGCCCCTGACCCGAGCATTGCCCCATGGAAAGCAACGCTTTTTTCCTTGGGGCAGTGCTTGGGTCGGAGGATGCCTCCGACCCCAGCATTGCCCCATGGAAAGCAACGTTTTTTTCCTTGGGGCAGTGCTGGGGTCGGAGGATGCCTCCGACCCCAGCATTGCCCCATGGAAAGCAACGTTTTTTTACTTGGGGCAGTGCTTGGGTCGGAGGATACCTCCGACCCCAGCATTGCCCCATGGAAAGCAACTTTTTTTTCCTTGGGACAGTGCTGGGGTCGGAGGATGCCTCCGACCCCAGCATTGCCCCATGGAAAGCAACGTTTTTTTCCTTGGGACAATGCTGGGGTCGGAGGATGCCTCCGATCCCAGCATTGCCCCATGGAAAGCAACGTTTTTTTCCTTGGGGCAGTGCTTGGGTCAGAGGATGGCTCCTACCCCAACATCAGCCCAAGGAAAGCGTCCTGGAAAGCGTTGCTTTCTATGGGCCAACCCTGGAGAGGGAGGTGTCCTCCGACCCCAGGATCGCTCTAAGGAAAGCCTCATTGCTTTCCTTGGGCGGATGCCTGGGTCGGAGGTGTCCTCCGACTGTATTTGGTTAAGAATCTTTTTTTTTCCTAGATTTTCCTCCGTTAAAATTGGGTGCGTCTTATATGCCGGAGCGTCTTATATACCGAAAAGTTAGAAACAAATCACTAATGGTCCAAAAATCCAGTCAGTAACATCTGATAGACTGTGAAACAGAGAAGGAGTAGTAATAGTAGTAGTTGTAGCAGCAGCAGTAACAGTAGAAATATGCATGTTTTAAGGGTCTGAATCTGAGAGCACTTAACTGTCAGTGCTAGATCATAATCTTACCTGACATGGTAGTGTTTGGATATTTATATATTAATACCTTGTTTCTTCCTTTTTTATATATTAAAATATAGTGTATGACACCGCCATATAGTCCAGATTTTGTCGAGACTTCCACAACGGCGCCACTATCATCGCAAGCCACTTATTCAAAATCTAGGACAGTGAAGACAAACTTGTCTGCCTGCCTAATCACTCCTCCAGGTTGTGCTGTTGCTGCAGCCCATCCATCTGCTCCAATCATGGAGGGGCCATCCAGCCAGAAGCCAGCCAGATCTGAGCAACCTGTTCCTCCGCTTTGTAGAGCCATGGCAACGAGCGTGATCCGTCACACAGGTGACAGTTCTAGTTATTCCCGCATTCCTAGTGTGCAAGTAAAAGCAGAAATGGTATCAGGCAGCAACACTTCTACAGACCTCCACCACCGTGAAACAGCGCCAGAGCAACATTCCAGAGTTTCACAGGACTGCCAGACTGCGGACAGTTTAGCCTGTGATCCTTCCCCAGTACATGAGGCCTATTTGCACAATTCAGGTTGTTCTAGGGCTGCCAGTAAAGGTCAGGAACTGCAGAGGCTCACTTCAGAGCAGACACCCTTTCCAAAGAGTGGTAGTGAAAATGATTTGCCGCAAAAGACCCCCCCACTTCTACCCACTCCCCTTTCAAGTCCACCAGTGCTCTGCCAGATGATCCCCTTGGAAGGACAGAGAGGTATGGTCCCTGCCTTTCTAAAGCCCTCTCCTCAGACTGCAACAACTGTCAAGCCCATCTTACCCCACTCAGCCCCAGTTCCCCAGCCGGTTCTGGTGGGACCTTCCATGCCTCAGGGGACTGTTATGTTGGTTCTTCCACAGGCTACTGTTGCCCAGGCACCATCATGCCAACAAACAATGATGTCTGTTGGGAATACGAAGCTGTTGCCTCTGGCCCCTGCTCCTGTGTTCATTGCCTCGGGTCAAAGCAGTGCACCTTTAGTGGACTTTTCGCGGAGGAGGAATTATGTTTGCAACTTTCCAGGCTGCAGGAAAACATACTTCAAAAGCTCTCACCTGAAAGCTCATCTACGTACACATACTGGTAAGGTATAGAAGAGAACAAAGGCAATACAGCTCTGTTATGGTTGTCTTGCAACATAACTGAATATTGAAATTTTCATGAGTTTCTGAACTGCATGTATCCTGAATGCATCAAAGGGGGGGGGGCAGGAATCATATTGATTGCCCTCATGCCCCTGACTTCTCACTATTTAGTGGAAGACCTGAAAAAGGTCTCAGTGCACCTGATGCTCTGGGCACACAGAGTTAGCATGGGTAAACAGGAATCTTGTGTGATCACCACAAATCTTCCATGAGTCCAGTATATGTGTCGTTTAGACAGCATTTGTGAACATTGTACATTTAAATAAATAAATAGGTTTACATTTAATACATTTTTAAACTGCCCAGTAACTGACATTCTCTGAGCATTGGACCAATAAAGGCATGCAACACAGGACAATAATGAAACAGTGGCAGTAAAATGGCACAATTGAAAAACTTGGCAATAAGATTAAGACAGGGTTATCGATAATTCATTCATTCATTTTATTACAGCCATTAGGCCAGTATAAAGGTTATCGATAAAATTACTGGCTGTGATAAGCAAAGTAAGATGCAAAGGTGTGGCTAGAGAAATCCCAAGCTGGGGTGGGGGGAAGCAAGCTTACCATTTGTTAAGTCAGTGAAGAGGTCAGAAATCTGAAGAAAGGTTGAATACAAAACTGCTCTTTCTGAGAGGCAAGCAGCCCTGAGTAGTAAAACAAATGCAGGCAGATGGACCTTGTTCTCTGGTGTATTACTTGCTTGCATTTAGCATGGCTTCTTGTTAAAGGAGGCAGAATCACTGGGGCAGAATGATGGCTTCATACAAACAATATGGAAACACCAAAACTCATTGGGAAGGAAATCAAGTTGGCCTGAGTTAGACAACTAAATTAAATACATCCTTTAAATACATGCTTATGTTCCTAAAAGCTGACAATAGCTACAGTAAAAGTCTGCTCATGATCAAGACTTAGTGGCCCTTTGGATTCCATTTCTTTCCTAAGCTTAGGAAAGTTAGTTTTTTGGATTACAGCTCCCAGAACTTGTCAGCATGGGCATTGTCTATACTGGGAGGATGTCGGGGAGTTGTCCAAAAAGTAACATTTCTAAACTGGATTTAGAACAAGTGTGGAACCTCTGCCATGAGTTGGAAGGGGTAGCACTGGAAGGCTGTACCCCCAGCAGCACCCCTTGGACTTTTTATTTTATGGGTTCAAAACACCCTTATGCACCTGATTAATGTTATACGTGAGACAGGCCATAGTGGGCACTGTGCCTTTTTCTTTTGGTGGCAGAAAATACTTTTCTTCTAAAGTCTGAAATTGTTTGACAAAACTTTTTTGAACCATGTTTGGAAGAAAAAGTCTAGTCTAGTTAAGCATATATTGCATTTTTTTTCCTTTTACTATTAAAGATTCCCCTGATGGCTGTATGGCACATCCTTTAGATAAGACTGTAGCCTTATGTCAAGAGTAGAAGTGATGTCATTCACACAAACACCAAATGCACAAATTACTTTTTAGAAGCAGTCACAGCCTTGGGAGCCTATCCTGTATCAGGCAGTGGTGGTGATGCGTGTGGATGCTTTGCTTTCCCAGCTGTCACTTTGTTCTTCCAGCTGTAGCTCTGATCTGGGCCAGGGTCCTCATACTTTCTGTGTGGATTGGAAAAGAAGCCCCCATTTGGGCCAGTGCCAGCTTTTCTTTCAGTGCAAATTGCAAGCATAAGGGGCCCAGTCTAAGGGTGCATCTACACTAGAAATAATGCAGTTTGACAACACTTTAAGGGCTTTAGCTCCATCCTATGGAACCCTGGGAATTGGAGTTTTACAAGATCTGTAGCCTTCTCTGGCAAAGAGTGCTGGTGTCTCACAAAACTACAAGTCCCAGAATTCTGTACAATAAGATGGCAGTTAAAGTGGTGTCAGACTCTATTATTTCTACAGTGTAGATGCATCCTTAGTCATGACTGGCGTCTCGTCTGCTTTGACCATTGTTTCATGAAACCAGCTACTTGTCTCTAAACAGAAGGAGTTTAGTCATTCACATAGCATTTTACAGCTGTCTCATTCTTTGGTTTTCTTTTCTTCCCATCCTCCCTTTCAGGAGAAAAACCTTTCACCTGTAGCTGGGAAGGTTGTGATAAAAAGTTTGCCCGCTCCGATGAACTTTCTCGTCATCGCAGAACTCACACAGGGGAGAAGAAATTTGCATGTCCAGTCTGTGACCGTCGTTTCATGCGTAGCGATCACCTGACAAAACATGCTCGGCGTCACATGACCACAAAGAAGGTGCCCAGCTGGCAGGCAGAAGTGGGTAAACTGAACAGAATTGCCACCGTAGAAAAGCCCAAAAGTGAGAGTGCTTTGAGCATGGTTCTACCTATGTTGTCTTCTGGCTAACATGCCTCTTTGTGGAAAATGGACATTTCAAGAAGAATTTGGGTGGTTCCAAAAATACAGCTTGGACTAATTTTTCTCTTCTTTTTTAATTATTTGAGTTATGCTTTTATATTGGGAAAGGGGGAAAACATGTAAAAGTCTTCTGTCCTATGCCTTTTCTCTCTGGTCCCCTTTTATTTTAAGCCCTATTTAACCATTCAGTTTTACTCTGTCAAATCCCCCCCCCCCCATCTCAGTACTCTGAGGCATTCACCAGCACTTTAGAAATACAAATATTGGAGCTTGAGGGCAGTGAGGTCGGATGTTGGCACTGGGTTGTTTCTGAAACCACATCTTCTCTTGAGTATCTGATAGGAAATGAAACAGCATGTCCTCCTGCCTCCCTTCCAGATTTTATAATAGTTTTTCTGCATATATTGTTTTTGTTCAGCTGCATCCTGATCTTACAGTTTCCTTTTGAGAGGAATGGTATGCAAAAATCAGAGCAGTCCTATGGAAACTCTTTTTGCTGAAAACTATCCAAACTTATTAATGGTATCTAGAGCTTGGAAGAATCACTCTTTAAACTACCACTTCTAGATTCTTTTAGCCAACATATCCCCCAGGGACTCTTATAGTCCAAAGAAGTAACTTTTCTAGCAGCTGAACCCACCATTCCTGAATCCTGCCACTTCAAGAGTTTAGAGGACAGATGTTCTTTCCCATGGCTGGAGGTAAATGCCTGGAAAATATATGAATACAGATACGTGATTCTGACTACATTCAGTAGTGCTGAAAAGTCCTTGCTTGTGTAGTAACTCCATTTGGCTAATTGCAACTTGATTTCCCCCCCTTATATATGCAACACCTGGTACTAGTCAGGAAGCATTGGCATGAAAATCCTGTATGCCTATGGACTAGCACATGTAACACCAGCTGTGTCATGTTCCTGTATGCGAAAGAGTTTAGCAGAATGGCTGCATGCATTCTTACTACTACTAAATCAACTCACAGACAAATAGTTCCTATAGACTAGCTGCCTCTTTGCTGCAGTCTAACTTGATCTTGCTAAGAGCGCTATAACTGGCCATTAACTCTGAAAAACCAGAGTTTAGAAAAGCCAGTACTTGGAAATGCTAATGCTGGAGCAAAGTGTTTTTTTGTTGTTTTTTTACCACTCCAGAGATTAGGACACGGAGCAGTGGATTCAAGCTACAGGAAAAGAGATTCCACTTATACATTAGGAAGAACTTCCTATAACAGTAGAAGGTGTTTGACAGTGGAATGTGCTGCCGCAGAGAGGAGTCTCCTTCTGTGGAGGTTTTTAAGCAGAGGCTGGATGGCCATCTGCAATTAGAAAGGGCTTTGATTCTGTGTTCATGCATGGCAGGGGGTTGTGGTCTCTTTTAACGCTATGATTCTAATGTGTTAGTGTTAAATCATCAAAGGAAACCAATCAATTGACATCAAACCATACCTATTGGCCAAGATTTTATATTGCTTACTTAGCTCTGAATGCGTAACTAAAGAATGTCTTCTGGTCCAGCAGTGGAGGTCTGTTCTGGCAATTGAGACACAGCAGCGTGACACTTACAGCCCCCTCCTGCCAGTGAGTAAACTTTTCTGTCTTTTTGGCTTCCATGGGAGAATGAAGCACACCCTTAATCTATCTTTTGTGAGCAAATAAGGGTTTAACTTTGGTTAGATTATGTCCTTGATTTGTTAGGGTAGGGATGTTTAAATGAAACACTTGACCACACTGAACAATCATGTTTATCTAAAATAAAAGATTTGTGGTCAAAGTTGAAAATGCATTGCTCTCGTTATCTTTTTTTTTTTTTTTACCATCTGAACAAACATTTGGAGACTTCTTAGCACTCAAGTATAACTGAAAGAGTTCTAGCTTGAAGGTTTGATGGAGGATGAGCAATGCGAAGCAGGCTGTTTATAGCGTATTCACTGTTTTTGGTCAGTTGTAGCTCCGAATCAAATCCAGTGGTCTACTCACATATCAGGACTTCCCTCCCTCTACTCCCTGGCTAGTCCGCTCTTAGGTATCTGTCATCTCTCCAGATGCTGGAAAGGTGGCAGCAACAGGAGAGTGCATCCAGCTGACATTGCAAATGGAAGACACTTTTTGGATACAAGCTGTCTTAACATGAGAGGAATTTACAACACTTGTAGGATTCCACATATTAATTACGAATGGTTCCAGAACAGATTTTTCTCTCTCAAAATGCCTTCATAGTTCTAGAATGTTTTATAAAAATGGTGATACTATTATGGTAGTCTTCTCCCCCCCCCCCCAAACTGGAAAATTTGATGAGTAAAATTTGAAAGGATTGCTAATTACAGAGTTGCTGTTTCTTGTCTTTCAGGGAGCATTATGAGAGAAATGAATTAGGGGATACAGGCAGACCACTCAGCTAGCACTTCAGGTGATGTGCTAAACTTTCCATGCATATATTTAATCAAGCTGAGGAAATGGTTTCTTATGATTATGTGAAAGCATGTATATATGTATGGTATAATGCTGACACTTCCTTTAGTATCTGAAACCAGATTGACCTCTCATAACTGCTACATCAATCAGATATCTTTATTATTAAGCCAAAGCTGCAGTACAGTAATCTGTTTGAGGGCATCTGAGGATGATTGGAATTTATCACAAATAAATTTGGGATTGAGAATTGCAAGTAGAACCCCTCAATTATATTTCATTTAAAAAAAAAAAGCTTGCAAAAGTCCAGAGCTTGGAAATGTTATGTTTTTATGCTCCAGCCCTCTGAATTCCTGTCAGCATGACTAGGGAAAACTGGAAGCTGTAGTCCAGAAAAGTAAATTTTCCAAGCTTAGTACCGGTGTATTTTTTCTCGAGTCAGGCTGATGCAGTTGTGGTGTATAGAATTGCTTGTTTTTTTATTGGTTGCCTTTGTGCCTCTAGAAAAAAGTGTGATCTGCAGAAATTTAAGAGAGGAAGTTAACCTGTCACTTAATCAGCATTCTGGGACCTGTGCTTGGGCCGGGATTGGGGGAATTGGCAATCTTATGTGGTTGGGCAACCCTATGTAGTTGGAGAGCCTGCAAAACTACTACTGTCACTGTGCCCCATTCTAAGCATTTGTCCGCCTGTGCATATACTGTTAAATTTAAAGAGAATAACTCATGAAAGTTGTCCATAACAGATGCAACTATTTCTTTCTTGAAAAAAAAAAAGCAAATACAAACAGTTTCCAGTGAGATAGGAATCGACCATTGCCTTGAGCTGAAGGGAATCTTTCATCTTGGCCTGCATTCATAATATTCACAATATTGTAAACAGGTGTCCTTTGACTTGAGGTAATACTAAGCTTGTGACATAAGAAGCCAAGTGGATCCTTCACCCATGTGAACAATTGGGAATTTCTAGCTCTTCAGAAATGTGACATCTCACAATTGACTAGCCGATAGGAATTGCTCAAGATTATGTAGGTTTGTGGGGGGGGTTGTTTTGTTTTGGGGGTTTTGAGTCTTGGAACAGGGAGTTTATTGGGCTCCAAGCAGGATATCCTGAATGATGCTTTGATAAGTCACTATAGTTGTCCACGAATATAGATTGGGATGGGTAAAAAATGGTCCATGGGAACCCCTTCCAGCCTGTTTTTCTAGGTGCTCAGGAGTCCCACTGTGCAGTTGACATGTGCAAAGTGTGCAGTTTGTTTGGGAGCCAGTTAATGCTAATGTGCATGCAAACAAGGTGTGATCCCCATGCCCCTTGCTTGAATAAAAAGTGGTAAAAATGAGCACCCTCCCCCACATCAGTTGCATTGGGTTGGTGATAGGGGTTCCCGGCTGTTAACCACCCATGATCTAGAGATAGAAACCGCACACTTGTATGTGTGTGTTTCAGTCTACCATACATAATCTCAATTTGTCAGAGCAAGTGCCAGTCGTAGGATAAGTATCCCTCTGAAACAAATCAAAAGGTGCAAAGCAAAGTATAAATACAAGTTTTTAAAAATGTTCATCTCATTCAGTGTTTTGGAGCTTGTGAGAAGAGAATTGGCAAAAACGCAGTGTGCATATAAAACCAAACTGCAACAGTTCCATTTCTTTGAAACTACTCTTCCCTTTCTGCTTTTCCTGGGTGTCATTCCACTGACATTTGTAAGAGGTTGCCTGAAATCAAAATGTTTCCCTTGTCTGAGAGCCTTTTCAAAAGTTTCCCAGTTTCTAATCTTGAATACTAGCTATCTGATGTAAGATTATGGGAACTTGTTTTGGTGTAGTAAAATATTGTGCCTAATATTTTATATGAGTAAACCTTGTTTTGTTTTGTTCTTCTGTTCAGCAGTTATTGTGAAACCTTTGTATTTGTGTGTGCATATGCAAATACTGTTTGTAATTCTTAAAGGGCTGCATTATAATTTCTCTTCTAGTAAAGTGGATATTTGCATAAGCTGTCTTCCTGTACTTTCTCTCCTCTTGGGTTGACCTTTACTGCAAAATAATACAGGAAGATGAGAACAGTAACTTTCACCCTTAATGCTAATAGCTGGCATTTGTGTAATGGAAAGCTAGGGTGGTATAGTGGTTTGAGTGAACTGGGACTCTGGGAGACAAGGGTTTGAATCCTTGCTCAGTCATGGAAACCCACGGGGTGACCATGGGCATATCACACCCCTTCAGCTTTAGAGGAAGGCAATGGAAAACCTCCCCTGAATAAATCTCAAGTAAACCCCAAGACAGTCGCCGTAAGTCAGGAATGACTTGAAGTCACATAACAACATCAAAAGTACTTGAAGCATATTAGCTCATTAATACTAAACTGTTGTTACCGATTGATAGGAAGGTTGAAGCCGAGAGAAGTGGCCCACCTGAGATTGCCATATAACTTTAACTTTTATTCTTGGACCATACCTGTTTGCTTACAATCAGTATCAACAGTTACCAGATATTAGACTGTGATTGCAAAGAATCAGTGGCAAATGTTCCTTATTTGTGTGTAGAGATGCTGCATCAGGCCTTACGGAGTGCTCATGACTTGTAATGCTGTTGGTCTCCAAGTCTCGGTTCTGGGTCAACCTCTGCTTTCCCCCATCTCCACCCTCAATTCTTATGGCCTTCTTCATTGGTTGACATATGGGTCATCTAACTTCCTCTGAGCTTCTTCCTGCACAACATTCATTACCACTCCAGCAAACAGCACCATGGGCTGCATCTTCCAGTCTGCTCTCAATCTGATGTCTAAGGGTTTCTGGACTTCAGGTAACTCTTCTGCCTATTGAGGGACATCGTTGAGTTCCACCACATTACAAAGCTACCTCTCGGTTGTAGTGCCAGACCTGTTCTCCAAATTTTGTCACACTCCAGTATAACCAAGGAAGACAATCTTAAGCCTGCAGCCGTCAAAAGGAATGACATCAATGGGACAAGCATAGTCTCCATCCCAATGCCAGGATGTCACTGAGAATTGTTACTTCTTCCCCACCCCTAGCACTGAAGAGCAAAGTCAAGTACTAACACGGGATACTGCTAGGATGGGGAGCCAGACTTCTCTTCATTCACTGCCAGAGATCCTGTACAATGTGTATGCTGTGTGTCTGTGCATCTCAGGGGGCCTTCCTTCACATGCTGCTACTCCCCCAGATTGGATAGGCATTTTATCAGTATTTAAAGCAGAAGCGGTCACACACTGGTCTCAGAGGGTTGCATTTGGGGCTTCTAGAAGTTATTGTTACCCCATGATCCTGCCTCCTTTCACCCCCTCTCCTTTCTGATATTAAGTCAATATAGAAGGAATGTCTGAGGCTCATAGCCACAAATGTGCCTCCAGCACGAGGAAACACCCATACCACATAAAGAGATCTGGGACCATATTTGGGGAGCCAGAAGGTTCAGCGTGGAGCGGTGCAAGAGCCAAGGAGTGATCGATCAAAATCGGACTCTGCATAATCCATTCACTGATGGATGCAATTTTGGGTGATAAACTCTGTGTTTACTAGTAAACGGGAATCCAAGAGTACCTCCCTTTGGGAGCGATATTCCTTTGTCTGGGGATATTTGCATTGATTGTCCAAATATTCCCAATTTCCCCTCCCATTTTTTTCTCCTGGAAAATCCTCTGCCCAGGGATAGCTTTTACAGTATACATATGCCTGCTCAATCCACAATCCTAATTTGGCAGAAACAGTCCTTATATCATTTTTTTTTTCAGCTGCTTTTACAACATCTCAGCTTCTTTCTTCCTCCTCCCCATTTTTCTTTTTTCCTGAGTTTACTCCATTAGCTACAAGCTGGATTCATTGTGCACAAGTAGGAGTGAGCATGGTGTAATGGTTTGAGCACAGGACTGCCACTCTGAAGACCAGGCTTCAAATACCTGCTTAGCCACGAAAATGTACTGGGTGAAAGTCACACATTCTCAACCTCAGAAATCCCCATGAGGCTGCCATGAGGAATGATTTGAAGGCACATAATAACAAAGTTTGCACTCAACTCAGCAAGGGAGAGAGGACAGGAGGAAACAGAATTTTGCCCTTCCCAAAAAGGGAAGACAAAAGCAAACTGCTGCAGCCTCTCCTAGCTTGTGTTCTTCCTCATTAACTTTTGTCATCTTGACTGTATTATAGTCTGGTGCTGCTTGGCCATAAATGTCCCAGTTTTCCAGTGGTGTATTCAGGTCTTTTATACCAAGTCTCAAGTCCAGTCTCGGGTCCTTGCAATATAATTTTGAATCTCAAGTTGAGTCCCAAATTTGGGAGCCAAACAATAGGAATAAAGGAGGTGTTTCTTGGAGGGGAACAGCATATTTGTTAGGCAATGGGCTTGAGGCAGGGCTTGAGGTCCATTTGGCAGCCTTTCAGGGCTGTCTGGGAGCAGGTCTTGCCTTCTGCTTGAAGTGAATGATGTCAGCAAGTCGGTCATTAATAATATACAAGTCACAAGATGAATTGAGTGAAAGGTTCATTTTTTGCCAAGAAGACTTCAGTTTGAGCCACTGGAATGACTGGAGATCAAGTCAATCAACTTGAGTCTACATCACTGTGGTTTTCGTTTGAAATGTTGAAGGGTATGAAATTGCAGTTGGCCAAAATGTCGTGGGCTTCCAGAGTTCTATAGGGAGTGCAAATGGGGTGATACATACCACTGGATTCCCACACATGGCCTAAATCCAACTTTTAGTCCTAACCACAATAGATGTGTTGAATCAATGGTAACTTGCTAAGTCAACACTTCCCCATGATTTAGTGAGTCTACATCAGGGGTCCCCAAACTACGGCCCGTGGGCCGGACTCGGCCTGTCGAGGCCTTTCAACCGGCCCGCGGCCAATCCTGCCACTGCCGCGCACACGCGACGTGCTGTTTTGTGTTCCAAAATGGCGTCCTACGTCATGCGTGCATGCGCACGACTCCAGGCGCCATTTTGGAACACAAAACGGCGGTAGAGTAGTGCGCATGCGCGCATGACACAGGGTGCTATTTTGTGTTTCAAAATGGCGCCCGGAGTCATGTGAGCGCAACGCTGGGCACATGCACATGACCCCGGATGCCATTTCGGAACACAAAATGGCGCCCGACATCGTGCGCGAGCGGCCTTTCTCTTCGTCGCCCGCAAAGCCCCGCCCCCAGTTGCAGGGCAGGACGGGAACAGAAAGGGAGGGGGTGCGCGCACCTCTGGCCGCCATTTTTTTAACTTTGGCCCTCCAATGAGCTGGGGGACAGCAAACCGGCCCCCAGCTCAAAAAGTTTGAGGATCCCTGGTCTACATCTATGACCATAACTTAGCAAGGAAAGGAAAAACTGCCTGCACATTCTCAGCTGTTCATGCTGCCAAACTGGCAAGCCAAGTTTAACATGGAAAAAAAATAATTGGCCCCTTCCACAATGTGAATGTATCCATATGGGTGTATTGGGCTGTGGCCATTATTATGTCTAGGATAGCATATGGATGTAACTAAAAAAGTAGGCGCTGTTAGGATGAGTCCAACCCTCTTGTCTTGGCATATGTTTTTACTCTACTGAGCTCAAAATTTGCTTGCTTCTCTCTGTTCTGAAGGTACGTGTTTGTGTGTGAAAATGGGGTGATACATACCACTTGATACGTATGTGTCTCTCCACTTCCCTTCTTCAATAAGTGCCGCTTGTATGTTCATAAAATCCAAGATCTAATTAAAAGGCTCAGTTCATTAAAGTTATAAAATGGAAGACAACTAGCTGAGGTCATGATAACAAAGCCCCAAAGCATCAGGGGTATCTCTAGCCTGTTTCTTTTACTTCTGATCTACAGACCTGATTTCTTCTTGGAAAGGAATAGGCATGTCTCACAGGAGAAAAAAAATGCTGTGACAACAGAGATGGTTGGCAGGATAGCAGCAAAAGTCATCTCTGTTAGAAGATAAAGTTGTTTGTCTGGCTCCTGAACTGTTCTACCAAGTGATTTACATTGACATAGGAAACCCTTATGTTGGTATAAGCCGTCAATCGAATTCCAGCCAACTCAGGGTAAAATAAATGGGTAGGGGGTGTCAGAAAAAGAAAACCTCTTGAAGAAAGGTTTGAAGACAATACAAAATTATTGTTTAGAGCTGCTGCATCTAGAGACAGAATAGCACCAACCTTCAAGAGAAAGGAATAAGTAGTAGTGGTCCATTCGGAGACAACTTCCACCCTGTGCCAGGCCTCGAGTTTTATTGTGCTGCCACCATCTGCTTCAATCATGCAAAAGCTTTGGCCCTCAGATGTTTTGGATGACAATTCCCTCACCATTGACCATATTGGTTTGGGATTTTGGGAGCTGAAATCCAAAACATTTGAAATGGCAAAGTTTTCCCACCCTACCTCCTACTCACTCAAGACCCTCCCACTGGGGGACGTACTTGCTGTGGATCACATGCAGTGGGTATGTTGTTGGCTCAGCTCTCTGACACTTTAAGCTTACCTCCATTTAGGGATGGATCCCAACCTTCCCTATACCCATTCCTCTAAAACCAGTCACTTTGCCGAAAGGTTAGTGACGACACACAGAGGTTGGAAAATATAAGTGAATGCAAATAACTGATGAAGAAACAAAAGCAAAAGATAACTGGTACATTTTCAATTAACTTACCCTAGCAGTAATATGGTGAATTGTATGTAAAAATTAACAGGCTGCTAGAGATTCAAATACAGTCAGCCCTCGTATCTACGGATTGTGCATTCACAGATTCAGCCATCCATCGTTTGAAAATATTCCTCCCCATTCCAAAAAGCAAACCTTGATTTTGTCATTTTATATTAGGGATATCATTTTACTACATATATAACGGAAGCTAAGCATCCATGGATTTTGGTATCCATGGAGCTGCTGGAACCAAACCACTGGGGATACCGAGGGCCCACTGTACTCACATTTTGATAATCTAATATGAATTCTTTATGAACTGGCAGATTTTAAAAATCCTTTGTTATAACCATGAGTGCTGTTTTCAGAAGGATACTGGGAAAAGAGGTTTAGCTAGCAGGGTGCTATTTAGCATGATGCTCAGGTCAATTTAGGATGCTGATTTAGGGTGACAGTTGTCCAATTAAGATAAAGAAAGGATAGCTCTTTTGGGCAAAGGAAGCTTGTTTGCATCTGACTATAATCTTTCACTCAGCAGTTTAGCTACAGGGAGGAGGGACAAAAGGAGGGCGCTGCCCCTCAAATAAGAATTCTGCCCCCCAAATATTTTTTCTTCCAGTCCCCAAATTTATAGCCTTCCTTAGTGAGGTGCTGAAAATCATTCATACCTAAAACTCTTCTATCTGCTGTGTTCACATTCTCTTGAGAACTTTGCTTGCCCCTTTTCTTGGGACTGCTAAACTGCATTTCCAAATGCGCGATTTTTTAGCTACTGCAATCGTAGAAATTCATAAAGGAAATATGCTTTTACTTTGCAAATGAAAAGTAAAGTACCTGCCACACATTTCTAGTCAAACCACAGGACCAGCTGTATTGTTAGGCAGTGAGCCAACCATTTTAGGGGTGGCAACTGTAGCCCTTCTCCTTCCCTCTGTTAAGAGGACAGAACTAATTGTGCCACATGGCCTGCCCCTACATCCCCTGAATTATTCTTCTTCCTTCACATAATGAATACTAGGCCATCACCACCAATACAGAGTTAAGATTCAACTGGGAATCTAGTCATCTATACATGAAACTGGGTTGAGGAAGAGGTGCCATCTCATTTTTCACCTGATACAGCAAAATTTCTTCCTCTAGCCCTGTTTGTGTGGCTCGGACATAACATTTCTGCTCTAGCTGCATGGGTGTGAATAGAGAGCACTTTCTATCTAGGCTATTCTGGCCTGTAAGAGAACAAGGGAATCTGATCTGCTGGCTTCCTAAAATGAACATAGGACTGTTCGTGGAAGGTAAGACAGTATCTGCCTTTCTGCAAGGCACAAATGACTGGCATCACAGTACCCAGGATCTGCCACATGAACTAGTACTTTTGAACAGGGCTCAGAAAAGCTGGGGTTTTTACAGCCATAATGACTGGGGGATTCTAGGACTGAAGTCCACAAAAGTAACTTTCCCAAGCTTCAGGCCACAGACATGATTAAATCCCTGCTAATTCATTCCATCAACCAAGGAAAAATGGTAACTACCAAGAGGTCAATGTCTGCAGGGCATATACATTTTAATGTGCAGATTGGTGTTCTGTGGTTGAATAGGTCAGCACTAGTCCATACTCCTTAGGAAAGAGAAGCCCATGTCTCTAGACACTCTAAAGCATTTATTCAAGTCCTTTGCCACACTCCTTCTAAGACTTTGAGAACAAAACTGTTGGCCCTTCTGCTTTTCAAAAATTATGATAAACTTCTAACAGTCTGTGAGTACCTGTCTTGAAGTCTCTCTCTTCCTATATGCATGCATACCTTGCCAAAAATAAAATACTGTACCCATACTTAGCAGAATTATGCAGATGCCACTTTTGTGTTTACATGTTTAAAAGATGGAGGATCCCACCAGTCTGGCTGGCAGTAGAAGCAGCATCCCCACTTACTCTGTGGCCTCATTTCTTCCCTCACCCCACCTTTCTGAGAAATACTGCCATTTAAGTGTCTCATCCTTCATAGTGATCTGGTTCAAAGTCAAATTGGTACTATCCGGTCTGGCTTCAGCGATAGTACTCCTGCTCAATTGTTGCCATCAGCTCCTCTTCAGAGTAATCATAAGCTATTTTAGCCAGTCTGTCAGGATCCTTTGGTGGGACCCTGCAAGTTAATAGAAGACAATGTATACAGTACAAAATAACTTAATGTGAAGGTCCCATTTTCCTCCCCCTATGAGCAAGATGTTGTCCCCTTGCTCCCCATTCCTTCTTTATGCATCTAATCTTTACATTTCTTTCTAAAACAGTTAATATTTCACCTTTAAGCTGACAACACAGCAGAGGGAGCAGTAAAAGTGAAATGTTTATGTCTGGGGAATATATATATTCTGCTCTAAAAGACTAGGTTTTCTAAGCAATACCAAACATACTGACCAATTTCCTGGTCAGTATGTTTGGTATTGCTTAGAAAACCTAGTCTTTTAGAGCAGAATATATATATTCCCCAGACATAAACATAAATATATATCCCCCAGACAGACAGACACACATACAGACCTGGAACCTGGTCAATATGTTTAGTATTGCTTAGAAAATCTACTCTTTTATAGCAGAATTCCCCAAATTCCCCAGGAAGCCTAGCCTGGGGAGAATATTCTGGATCAGGGGTAGGCAACCTTTTTGAGCCGGGGGCCGGTCTCCTGAAGTCCTCTCTGCTGGGCTGAGGGAGGGGAATGACGGCGCGCGCACCCCCGCCGCCGCGCACAACCCCCCCGTGCACGCTGCCACCACCGCCACCACACATGTCGCGGCTGCCATTTTGATTTCCAAAATGGCGGCCATGACACGTTTGCACATGCGCAGGAGTTACGGCAGTGGTGGTGTCGGACAGCCTGGGCCGGTAAGTACCAAGACCTGGGCCGGAACCAGCCCACGGGCCGTAGGTTGCCGGACCCTGTTCTGGATGTTACTGGGCATAGTTAAAATTGGTTGGACCTGGAGTTACCAAGTCTGTTACTGGATGTAGTTAAAATGAATGGAGGAGATGTTCATGCTTACCAGAGGAACAACAAGATCAAGGAGGAGAAATAATTGTATTGGAACAATAAATTGAGTAGCTAACATGCTAAAACTAGAAAAACATGAATTAGGTATCAACAAAGCTGTGTATTATGACAGGAGAGGCCTCCCAGCCCCAGTGAGTGAAACAACATTGAGGATACTTGAGAGGCAATTCTAGACCTTCCTCTTTAGGTTTTAGAAGCAAAAGGAAGGCAATGCCACACATTGGAAAGATGAAAAACAGCACAGCTGGGGTGTAATAAAAACAATCATTAAGTTGACATTCATTATTTTCCAACACATTTCAAATATGAGTATTCTTCCTCAGGGAAAGCCACTCATTAATCCATAACCTATATTCCTCAAACTAGTGCCCCTCCCCCAGCTATGCTGGACTGCAATTTCCACCATCCCCAACCAACATACTTATTAGTCATGATGGCTAGAGGTTATGTTTTTTTTAGTTCAATACATCTAGGAGGTGCCAGGTTGAGGAAGGTGGATCTAAATTAAGAAAGTAATGTCCTGATTAGATTCATTCTCTATTACAGTTGGTCCTCCCTATCCATGCATTTTGCATCCACAGATTCAACCATCCATGGCTTGAAAATATATTTTTTAAAAAGCCAAAAAGCAAACCTTGATTTTTGCCATTTTATACAATGGACATCATTTTACTATGCCATTGTATATATAACTGTATATCAGACTTGAACACCCAAGGATTGCAAAATCAATGGAGGGTCCTGGAACCAAAACCCAGCAGATACCAAGGGCCCGCTGTAGTTTGCCTCAAAGTATATGGATTTTCACAACAGATGAGCAATAATAACAACAGCAACACTGCAGCCAGGCTATTCAGTGATTAAAAAGATGGTCCTTCCAACAATTTTGCTGTACAACTCCAGGCACACTTGCAATATAGTGTGAAGAAAAACAGGGCCCATTCACACTACAGAAATATAGTGCTATGATTCCATGTTAAATTGCCACAGTTCTATCCTATGGAATCCTGAGACTGGCAGATTGTTCAGATGCACTAGAGTGCTCTGGCCAAGAAATCTAGATGCCTCTCAATAAATCTTATTGAATATAAAACAAACAAAGAAATAAATAAATGCAAATACCAGGATGACTTTGGATGAACACATGGCAGTTAAAGTAAAATAATAGTGCTATAAATGTGTAGTGTGAATGGGGTTCCATTTATTATGGACCATTTCAGGCAACCTTTGAAAACCTGGGAGTGAAAGTGCTTTTTGTAAAGTGGACCACTAAGAGAATAAATCAATTAAGGTTAACTTACTGATTGGCAAAGTTGCTGCTTTCTGAGGTAGATCTTCCTGCTTTCTGGGGTAGCTCTTGCTGGAAAGCAAATAAACAGAATAGCAAGAAATTCTTTTGCTATGATGAAATGTAGACTGGACATAGTAAAATGCAGAACTATGTATGTAGTAATTTCATCTAATGAAGTTCAGCAACTGCAAAGATAACTTTTAAGTGTGGAGGGAGAGCTACAGAAACTCTTCCAATGGTGCATTTCAGGTACTGAGATCAAGAAAACTGGTGCAAATGTGAGTGTAGTTAACCTAATTAGGCATGTAGCCTGTGGTTTGGGATTAGTGGGTGTTTTTTTTTAATTCTCATACAAGTGCCATTGTATAGTAGTAAGGGAGGCTTAAATCTTCAGCTCTAGCCACCCCTCCTAAATTCACTTTCCCATCTGAGACAAACACACTGTACAGGAGCTTCAAAAGAGAGGGAAGGCTCCCCCCTTTCATAACCTTACAGGCAAAGATTACCAAAAAACAAAAAACAAAAAAAACAAAAACAAACCAAAACCCAATCTATAAATTAAGTTAAAGTTTGCAGTCATGTACCCTTTAGCAGCAGTTATGGTGGGCTTCCTTCTCCATCTCTTAAGCATCATTAAGTGACGGCCCAATGTTACATCTCTCTAATGTATTCAGCGACAATGAATTAATTGTGCCTGGCCCCTTACATACAACTCAACATCCAGGCGCTCTTCCTCACCCTCTTCCGTTAGTCTAGAATAGGGTTTCTCAAGCAGGGTTCCCAGGAAAACTAGGGTTCTGTGAGAAGTCACTAGGGGTTCTGCAAGAGACCATGATTTTTTAAAAAAAATAAACAGGATAAAAAATTTAAGAAAGGCTAATCTAGAATGTATGGCCCTGCAGGGATTTTAACTATCAGCATTCCTCATTATCAGCTAGAGGTAATGCGAATTGCAGCTCCACAACATCTCTACAATTTTTGTTGATGTTATGTGCCTTCAAGTAGTTCCCAATTTAGGGCAATCCTAAGGCAAACCTATCACAGGGTTTTCTTGGCAATATTTGTTCAGAGGAGGTTTGCCATTGCCTTCCCATTGAGGCTGAGAGAGTGTCACCTACTGGATTTCCATGACTAAGCTGGGAATCAAACCCTGGTCTCCCGAGTTGTAATCCAACACTCAAACCACAGCGCCATGCTGGCGACATGCTTTCTATTCTCACCAAATTTGATGATCTGCTGTGTTCCTGGTAATGTGTTTTAGAGTCCTACTGGGGACACTATTCTGTGTAGGAGCCTGTTAATAAATCTGTTTCAGCCCACAACAATGACAACACAATAATCTCCCTCTTCCTCTCTGTCCTCCTGCTTTGTGCTTATATTCACTCTTCACCATAGTGAAGAGAGACCCAATACAAGTTATGTGCCAGCCCACATATGCAGTGACAAAGTGACCGTGATGGCTACTCAGTGCTTCAGTAGGACCTGTGGAAAAAACTATCCCTGGTGCATCCTATCTATTAAAAGTTTATTCAGATTATTTCTTTTACACAACACATGACTTAGCCAAAAAGCCGAAGAAGAGAAGGCAACCACAAGGTGGCACTTTTCACAAAGCTATAGCTAAAACTCAAAAGACATGAGTGTGCCACTACATCTGATAGTCCTGAAGAGGAATCTGTACCAAGGACAAGAGGACACTGTCAGAACAGAATTTGGGGAAACAGAGTGGTTCCCAATAGGCAAAGGGGTCAGGCAAGCTCCATCCTATCACCCTAATTGTTTAACGTATATGCTGAAAACATCATAAGAAAAGCAGGATTAGAATTAAAAAAAGAGGAGTTAAGATAGGAGAAAGCAACATTAGCAACCTAAGATATGCAGACAACACCTTAGATTAGCAGAAGACGTTCAGGAATTGGAACAGTTAATAAGGAAGGTCAAAGATGAAAGTGCAAAGGCAAATCTGATGCTGAACATAAAGAAAATAAAAATAATGACCACAGAAGAGATACATAAATTCAATCTAGACAACGAGGAAATTGAAATAGTTAAAGAATTCCCATATTTAGGATCAAACATTGACTAGAATGGAGACCGCAGTCAAGAAATAAGAAGACGACTAGGAATGGGAAGGGCAGCTATGAAAGAACTGGAAAAGATACTGAAGAGCAAAGACATACAACTGAGCACTAAAGTCAGAATCGTCCAGGCCATTGTATTCCCAGTTACCACATACGGGTGTGAGAGCTGGACAGTGAAGGAAACAGAAAGAAAATAAACTCTTTTGAAATGTGGTGCTGGAGAATAGTACTTAGGATCCCATGGACAGCCAAGAAGACAAACAAATGGGTTCTTGAACAGATCAGACTAGGGCTCTCCTTGGAAGCAAAGTTGATCAAGTTGAGACTATGGTACTTTGGCCACATAATGAGAAGGCATGGATCACTAGAAAAAACCATAATGCTAGGAAAGGTGGAGGGTAGAAGAAAGAGAGGAAGACCACAGACCAGATGGATAAGACTCAATCAGGGGGGTTATAAGGAAGGGCTTGCAGGATCTGGGCAAGACTGCAGTGGAAGGGAGGGATTCTTGGAGATGTCTCATCCACAGGGCCACCATGAGTCAGAATCGACTCGAAGGCAGCTAACAACAACAACAAATCGCTAAAACCAAACCAAATAGTCTTCAAATTAAACTAGAGGTATTAACTCACTTAAACAAATGAAAGCAAATACACATTTCCCCCTGAAAGTTTTCAGCTTGATCACAACCATCTATGGATGTTATAGAAAACCAAAGCAGGAAGGTAAATACAAATAACTATGAAAAAAATTAAAGTGGTAAATAAGAATACTTTTTCTTTTTAAACAAAGCAGGAAATGGTTAGAGAGACAGTATGTTTCCTTCTACAGTAATGAGAGGTAATTGCCATGGCCTGAATAAAATTTGCTCAGATTTCTTTCTTATTGCTCACTGGTGGATTAATGTTTCCCACAGCTGGTTGGTAAAACCTCTAAACAAGCCTCATAAATACAAAGTTATCCCTTCTGCCTAATGAAAACATACCACGGTTGTAATAACAGTAGCTGCACAAATGCAGTAAAAAGCCACAAGTCAGGAGGTTCAGAACTTCCAAAAACTGAGAAATGTGTGTGTTTGTGTATGCATTTAGGCCATAAACCTGGACATATAAGTTAGCAAAAATGCTTGTGAGCTCACTACAGGGACTACGGAGCTGGTCACTTTTCCAAGAATTGTCTTTTTACTGTTGTTTTGTTGTTTTAATGGCACTGGGGTCCCTTTAGAGTAGTGTGGGAGGTGGAAAGAGATGGCAAAAGGTCCTCCATTTCTCCAAACCGTTAAGTAGTGGAATGCCAACAGGATGTAATGCATTATTTTATTTTTCATCTCCATCCTAAAAACTGAAAGTGCGGAGTATGCTGGAATGATCTAAAGTTGACCACAGGGCTTGAGGTCCACATGGGGATGGGTAGGTACCATAACTGACTGTAGTGAGCTCCATTTTGTTATACAGTGGGCTCATGATATCCGCTAAGGTTTGGTTCCAGGACCCCACTTTGGATACCAAAATCTGTGGATGTTCAAGTCCCATTATATACAATTAGGTAGTAAAACAGTGCCCCTTACATAGAAAAATATTTTGGAATTTTTATATAATTTTAATATTTTCAAGCTGTGGATGGTTGAATCCAAGGATAATAAAGAATCTGTGGATACAAAGGGCTGACTGTACTTCTTTCACTCTCCTGATGAAAGGGCTGCAGTGTGACTTTATGAGACATCCCATCTAAGGACCAAAGGACATTACACATTTATAGCACTCTAGTGTTATGATTCCACTATGACTGCCAAAGCTGCATCCTATGGTCTGTTGATACACTAGAGCTCTCTGACACAGAATACTAAGTACCTCACCCTAAACTGCAAATCCAAAAATTCTGTAACATGGAATAATAGCCATTAAAGTGGAATCATAGTGCTATAATTGTGTAGTGTGAAAGGGCTTTAAATTGGCAACCAAAGCTGGTGCATGATGCTTGACTTTTAGGCCTCAGTTTAATCTGACTGAACCCTAAAGATTATAAACCTGGTTTGGGTCAAATAGCTCAGGCCTGGAGTAAGGATTTACTAAGGCTAGAGCCCATATTGTAGAAAATATCTTCATGAGGCCAACCAGAGAGGTACGACGTTTTCTGTGCCACCTTTTGAAACCAGTTTTGTTGTTGTTGGCCTAATGAAGGTATTGCCACAATAAAGCAATTTGTTGTGTGGTCGATACCCCTACACCCCAGACAAGGGGTTGGAAGTGTAGTGCCGCCCAAATGTTGTTGAGTTACAATTCCCATCTTCCTTCACCATTAGCCAGGGTGGCTAGGGCTGCTGAGAGTTTCAGCTCAACTTCTGCATAATTTTCCTCTCTCCAACTAAAATGTCTTTGGCATCCTTTTCCCGCTTCCACACTTTTTCTCAACATCTGAATGCCTTTTTAAATTTCATCTTCACAAATCTAAGGTACCATTTGTCTACTCGTGGCTCACAGCAGTACATCAAATTTACAAATGCTGCTTACTTACAAAAACTGCAGAGTGGGGACTAATTTGAAGATGCTTCCTTGTTACTAACTCCTTCTGCAGCAAAACTTCTCTCAAGAAGATCCTAGATCGGTGGATCTATGAAACAGCATGTCCACTCTGGCTTGCAGTCATGTTTTTCCACTCAGACCATTTTTTCCAGTTATAAAATAACTCTTAAACGACACACATCTTGACCCAAGCAAATGTTGGCATCATCTCTGACTAGGGTTGCCAGATTTTCCAAAGAGCAGTAAGGGACACTTGAGATTCATGACATGCTCAAGACTGAGAACCTGGAACTAACTATTAACAGGTTTGTGTTCTACCTAAATACCAAATGAAAGTATTGATTTTGAGTTAACATAGCCATGTGTTTCTCTGTAAAATATTGTTCAACTTCACAGATTATATGATACACACATTTCTATCTTTTTGGAGTCCCCTTATCCAAAAATATGGTATTTTTTTGGCCAGAGTGACCAAACATCCTCCTTTTCCAGGACATATTCTCAATTTCATCCTTCTGTCCACAGGAGGAATTCCAAAATATCCTCCTTTCTGAGCATGACTTAAGAAGCATGGACTGATATTCCTATGAGTGTGATTACTTTTATTTGGCCATGTCCTCCCATTTTCAGGCCCAAATTGAAGTTAACAACAACAAACCGGCCTGCATGGGACTATGACTCTGGAAGACCAGGATTCAAATCCCAGCTTTGCCATAAAACCCACTGGGTGAACTTGGGCAAGCCACACTTTCTCAGCCTCAGAGAATGGCCATGGCAAACCCCCTCTGAACCAGGGTGGCGAGACATCCTCCTTTTCCAAGACCTGTCCTCCATTCCAATCTTCTGTCCAGGAGGAATTCCAAAATGTCCTCCATTTGGAGCATGACTAAGAATCCTGAGCTGATATTTCTATGAGTGTGTCAAGCTTTTTCATGTCCTCCATTTCCCCTGAATGCCCTCCATTTTGCAGTGCCTCACCTTCCTCTGAGGTTAGAGGACACCTGGCCACCCACTTGGGTAACCTTGTGTTTCTAGTCACACTCTCTCAGCCTCCTCAAGGGATGGCCATAGCACAAACCTCCTCTGAAGAAACATGCCAAGAAAGAAAGGCCCATGATAAGGCAGCCATAAGTCTTGAATCCCATTGTGGGCAAAAGGCTGAAATAAAAAAAAGGACAGGTAAAAAGTCAACAGTAGTGGTTTGAGCGCTGGACTAGAGACCAGGGTCCGAATCCTCCCCGCTCTCAGCCACGGAAACCCACTGGAAGGGTGGGGTGTAACACTCTCTCAGCCTCCTCAGAGGGCGGCCATGGCAAACCCTTCTCTGAAGAAACCTGCCAAGAAAGAAAACCCCATGATAAGGTGGCCATAAGTCTTGAATCCCTTCTTGAATCCCATTGTGGGAGAAAGGTGGGATATAAATCCTTGAAATAAAATAAAATAAAATCAGCCACTAGTAGTTATTTGAGTGTTGGACTAGGGCTCTGGGAGACCAGGGTTTGAATCCTCCCCGCTCAGAGCCATGGAAACCCACTGGGAGGGGGGAGTGTAACCTTGTGTTTCAAAGTCACACTCTCTCAGCCTCCTCAGAGGGCAGCCATGGCAACCCAAAGCCAAGAAAACCCTACGACAGGGTCGCCCTGAGTCAGAAACGCCTCGAGGCCTTTACAGACTGCCAGAAATAATGCAGCTTGAGGCCACTTTAACTGTCCTGGTTCAGTGCTAGGGAATCATGGGAATTGTAGTTTTTTCTGGGACATTGAGCCTTCTCTGTCAGAGAGCTCTGGTGTCACAATAAACTACAGTTCCCATGATTCCCTAGCACTGAGCCAGGACAGTTAAAGTGGCCTCAAGCTGCATTATTTCTGGCAGTCTGTAAAGGCCCGTCAGAAACGCCTTGAATTCACACAACCACAACCACCACAACTGTGTGTGTGTGTGTGTGTGTGTGTGTGAGTGTATATCTCTCCCTTACTTTCTTCTCCGCCCCCCCACCAGCAGCAATGCCAACTCCGTCCTGAGGGAGGCGCCATCCCAAGTCCCCAGCGTCGAGGCGAAAAGGAGGATGAGAAGGAAGAAAATGGCGGCCGGGGCTGAGGCGAAGTTTCGGCAAGAGGCGCCCGTTGTCGTCGTCGTCTCTCCCATCGCCACACTCCTCCAACACTTGCACCAAGAGCTCCAAGTCCGGGTCGGGAGGAGGAGTAGGAGCAGCCTGGGCACCTGTTGGGCCAGGGGGACTAGGAGTAGTGCCAGCAGGGCTAATGCCAGGGCCAACCACCAGCCCCTGGCCCTGCTGCTGCCGCCGCCCTGGGCCTCCTGGGCCTCGCCTCCTGCTGCTCCCGGACCCCATCCTTTGGCCCACTTCCCTCTCCTCCTCCTCCTCCTCCTTCTCCTGTCGGTTGTTCTGATTCCAAAGCCCAACTGTTGCTTTTTCCTGCAAGAGAAGCTGGGATGGCTTCTGGTTCCTCAACCTCCTCTTCGCCACTACCACCAACACACTCTTTCTTTGGTTTTTTCCTATTTTCTTTTTTAAAAAAAGATCCCTTAATGACAAAATTTTCTCCTCCTCCTCCTCCTAGTAGGAAGCAAATAAAATTCGAGGTTTCTTTTTCCAGAAAAAGATCCCTTCATGACAAAGTTTTCTCCTCCTCCTCCTCCTCCTCCACTTAGTTGGAAGCAAACAAAACTGGAGGTTTCTTTTTCCAGAAAAAGAGAAGGAATGCTGTTTGGATATATTTCCCTCCCCCCCCCCTTTCTCTTTCCTCCTTTCAATCCTTTCTTTCAGTCCTTTCAATCATAGTTTCTGTTTCCAGAAAAGATAAAGAGGAATGCTGTTTGGATTTATTCCTTCTCCTCTCATTCTTTCTTTCTTTCAGTCCTTTCAATCCTAGTTTGTGTTTCCAGAAAAAAAGAAGAAATGCTGTTTGGATTTATTCCTTCTCTTTCGCTCTCTTTCTTTCAATCCTTTCTCTTTCAATCCTCTTTCTTTCAATCCTAGTTTCTGTTTCTAGAAAAGAGAAAGGGGAATGCTGTTTACCGTAGATTTATTCCCCCCTTTCCTTCTTTCAATCTTATTTCTTTCTTACAATCTTTTCAATCCTATTTAGTTTCTTTTTCCAGAAAAGCGAAAGAAGGAATGCTGTTTGGATTTCTTCCCTCTCTTTCTTTCTTTCAATCCTAGTTTCTGCTTCCAGAAAAAAAAGAAAGAAAGAAGGAATGCTGTTTGGATTTATTCTCTTTCTTTCTTTCTTTCTTTCTTTCTTTCTTTTCAATCTATCTTTCAGTCTTTCTTTCAGTCTTAGTTCCTGTTTCCAGAAAATAGAAAGAGGAATGCTGTTTGGATTTATTCCCTCATTCTTTCTCTTTTTGTTTTTCTTTCAATCCTGAGAATTTGGGCTTGAAAGAAAGCCAGAAGGGTGTAACCTTTTGCCTCAGAATTGAGGCTGGTTTCCAAAAATAGATCTGAATAATAAATAGGATTAAATGGACCCAGGGGGGACCAGAGGCCCTTTAACTGCCAAGGAGGACCAGGCAGCACCACAAAGTGGAGGAGCTTTGAGAAAAAAGGGAGGATATGACCCAAAAAAAGGTCAAAACACATTTCTCTAAATGTAAATTTTAGACCACTTAAGTCAGGTTCAAAATAGAGGACACTGAAGAGAAATGGAGGACATAACCAAAGAATAGAGATGTGGAGGTCCAAAAGAAAATAAATTATGGAATGTTTTATTTTAGTGTGATGGGAGGGGGGGGGGAATGGGATGGGGTTTTCCCAATTTTTTCCAGTTTTTTCCCCCCAGGCTGTTACATCTCTACCAAAGATGTAAACTCAGGCTTCTTAGCCATGCTCAAAATGGAGGACATTGTGGAATTCCTTCTGGATAGCAAGATGAAATGGAGGCCATGTCCTGGAAAAGGAGGACCTCTGGTCACCCTGAACTAACCCTTAAAAAATAATACAGGCAGCCCTCCTTCTCCAAAGATTTTTTAATCCATGGATTAAAACATCCATAGTTTAAAAATATTTTAAAATATAAAGAAATTCCAAAAAGCAAAGCTTGATTTGGCCATTTTATATAAGGGATACCAACTTATCATGGCATTGTATTTAATGGGACTTGAGCATCCACAGATTTTGGTATCCACGATGGTTCGATATTTTATCCAGCAATCTTTGTTTTGTTTAATTTAACCTTTTTTCATCCTGTGTCTAATTGTCACCATTACATGACTTCTTGTTGGTATCCCTTGGGAGTCCTGAAATCAAACCCCAGCTGATACCACTGCATTATTAAAAAGAAAGAAATACCAAAAGGCAATTATCATACAGATCGTATCTGTGTGGGGCATGTTGATTGCATAGGAAACATGACAAAATAAATAGATTTCTAGGATCCAAAGTAAATGGCATGAAAAGTATGAGCAAGAACCAAACCACAGCTTGGCCAAAAGAAGCTTAATTTCTTTCCCTTTCCCCCATAGTATTCCAAAATACACTTTTTGTTTAAAGCAGTATAGCAACCTAACAATTAAACGCCTTTAAAATGTTGCCAACCCTGCTGGTAATATTTACTAGGATGACTGGAGGCCTAAGCAGACTGCCAGAAATAGTGCACATTAAATTGAGGCACTGCCCTGGCTCAGTGCTAGGGAATCATGGGAACTGTATTTTTTTCTGGGACATTGAGCCTTCTCTGTCAGAGAGCTCTGGTGCCACAATAAATTACAGTTCCCATGATTCCCTAGCACTGAGCCAGGGCAGTGCCTCAATTTAATGTGCACTGTTTCTGGCAGTCTGCTTAGGCCCTGGGTTAGTTATGAGGCCCCATTCAGAACTGGCTGCAAGTATGCACTCTTAAAAGTCCTATTCATCCCACTGGAATTGACTTCTGAATAAAAATATCTTAAGATAAGGGTGCACATATTTAGTGAAGGACTTGAGACCAGGGTTTGATTCCTTGCTGGGGTGTGGAAACCCACAGGGTGACCTTGGACGAGTCACATCCTCTCAGCCCCAGAGAACCTCATGATAGGTTTGCCTTAGGGTCACCATAAGTCAGAAATGACTTGAAAGCACATAACTTGAAAGCACACATGACTTGAATGCTTATGTTCCAACGTAAGCTTGACTTTGTAGAGCAATTCAAATTTCCTAAGGCTCCAGCCTTTGTTAAGGAAACAAAAATATTTAAATATCAAATAATGCAGTTTGATGCCACTTTAACTGTCATGGCTCCATTCTATGGCATTCTGGGATTTGTAGTTGTGGCACCAGAGCTCTGACAGAAGGTTAAATATCTCACAAACTGCAAATCCCAGGATTCCATAGCATTGAGTCATGGGCATTAAAATGAGGTCAAACTGCATTATTACTGCAGTGCAGATGCAGCCCTAGTAGGTATTTGGCAACAAAAAATGAGATCCGTCTTATCACCACTCTTGCTGCTTTTAAGAAAGCAGTAAAGACGGATCTCTTTCGGCAGGCCTTCCTGGAATAACTCACAATCCAGAGATGAGGTTTTAATCTCGTAGCCTCTGACTCCTGTTTTATTGTTAGTATATGTTTTTAACAAATTTTAATTTAATTAATGTGGCACTTTTTAATTTGATGGTGGTTTAATTCTATTTTAAGGGGATGGGAGGGTGGGATTATGGGATGAGGGAACGTTTTTTAACTCTGTTTGTTTTTAAACTGTTGTACCCCGCCCCAATTGCCACGCAGAGGGGCGGGTTATAAATAAAAAGTATTATTATTATTATTATTATTATTATTATTAAAATTGAGGCTTTTTTGTACAGGAGTGGGTGTAATGGATACTCACTCCATTACACAGTCTCCTGGGGAGCTAATACAACCCCCTAACCCAGAGTTACCAACCCCTATCCTAGCTTCTTCAGTCTGAAGTTGTCCTTATCACTGTTGGATTGGGGCTAGTAGATATGGGGAGCATTTTGTAAAAGAATGGGTACACAATAGACAAGGATGTAGTGGCTCAAGTAGTTAAGATGCTGACTGTTGATTGCAAGATTGGCAGGTTGGCAGTTCGAGGCCCGGGTGCTGCATGATGGGGTGAGCTCCTGTCACTAGTCCCAGCTTCTGCCAACCTAGCAGTTCGAAAGCATGCAAATGCAAGTAGATAAATAGGTACCACTTTCGTGGGAAGGTAAACAGCATTCTGTACAATCATGTTGGCCACATGATCACAGAATAGTCTCTGACAACGCTGGCTCTTGCGCTAAGTAATGGAGATGAGCACCACCCCCTACGGTCAGACATGACAAACTTGTCAACAGGGAATATCTTTACCTTTACACGATAGACAAATCCTCAGGAGGATAATGTAGTATTATGGCTACTAGACTACAGATATACCTCAGTTAACTAAGTACATGTGTTCCTGGGCATAACTTCTTTAACTGAAATGTTGGTACGAGAGGCAGAAATAACATGGAAAGTATAGGGACAGGTTCCTATACTACAAAAACAGCAGTCCAGCATGTTCTGGCAAACCTTTTAGTGAACACTAACAACATGCCCATGTTATTTCAGTTAGGAGCTGTACAGACTGACCACAAGGGCTGGCCTGGGGGCAGAGCAGGGGGCATGGTGACTGCATGCCGGCTGTCTTGACTCTGCCCCATGTCATCCTCGCGCCATGCACTCCACTGCACGGCAGGAGGCGTAAGGGCACTCACTGCGCCAAAGGAGCACTGAAAAGCCGCTGCCGCCACAACAAAAGCGGCTTTTTGCCTCTCTAAAAGGGAGCAGCATTTGCCAGCTCTTTTTAGAGCGGCAAACCACCAGATCGGGGCCGCAGCGTCCAATCTGGCAAGGAAAGGGCAGTGGGACGCCACCCATTAGGGGCTGTCTATTCAGCCCCTTAGTCTCAAAGGTGCTACAAGATCTCTCTACATACTGATTCTACAGACTAAGGACCTTTGCAGATTGCCAGAAATAGTGCACATTAAATTGAGGCACTGCCCTGGCTCAGTGCTAGGGAATCATGGGAACTGTAATTTATTGTGGCACCAGAGCTCTCTGACAGAGAAGGCTCAATGTCCCAGAAAAAAATACAATTCCCATGACTCCCTAGCACTGAGCCAGGGCAGTGCCTCAATTTAATGTGCACTATTTCTGGCAGTCTGCAAAGGCCCTAACATGGCTATATCTTTGAATATGCAGGTGTGCAATTAAACAGCCTGGTCAGGTAAGTAAACATTTTGAACCTTCTAGAGAGTTTTCAAAATCTATTTCCAAAATGTATCTGGGGATGACTTTTCTTTCACCAGTTTCCACTTGTAGCCCAAGATCCAGCTCTCAGTCACCCCTCATGATCTTTGATATCAATTCTGTATCAAAAAGGGATGTTTTAGGCAAGTAACCCAAAAAAGGGCTCCCCAGCCCAGGTATACCTCATTGATCCGGATGGTCCAACATGGGAGAAGCCCAGGGCACTTAGCCATGATGGGATCTCTCAAGATCAGAATCAGCATAATCCCTTCACTGTAGGAAGGGTGATAGTGAGCTGGAGTGGCAGACTGTTTGCATATAGCAGACAAAGGCAGTTTCCTTCTGGGAATGAAACTCTTTATCTGAGAACATTCACGCCAATTGTCTGGTTGTTACTGCCTATCCCACCCCATTCTTCTCTTTGCCCTTTTGCAGAGGGCAAAATAATTCAGTATCATTTTGTGAGGCGAGATTAGGATCTCTGGTGCAGTTCAGGGATTGTTTATTGTACCTGAAGATACTAAATACAAGAGCTGCAGTCTTCAGCCTAGTTCTCTGGTCTGGGTTGTGTGGCCAAATTTTGATCTGCTCCTGTATAAAAATTCTAAATGTACCAATATTTATTTATTTTTACTTGTCTCAAGGGAGACAGTATTTGTTAGTTAAAACAATAATCACTAGTGTTTTTGATGAAATGATTAAAAAGTTGGAGCTGCTGCAGTTTTTTTTTACATCCTAAAAAACTCCAAATTTTGTCCCTTCATAGAGAAGATCCAGATAACATCCAGTAGTTGAAGACTTTTTAAAAACACATTATAGGAGTTTATTAATTTAAACATTTTGCCTTACAAGCCAACAAATTAATAACATCCTATCTCAAAAGTGTTCTCCACTATTAAATAATCCCTCACATATATATGTCACATTTCCTCTTTTTATTTATTTTTACCCCTTCTTCCTCCCCCCACCCACCCCAGGAACAGTGTTTTGTGTTTAATTTCTTTTCCCTCCCATGTGGAAAATCATTTTAACTGTTTCCTTAACAATTTCATACCCCTTCCAATTATTAACCCATACTACTTTCAGTTGACCAAAATAAACCCTCCTTTTATCTATTATAAAATCAAATGTCATATATTCTGATATATATTGCTTCCATCAGTTGTTGAAGACTTAAGTGCCTTTTTATGTCTATCCCAGGGGTAGGCAACCTTTCCCCTTTAAGGGCCGAGGGACTTCAGCTCCCAGAAGCCTCAGCCATGTTGGCCAATAGTCCCATGTTGGCCAATAGCTCCTGGGATTCTGGGAGCTGAAGTCCCTCGGCCCTTAAAGGGGAAAGGTTGCTTACCCCTGGTCTATCCTTTCCAGTCCTGCAACATTTATCTGAAGAAGTGAGTTATAGTCTCTGGTCCAAAACGCACTGCAGAAATAACCCAGTTTGAGACCTCTTTAATTGCCCTGGCTCAATGCTAGGGAAGTCTGAGAACTGTAGCTTTGTGAGACAGACTGCCAGAAATAGTGCACATTAAATTGAGGCACTGCCCTGGCTCAGTGCTAGGGAATCATGGGAACTGTAGTTTATTGTGGCACCAGAGCTCTCTGACAGAGAAGGCTCAATGTCCCAGAAAAAAATACAATTCCCATGACTCCCTAGCACTGAGCCAGGGCAGTGCCTCAATTTAATGTGCACTATTTCTGGCAGTCTGCAAAGGCCCATTGAGCCTTCTCTGTTAGAGAGCTCTGGTGCCACAATAAACTACAATCCCCAGGATTCCCTAGCACTGAGCCAGGGCAGTTAAAGCAGTCTCAAACTGGATTTTTTTCTGCAGTGTGTTTTGGACCTCTGAAAGCTCCCAGAAGAATGCCAATACTGGTTTACCTATCTTTGGTTTTTTCAAATTGAAAGCAGGATCTGTCCCAATTAAAAATAAGCCAAGAAGTTGTTTCTCGGGGAAAATGCAGTGTGAAGTACAAATTAAAGCAAATATTTGCATTTCTTCATCAAGGGGAGATTAGATTGCTTCATCACAGCTTGTTTATCTAAATTTTGTGTTTGTTTATTTAATCCACAAAGTATATGAGGTGTAGCTGGAAAAAAAGGCCGGGCAGGACTCATATTTTTGCAGTTTTGAAAATTCAGATTTATGGTCTAGAGACATTTCCGTGTAATTTGTTTCCCTAACCTTTGAAATTCTAGGAAATAAAAATGTTGTGGAAAAGGGCTTTCCTTAAAGAAAGCTTTTGCTGTGGGTGAGTGATTTAGAGGAGATACAGGCATACCTAAAAAGGAGTTGATGGGCTTTGGTAACATGCTCCCACAGTCTTGTCATACGTACCTTCATCTTTCCAGGGAAAACCAGCTCTCCAGGTGTGTAGTAATGGCTTTTACGGCACAGAGTGCTGGTTGGCTGGCATTTGTGGTTTTACAAAACATTCTCTCCCCCAGGGGAGACTTGCAGAGGTTTACAAAGTTATTCCTATAAAAACAATAATAATCAGGGGCTGAAAACAAAATAATAATCTTGAGGTGTACCCTCCTCCACTCCTATCAGGGATGTTCCCATTCTGGGCTTTAGCCAGAACGCAAAGCATTGCTTCAGGATACCGTAAGCCAGACTTCCCGTCTGGTGCCTTCTTGTTTCGGACAATAATATTATTCATTCCTGATCATTTGCCATGCTGATGAGAGCTATAGTCCAAAACATCTGGGCACATATTTACAGAGAATTTTCTGTAGTACACAACAAATCCCAGGATTCCATAAGATGGAACCAGGGCAGTTAATGTTATATCAAATTCCTATAACTGTGTACTGCAGGTACCTTGAAAAGTGGAAGAAAATCAAGTGCAGACTACTGTATGGAAATGCATTATAGATAATATGTTCAAACAATAAACCAGCCTCAGGTGAAGTCAGCAGTAGCATTGATCAACCTACAGTCAGTAAATGCTGGAAACATTTACTGGTAAGGACTGATAAAAGTTTTCCTCCTCACTGGAGCATGGGCATTTGCAAGGCTGGATTATCAATAGTGCAATTGGAGTGAATCTGCCAGACCCGCAGTGGCCTTAGGCTACTGCTGATGCAGCGCACACACCCATTCACACTTGTATTGTATGGTGATGCTTCAAGAAGAGTGCTCCTAGCAAGAGGAGTTGTTGATTTCTCTTTCCACAACATACTCAAGTGTTAGTAAAATTTACTAGGCTCCCTGGCCTCATTTTCTAATTGTGAAGCAGTGGTTTATGCATGGGGCCTCTGAAACATGCCAGCTGAGACAAAGGCAGAGTAGATGCCCAGAGCCTGAAAGCTGGCATGTTTCAGAGGCCCCATGCATAAACCACTGCTTCACAATTAGAAAATGAGGCCAGGGAGCATAGTAAAGCCACCCCATGGTTTACATGGCTGAGTGGTTATCCCAGTCCTGGTGTCCAGAGTCATAGTCCAACACTAAAACCATTGCACCACACTTGGCAAGGTTTGTTCAGAGGAGATCTGCCACTGCCTTCCCCTGAGGCTGAGAGAGTGTGCCTTGTCCAATGTCACCCAGCACATTTCCATGGCTGAGCAAGGAACCCAATCCTAGTGTCCAGAGTCATAATCCAGCACTAAAACCATTGCACCACACTTGGCAAAGTTTGTTCAGAGGAGGTTTGCCACTGCCTTCTCCTGCCCTGGAAAAGGAGGACACCTGAGGAGGGGGAGAAAGGCACTGCAGCTGCTCACCATGCCTCCCAGACTCCCCCGCCCCGACGGATGACCTGTCCTGGAAAAGGAGGGTGCCTGAGGAGGGGGAGGAAGGTGGAAGGGTCCCTCTCTCGGCTTCCTGTCTGCCAGGGCTTTTGGGCATTGCCACCCCTGCCTGATGATTGACATTTTTTTAAAAAGCGGCTAGTGGGAACGACAAGTGTATCAAAAAAGACACAAATGCATGGAATTATTGAAATAATTCACTTCCATAGTGGGAACTATGCATTGGTACGAATCGGTTCAGCGACCCGGTGTCAATGCAACTTGCAAACCGGTTTAAATGCAAGTGGGAATGAGCCCTCATTCAGTTGGTTCAGGGAGGAAAACTTCAGGTCAAGGACTCGTAGCTTTGCAGTAAGTCCTGCTGATTTTTGTGCGAGTTAAGCATTTGGTAAAGAAGCACCCCATAAAGAATGAAATCACAACTGCATGTGCATTTTTTCCCCAGAAGTACACAATGCTGAGTACAATGAGGCTTTTGACTCCATCTTATGAGGACCGTATCAGGCTTTTCCTTGGCAAGATTTTTTGGAGGAAGTTGTGACTTGCCCAAGGTCACCCAGTAGGTTTCCACGTCTGAGCAGGGATTCAAAGCCTCCCAAGTAAATCTGTACCTTGACTCAACACTTTCCCATTGCCCAACACCTGTACAATGTGCCATCTAACTTCAACCAATTACAGTGGCAATTGCCAACCCATGGGCAATTGGGAAAATAACTGGCATGCAGATTCCAGTCTCAGTAAATGCCCTGTCTGTGGAAAATGCAACCAAGTTCCCCTTGCTGATGATACGTTTCTGTCATACTGTCATGTCTAAATGTCTTTTAGATGCCTCATATCTAGCATTTTTGAGGTATTGAATTCTCTTGACCCAACCTGTTCTTATTACCCTGTGAAGCAAATCATTTCTTTCCCAGTGTGATGGTTGCTTAAGCATCTCAGGATTGTAGATGGCAATTCCCTTTATGTGGCACATTCCTTTGGGCACAGTGCCTGTAAATTAGCTACAAAATCTCCCATTCTCTATAGTAATTAAAAAAAAAAAGTGAGCAAAATCAGCTTCATCTTTTATGTCAGCCTAGATCCTGTGCCAAGCCTAGATTGCTGCTGTTTATTGACTCATACTCTCACGAATGTACACAGAGGCTCAAAACAAACAGGAATTGGCACACAACTCGGAGCTCATTCCCACTTACATTTAACCCGGTTTGCAATTCGCTTTTGCTCCAGGTTCGTGAATCGATTCCAGTCCATGCATCATTCCCACTATGGAAGCGGACTTTGCTTTATTCACTTCTTTTTGGGCACGATTGTTGTTCCCACTAGTCTGTGCCCCTTCAAAATGTCTGTCAATCATCTATGCGTCATTGGTGACGCAATTGGCAACACATTTAAGAAAACACAGGAGGGAGTCATGGGTGCCATGGCCAGAATCCCATCCCTCACTAGTTTTTGGGGAAATCCACTATTCCCCCCTCTCCTTTCCCAGGATCCGTCCTACATTCCAACCTTCTGTCCAGGAGGAGTTCCAAAACATCCTCAATTCTGAGCTTGACTAGGAAGCATGTCCTCCAAGTCCTGCAAAGCTGGGAGGGGACCACTTCAACTCCCCATGTCCTCCATGTCTCCTGGAATGCATTAGCCATGGGTGTCATATGGAGGACTTTCCCCAGAGAGGCACCAGCCATAAGTGTCATATGGAGGAGACTCCCCTGGGATGATGCATCAGCCATGAGTGTCATAAGGAGGACTCTCTCCTGGGTGTAGTGCTGCCCTCCCAGCCTTTCAGGACTTGGAGGACATGGGGAGTTGAAGTGGTGCTCTCTCAGCCTTGCACACTTGGAAGACATGCTTCCTAGTCAAGCTCAGAATGGAAGGCATTTTGGAATTCCTCCTGGACAGAAAGTTGGAATGTAGGACAGGTCCTGGGAAAGGGGAGGGGAGGGAAATGCTGGATTTCCCCCAAAACTGGTGAGGGATGTGCCAATCCACAGTAATCCCTCCCCTTCAGTTTGAGGCAATTCAGGTCCTTCATTTCCACTTGCTGAACACACTTGCTAATGGCTTCTTTTCAAAAGAACCACCAAAAAATTAATGTCAGCAAAGAGCGGTTCTTTTGCATTTGCCTCGCTTCATCACGATTGAAACTTGAGTGCAGTTGGTTCGGAACTGGTTTCAAGTGGGAACGACAGACATAAAACCTGACCAGCAATTCGTTTTAAATCATAGTGGGAACGAGGCCTCAACCTCCTAAACTACTTGCAAGATCAGTGCCAGAGCTTTCTAAATTTCTAGTAAGTTTAAATTCAGGCCAAAAGAAACAGGTGGACTTTCTCCATCTCTTACACATTTGAAGAACAAGGTATTTTTTTGTGGAGAAATATTCTGAGGCAAGCTTCTTCATATTGTTTCCTGAAGGGCAGGTTTAGTTAGATTGCTTGAATCACTTCACATTTGGACATATGGGAAATTTTGGTAACAAACTTTTGGCCGTCTCTCAGGAGTACTTCAGTTGTTTATTTCTGCATGGCAGCAGTTTGGCCTTGTGGTCCTTTTCAACACTATAATTCTATAAAATTATTTCAATATTTGGTTCAAACTAAATTGTATTTAGTTTTGGATTATTACTGCAGACTTCTTCCATGTAGCACAGCTGTGCAGCTCCACAAATGCAACAATATGGAAACAAGGAACAGCCTTGTAATGCAACAATTATAGCACACTATAATATCACTTTAACTGCCATGGCTGTGTTCTGTGGAATTCTGGGGCTTGTAGTTTGATGAGGCACTAGAGCAGGGGTAGGCAACCTTTCCCCTTTAAGGGCTGAGGGACTTCAGCTCCCAGAAGCCTCAGCCATGTTGGCCAATAGTCCCATGTTGGCCAATAGCTCCTGGGATTCTGGGAGCTGAAGTCCCTCGGCCCTTAAAGGGGAAAGGTTGCCTATCCCTGCACTAGAGGAACTCTCTGGCTGAGAATTGAAAATGTTCCTCCCTGAACTCCAAATCCCAGAATTCCATAGTATGGAACCAAGGCTGTTAAAGTGGAATTATAGTGCCAATACTTGTATAGTTTGAAAGGTTCTTGAATCTGTATAAGTCTTCAGGTAATATACCTATATGCCCATATAGCTGAGCATGAGAGCCAAGTCTTCAGTACTATGCTCCAGTGAATTGTAAATATGAAGGATTACTTAGTTGTTACTTCCTCTCAAGGGTGAATTTGTCAAGGATCAACAAATGGAGGATTCTCCGGTCTGATGAAAACTTGTCCTAGTGGCAGAACTTCTTTCAGCTATGATTCCCCCCAAATAACCTCTTAATAATTAACAAAGAAATCCAATTATTAGTTTAAGCTAGAGTACATATACTGAATCAACTGCTGAATCATAAGTGAACACTGATGTAAAAATCCCACATTCAGTGGATCTAACTAGTACTAGCAATTAAATGTAGGCCTACAGGTCCTAAATTTGGATGAACTTGAAAGATTGGTTTCAGTGGCACAATATGTGTGTGTGTGTGTGTGTGTGTGTTGACTTGTAGCGGCCACATGAATTCAATAGGATTTTCTTAGACAAGAAATACTCAGAGGTGGTTTTGCCACCTCACATTCATTGGCAATCTCCCATCTAAGTACTAACCAGGGTTACCTTCTAAGGTCAGATGGGATAGGGTGCCTTTAGGGTATTTATTTAGGCTATCCTTGCATTGATTTATATCTGGCAATTCAGCAAAATTCCCAGGAAAGCACATGCATTCTAATAACACCATGAAATACATTTATAAGTCATAAATTAATGAAAGTGGTGGAAACATTTGTAAAAATGTAAAAATGGCAGACTCACTTATCAATAGACTAGAATATAAACCGGTGGGTTCAAATTACAAGAAGGAAGTTTCCACCTAAATATTAGGAAGACCTTCCTGATGGTAAGAGCTATTCAACAGTGGAATAGGCTGCCTTGGAGGGTGATGGACTGTCCTTTTGTGGAGGTCTTTCAAACATACCTGTGGATATCTTTTGGGAATGCTTTAGCTATGTGTGTGTGTGTGTGTGTGTGTGTCAAAGGACTGGACTACATGGCCCTTGCAGTCCCTCCCAATTCTGTGACTGATTCTAAGATAAAATCAGATCACATGAAAAGGTCTGAGTAAATTTTAAAAGGTCGTTGCTTGGCTGCAGGATGAATGACTTCAAGAAAGACATAAGGCAAGCCTTCTGAAGGAGTACCTTTCACAGTCTGGGCATCACCATCTAGAAAGCTCATTGCCTGGTAGCTATATATTGGATGGCAGGGGAAATCAGACAGTTAAATGTTTTAGGCACCTCTGCATTAGCGATAAGATGAGTCAGATGCAAAATAAATAAATAAATAAATAAATAATGGACAGGATCCACAGTTAACTAGCATTTGGGAATGGTTGTGTTTTTTTAAACTGCATATACAGCTGAGGGATTCTGGTACCTGTAGTCCAAAAAGCAACTTTTCAATGCTCTGCTTGTGACAGCTGTGTAGAAGAAGAACCTGCCAACATTTCTAATTCTCCATAGCTATGGGATCAATCCCATTTACATTTAAACCGGTTCGCAAATCGTATTGACAACGGGTCGCAGATTCGATTGAGGCTGATACCTAGTCCTCACTATGGAAGCAAATTATTTCCAAAACCCCTTGCATTTGTGTCTTTTTTTACACGCTTGTCATTCACAATAGCTGGTCTTTTTTTAAAAAAACATGTCAATCATATATGCGCATGTAGGTGTCATCGGTGCCACCCTGGGCTGGTTCCTGGGGATCCGGAGCTCCGGGCTCCCAAGCCTCCTGGGCAGCAGGCAGTCTGGGGGCTCTAGGATCAGCTGGGGTGTGTGTGATGGCGAACACCACTGGTGGAGAGGAAACTGAGGGAATTTTCTTGGCCAATTTCTTCAGAGGAGGCTTTGCCATTGCCGTCCTCTGAAGCTGATAGAGTGGGACTTGCCCAAGGTCACCCAGTGGTTTGCATGGCTCAGTGGGGTTTCAACCCTTTTCGCCTCCCACCTTTCTCCTCCTCCCCAGGCACCCTCCTTTTCCAGGGGGATTATGCCACCCCTGCCACCACCCCTGCCACTTCCAAGAGATTTTGGGGCTCCCCATCCCCTCCTACCCACTGTGAGGAAGCCTGACTGAGGGGCCACCTTCCTCCTCCTCCTGCGGCACCTTCAGGAGTGCCTCTCCATCTGGGAAAGACTCAGCCATTGCGGTCGCGGAGGTACAGTGGGCAGACAGTCCAGGGGCTCTAGGATCAGGCAGGGGGGGGCATGCCGTGGGAGTTTTCTTTGCCAGTTTCTTTAGAGAAGGCATTGTCATTGCCGTCCTCTGAGGCTGAGAGACTAGAGGCCTGGGGAGGAGGTGGCTGGGATCCCTGAAGGAAGAGGGATCAGTCACTGGCCAGGCTCAGCAGCCCTCCTCCGGCAAAAGTCCACCCAGTGGGTTTCCATGGCTCAATGGGGATTCAAACCCTGGTCTCCAGAATAGAAGATGCTATGGAATTCCTCCTGGGCCGAAGGCTGGAACGTAGGACGGGTCCTGGGAAAGGAGAGGGGGAAAATGGCAGATTTCCCCAAAAACTGGTGAAGGATGGGATGTACACCTCTGCGCCAACCTTCTGCCACAGTAATCCCTCCCCTTCAGTTTAATGCGACTCAGGTCCGTCATTCCCACTTGCTGAATATGCTTGCTAATCACTTCTTTTTCAAAAGGACTGCAAAAAAACTAATGTCTGAAAAGAGCAATTTGGTTTTGCATTTGTCTCACTTCAAAGTGAGCCCAAACGATCGCAGTCACATCTGAAACCATTTCAAATGGGGACGAGGCACATTTAAAGCGATCAGCAAATCGATGTAAATCATAGTGGGAATGAGCCCTATGTTTTTTTAAAGTAAAGGAGGACTGGCTACTTTGGTAGAAGTTGCCTGAAGGTTGGTGATATTTTGGGTTTAAAAACAAGCACAAACATGTTTTGTGTTTTGCACTACTAAGCAGAGTGACAAAGAGAAATAACTTTCCTGTTACTGAATGACTTGAGTGTTGTCATTCTTCACCAAGCCAAGTCTGTTTATTAACCTTACCTTCTGAGCATTAACTTGTGATTTGAACAGGAAGGTCACTTTTTTAAAATAATGATTTAAGTAAATGACTGATTCCGGGAGAAAAGCAAGAAGAGCTTGTGTGCCTGGCATCACAGGCCTTTCATACCGATTTAATCTAGATTTGGAGACAGATGCATGTAGGATTGTTTAAAACTAATTCTCTTCAAAGGTTCTTTAGTGACCTCAGAAGGAATAGTGCAGGATCACACACACACACACCAGGCAAGCAGGGCCAGGTAGTATCAGATTTTTTGGTTCCCTGAAATATGGCCATTTTTCTACCAAGGCAACTGGAGAAACTTTTGGAAGCTTCTAAATCCATTGTAAGTGAGTTAGACTAGTGGTTTCAGTGGCCTTGTGTTACATTCCTTTTTCTTTTCAGTGAGCTAAAGTGTAACCAGCTTGAATAAAAATTCCCACACCAGTTAACTCTTTAAAATCAAACCTACCTGTCGTGTGACAGATACAGTACTTGCCAGGAGGCAAAAGTATAGTAGTCATAGGAAAGGTGGATAAATATCATACCAAACATAGCTCTCACATCCTCCTTAGAAGGGCACATTTAACTTTTTACCCTTAGTGTTTAGAACTTTGTTTAGTAATGTTGGTGGACCCTTTCACATGCGAAAGCTAGGACAAGCCTCCATTTAAGGGACGGGTGGGCAGGTTTTCCAACTGCGTCTCTGTGAGTCTCACCCCATCATTTTTACAAATCCAGAAGAGAAGTTCTAGTCACTTCTGGTTGCAGTTTTGAGTTGCAACTGGAAAGTGAGCCATATAATGGACAACTGAACTGATCTTTGATATTATTAGGGGATGCGGGATGGTGGTTCAGACAGCACCAGGTGACACCGGAGGGACTGGCATGTCAACTCCCTCAGTAGCAATGGCTGCTGGGGGTTGCCGTTTTGGAGCAGCTGCACCAGATCCTGAAGGCCTTTCCAGGTGGGGCTGCTGCAATGTGCCACCCTCAGCAGTAGTGTGGGTGGGTGGCGAGGGGAGGGCAAGGCACTTCGCCCCCGTCCCCACTGTAAGAGATAAAAAATGTTAAAAAAACCCTAAAAACTACAAAGCTCATGGCTAATTTGGGGCTGGATTGGATGATCCTTGGGGTCTCATTTTCTATGTTTAAAACTGTACATTTGCAGGCAGTTAGTAAAAGGCTTTCAGCTTGGCTTCACTGGAAAAGATAGCAAAGGCTGTTTCAGAGCCAAGGAGATAAGAAAAGGAATGTTTGTTGATGTCAATTAGTAAGACTGATGGTTTGGACTGGAAGTAATGTGAGGAAACTAAGGAGATAGGACCCAGTTAGTTAGTCCAGGTGTTAATGAGTAATGCCAAAATCGTTTGCGCATGGCAAGTAGCAGTGTAACGTAGTCAGGAAAGGAGGGTTTTTTGGAGTTGTGTCCTGTAACCAGTGAAAATGGTCAATTATGCATGTGTTAATATAATTATAAGTTAACTGTGTAAGATGGTATATAAGGATGTTGATTAGCAAGGGGGGGTGCTCTCTGTCAGAGGCCGTCGACGTTAAAGGAATGAACTACTTTCCTGATTCAAGGGTCTCTGTTCCTGTGTTATCTACAACACACGCAACAGGTGACACCAACCTCAGCAATACCATTGGCAGTGATGGGGGTTCTGCATGGAGCCAAGGGTGGCGCACAAGCCCTCCCTCCACACCTCATGTGGAGTGTGGGTCACACTATCCCCACCTGATTTAAGGGTTTTAAAAGTGTACAATATATTACAGATTTCCCCTCTTCCTCTGACACCTGGAGTTTGCCCAAATCTACTCTGAACAGTTGGCTGAGCATCTGGGGTTCACAGCCTAGGAAGGGGAAATTCTGTTGTATCCAACAGATATCTCCTTGTGCATCTTCAGATGTTGCCCTGTATTTACATTCATCCTTCCACATTCACTGGAGTTAGGAGCCCCGTTAATGTGGAAAAACTGCAAATAACAAAAACATTATGTTTTTACCGAAGAGAACACCTCTAGGAATCTTTAGTCCTTCAGTGCAATTCTGTGGTCAACTTTTGCCAGATATTGACCAAAGAATTACACTGGCGGAGCTACAAATGCCTAGTAGAGTGTTCTCTCTAGGGATCTCTAGGTCCTTCAGTGCGACTTTTGGTTAAAATTGACCATACAGTTGCCCTGGAGGACCTAGATATTCTTAGAGAGAACATATTAATAACATCCGTGAATAATCAAATCCACAAAAGTCAAAGCCACAAACGGGGAGGGATGAGTGTATGTGTGTTGTGTACAATTAGACATAAGAATGCAGTCAAATATGCCTTTCTAAAAGACACAGCAGGTATGCCTGAATGCAAAAATTACAAACACGGAATGGAGAAATCAAAGAAGAGTTTTGTTTCTCTTCCACTAGAGTGCAGCACTGCCATGAGGAAGCGATAAATAATCTTTCATGGAATTCAGAGAAACAGCCAGAATATTAGTACATAAAGGGATCTTGCAATAATATCCAAAATCCACAAAACAGTGATACAATTTTTCAGCCAACCAAAATGCACAAAATACATGTTTTTGTTTGTTGTTAACTGCCCCTGAGTTGATCTCGACTCATGGCGGCCCTATGGATGAGACATCTCCAAGACTCTCTGTCCTCCACTGCTCTGCTTAAACCCTGCAACCCCTTAATACCCATAGTGACCTCCTTCATAGAGTCCATCCATCTGGCATGTGGCCTTCCTCTCTTCCTACTTCCCTCCACCTTTCCCAGCATTATTGTCTTTTTTTCCAAAGAGTCCTCCCTTCTCATGATGTGTCCGAAGTACGACAGCCTCAATTTGGTCATCTTGGCTTCCAGGAGGTTTCCGGCTTTATCTGCTCTAGGACCCATTTGTTTGTCCTTTTGGCTGTCCATGGGATCATCAGCACTCTTCTCCAGCACCACATTATCTCAAATGCATTGATTTTCTTCCTATCATCTTTCTTAACTGTCCAGCTCTCGCATCCATACACAGTAATAGAGAATACAATGGCTTGTATGATTCTAACTTTTGTACTGAGTTGTACATTTTTGCATTTTAGGATCATTTCTAGTTCTTTCATAGCCACTCTCCCCATTCTTAGTCTTCTTCTGATTTCCTGACTGCAGTCCCCATTTCAATGTTTGATCCCAGGTATGGGAATTCTTTTACTATTTCTATTTCTTTATTGTCTAGATTGAACTTGTGAAGGTCCTTGGTGGTTATTATTATTGTTTCTTTATCTTCAGCATTAAGCCTGCCTTTGAACTTTCTTCTTTGATCTTCCTTAGTAGGTGTTCCAAGTCTGTAAGGTTTTCTGCTAGTACTATGGTGTCATCTGCATATCTCAGATTGTTGATATTCCTTCCTCCTATTTTCACTCCTCTTTCTTCTGTGTCCAAGCCTGCTTTTCTTATAATATGTTCTGCATAGAAGTTGAACAGATAGGATGACAGGATGCAGCCTTGTCTGACTCCTTTGCCAATTGGGAACCATTCTGTTTCTCTGTGTTCTGTTCTGACAGTAGCCTCTTGTCCTGAGTACAGACTCCTCACCAGGACTATACACATTGCAAGCTTTCAAAGCTCCACTGGCTTCTTCATCAGGCAAAGATTTTAAAAATCATACAGGAGAAAAAAAAATATATGATGATGTTAGTCCCAAACCTTAATTTTGTCACGATGTGGCTGTTCTTGGTTCAAGTGTTGTTGGAGGGAAATTCCTGCAGGCAGGGAGGCTCCAGGAAATGGGGAAAAATTAAGTCCCATTAACAAGACAAAAAGAGGTGCTCTTCTTGAGATCCAAGTTGCCCCTGTTCTTTGTGAAGCTATGGGCAGTAAATTGCTGTTAGGTAATGGAAGAAGTATTGGTTCCCTACAATTTTTATATTCACAATGCTTCACTTCCTTCTAGGCCCTGCGAATGGCTGGTTGTTGTTATCTCCATCTCTTTCTCACTCCAAGATGTTATATATCCAGATAGAGTGATCAGCACAGTGCTGTCTTGGGGATTACAAGCAATAACAACTGTTGGCCTCCATGTCAGTGAGGTGGCCAATCCATTCTGGGTTTTAGTATGGAGTTTAAAGGAGTTATGGAAGATGCTTCACCTCTTCTGGGGAAAGGGCTGAGCATCTAGGGCAGCATCCACACTGCTGAAATAATCCAGTTTGATACCACTTTATCTACCATGGCTAAATGCTGTGGAGTTCTGAGAAATGTAATTTGTTGTGGCACCAGGGTTCTTTGACAGAGAAGGCTAAATGTCTCACTGAGCCATGGCAGTTAAAGCAGTGTCAACCTGGATTATTTCTGCAGTGCAGATGCAGCGTAGCATAGCTAAAGCCAGGTATGCGGTTTACAATAATAATATGGATTTACCACCTTACTGACCCAGTAGCCACTCCAGCTTCTTGTACATGGAACACCATCTTGTACATGGAGCACCATCTTGTTATTTGCCTGAGGTGGAATATAATGCTTTAGGCCAGCCTTTTAGAAGCAGCTTGCGCTGTGAAATGCAATAATTGATTTTGAGAAAGGATTGCAAATGACCCCACCCGTGGTCAGTGGCAGGGCAATAAACTAAGGTGACAGATGCAGCTGGCATGGGTGCAATTCACAGGGGTGGAGTGCATGATGGGCAGAGGAAAAATCATGTTTGTGCATTGAAAAATTATTTTACAGACTTCGTAAAATCAGCCATGCCTCTTTATGCCTTCCTTTCTCCCTTGATTCTGAAGCAGGGTTTTTATAATGGTTTGAATTTGTATGCAGGACAAAACCAAAACACTTTCTTGTAAACCTGGAGGACTGGCATTGTCATTTTTTTTATAACTGATACCCAAAAGCGATGGGAGATGGGCCTACTTTAAAAACATAAACCCTTTGCTTCCTGGACTGGCATCACTAGGAAGAGTCTTACTCTTGAAGATTGCCAAGTCAAAGCAAGTTTTCATGGCAATGCTAGGGCACAAGGCAGGTAACTCATGCTACCATTCTTGTTTGATGATATCCCTTGGAACTAGTTTGAGACTGATCATTATTTGGACTTGCCATGTTTTGGAAAAGATCTGATAGTGGGTTGATCTGGATTTTGTCATCTCAATATTCAACATGCTTCAGATCCTCCACATTAGTGGGAATTTTTCACCACTAAAGAACCCTAACCTTTCTACTTTGGATTTTCTTCTACAGGCTCAGAAACATCTTCCTCGTTTTCATAATTTGTCTTGACAGAGTTTGGAACACTGCTTTTTCAAATTAAAAAAATTATTTATTTATTCATTTATTGGATTTATATCCCAAAATGGGATTTAAAGTGGCTTATAGTAATTTTAAAAAGATAAAACTAAAACATTAATTGCAAAAGATAAAAAATAATTAAATAATATTAATATTAAAGCATAACAATTACAAAGACAGCATAGTTAAAACCATTAGAAGAAAGTAAAACACATTAAAGCATTAAAAACAGCACACCAATCACACACACACACACCATAAGTAAGGGCGTTATCACACGGGGGCCAGTTTCGTGGTTAAAGAGATAATAAAGTGGAAATAAAGCATCCCGAAAATAAAGCGAAAATAGCGCTAAATTGTGCAAAAGCAATTCTCACTTGGGGGGAAGCAAACGGGCGGCACGGGGCCGCGCCAGGAAGCTGTGCCGCGGGGCCGAGGTATCCGCGCACCTCAGCCCCACGGCAAGCTTCGCCGCCCCTAGCCGGCGCACCTTCGGCAACTCTTCCGCTGCAGCATGTATGGACGCTGCAGCGGGAGGTCATCCTCGGAGCGCCGGCTATGCGGAGGACCGGCTGCTCCGAGGACGTTTTGGGGAAGGGGTTGGGGCGCTCAGCGTGTGGCTGCCCCGCCTCTTCCTTGCTCTGAAGATGCGATTTGCGCTGTCTGCTTAGCCCTTTAATTAGAATAAAAACGGAATTAAGTGAAAAGCGAAAAAAAGACGTTTTTAACTTTCATACTCGAGTGAAAAAACCTGTAAATGTACTAGAAATGGGCGTGTTTTGTTTTGCTTTCAGGTGACCAGACTCCTCCTTTTCCAGGGTGGGTCCTGTATTTCATTCAACCTTCTCTCCTCTCCAGGAGGAAATGTCAAACTGTCCTCCATTTGGAGCAGGAGTAAGAAGCATGATTTCCTATTTCTATGTGTGTGTGTGTTTTTAAAAAGCATACTTGGGTCCTGTCCTCCTGGACAGTCTTCCTTTGGGGTTAGGACCTCTGGTCTCCCTGATGCGGATGGAGAAGAGGGCAGCATCCCTCCTCCTTCCCTCCTCCTGTGGGCAAACCTTTTGCCGAGGGAATAAGCCTGCCGCCTCTTCAGCTGTGAGGATGGATGTCTGTGATGTTGTCTTTTTTGCCTTGGAGAGCAGCCACTTGCTAGTCTAGGTCCTCTTGCTCTGGGATGGGCTGAAAAGCAAGGCACCCCAAATTGGGGTCTGACTCACTGGAGGGGTCCCCCTTTCTCCCGCTTTGTGGTGTGCCTTCAAGTCGTTTCCGACTTAGGGCGACCCTAAAGCAGTGAACCTATCTTGGGGTTTTCTTGGCAAGTTGCTTCAGAAGGGGTTTGCCATTGCCATCCCCTGCGGCTGAGAGAATGTGACCCGCCCGAGGTCACCCAGTGGGTTTCATGGCTGAACAGGGATTCTATCCCACTTCCCCCCCTCCCCCCCAACAAAATAGGGACAAAGAGCAGCTTACAAATTAAAACAACCCCCACCCAATCCTATCCATGGTGGGTTGTTGGCATGGGAAACCTTTTCCCTTCCTCAGCCTCCCCCTCGTCTTTTCGACTCTGCAGTCACTCTTTAGCTTGAGGGGAATGCGCCTGTTTGCTCAACTACCAGACATGAAATTTTAGAAAGAGAAAAGCGGAGAAGCTCATGTCTGCCTGGCATGTTGTCACCCAAGCAAACCAGGAAGTAAAAGCAGCCCCACAGAACCATGGGAAAACCGGGAAAAAGCTTTAAAGGAGATTTGTTCGTGCAAATTTGAATTTCACACTACAGTAAATGCACAATTACTTTAAAAGCGCAAATGCACTTCCTCTAAACTCCCGAAAATAAAAAGATCTCGGATAACACCACTTTGTGACCACTTTAATGTCAGTTTCTGTGCAACGTCGTGTGAAATCCTTAGGCGTAAGTGCGCTTTTTTGGGGGGATTTGTGTGGGATAACCTATAGATTTCCCCTGTGTGATAACATCCTAAGTCACTCACCAAATGCCTGCCTAAATAAAAAATTTCTTCAGCTGCTGGTGAAAAGAGAGCATTGAGAGGGCCAACCTAACTTCAGTTCCAATTTGGGAACTCCATGGAGAAGGCTCTCTCTTGAGTCCTCACCAACCATGCCTTTGAAGGTGGTGGGATTGAGAGAAAGCCCTCCAATGCATATCTTAACTCTTGGGCTGGCTTGTATAGGGAGATACAGTTCTTCAAATAGTCTGGACCCAAGCCGTTTAGGGCTTTAAAGGTCAAAAACAGCACCTTGAATTCTGCCTGGAAACAGACCGGTAGCCAATGCGGCTATTTTGGCAAGGGAGTCACACAATCCCTATAGCCAGCACTAGCACTGGTCAACAGCCTGGCCACAGCATTTAGGACCCACTCAAATTTCCAAACAGTTTCCGAGGGCTGCCCCATGTAGAGTGCATTACAGTAGTCCAAACAGGATGTAATCAAATAATGAGCCACCATAGCCAAATCCGACTTCTCAAGGAAGTGGTAGAGCTTGTTACTTTGACAGAGTTTTGTTACAAAGTTTTTAAAACTTTGTTTAAAACTGTTTTAAATTTTGTTTAAAACTGTTTTAAATTTTGTTAGCCACCTTGAGACCCTGTACTGGGAGGAAGGTGGGGTATAAATAAAATAAAATAAAATAAAATAATAATTTTAAGAAATAGATTTTACAGTTATTTATTACAGTGGACATTCCACATTTGCTGGGGTTAGGGGCACAGGACCCCCGCGAAAGTGAAAAAACCACAAATAAAAAAACCCATTTTTTTTTTATCTCAGAGAACACCTTTCTAGTTATCTCTAGGTCCTTCAGGGCAATTCTGTGATCAAGATCTCCTAGAAGTTGACCATGAAATTGCACTGGAAGACTTACAAATGGCTAGAGAAGTGTTCTCTCTAGGAATCTGTGGATCCTTTGGCAGAATTTGACAACTGAGTCATAGTAGAAGACGTAGAGATTCCTAGAGAGAACACATTAATCAAATCCGTCAATAATCAAATCCACAAAAGTCAAAACTGCAAACGTGGAGGGCTCACTTTACTGAGTGTTGGTTTAGTTACTTTTAAATTATGGTTTTAAAATTGTTTAAAAATACAAAAATAGGGCCAGATCTCCCTCATATGCTCAAATATGCTCAAAAAGCATATTTTAAAGAGTAGTAACTTGTTGATTGTATAGATCATGAAAATTTTTGGAATGTACTCAAAGATATGAGGGCGCCACTACATCTGATAGTCCTGATGAGGAATCTGTACCAATGACAAGAGGACACTGTCAGAACAGAATTTGGGGAAATGGAGTGGTTCCCAACAGGCAAAGGGGTCAGGCAGGCTCCATCCTATCACCCTAATTGTTTAATGTATATGCTGAAAACATCATAAGAAAAGCAGAATTAGAATTAGAAAAAGAGGAGTTAAGATAGGAGGAAGCAACATTAACAGCCTAAGCTATGCGCACAACACCATAATATTTGCAGAAGACATTCAGGAATTGGAACAGTTAATAAGGAAGGTCAAAGATGAAAGTGCAAAGGCAAATCTGATGCTGAACATTATGAAAACAAAAATAATGACCGCAGAAGAAATACACAAATTCAATCTAGACAACAAAGAAATTGAAATAGTTAATGAATTCTCACATCTAGGATCAAACATTGACCAGAATGGAGACTGCAGTGAAGAAATAAGAAGAAGACTAGGAATGGGAAAGGCAGCTATGAAAGAACTGGAAAAGATACTGAAGAGCAAAGACATACAACTGAAAGTCAGAATCATTCAGGCCATTGTTTTCCCAAATACTATGTACAGATTTGAGAGCTGGACAGTGAAGGAGGCAGACAGAAAGAAAATCAACTCCTTCGAAATGTGCTGGAGAAGAGTACTTAGGATCCTATGGACAGCGAAGAAGACAAACTTGAACGGATCAGACCAGGGCTCTCCTTGGAAGCAAAGAGGATCAAGTTGAGACTATGGGGGGAAGCAGACCAGGGCGTCGGGGATGCCTGGGGACGGTGCACCGCAGGACCGCGGCAGCCGCAACGCGGTGCACCATTGGCGCCTCTGAAAGGAGTGCAAAATCAGCGCTCCTTTCAGAAGACAGGGAAAGTGCGCCCTAAACGCGTCGGGCGCACTTTCCCTGGCTTTTCCGCCGCAGCGTGTGAGGACGCTGCGGTGGGAGGTTGCCCTCGGTGCGCCGGCCGTGCGGAGGGCCGGCAGCTCCGAGGGCAACCTCGGGAGGAGGAAGGGGCGCCGCTTGTCTCAGAGACGATCCTATTAGTCGTCTGCCGAGGCCCTATGGTACTTTGGCCACATAATGAGAAGGCTTGGATCACTAGAAAAAACCATAATGCTAGAAAAGATGGAGGGTAGAAGAAAGAGAGGAAGACCACAGACCAGATGGATATGACTCAATCAGGGGGGTTATAAGGAAGGGCTTGCAGGATCTGGGCAAGACTGCAGTGGAAGGGAGGGATTGTTGAGATGTCTCATCCACAGGGTCGCCATGAGTTGGAACTGACTCAAAGACAGCTAACAAAAACAACCAAACCAGAAAATTAGAAGTGTTTCTACTGTTGTAACTTCCAGAATAACATGTAACACACTATTTCCAAACCCTGAAGCTGGAATGTTGGCTGTCCATTCTGTAAGATGGAAAGTTTGAAACAGAGAGACCAATTGCCCTGTCTTATTATTTTCTTTTGAACTACTGTACTGAGTGTTTATATTGGACGTCAGAGGAAAATCGTACGAGAAGTATTACCGTATTTTTTGCCATATAAGACACACTTTTTCTTCCCCAAAATGGGGTTGGGGAAGTTGGTGCGTCTTATAAGGTGAATGTACACTCCCTCTGAGGCCAAGGGTAAAACGAGGCCTCCTTTCAGCCGCGTCCTCAGTGGTTCAATGGGCTGCTCCTGGGATTGGAGGACATCCTCCGATCCCAGGAGCAGCCCATTGAACCACCGAGGATGCAGATGGAAGGAGCGTTGCTTTCCTTGGGACCATGCTGGGTCCCAAGGACGCCTCCGACCCCAGCATCGCCCCATGGAAAGCAACATTGCTTTCCTTGGGACAATGCTGGGGTCGGAGGACACCTCCGAACCAAGCATTGCCCTATGGAAAGCTTCCTTGGGACGATGATGGGGTCGGAGGACGCCTCCGACCCAAGCATCGCCCCATGGAAAGCAATGTTGCTTTCAATGGGACGGTGCTAGGGTCGGAGGACGCCTCCGACCCAAGCATCGCCCCATGGAAAGCTTCCTTGAGGCAATGCTGGGGTCGGAGGACGCCTCCTACCCAAGTATCACCCCATGGAAAGCAAAGTTGCTTTCCTTGGGACGATGATGGGATCGGAGGACGCCTCTGACCCAAGCATTGCCCCATGGAAAGCTTCCTTGGGGCAATGCTGGGGTCGGAGGACGCCTCCGACCCAAGCATCACCCCATGGAAAGCAACGTTGCTTTCCTTGTGACAATGATGGAGTCGGAGGACGCCTCCGACCCCAGCATTGCCCCATGGAAAGCTTCCTTGGAGCAATGATGGGGTCGGAGGACGCCTCCGACCCAAGCATCGCCCCATGGAAAGCTTCCTGGGGCAATGCTGGGTTCGGAGGACGCCTCTGACCCCAACATTGGGATGATGCTGGGTTCGGAGGATGCCTCCGACCCCAACATCGGCCCAAGGAAAGTGTCCTGGAAAGCGTTGCTTTCCATGGGCCGACCCTGGAGAGGGAGGCATCCTCCGACCCCAGGATCGGCCCAAGGAAAGCCTGAGGCTGCCGGCTGTTCCTTCGGCTGGCCCTGGAAGCAGAGGATTCCTCCGCTTCCAGGACAGCCGAGGCTGCGGCTGGAAGGAGGCCTCCTTCCAGCCGCGGCCTTTCGCCGAGGCGCCTTTTGTAAGTCGAAAAATTCGTAAGAAGAAGCATTTGTACGACTGTATTTGGTTAAGAATCTTTTTTTCTTGATTTTCCTCCTTTAAAATTGGCTGCGTCTTATATGCCGGAGCGTCTTATATGGCGAGAAATACTACCATATGCTTTCCAGCTTCTGCTCAGCCAGAGCTTTGAACAACCCAATTTTTATCTTGCCTTCTTCAAACTTTGTTTTGAAATGTGTGCATACATTTTTAAGAAAGAGAGCCAGCATGGTGTAATGGTTTGAGTGTTGGACTACAGCTCTGACCAGGGCTTGATTCCTTACTCAGCCATGAAACCCACTGGGGGACCTAGAGCTAGCCACATTTTCTCAGCCTTGGAGAAAGGCAACGGCAAATGTCATCCGGTGTGGTAACTCATGGTGTCATCCTCCCCATTGACTTCCTATTTCATACCATACAGAATCCTTAGTCATGCTTTTTTGCACTAATGTTACTCGTAAATCGTAATTCCCATATATCAGTGAATGTAATGGTAATAGTTGTGATATTAGCAACTAGCAAAATTAAAATTATACCTTCAAATTACAATATCATATGCACAATCTAAATATATTTACATATACATAGTGAAGATTTGGTTAAACTGTGTTGTTTTTAAAGAAAAATTTAAAAGATTTTTTTTAAAAAATAAATCAAAATTATTTTTTTTTAAAAAATTAAAATTTTGAAATTTTAATTTTAAAAAATTCTGGGGGCCTCTCTTTTCTCCTCCCATTGAGCTTCACCCCACTCTCACCATCTCTTAAAGCATTTTAAAGGGAAGCAGATGAAAGCCACAGCCCATTTCTGGCAAAAGGGAGGTGTTTGAGGAGAAGTGGTGTCACCTACCTTTAGGGTGTCACCTGGTGCAGTTTGCACCCTCCTAGCGGCACCATTGCTCCTCTGAACAAATCTTGCCAAGAAAACCCCATGATAGAGTTATGCCTTAGGGTTGCCATAAATTGGAAAGGTCTTGAAGCCACACAACAACATTTTAGGAAACATTTTCATGCATTTAACACAAAAGCAGAGAAAGCTAATTATACATGTTCACACATTAGATGAAGCTTGTGATTAGATTACTTTGACCTCAGGCATAACCACCAAAGAAAGCAAAAATGGCATTTTTGAATCTGGCTGAATATGCATACTTGGTATCTTTTTTAGCCCAGGGACAGACCTGTACAGCAGTCTTGGTGTGATTAAGTCCATAGAAATGCAATACTTTGTGGGAGGCAAGGCAAGGATGTTGCCTAAAGCCAAGGTTAGTAGATAACCATATGAATGTGTATGTTTTGCATTCCTATGGTCATTCACATGCACAGATGGCTATATAAGTCTGCCCTTGGGCTTTCCACTCCACCAAATGCATCTGAGGAAGTAGGCTCAAGTTTATGAAAGCTCTGTCTTTTAGTTAGTCTCAAAAGTGCCCCAAGATCCCTTTGCATACTGATTTTCCAGACTAACATGGCTATGCCTTTGAATTCTAAAGATTTACACTCGTCCCTCCACATTTGCGGCTTTGACTTTTGCGGATTTGATTATTCACAGATTTTAATAATATGTTCTCCCTAGGAATCTCTAGGTCCTCCAGCACAACTCTGTGGTCCACTTTAACCAAATGTCGCACTGAAGGACCTAGAGATTCCTAGAGGGAACACTTCACTAGGCATTTGTAGGTCCTCCAACACAATTCTGTGGTCAGTGTCTGGCAGATGTTGACTACAGAGTTGCATTGGAGGACCTAGAGATTCCTAGAGAGGTGTTCTCTCAGGTATAAACATAGTGTTTTTGTTATTTTCAGTTTTTCCACATTCATGGGAGTCCTGTGCCCCTAACCTCAGCAAACGTGAGGGATGAGTGTATAAGTTTACCCAATATAAGAAGTTTAATTATCTTTATATTATAGCTCTTCCATCTCCCCCCTTTATATCCATATAATACTTTGATATGTGAATGGCTTTTCAACTCAGGATAAATAAGGAGGTATTAAAAGGCTACAATCCACAACACACTTTGTACATAGTAAACTAACTGGAACAAAAGCATTCCTTTCTGAACAAAAATTCATAGGATTGTGCTATATATTGTATTATGGCAAAGCTTAAGATGCCATGAGTTGGAAAAGCAAGGAATCAAACCTGAAATGAAATACAGTGGGTCCTTGGTATCCACTGGAGTTTGGCTCCTGGCCCCCCCTGTGGATACCAAAATCCATGGATGTTCAAGTCCCATTAAATATGACGGATAGTAAAATGTCCCTTATATATAAAATAGCAAAATCAAGGTTTGCTTTTTGGAATTTTTGAATATTTTTACAAATATTTTCAAGTTGTGGATAGTTAAATCTGTGGATAAAGAATCTGTGGATACAGAGGGCCGACTGTATTCCTCTCGAAATAGTTTTAAGGCTTGTGTTCTTTTCAGGTCTAAATCAACCTTGTTTTGCAGCTGGGTTCCTTTTAGCTCCTCAGAGGCAGCAAATGGCTGCCAGAAAGGCCTTGTTCTGGAGCAAGAGTTTCCTTTTAATCGTAGCCTGCACATACGGTGAATGTTTGGCAGATTTCTGCAGTGAGCAGCCAAGTTGGGTAGGATATTCAGGAAGCTGACTCTTGTCAATCCTGGAATATGAAGAGGGTCAAAGAGAAATAACTCCTAACTTTTAACTCAGCCAAGCTATCCATGTGCCAAGGCTGGGTGACTATCAGAAGGAAGGTGGCAATAACAACAACAGCAACAGCAACATTTATTTACAGTTAGCCCTTTATATCCCTGGATTCTACCATCCATGGCTTGGAAATATTTTCTAAAAAAATCCAGAAAGCAAACCTTGATTTTGCCATTTTATATAAGGGACACCATTTTACTGTACCATTGTATATAACGGGACTTGAGCATCTATGGATTTTGGTATTCACAGGGGTCCCCAAAACCAAACCTCAGCGGATAACAAGGACCCAGTGCCCTTTCCATCAAATAATATGTATGCACAGTGTAAATCAGTTTTGAAATTCATAGAGTATGTTACTATTGGACTTGCACTGTCCCACAAACTGCAGAATTTTTTTTGGTAAAAAATAAATAAATACAAATAAAGATTCTCCTTTTGCTCTTCGACCTACAGAAAGATCTTCCTGGTGGAGGAAAAGAGACCATTGGGTTGATGGGATGATTCACCCAAACAGGAACCCTGGATTTTAGTTTTGCAAGCTTTTAAAGGGGAACTTGACTTGTTTCTTCTTTGTTAAAATGCTTAGAAAGGTTTCTGGGATTACAGTCCAAAGCACACTTCAGAAATAACCCAGTTTGAGACTGCTTTAATTGCCCTGGCTCAGTGCTAGGCAATTCTGGGAACTGTAGTTTACTGTGGCACCAGAGCTCCCTGACAGAGAAGGCTCAATGTTTCACAAAACTGCAAATCCTAGAATTCCCTAACACTGAGTCAGAGCAGTTAAAGCATTCTCAAACTGGATTATTCTTGCAGTGTGTTTTGGACCCATAGCCCCCTGAATGTCCCATGCTGGCTGTGGGATTGTGGGAGATGAGCTCCAAAAGGGTAGTTTTCCCAAGCTATGCTATAAAAAAGTGTAGTTGCTGGTTCTGATACTAGAACACATACAGCAATGTAAGGTGAATGTTAGAAAATAGGCATGAATGAACATGCTGGCTGTGCGTTATGGTAATTTTCCAACAATTTGAATTGTAAATTTCACTATTTATGCTGAATCAGATGCCCTAGGCCTCTTAGAGAATATTCTTGGGGATGAGTATGTACTGACTTCTTCTCTTTCATAGCTATCCCTTTGCTTTTTTAACCCAGGTCAACAACTCCCTTTTTGCAAAATTAAGACTGCAATCCTATATACCCACCCATACCTTCCAGTAAACTCTGGTCCAAAACACACTGCAGAAATAATCCAGTTTGAGACTGCTTTACCTGCCCTGGGCTCAGTGCTAGGGAATCCTGGGAGCTGTATTTTATTGTGGCACCAGAGCTCTCTGACAGAGAAGGCTAAATGTCTCACAAAACTGCAAATCCTAGAATTCCCTAGCACTGAGCCAGGGCAGGTAAAGCGGTCTCAAACTGGATTATTCCTGCAGTGTGTTTTGGACCTCTGGGGGGGTTACTTTAAGTAGACCCATAAGTCTGTGAATCACTTCCATAATAAGAGATACACTGCCTTAACCAAGCTTTTCAATTTATTTATTTATTTTCCCCAAAACCCACTAGTTTACAGGCTGTTCAACCTTATAAACTACGGTAGTATTTTGTTGTCATTGTTGTGTGCCTTCAAGTCATTTCTGACTTATGGCGACCCTAAGGCAAACCTATAATGGGGTTTTCTTGGCAAGATTTGTTCAGAGGAGACTTGCCATTGCAATCCTCTGAGGCTGAGAGAGTGTGACTGGCCCAGGGTCACCCAATGGGTTTCCATGGCTGAGCCTGGATTTGAACCCTGGTCTCCAGAGCCATATTCCAACACTCAAAATTACTAAACCAAGCTGGAGTAATCCCACAGAAGAAAGAAATCCCACAGTTAGAGAGCCAGTGTGGTGTAGTAGTTTGAATGCTGGATTGTGACTCTGGAGATCAGGGTTCAAATTCCTGCTCAGCCATGGAAACCCACTGGGTGGGCAAGTCACACTTTGTGCAAGTCACACTCTCTCAGCCTCAGAGGAACGCAATGGCAAACCGCCTCTGAAGAAACCTAATGTTAGCCTGAGACCCAATGTGGCGTAGTGGTTCGAACATTGGACTGTGGCTCTGGAGATCAGATTTCCATATTGGCCAAGGAAACCCACTGGGTGACCTTGGGTTTCAAGTCACACTCTCTCAGCGTCAGGGGAAGGCCGTGACAAACCTCCTCTGAACAAATTTTGCCAAGAAAATCCCATGATAGGGTTGCCTTAGGGTTGCCATAGGTCAGAAACGACTTGAAGGCACAAAGCAACAACACTGTAAGATATTATTGTAATATATTATTACAGTGTAATATAGCTGTAAATGAACCATATGAATTGGATGTATGTTTTGTGGGAGTGTTTTTAGCTTTTCTTTGGGTATGTCCTTCATTTTTCTTGAATGTCCCATTTAGAGCATGGGTAAGAAACTTGCATTTATATTTTATAGGAGTACTTTTAGCTTTTCCTTGGTCCTCCATTTTTCTTCAAGGTCCTCAATTTTGAGCATGACTAGGAAGCCGGAATTTATATTTTATAGGAGTATTTTTAGCTTTTGTTTTGGCCATGTCCTCCATTTTTCTTAAGGGTCTTCCATTTTGAGCATGACGGAGAAGCCTACATTTATGTCTATATTAATTGTCAGCTTTTTATTTTGGTCATGTCCTCCATTTCTCTTAAGGGTCCTCCATTCTGAGCACGACCGAGAAGCATGAATTTACATTTCTAGGAGTGTTTTGAGGTTTTATTTTTGTAACGTCCTCCATTTTCCTCGGAGGCCCTCCATTTCGAGGTCCCTTGTCCTCCTTTGCGGTGAGGACACATTTGGTCACAACTACCTCAGAAGAGAAAAGAGAGGAAAGGAGAACCAGCCTCAGCTACCTGGCCAATGGGAAGCGCGGGCGGGGTGACAGACACTCCCGCCACCCACCCAGGTTCAAGAGTTTTTCCAAGGCCGCCTCCTCCATCTCAGCCAATGAGAGCGGAGGAGGAGAAGGAGGCGTGAAGGAATATTACTCTCCTCCCTTCCCGCTTTTGGAACCCTTTGTCTCCTGGCCAATAGCGGCGCAGAGCGGGAGAGAGGCTGCCGGCCTTTCCCGCGCCCGCCTCTCAGCCCTCGGCTGTGATTGGTCGGTCGAGGGTTCTGGCGCCAAATTCGAAAGGCATATAAAGGGGCGGAGAGAACAGGCGGCCCCATTTACTCTTGGCTCCCGTTTGCTTGCTCTAGCCTTCCGTTTCTCTCCACAGCCCAGTCGACCATGCTGGCCGCTCGCAACCCGCTCTCCGCTCGCAACGAGCAGCCGCCGCTGGGCAAATGCCACCTCTCGCCTCTGAAGAATTTGGCCCTGAACGACAAGGAGAACACGGTGCGGGAAGGGAAGGGAAGGGAAGGGAAGGAGGTCGGTGGGGCCGAAGGGACGGGAGTAGCGTCCCCAGAGAGGGGACTCACTGGGTGGGCAAGTTTTGCGGAGGGGGGTTTGGAGTACTGGGCTAGGGCTCTGGAGAGAGCAGGGTTCGAATCCCCGCCGGGGAAACGCACAAGGCAAGTCACACTCTCTCAGCCTCCTCAGAGGAAGGCAATGGCAACCCCTCTCTGAAAAACCTGGGCAAGAAAAACCCATAATGGGGTCGCCTTGTTGTTGCTTTGTGCCTTCAGGTCGTTTCTGACTTATCATAGGGTTTTCTTGGCAAGGCTTGTTCAGAGGAAATTTGCCTTTGTCTGTTTCAGAGGCTGAGAGTGTGTTGTTTTGCCCAAGGCGACCCAGTGGGTTTCCATGGCCGAACAGGGATTCGAACCCTGGTCTCCAGAGGGAGAACCCAGCACTCAAACCACTACGCCATACTGGCTCCTAAACAGTAGCTACTACAACTCTTTTCCTTGCTGATAGTCACACTCTCTCAGCCTCAGGGGAAGGCGATGGCAAACCTCCTCTGAACAAATCTTGCCAAGAAAACCCCAGGATAGGGTCGCCATGAGTCAGAAAACGACTTGAAAGTACACGACAAAGTCATATTGCCGCATCCATTTCCAAAATGTATGTGGAGGCTGCATCTACACTGTGGAAATAATGCAACTTGGACCCCACTTTAGCTGCCATGGCTCCATCCTACAGAATCCTGAGATTTGTAGTTTTGCGAGGCGCCTAGAACTCTTTGTTGAGGAAGGCAAAAGACCTTGTAAAACTACAAATCCCAAGATTCCATAGGATGGAGCTGCAGCACTTAAAATGCTGCCAAACTGCATGATTTCTACAGTGTAGAAGGACCCCTAAAATACCAAAAAACGAAAACGCCTCTGTTGTTGAAGCGCGCTGTGGTTCTTGGTTGTGGTTGTGGTTCCAAATTGTAACCCTATTAACAGGGGTTTTCTTGGCAAGATTTGTTCAGAGGGGGGTTGCCATTTGGCCGCCATCCTCTGAGGCTGAGACAGTGTGGCTTGCTCAAGGGCCACCCAGTGGGTTTCCATGGCTGAGCCTGGATTTGAACCCTGGTCTCCAGAGCCGTATTCCAACACTCAAAACTACTAAACCAGGGGTAGGCAACCTTTCCCCTTTAAGGGCTGAGGGACTTCAGCTCCCAGAAGCCTGAGCCATGTTGGCCAATAGTCCCATGTTGGCCAATAGCTCCTGGGATTCTGGGAGCTGAAGTCCCTCGGCCCTTAAAGGGGAAAGGTTGCCTACCCCTGTACTAAACCAAGCTGGAGCAATCCCACAGAAGAAAGAAACCCCACAGTTAGAGAGCCAGTGTGACATAGTGGTTTGAGTGCTGGACTGTGACTCTGGAGACCAGGATTCGAACTCTGATCTTCTGCCATAATAATGATGATGATAATACTATAAAACTGGCTCAACTTTATTTTTAAAAAGGGCTGGGAGATTTTAAGAGGGCTGCCCCTCCCTGGCCCTGAGGGCTGGCTCATTCCTCACCAAGGTGTGGCTTTTGTGTAACCAGAGGAGGAGGCACTATCTCTCAACCTCCCAACTTTGGCTCCCCTGATGAGAGGGCACCTTTTAAAAACCTCTTTTTTGCTTTGATTCCGCAGCCCCCTTCGCTCAGCTCCACCCGGGTCCTGGCCTCCAAGACAGCGAGGAAGATCTTCCAGGAGCCCCCAACTGAGGCGGTGGTGAGTTCGAGTCCACCTTTTGTCAAAAGGAAGAGATGGGGTTGCGGGGGTGAGGGAAGGAAGGAAGAATGAATGGATCCCTTTTTGTTCCCACCACTTTGGCGCCCAAATGCCTTACAATGCAAAGAAAGAGGAAAGGCAGTCCTCTTTTATCAGGGGTAGTAGGTTCAAGGGTGGATTGAATTAATATTTGTATTAATTTGTATTTTAGGGGGGTGGGCTATTGGAGACAGGATTGTTCGTTTTGGTTGTAATTTACAGAGAAGCGGGATACAAATAAATATTATTATTACTATTATTACTATTATTTATTTATTTATTGTTAATAGGCTTCTTCAGGTCTTTTTCCCCCCAATAAAAAATATCTCTGGGCTACATCTACACTGCAGAATTAATGTAGTTTGGACCTGAACAGACTGCCAGAAATAATCCAGTTTGAGACCACTTTAACTGCCCTGGCTCAGTGCTAGGGAATCATGGGAGCTGTAGTTTTATTGTGGCACCAAAACATTCTGACAGAGAAGGCTCAATGTCAGAAAAAAACAACACTACAATTCCCATGATTCCTTAGTACTGAACCAGGACATTTAAAAGTGGTCTCAAGCTGGATTATTTCTGGCAGTCTGTTCAGCTCCTTTGACACAGCTTTTACTGCCAAGGCTCTAGTCTATGCCATGGAAGTCTGGCATTTGTAGCCTTGTGAGATATTTAGTCTTCTCTACCTGCATCCACACTGCAGAAATAATCCAGGTTGACAGCACTTTAACTGCCATGGGTCAATGCTATGGAATGCTGGGATTTGTAGTTGGCAGCACCAGAGGTCTCTTGACAGAAGGCTAAATTTCTACAAAATTTCAAATTTCAGAATTCCTTAGCGTTGAGCCATGGGAGTTAAAGTGGTTTCAAACTGGATTATTTTTGCAGTGCAAATACAGCCTCTGTCAGAGCTTTGGTGCTACAACAAACTACAAATCGCAGGATTCCATGGTATGGAGCAACTAAAAAATGTTGTCAAAGTGCACATGAGTTGAATTTTTGCAGCTTTCTTTTAGGGCGAGACTATCTGGGATGGAAAAAGTTTGAACAGCCTGAAGGAATGGCTGGGGTGGGGAAAGAACAAAATGGCAGCTCCTCTCTTGGAAGAGGCAATGGAATAGTTTATTCCTCTAAGTTCCCATTTTGTGTTGGCTAACATATTCCACCCCTTGGGCCATCAAGTATTTCTGTCTCCTTTTTTGCCTCTTGTGCAACATGCTAATTGCTCTTGGTTTTGATCAGTTCTCTGTTGCACCTACCCAATCTCTTTGTCTTCTGTTATGATTTACCAGCCTTTTACTGTTTACACAAGACATTATGCAATAGGTAATCCACAGCTTCATTGACCTATAAATACTGTAGACTTTTAACATACTGGGCCCCCAGATGTTTTAGACTTCAGATTCCAGAGTCATTGTTGGGTAAATAAAACAAGCATATTTCAGACTATAAGTTATGAAGCTGACCTAAACCTAACCAAGGTTTGTTCTAAATGGAGACCCCTGGGTTGAATCTAGTGCTAAGTTGAAAAAAGTTAAAAATGGCACTAAACTCTCCTTCTAGATGAGTATGAGGAGGATTGTTTTAACCATGCTTTAGTATTATGTGTAAATATAGCCATGTAGCACTCAAAGTGCAAGTATTCTGGTTTGGGTGCTTTGGTGGTTTGGAGTATGAGGCAGGGGACATGACCACACAGTCTTGTTCTCGAGAAAAGCAGTTTTATTTAAACAAGTAGAATAAAAGAAAGACAAGGCATATGTATACACTCTAGCTTCAAACACATAGGCATGTAAGAAGAAAAACTAATCTTGCATACGCACTGGCCATGCAGAGCTGCAATTGGCTGGGAAGCAAAAGCCTTTGACAGCATCTTACACATCTTTTTCCTTCTACAGAAACTTCTAGAAACAAATCATGTCATCTAACCTAAAGGGTCTGGGCCAAGCAAAGGGAAAACATTTACATGCCAATTACTGAGTTCTTTACCAGGTGCCCAGATGAGATGGAATGCCTTTATCTTTTGCCATGGGGATATAATTCCTCCACCTCCCTTGTAACATCCAGATGTAGGGAGAAGTTTTCTTTGACCCATTCTCTAACAAAATAAACAAAGTCTGCAAGGGAAAATGCAGCCTGAACCATACTTTTTACTAAACCATAAGCTGCAGGCCTAACAGGCCATTGTTTGCAATATAGGGGCAAATTCTCTTTTATAGTTTGCTTTTCAGTGTTCCTCATTTCTCTACTGCAAAATTATTTCTTTTCCTTCTTTCAGGTCATTGCTTCTTTACATTGCTTCCATTGGTTCTCTGTCTTCCTGTTGCTCGACAAATCTCATGCGCATTCATGTATTCAATTCCTAAATCAGTCCGCTTAGGTCAATATGTGTTTCCTTTTAGGTTGCAAAAATTTTAAAATAGAACCCTAGAGGTGGAATTTGTTTCTATTCCCTTTTTGTTTCTGAAAGATTTTAGGCACTTCTATTTTTGATCCTAGTCTCATTTTATGCTTAAAAACATTTTTGTCTTTATGGTATAACCAGGCTTTTTAAAAGTGGGTCAATATATTCACTTGTCCCTCCCTCCCCCCCTCTCCGCTGCTTTAGGATGCCTCTAAAGGAGTGAAGAAATCTTCAAGCAATGTTCAAGATGAACCTCTCCTTCAGGAAAATCCCCACCGCTTTGTTATCTTTCCCATTCAGTACCATGACATCTGGCAAATGTACAAGAAAGCAGAGGCTTCCTTTTGGACAGCTGAAGAGGTGAGATGTGCTTGTCTCCACCTTTGTTTAGGTGTTGGGTGGACATAGGGAGAAGTGTGCAATACAGTCATCCCTTGGTTCTTGCGGACATGAGGTCTGCGGTTTTGAATATTCACGAAGGGTCGACCTCCGTTTGGATAATAGGGCACGCCCCATTCAAGCCTATGGGGCTTGAATATTGGTGAGTCTCTGTTTTTGCAGAGGGGTGGGTCCAAAATGGATCCCCTGTGAAAACAAGAGGGCTGACTAGTTGTCAAATGTATTTCAGATCCACACATTGCTATGTTCTCATTGGATGCTTATTACTTTTAGGTGGATCTTTCCAAAGATCTCCAGCACTGGGAATCCTTAAAGCAGGAAGAGAAGTATTTCATTTCACATATCTTGGCATTCTTTGCTGCAAGCGATGGCATTGTCAATGAAAATTTGGTAAGCAAGAATAATAATTCCTGGCTTTTATAGCCCAAACTTATTTTTTCCACAGTTTAGGCACAAGATCCAGAATAGAGACATGAACAATGTGTCTTAAGTTGCCTTATCAACAATTCAGATAAGCCACCAAATGAACTGAGTGCTATGTTTCATGAGAATGCAAAATGATTTTTCTGTGTAAACTAGCCTTAAAATGGCATTTCCCCCCAAGCATGCTGATTTTGGAGTCAATGTCCACATAATCATGTGTCCATCTCAGTCTAAAGAGCTTGTGTAGAGTAGTTCACAATATGAGTGCAGTGATTCTTTCCATACCAGCATACCTCCTTTTCACTTTGTTCCTAAGACAAATTTTTGAACTGACATTAGTTGCTTAGAACTAGGAGAGAAAAATCATTGAGGAATTTAGATTGTTCAGGTTCACAAGCTGAAGCAAGTAACCAGAGGAACAATTCAAAATCATAGAAACCTTTGGGAATCGGTGATTAATGGCAGCCTCAGCGCTGTAAGGGGATGTAATTAAGAAACTTCTCATTTCTGGCACTCAGAGCAGCTTTCAATCACGCTGTAATGCAAATAAGGCATTTCTTCTGTAAATGAATTATTTCATGTTCTCCACTGTTACTGTGTGTGTTTGCTTTGCGCATTCCTTCCATGGGCTGCCAGCTTCCTATGCTGCTGTTTCTATGCCTCCAGAGATGTGAATTTCAGCTCTGGCAATTTCATCGGGATATCTTATAGCTTGTCTAGAATTGCAAATGTCATGAAACTTCAGCTCTTTAACTAAAAGATCCAGGATAATTGCACTGGATAAGTGAATTTTCTCAGATACTCAGATTATCAGGAGGCAGCTGCCCACAGAGCATGTTTAAAATGCAGTACTGATAGGCTGGAAATATGGGCAGATATATCAAGCCTGATAATCCCTCTTCTTGCTGTCAGATACAGTGCATCCTTTGTATATGTGGGGATCCTTGTGCACCACCCAACATAAGGGAAAAAACGGGGGACCTCACGTCATGTTGTTTTCTATGGCGGTGTGTTCCACTGTGCTATGTGTGTGCCATGGGCGCACGTGCCATTAAAAGTGCTGGGGCTTGCCGTCCTGCATGACCATGAGCCCGCGTATGGCACAGAGGTGCTGTACTGGCAGTTATGGTTCAATTCTGCTTTTTTCGGCCACTTGTCTCAAAAGATGTAGGGTCCCTATCTGGTTTTTAGCACCATGAAAGCTAATGCAGTGTAGGATTGATTTACAAAGTAAATTGATTGTTACTGGATATATGTAGAGAGATCTTGTAGCACCTTTGAGACTAATTGAAAGAAAGAAGTTGGCAGCATGAGCTTTCGTAGATTGTAATTTACTTCCTCAGATGCATTATTGGGTGCAATTAATAAGTTGATGTCATTGTGCACTGCAGTTGTAAATGAGCCATCATGGCTGTAACACAGGATATAAATTGGCGAAGTCTGGCAAATAAATAACGTCCTCAATAAATGGTACATTTTTTACTCTGCATTCTCTATTTGATGGACAACCACAAAAGCCATTAAAAGGAACTATAAAATTTCCTCAAAGTGGGGGAGATGCCTTGTAATTTAAATGTTGTGTGTCCTCTAGGTGGAGCGGTTCAGCCAAGAAGTTCAAGTCACAGAAGCTCGCTGTTTCTATGGCTTCCAGATTGCCATGGAAAACATCCATTCAGAAATGTATAGTTTACTTATTGATACTTACATCAAAGACCCCCAAGAGAGGTTAGTGCTGTTCTGAAATGTATACTTGGTTCTATGCTTTGATTTTAATTTGATATCTGAGATAATACATTTGTCCCTCCCCTTTTGCGAACTTGGGAGTCTGTGGTCTTGTTCTTTGTGGAGAGGGACAAGGGCTGTATTGTGAATGGCCATGCATGTGCCATGGGTGCACATGCCATTCCTTTAAATGGGGCTCGAATATTTGTGAGACGCCATTTTCGCGGGGTGTGTGTGTCCAGAACATCCCCCATGAATTGGGAGGGGCAACTGTATATGGTTTCAAACCTGGCTCATGTTTTCAGAGATATGAGGGTAGGATTACATACCTAACATTGCTGAAAAGTATAAATCCTTAATGCTTTTGGCACTGCTCTGAGGCCTCTTAGGGATTGCTAGAGGTTTTCCTTCTACAACTCCCATCAGCCCTGTTTAGTGCATGCCATGAGGTATTATGGGAGATAAAATTTAGAGAATACTTGGAGGTTTTCTATCCTGCTTTAGGGTGTAAAATAACCTGAATTGGGCAATATAGTTTTATTGCGTTCTTTTCAGTTAAGCTGTTTCTGTAGCAACATTCTGTATCATACATTCCACTACAGGTTGAGTGTCCCTTATCCAAAATGCTTGGGACCTGAAGTATTTGGGATTTCCCCCCCATATTTTGGAGTATTTGCATATACATAATGACATAGCTTGGAGATGAGACCCAAGTCTGAACTGTCAGGGATGATGGGAGTTGTAGCTCTTCACCTCTGGCTCTAACTCACCACCTTGTTATGCAGCAGAGCTGACCAGCTTTGATCAGTGGTTGATGCTTCTTTCCCAAGCAGCAGAGTTTCAGAGAATAGGCTGAAGACCCTGACAAACTCTCCAAGCCTTCTCTCTCTTCTTCCTGAGATGTCTTCAATTTCTCCAGGATTCTTCTGGCTCTTGTATCTTCCCTCAAGACACCAGACAACTCAGTAGTCTTATATAAAAGATCTACTTTATTCTACTATATACATAAATACTATATGCCCTACAAATCACAATCTCTACACTTCACAATATCTCCAAAACTACACCACCACTACTCCACAATGTACATTAGCAAACATTGCAATTTATAGCCATTGTTAGACACCACCCACCAGTCAGTTTCCACCCAGTGGGTGTGTACATACATCTTGATTGGTCTACATAGATCATCCCATACCTAAGACCAAACCAAGTGTTTCATCACTTTACCTTGACCACTTAATGAGTCTCAGGTGTTTGCAATCTATCACAGGTGTTCTCAATATACCTTCTATAACTTTGTCCTTGGCTCTCAAGGCTTCTTAATTATATTATCTTTTTCACCTGTGTATCTTCCTGATTGCTCCTGCTTAGTCACTTTGACATTCACATACATATTTTTATTTCTATTACTGTATATCCCATGTTGCTTTTTCCTTAACAATCCCCTCCGAAATAAAATATTGTATGTGTCTTATAGTGTCATTCCAACCATTTGTGTCAGTCTTTCATGTTTTTCCGCCGTCAATGCTTTTGTGAACAAATCTGCTATGTTGTGTTGTGTTTCTATATATCTCAATTCTATTTTACCCTTCTGAACCATGTCTCGCACATTTTGATATCTTACTCCAACATATTTTGTTCTGTTCTTCAAACTTTCAGTTTCAGCCATTGCTATGCATGACTGTGAATCTTCCAGAATTTCTACTGGTATCTTGTAACTTTCATTTAAATCATTCAATAACTGCTCAACCCACTGTACCTCATTTACTATCTCATTTAAAGCTGCGAATTCTGCTTCCGTCGTACTTATCGCTACATTTGTTTGTTTCCTACTTCTCCAGACTATTGGACTTTCACTGTACTTGATTATTATTCCTGTAACTGACTTCTTGTCTCCTAATTCTGATGCAAAAGAACTGTCTACATAGCAATCTAAATCTGAATGACTGTTTCTAATTATCAATTTCTTATCTAAAGTTCCTTTCAAATATCTCAATAAGTGTTTTACTGCTGTCCAGTCTTCAATTTTTGGATCATTAACTCTTCTGGACAATACATTTACAGCATACGAAATGTCTGGTCTGGTGTGGCAAGATATGAATTGTAAAGATCCTATTATGCTCCTGAATAAAGTCTTGTCTTCAAAATCTGTAGTTGTTTTTTCAGATACAAAACCATTTGTCATTGGAGCTCTTACTATTTTAGCATTTTGTAATCCACACTTTTCAATCAAATTTTCAATTTTCTTTCTCTGGCTTAACAAACAATGTCCTTCTTCTGTCCATTCAACACCAATACCTAAATAAGACTTTAATAAACCTAGATCCTTCAAAACAAACTTTTTAGACAACTCTTTTTTTACTGATTCAATCTCCTGTCTTGACTTAGCTGCCACGCACAAATCGTCTACATAAATTACTAACACTATGTCTCCTTTTGTATAGACACATGCATCTGCAACGCTCCTTTTGTATCCTAGCTTAACTAACTCGTCATTAATGCACAAATTCCATGCTCTGGCACTTTGTTTTAACCCATACAATGCTTTCTTTAATTTATAAACTTTCTGATTACCAATTTCTTCAAAACCTTGTGGCTGCTCCATAAAGATCTCTTCATCTAAACTAGCATTCAAGTAGGCTGTTTCAAAGTCAAAATGCTCTACAACTAAACTTTTTGCTGCTACAGCCAGAACCATTCTCAGACTTTCTGGCTTTGCAGTTGGAGAATATGTCTTGTCATAGTTCTCATACTGCTGTTGTGCAAAACCCTTAGCTACTAACCTAGCTTTATACTTAATACTTCCATCTGGCATTTCTTTCTTTTTGTATACCCACTTACAACCAATTACTTTCTTGTCTTTGGGTCTATCGACTTCAAAAACATCTTTATTTACCAGACAACCAAACTCATCATCCATTGCATCAATCCATCTTTCCTGTTCTTCTCTAGACAAACTTTCCAACTCTTCAAAACTTTCAGGCTCTTCCACTGCTAAACAAGCTCTTGCATTTGTCACAACAAACCTATCTGGAGGCTTTCTAACTCTGTGACTACGTCTGGGAATAAACTCTGCTGATCTGCCTCTTTCATCCTCACTTTCTGTGCTGGGAGTTATAGTTCTATGGCTAAATCTCTTGTCCTCAGTCATTCTAGTAGTAATGGGTCTACTTTTTCCTATATGCATATATACGTAGCTTGAGGGTAATTTTATCCACAATATTTTAAATATTTTTGTGCATGAAACAAATTTCGTGTATTGAACCATTAGAAAGCAAAAGTGCCACTATCTCAGCCATCAATGTAGACAATTGTGGAGTATTAAGGATTTCGGGATAAGGACACTCAACCTGTACTTGGGTTGAAGTCTACATTTTTTGACCCAATGTAAAGGTTAGGAAGAGTGGGATATAAAAGCAGTAACTCCAGCCCCCCCCCTCCCCCATAACATATTCTGTATATAAATACTGAATTATTATGTTCTAGGGAATATCTGTTTAATGCCATTGAAACCTTGCCGTGTGTTAAAAAGAAAGCTGATTGGGCCATGCGGTGGATTGGGGACAAGCAAGCTACATATGGTGAGTGTTCTGAGCTCTTTTTTCTGTTGTCTTTCCTGCTTGACATTTGACACAACTGAATGATCAAATCAATAATGCTCTTCCAACAGGTGAAAGAGTAGTAGCCTTTGCTGCAGTAGAAGGAATCTTCTTTTCTGGTTCTTTTGCGTCTATATTTTGGCTGAAAAAACGAGGTCTAATGCCTGGACTTACTTTTTCCAATGAACTGATCAGCAGGGATGAGGTAAGGCTTATTCTTCTAAGGCTGGGTTCTGTAACCAAGTACTTTTATTTGCATGAGGTGGGGACACATGGCTATTGGGGTTTCCTCACTATTTACTTATTGCAGTCATCTGTTAAGTCTTTTTTTTAAGGTCCTCTGACCCTTGGGGATGTAGGGATGGGTAAAAATGGGCTTGTCCTATTATGTGTGAGTGGAAGAGATTTCCATTATCAGCACCCCTGGATATGATCTAATGGATAGATTCAACCAAATGCTCAGTCTGCCAGTTTGGAAAGTGGTTGGATATTAACATTTAATCAGAATATGAATAGCTTAATTCTGTTTTATTAGTGCAATGGTGGAAAATTATTTTAAAAAAATACTTGTATGAAACATTAGAATTTGATTTCAGCTGCTCTGTTGCTTTTATGGTTTATGTAGGTCTGATGATGATAATAGAGTTAAAGCTTGACCCAGCTGTTTTCTGAAATATTTTCCAATTTATTGTTTTTCCACAGGGCTTACACTGCGATTTTGCTTGTTTAATGTTCAAACACTTGATACACAAACCATCAGAGGAAAGAGTGAGAGAGATAATCACAAATGCTGTCAGGATAGAACAGGTATTCTACTGGTGGTTAAAAGTCTCTTCATCAAAGTAAAACTTAGCAGGGCATTACATTGTGTAGTATCTGCATACTAAGTTATGTTGTTCACTTAAATGCAGGAATTCTTGACAGAAGCATTGCCTGTGAACCTAATTGGCATGAATTGCACTTTAATGAAGCAATATATTGAATTTGTGGCAGACAGACTGATACTGGAACTAGGTTTTAACAAGGTAAGTTCTGTGCAGTTTGCCTCTTGAGGAAATCAGTAAATTTGTTTACATTTAGATTTGCTTTTCACCTTTAATCACTTGCTTTTGGGCTTGTTAGTAGAACTTAATGACTAAGCAATACAGCCCATTTCAATTTATGTTCTCTCAAAATGAGTTCTAGGCAAATTTGCATTACAATGTTGTGCATATTGATTTAAATAACAATATTTTTAGAGGATATCCCATTGTGGTAGTTGCATATATACTTATCACATCTTTCATGTGTGACAGACAGATGGTATCAGCCCTAAATTCTGTGTGCAGATGGTAGGCTGACCACATTTCTTTTCTTACAGTGCTTTGGTCTGCTAGTGAATATTAAGTTTATAAAGCAAAGAGTTCAGACTTAGGTTAAGCCATTTATGTGCAGAGTGGCCTTGCATGCAGAATTGGCTCATTGTAGTAAGTGCCTTCTATAATTGGCCTGGAGGCCGCCTTACTCGAAAGATTCCCACCCACCTACCATTAGGTTGAGTGAGTATCTGGCTCAGGCAGGAGGTGTTGGGGGAGCAGGCAACAGCTGGGAGATATTAGGAGAACATTGGTCTCTGGGCTACACAGTTTGTGTTGTTCCCTCCAAGCAGGTTTTCAGGTAAGAAATACTCGGGTGGTTTTGCCATTTGTTCCTACAGTGCCTGGTGCTCTCTCATTCAAGTACTAATCAGGGTTTGCCTTTCAAAATCAGATGGGATCTGGTGCCATTAGAGTATTTAGCTGGTTAATAGGCATGAGAGATAAAGATCATGTAGAAGGAAACAGAATTCATGGTGCGGTGGAGCAGAAGCTAACAGAAGTGTTAGTTAGCCTTCTCTTTCCTGGCACTTGGCAAATGTGATACACTATAAAGTACATCATCTCCAGTCTGATCTTTGGGTTGTCAGGTTGGGGAAAGTTGAGGTAGGTGGTTTGAAGATTGGGATATATGTAACAAGAATATAAATGGATAACAACTTAACTGAATTTCTTTCAGATATTCAAAGCTGAGAATCCATTTGACTTCATGGAGAATATCTCGCTGGAGGGCAAAACTAATTTCTTTGAAAAGCGTGTAGGAGAATATCAGAAGATGGGAGTGATGTCAAAACCCATAGACAACTCATTCACATTGGATGCAGATTTCTAAGCCAAAAGCAACTGTTTTCAGTTGGCTTGGAATTGCTAATGATTTGTCTTGTTATCCTCACAACTCTTGTAATGTTTGGTGGTACTTTTGTATAGTGTATGTAGCTAAAATAGGAAAACGGATTTCCACTACTGCTATATGCATTTCATAATTCACAAGTTACTCAGATTTTCAAAAGTACCAGTGCTTGAACTGGCTTGTTCCATTATCTTGTAATAACAAAGCAAGTAGCATGGGGATACTCTAGAAAACGGCAGTTTTTCATATCCTCATATGGGTTGTGGGGAAAAGCTGTGGAACCTGTGTAGCAGAAGTTAGTATTTTAATAGTTTGTACATAAACATGGCACTTTAAAGTCTGGCCTGTAACTCCTGGGAAAGGCTGGTAATGTATGAGTTTAGAATGAACTCTTTTAGCCTGCATGTAATCTTAACTTCATTATTATGCTTTATTTCACTTGCATGTAAATTAAATTCCTGAAGTGCTGAAAAAATCTTTTTGGATATGTATGACTTCTGTCAAAGTACATGAATGGATTTTATGTAAAAGCAAAACTTGAATAAAAACTCCAGATTTCCAGTACTGGTCTCTGAGCTCCAAACTACTCTTACCACCTCCAAACTTGCCTGCTTTTTATCCATTCCACAGAGGTTCTCAGCCTTTGATTCCCCTAGCCAATTTTTTCTTCTGGCACAATCCTCTGCCAGCATGGTCAATGATGGCTTCTGGGAGCTGAAGTCCAAAACATCCGGAGGGCTGAAGGTTGAGATCTGTCCTAAGGTTTTTACTTTTTTGGTTGTGTACAAATTCTAGGCAGTTTTGAGTGACCAGTGGATTGGTCCGCTTGAATTGAAATTGGAGAGGTTATGGTCGGCTGCTCTTACTCTGGGTATAGGGTTCGTTCTTGCAATTTAGACAGGCAGCATCCTTTGGCTGTAAGCCTAGTTCTTATCCACATATTTCTGTATCGCCATTTGCTACAACCAGGTGGACCATTGAATGATGCCCCCAGAACTCAGTTCTGAGTGCATTGTATCCAAATCTTAAGCTGTTTTGATGCCTGACAAATCCCCCCAAACAATGTATTTATTGCTAAATATAAAGAAATGGAAGTCTTCCCACCGTGGTGTCAATATTGTAGGTCGGTGGTTCTTAAATGGCTGGGTCCTGGTGGGGCTGAGTTGCTCAAGGGGAACATGAATCTGAGGCCCTGAACCCCCTCTGCATCCCAAACTTTATGTCCTGAAGGAAGAAATCCAAGGAGGGCATTTGGAGCAGCTGCCTTTGCAGGAGAACACAGAAAAAAATGAATGTTTCTGTATGTAAAGGGATCTTGTAGCACCTTTGAAACACTGAAAGGCAGTAGCATGAGCTTTTGTAGATAAGCCTCCTTCAAATGCATGAGGTGGAGGCAGTAAATCGGGTAGGCAACCTTTTTGAGCTGGAGCTGGGTTTCTGTCCCTCAGATAATTGGGCTGAAGCAACAAAAATATTAAAAATTAATATTTTTTTAATTTTTTTAAAAAATATGCATGCACACTCTCTCAGCCCCAGAAAAGCCATGGCAAAACCCCTGTGGAGATTTTGCCAAGAAAACCCCAAGTAATAACAAAATCAGTATCATCATGGCGGGCAGCGGCAGCGGGCGGTGCAGCGGCAGGACCAGCCTGGGGCCGGTCCAAAGGCCTCGGGGGCCGCATCTGGCCTCCGGGCCTTAGGTTGCCTATCCCTGCATAAATGAATGTGAGTGAAAGAATGAAAACAAGTACATATTGGCATTGGTATATGAGTGGTGTACTATGTCGAGCGGTGAGGGCATGACATCTGCATGGCGATGTAAAGGAGGTCACAAAGAAAAGGAATCACTGCTAAATGTTGGACTGTAGCTCTTGGCGTTCTTCACTTGGCTATGATGGCGAGATCAGTCCATTTGGAGGGCTTTTTCCCATACTTTGATTTGCAGTTATATTTCCATGCTTCTGGAATGGTAGTTCCCCCCCCCAGTGGTTGCGAGGACTTGATAGAGAGGAGTCCAGCCTTTATTAAGATTTCTCTGTCTTCATGAAATTTGTTCCCTTTCTATATTTCTGACTTTCTTAGAAATATACTTTTTTAAAAAAGTAAAAAAGCACTCTTGGCCTAAGCCAGGTATGGGAATCATCTTGATGCTGGATTGTACCTCCCAGCATTCCTCAGTGTTGGTTGTGTTAGCTGGGAGTTGCAGTCCAACAAGATTGAGTCCTGTATAATTCTCAGCCCTGGCATAAATTGAGGTTTTCCTTTTTTAGCCAGTGTAACAACAAACCTCTATTCCCCCCCCCCCCCCCCCATCACCAGTGTAAACCAATACAACTAGGAGTGAGGGTTTAAGCTCTTTATATAAGACCCCGTGTTCTTTTATCAAAGTAAAGAAAATAGCATGTTGTTCAAGGCTGGTCGACTGGTGTGTCTGAGGGTCATTTTTTAAATATCAAAATTAAATCCACTTGTTTTGAAAAAGGTGAATATTTTTATATTGGAAACAGTGTCCCAGGGAGGATGGGGCTTGCAACCTATTTACATTACAAGTCACCCACCGCTCCTGGAGCTTCCAGGAGAGACAATTCATACACCCCTTTTTTTGCCAGAAAAATGATAGTCCTAAGGAGTTGTAGGATCTGTGGCCACAAAATTAGAATGGGATGTTTGCCCCTTTGCTCGGGTGTAGTTTAACTCTGAAATGAAAGGCTTCAGGGCCTGGGGGATACAAGCAGCGCTCCAAAGTTTATTAGATTGGGAAGCACTCCTGGAAGCAGGAGGGAAAATTTGTAATTTTAACCTGTCATACATGTTTTTTTTCCAGGAGATTGATGAGGGTGGCATTCCGGTTTGAGAAATGTACTTAACATCCAGTTATCAAAAGGTGGACAAGCCCATTTTCCTTCAATGGAATTGCTAGGATCACACAGAGGTGAGTGACTGTAGTTTTCCCTCCTGTCAATCCATGTTATTCTTCCACATCAGAAGAGAGGTGTGAATATATCTTCAAATATATTGTACCCAAGTGCCAGTGTTGTGTAGTGACCTGAGTGCTGGACAAAGACATCAGGGTTAAGATTCCCACTCAGCCATGGGAAAAACTGGGTGACCTTGTGCACATCACATTCTCTCAGCCTCAAGAAGCCAGTGGCAAACCTCTGAACAAATCTGGGCCAGGACAGGATTTCTATTAAGTCAGAGTCAACATTTAGGCACATAACAATATGATAGTCAAATACAACATCAAGGAGCACATTCCTATGAAAGGAACTATACCTAACCAGTCCATGAAGAGAGGTAATACCAAGGAATATCATCTGATTAATGGCCTAAATACCCTGAAGGCACCCAATTTTGTCTGATCTTGGGAGCTAAGCGGGATCAGCCCTGCAGAGTACTTGAATGGGAAACTGCCAATGGCTACCATGTGCTGTCGGCTTTTATTTTAGAGAAAGGAAGTGGCAAAACCATCTCTGAGTATTCCTTGTCTAATGACTTTGTCACACCAGGCTGCTAAGACATCATAATAGTGTTAGTATAGGAAATGCAAACACAAAGATACTGGTTTGGGGACAGTGATTTTTGGACAGCTCTTCAAAAGTGCCATGGTATTGCTATAGTCCTGGGCTCTGTCCTCTGTACACCAGCCTACATAACCCTACCTTCCTGCCCTATGCCCTTCCCAGCATGTCTTTTGGACTGTGTTTCCTCTCCAATTGTGCAGTCACAGTAATTGATTAAGTAAAAACAAGAAAAGAAAAGAAACTGAAAAGCAAGAAAGAAGGAAAAACTCGGAAATAGAGGGGGGAGAGCAATACAATCACACCCACTTGCACCAGGTGACTGCCTGCATATTGGAACTAGCAGTGGGAGGAAACTATCACATGCAGGTTGACCAGATGTTCACATCATAAAGGAGGACAAGACACCGTAAAAAGTAGGCCATTCAATAAAAAGGGAGGATGTTACAAAACAAAAGCTACAACCCCTCATATGAATATACATTCATGCTTCTTAGTCATGCTCAAAATAGATAACATTATGGAATTCCTCCTGGACAGAAGGCTGAAATGGAGGATCTGGTCACTGATCACACATGAATCAAAGTGGAAAAGTCGCACAACTGGGAGGCATTGACAGATTTTGCCTGTCAATGGAAAGGAACGCTCCAGGTACTGATGGAAGATGTATCAGCTACAGGACAGACATGGCATTTTGTGACAAGGTATGATCACAGATGTTGCTATCTTCCTGTAATTCCACTTTGGCTGCCTTGTCAACCTACTGTTAAAAGGCCATAATAAATGTGCACTTCAGAAATGCTATGTTCCATGTTTCAAACCGGTAACATCCACAAATGATGGAAGTTGAGGTACAATTCAGAAGTCTGTTTTCATTATCAGTTTTTATACCCTATTACATCTGCTGAGAGGAAAAAGATAATACTGCATCTTCGGTGCAGAAGTTGGCTCTGGCATAAGGATATCCATTCTACAGATTTATTGAAATTCAACAACTTTCTTTTTCAGTTACTAAGGGAGACCTTCTTTAATGCTGGTGTCAAAACTTATATAGTCAACCTAGAATTTTATCAGATTTCCATTTGCACTGAGATATTGTTTAAATGCTTTAAAAAGTTGAAATCTGGTACAGTACAACATTCCAATTCATCCACACTTGTGCCAGCTCAAGTGACATGCACTCACGCAATTGCCTATCGAGATTAGTTGTTGTTATTATTATTATTATTATTATTATTATTATTACTATTTTAAAACACTGTTTTCTCGGCAAAATGGAAAGCTTTTCTTATATGGCAGGTAGATAGGGCAGTCTCATTTTGAGAAAAAGGCTTTTAAAAACATCTGAACACATAATTAGACTTTTTTTTTTTAAAAAAAGGAAAACAGTGAAGCTGAAGATAACATGCAAAATAATGTGTCTAGGAACCATTTGGGTTTTGTTGTCGGATAAGTTTAGTGATTTAAAGATGTTCTTTAGGGGCTTAGCTGTTCTAAATGCTTCACGTATAATAATAATAATAATAATAATAATAATAATAATAATAATTTTATTTGTATCCCGCCTCTCTGTCAAACAATCAAAAACCAATAGCATTGTGCTGCAGGCAATATTCCTTTGATTCCAGCAGGCTATATGTGCAAAAGTGCCAGATGTAGAAATCCATTTCTTTTGGTCAAACTTTATTTTGTTTAAATTTAAATCACTACAGAATCATATAATTTGTATGCACTGTAAAACAATTGTGTTATAAAACCTCTCATTTTTAAAAGTATATAATATATACACAATCAGTCATGACAGGAATGGTAAAACGACTCTTTTTTGTTTCCAAAAACCAATAAAGAAGTGCCAAAACCTTTCAGATACTTGCTATCTCCCTACCTATCTTCTCTTCATCTATCAATTCATTTAGCTGGGATGGACAGTTGTGCGTCTTATCAGACTCTAGAAAACTATTGTATTTTATTGTGGAGTCAATTTTGACTTTTTTTTTTAAGGGAGGTTGGAACAAATGGCAGAATAAGCTCAGTTTTTGGTGGCTGGTGATGCTGGGTACCATAATAGAGCATCAAATTATCAACATTTTATTTATTGTTGCATTGTTACTGCCACGTAGCAGGAGTGGTAGTTATCAGATTTCTTTACCTCCTGTGTTCAAATAAATTGTCTGGCTTTGGACACTAGGCATTTTGATGGGCGAGAAAGGTGAATGGATTATTTGCTGCTAAGGCAGCAAAATCAGAAGTACCCAATAACTATAGTCAGTACCTTTGCTATTCAACACTAATATATACTTATCACAATTTGCACCAGGAGTCAAGGAGAGCAACAGGTCCTGTAGAAGCTAAGCAGGGTCTGATCTGGTTATTATTCCCAGATTTCAGGGTTTAGGCTCTCTTCTCCAGTTCTCAGGGCACCAGGATGGGATTTCAGGGCGAAAACACTGAAATGAGAAGGGTGGGTGTGTATGTACGGTATATCTTCCTCATTGTTAGACTTGGTGTTTTTTAAAAAACTGAGGTGTGGTGTAGTATTTTCAGCATTGGACTGTGACTCCAGCATTCAAATCCTGGCTCGGCCAAGTAAACCCACTGGGTGACCTTGGGCAAGTCACACGCTCTCAGCCTCAGAGGATTGCAATGGCAAACCACCCTCTGAAGAAATGTGCCAAGAAAACCCCATGATAGGTTCGCCTTAGGTCGGAATAACTCAAAGGCATGCAACAACAGCAACAAGTATAGTCTGTGTAAATGTGGTTGACACTTATTTTGTTAGGCTTAATTAAATCTCCAGGAACTACCTCTTGTAACACCACAATTGTAGCATCAACAAGGCCCATTTTATGGTGAATCACAAGGAGTCATCACCAGGTGTCAGGTCTTGAGCCTGAAATCTCAGTGCTTGGCTTAGTCCTGAACTGGCAACCCTAGCCTGGTTTGTACTGGGAAAGGAGATGGACAGGGAATACCAGCTGCTGCGTTGTATATTCACAGCAGACAAAGGCAAACAACTTCTTCATTATTCTTTGCCTAGGAAGAATATGAAGTTCATAAGGCTGCTTGCCATAAATTGACAGATGACCTGAAGGCATACTTTATTTTTACTTTAAATAGTTCCAATAATTCCCTTTCTACTAAGAGCAGATTGCTTTGACATTGGAGGAGGAGGAAGAACTCTAATTCCAGGTCCTCTCTGACTGCATCTGCACTGCAGAAACAATCCAAGTTGATATGTTAACTGCCATGTCTCAATGCTATGGAATTCTGGGAATTGTAGTTAGTTGTGGTGCTAGAGCTCTCTGACAGAGAAGGCCAGGGGTAGGCAACCTAAAGCCCGAGGGCCGGATGTGGCCCCTCGAGGCCTTTGGGCCAGCCCCAGGCTGGTCCTGCCGCCCCCGGCGCCTCCTGCTGCTGCCACCGTCCGCCGTGATGATATTGATTATTGTTGTTATTACTTGTTCTTGGGGTTTTCTTGACAAAATCTCCACAGGGGGTTTGCCATGGCTTTTCTGGGGCTGAGAGAGTGTGCATGCATATTTTTTTTAATTTTTTTCTATTTTTTTAAAAATTAATATTTATTTATTTATTTATTTATTTTTGGTACTTCGGCCCCCCAATTGTCTGAGGTAAAGCAACCCGGCCCCCAGCTCAAAAAGGTTGCCTACCCCTGGAGAAGGCTAAATGTCTTACAAAACTACATATCCCAGAATTCCATAGCATTGAGACATGATATTTTAAGCCATGGCAACCTGGATTACTTCTGCAGTACAGATGCAGCCTCCTTTCTGGACCCCATGGGATATTATTTTCCACTTTGTTAATAGCTATCCCATTGTGCATGGTGCCTCTTAGTTTTTCCCCAGTGTAGGTGATAGTCTTTCTAGCTAGACTGAAAAAGAAGATCAGCCATCATTTCTTAAGTCTAGTTGTTTTTCTCTGGTTGAATTAATGATTTAACATTGTTGTTGTGTGCCTTCAAGTCATTCCTAAATTACGGTGACCCTAAGTCGTACATATCACAGGGGTTTCTTGGCAAGATTTGTTTGGGGAGAGTTTGCCTTTGCCTTCCTTTGAGGCTGAGAGAGTGTGACTTGCCCAAGGTCACCCAGCCAGTTTTCATGGCCAAGTGGGGATTTGAACTCTGGTCCTCAGAGTTGTACATTATCAATGGCTCTCAATGATTGAACATGGTCAGAACTGAACCAGAATTCAGGTATGTATAAAGACAATACAGGATTCCAGCCAACATTTATGCTTAGCTCACAAGTGACTTTGAATAATCCACAATTTCAAGGCATGTACAGTATAGATGCATTATATCTATGTAGATGCAGTTTTGAGACCAGCAAATCTTCATGCACAGATAGATTTAATCTTGAGGGGGACAGAAAGATTTAATTAAAACAATCATTTGCTAACCTTTTCTCTATTCATACCCAGTGTTAACCAAAGTGCAAAACGTTGCACTCATTTCTCAAAAGCTGTGGGTATATTTCTTTGGGATCTGTTTCACTGTTCTCTTGAGATGAATGTGTATTTAAAGTCTAATTTAGCAACATTTAGAAATTCATACTACGTTTGACTAGACCTTGTCAAAATATCACTGTAGGATAGCTTTGGGGTCTCTTGAAAGATGGATTTGATTGTTAACAGAAGGGCATTTGGTGGTGTATCAGGCCTTGAATGATCACACTAGCACTTGGCACCAGAGGGCATATGATCCCAGTTCCCTCATAATATGATCATTTCTCCAAAGTCATAATAGACAGAGCTGTTTTGATTTGAAGGAAGCAAACCCTGCTGCTCTCCCAGCTCATGCTCTTTTCTTTTTGCAACAAATTCAGAAGCTTTTAAAAAATTACACCTTGAAGTAACCATACATTTTGCAAACCCAATGTAGGAAAGTCTCAGCTCAGTGTTAGGATTTCTCTTGATGCAGATGTCAGCTTCCCAGATTCTAGAACGGATATGCAGGAAAAATCACTAGCAATGCAAAACAAAGAAAGACAACTAATCCCTCCCAACATTAAAATTCTTTTTTTAAAGAGCTGGGGAGAATTTTGTGCTTTCTGTAATGACCTTGCCAAGCCCTTGGTCTGCCATTTCGACCAGCAGTGATTGGCATAACCTTTAAGTGGCCTAAAGCAACTGAGAGTCCTTTACTGTATGAACAGAGTTGAATGTCAGTTTCCAGAATCCTCTCGACAACATGGTCAGTGGCCAGGCTGGCTAGGGGTTTCTGGGGGATTGTCATTCATTCTGTATGTGAAGAACTCTTTATCTTGCTGCTTTGAATCCTATTTTTGGGAGAAAGAAATTCAATCAGTCAAACATCTGAGAGGTCTTTCATAGTGGACCTTCCCCACAAATTCTGGGTCCTTGGTATCCAGGACTCCCTGTGAATACCAAAATCTATGGATGCTCAAATCCCATTAAATAAATCTGTAAACCCTCCAGACTCACTGGACTGGAGAGGGTGAGCTGTCTTTCTTGGAAGACCTCAGTTGCAGCAATTTACAGAGGTTGGCCTTACAGAATTCAATATAAAACAATATTTTTCAAAACCAGAAGTGGATGTTTGGCCACATCCAATTATGAGGGGAGCATTGCATGGGGCCTCTGGAGGACTGCCCTAAGCTCTTTGCAGTTGGTTACTTGGATCTAGCTCAAGACGGTTGACTCATAGGTAGGAGATCTGCGGGTTTCAAGCATAGATTCATTCCCAGTCCTATGTGCAGATACTGGGGAATAAACCTCAGACTTGCAAGCAAAGGTATGTGCTCTACCGCTGATCTATGGCTCAGCTGAGTTCCCACTGGCTTTGGAAACACACATGGGAAAAGGTGAACCCCTTCTAGCTCAGATTGAGAGGGATGATGGGGGTTGTTACGATGACCGGAAGTCTTCCACTTTTGATATAAAATGCCCATGACCCTAAATGTACCATATATAAATACCTGCCATAAGTCGTAGAGTGAGAGACCACATAGGCAGTTTGGGAGTTGTGATAAAGGGATTCACATGCATATCCCAGGAAGGCTAAGCAATTAATCACAGAATGTTTGGCACCCAATCTGGAAAGTGCCCATTTACAATCCCAATTCCCACTTCAGAGACTTCCATCCCGAGTGATTACTCCATGCTGATTCAGACTCTTTAATGCAGAACACCTGGTCTTTGCCCAAGGGTAGATTTCTGTTATGAAAGATCCAAATTTCCTATGTTCCCCGGGGCTAGTTTGGATTTTAGGTTGGCCACATATTAAAGGAAAAGGATGCCAAAAGACTTAATAAAAGTCACTCTGAACTTTGCTAGTCCCGGCTTGCCATTGCCCACCACCCCAGTATTCCGGAGTGGCTTGAGTCCCACATCCCAGCCATCAAACCACATCTACTGGAGCAACTTTGCTGTAACTATAACTTCTTGTGAAGCCTCTTTTTTGATCCTTAGTCCCTGGTATGTGTGTGAGACTGTGAATTCTGTGTTTGCTTGTGTTTAATTCTTTTAATAAAATAGCTAATAAAGAACTCTGCCTTTCCAATGCTTTGTTTCAGCACCTCAGTATACATTTGAGACAGTGACCCTGGGCTGCTTGTAACCCAGCCCCATATTGAGCTAATAATTCCTTAGGCCCCCCATGGTTACATGGTTCAGCCATTCAGTTGAAGACCCACTGTGAAGGGCTTGTCTTTGTTACCTGTAATAGGTAGTCACCTTCACTGGTGGTGTAGCCAAAAAGAAGCAAGCAAACAATCAGAAATACCGAGTTGGTTCCAGACCCAGTTCTATTTAGAGCAGACCCACTGAAATCCATTGCCATATATACTTGACCAGAAGTTGACCTCATGTATAAGTCAAGGGCAGGTTTTTTTGGCTAAAATAATGGATCTTGGTATGACCCATGGATAAGTCGAGGGTAAAACTTAGAGGCATGTAATAAACGATTTAAAGCAGTGGTTTCCAAATTTTTTTCTCCAGGGGCTTTGGACCTCAACTCCCAGGCACTCCAGTCAGCTTGGTCAACAATCAGGAATTCTGGGAGCTGAAGTCCCAAGTATTTAGAGCAGGGGCTGGCAACCTACAGCTCCCGGGCCGGTTCCAGCCCAGGTTTGGCCTCTGTGCGGCCATGCGTGCTGCGGCCGCCATTTTGTTCTCCAAAATGGCAGCCACGAGTGGCAGCCGCCATTTTGTTCTCCAAAATGGCGGCCGTGACTTGTTTGCGCATGCGCAGTACTCCTGCGCATGCGCAAACGTGTTGCGGCCGCCATTTTGGAAAACAAAATGGCGGCCACGGCATGCACAGCGGTGGCGGTTGTGGCTGCACGTGTGGCGGTGGCGGTGCGCACAGGGGGGTTCGCACGCGCGCACCGCCATTCCCCCCCCTCGGCCCGGCGGAGAGAAGGACTTCGGGGGACTGGCCCAGGGCTCAAAAAAGTTGCCTACCCCTGATTTAGAAGATCAAAGTTTGGGAATCACTGATGTAAAGGATGAAGTAAAGGAAAAGGATGCCAAAAGACTTATAAAATTCTGGCAGGCATAACTGTTTGTGCTCACCCTAAAGGCTGGATGGATGAGGAGGGGAAGTGACCATGATGTAAATGTAACCAATTTGACTTTCATCTCATCCTAGCCATTGTGTAATGTGAAGAGTATTTGCTATGGACAGTAATTATAGAGAGAGTGCCTATTTTTATTTAGTAAAGAATATTAAAGTTACACAAAAGGAAGCCTCTGGTGTCTTTCACAGTTATTTGCAAGATTTGTTTTGACTTTAACTGCATGAAAATATAGGGATGGGACTCAATTCAAACATGATTAGAGTAAAATGGTGAAGGGTCTGGAAACCATGCCCTATGAGGAACGACACAGGGAACTGGGCATGTTTAGCCTGGAGAAGAGAAGGTTAAGAGGTGATATGATAGCCCTGTTGTAGTTCTTGTACATAGACTGGAGGTTTCTTCCTAGCTAGTTTGTAGGCCAGATGGATGGTTGAAACCATCTTTCATTGTTAAAGCATGCTTTGAAATTAAAGTTTCTTGCAAGCTCCTATTTGGTTAGTCACTTGATGCAGTCTACATTTAGATGGGAAAATCTATGATGCCATAAATTCACTCAGTTTTTGTGATTGTATTGGGTCACATTGTTTGCAAATGAGGAGGCTAAGCATCTTGCACAAGCTTACATTTAATTCCCTTATTAATTATGGCTTCTTAAAAATAATAAATACAGAGGACCACTGGACTGCATTCACATAGCTTAATACTTTCACTGTGCAATTTTCTTTTTAGGACCAAGAGAACCCATTCAACCAGACCTTTGACTCAATGGCCTTCTGCCATTATTGTTTTGCTTTTTGTTTCCTCCAAACAGAAGTCCAAGGAAATGAGGGCTTGAAGTATAATTAAAACATTGCATGATTATGTCAAAAGCACTTAACTGCAGTGCAGAAATTATGTGCTCATCTTTTGTTTTTGTCAAGAATGTGCTAAATGGTAGCAGCTATTTCCAATGGGAGAAAACCTTGATTACAGAGTAATTCACAGTGAGTAATTAACAGGAGGATGTCAATATCTGCTACTTCTACAGTTCTCCATGCAAGACAAGAGAAAACTAATGGACATATTCAAAGTGGGGTTGCTTTCTCTTGATGTTGTTGTTGTTGTTGTTGTGTGCCTTCAAATGCAAGGGTAGTAAAAGAACTGGCAAATGTAATCTCAGAGCCACTGGCAATAATCTTTGAGAACTACTGGAGAACAGGAGAAGTCCCAGCAGACTGGAGGAGGGCAAATGTTGTCCACATCTTCAAAAAGGGAAAAAATACAATCCCAACAATTATCGCCCAGTTAGTCTGACATCAATACCAGGAAAGATTCTAGAAGGGAATGCCACAATTACAAAAAGTCTGAGAAACAAGTCATGTCAGACTAATCTGATCTCTCTCTCTCTCTCGGATAAAATTACCAGCTTGGTAGATGAAGGGAATGCTGTAGAAATAGTATAACTTGATTTTAGTAAGGGCTTTGACAAGGTCCCCAATGATATTTTTTGCAAACAAGCTAGAAAAATGTGGGCTGGATAATACAACTGTTAGGTGGATTAGTAACTGGTTGACTGACCGAACCCAAAGGGTGCTCAGCAATGGCTCCTCTTCATCCTGGAGAGAAGTGACCAGTGGGGTGCCACAGGGTTCTGTCCTGGGCCCAATGCTATTCAACATCTTTATCAATAATTTGGATGAAGGAATAGGGGGCATGCTTATCAAATTTGTAGATGGCACCAAATTAGGAGGAGTAGCTAATAGCCCACAGAAGAGGATCAAAATTCAAATTGAACTTAATAGATGAGAAAGCTGGGCCAAAACTAACAAAATGAATTTCAGCAGAGAGAAATATAAGGTACTGCACTTAGGCAGAATAAATGAAATGTATAGATATTGGATGGGGGACACCTGGTTTAACAAGACTACATGTGAAAGGGATCTAGGAGTCCTAGAAGATCATAAGTTGAACATGAGTCAACAGTGTGATGCAGCAGCTAAAAGGGCCAATACAATTCTAGCTGCATTAATAGAAGTATAGTGTCCAGAGGGCCGTTTCTAGTTTGGCATGCTTGCATGGGGAAAAAACTCATGGTGGGATTTTGAATCCTGGTCTCTAGCGCTGTACTCCACCCAATCCTAAAAGGGTCTATTCAAAGCCCAGAGGCATATTTTAAGTAAACCAGCTTTGTCTTCCTCTGAGGCTGAGAGAGTGTAACTTGCCTATGGTCAGCCAAGATTTGAACCCTCTGGTCTCCAGAGTTCGAAAAAATAGGATCTTGAATTAAAACTCCCACAGTCAGTCTATTAAAAAAACAGCAACACTATTTATGTCACTAAAAATCTAACATCATTCCCAATACATGGACTTCCAAATGCATTGAACTACAGATCACTTCATCCTCAGAGTAATGAGGAGCTATTGGAGGTTAATGGTCATTGAAATCAATTTGGGATTCCCCAGGGTAGAAGAACTTTTCAAGGAGATTCAGCATATAGATCCCAAATCTGGGATCTCACATGAAAGTTACTGGTGCCATCTAGGGGCTGACGTAAATAACATCCTTTGCGTAAATGCTCCTTCTCCTGGCACTTCAAGAATGTCAGTTCTTACAATGTGAGAAAAGGAGTCACTTTAATTCCTTGCTTTTTTGCCTAGCAGTGAGAAGGGAAATAAGATGTCCTGTCCACTTGGAGGGATGAGATAATAAAACAAATTTTTTTACATTGCTAGTGTGAATAGTTTTATTCATTTATTTATTGAAAGCCAGCGTGGCAGAGTGGTTTGAGTGCTGAACTTGGACTCCGAGAGACCAGGGTTCAGATCCCTTCTTGGCCATGGAGACCTACTGGGTGACTTAGGATGTCACAGTCTCTCAGCCGCAGAGGAGTGCAATCACAAAAGCCCTCTGAATCGGCTGACCATACTTCCTTGAGACAAAACTGGGACATTGGGATGGCAAAAACAGGATGGGGTTATGTAATATTCCGAATCTATGAAAAAGTAAGAAGATAAGTTTTATTACATGAACATATTGAGCTAACAATTATTCTTCAGTGACAGAATTCATACAAAAATTTAGGTAGACACAGAGGGGGACTGTTTTTCACCATGATCATACCATGAATATTTCTTTGATGAAGTACTCTTACATAACAAATTTCAGTCGTTCAGCTGAAGGGAAATTAAATTTCTCACTCTCCATGACATAATTTTTTTTTTTTTTTTACAGCTACAATTTCAAGCAGGGATCTGCAAACCGTTTTTGCAACATGATGGCATTTTTCTTGAAAACAGAACAAAATTGACGTATTAAAACAACAGGGTGGTCTGGAAATATGAAGAAATGCTATCCCATTTAAAACAGTACATCTGGTCAGCCTACCTCTGAACAAATCTTGCTGAGAAAACTCCGTGATAGGGTTGCCTTGAGGGACACTATAATTTGGAAATGACTTGAAGGCATGCAAAAAGCAATTAACACACCGTTTGTTGTCTACAACCATCTCTCTTTTCCTGGATTGTGTCAGGTTTGCTGTGCAGGTTTGGAATTTGGACTCAGACAAGTGACTTTATTGCACGGCACTTTTAGGAACAGGAACGGCTTGGGGACTCTTGGCAGCATCGGCGGCATTCTCCTGTGTGGTAACTTGCGTCCTTGCCCCTTTCCGTTCCGTTCCGTTCCGTTCCCGTTCCTGAAAGTGCCATGTGATAAACTAAAACATGTTTCCTCCATTCCATGTACAGAAGCCAGCTGGACTGGAGTTTGAATCTAATGTCAACAATAGCAAGGGAACACAATCCTCCACTAGACCTGAGGGCAGCAGACTAGTTTTGCAGGTGTGGGATAGGCCATATCGCACACTCATGTCTGTCCTCTAAAAGAGGATAACTGGCCAGGGAGCTGCCACTGTTGCCTTTTGGCATCCTGCTGTCTATGCTACTTGCTTCATTTTGCCTAATGGAAGCAATCGTGGCAGCTGGTGGCTTCTGTGTCAGTGGGATAGTGAATCAGTTCTGGGTTTTACTCTCCAAGGTGATTTGCTGCAAGCTGAACTGCAGGAATCTTCTAAAACTGCTCCAGTTGTGTGAGACTACAAACCCCATCACAGAATCTTAATAGCTGGAAGGGACCACAAGGGTCATCCATTCCAGCCCACTGACATGAAGGAATGCATAACTACAGCACTCCTGAAAGATGCCCAACCAACCTCTGCTTAAAGACCTCCAAAGATGGAGAGTCCATCTTCATATGCTCTGAGGCAGTCTCTTCCACAGCTGAATAGCTCTTGCAATCGATAAGTTCTTCTTAATGGGAAAATTGATGAAGTCTATTCACTCTAATAGGTTCAGCACCTTGGAGCTCCTTTAGAGGATTTACTACCACATTAACAGGGAAGCTACTACTCACCTCTGGGTTAGGGCTGACCCTACCTTTGTGCTGGGTATTTTGGGTCCACAGGAGATTTGGGTTTTCAAAAAATGCATTCCTTGCAACACACTAGCAGTTTCCCTTGCGGCACCAAGCATGTGAGTCTGTTGATTAACTGCCTTGCTTAACTGAAGAGACCTTGTAGCCCTAAGTGCTACATCATTTCTCCCTCAAACTGTCATCTTCTTGCCAGGAGACGATTAAAACAATTAAGCAATGTCTTGCAACAATTAAGCTCTATCAGATTAGCAAGATATGATCAGCTAAAATGGAGAGATTTTGAGATTTAGGTCATCATCTGTCAATATATATGACTGCAATTCAGAGAGAAGCCACGACCTCAATTGCACAGACTCTGAAATAATGCATGCTGCTAAGGTTTTGCAATCTGCACAAATCAGGCAGTTTAGACTAAGCCAAAACAGCATCAGCTGAGAAAAAAATAAATGATCACCAAGAAGTGGAACCAGAATTGGATCTGAACTTAGAGGCAATAGCCTGATCTTTATTGATCATCTACTCATCTTTAATACTATGACTTTCTAGGGAGACTAAAAATCTAAGTTTATGAGGTATTTATAAAATCCTCCTCTGTTATCACCTCCAGACAGTCTCCATTTATAAAACAAGGTCAGTCTCCTAGTTTTAATTTGGATGTCTGAGATGCTGGTTTATTTGGAAAGCCTCACATGAGCTAAATTATGACCACATACACCACATGTGAATTTCTACTGCAAGTTGTATGTAGTAAATATCTGCTGTACATGAGAACAATAATTATGTTCTTCCTCATTAAAATTATCTAAATGTTACACAGTAATGTTGTGTGTGTGTGTTTAATGCAGTTAATCTTTCCATCCAAATTTGTTCTCTGGGCAGGAGGTCAAGAATTTACTGGATAACAAATGTGCACACTTATCTAGGATGCTTTAATGGGGGGGTGGGGGAGAGATACTCTCTTTTGGACTTTCATCTTCAAACTTCTCCACAGACTTATTCCTAACTCCATCTCACAGGCCCCAGGTGATATCTGCATTCCTGATTCCTACTGTTTATACTTATCCAAAAATTCCTCAAGGAGGCAGCAATATTGAAACAAAAAGAAAAATTAGAGAAAAAAATTACTGAGGAAAAAATGAAGTAGTTTTCTCAGTCCAGTTGGATCTGTTTCTTGAGCCAGCAGGGCATTCATTTCCTTATATTCTAGTAAAAATCTTTTGTTGGGTGTCTATATGGTACTTGTCCCCCATACAAGTTGAAATCCATATAGTATGAGGTTTGTCTAGCTGCCTATGTTTCCCTCAGAATGCAGGTAAGAATTATAGTTTTGTTGGGCCTCTTGCCTTTCCTCAGCAAACTACATCCAGGAGAGGTCAGTACAACCTTAGGCAGAATGAAATATCTGCTGCAGACAATAAATATCAGGTCCCACCCAATGGCATACTCTCCAACCATCCTGATTTGGCCAGGACAGTCCTGATTAAGCTGTCATCACATTTTTTCAGGGACTGTTAAAGTGCCCCAGTTTCTCTCTCCTTCTTCCAGTTCCACTTTTGTTCTCCACTTACTGTATATACTCATGTATAAGTCTAGAAATGTTAGTCAAAAAATTGACCCCCCAAAACCCCTGTGTCGATGTATCCATGGGGCAATGTAAGTACTGTACTTAACTCTTATTTAAAAAGAAACCATCAAAAAAGGCAAAGCAAAAGTGTAATCTGTTCTGGAAGCACAGATCCCCTTTACTCTCTCATCCAGCCAGCCTTTAATTTTTGCTGGAATTTTGCAAGTTCTTTGGCATTGTTTCCCTTTGCTTCATCCTTAGATCCTTTGTTACATGCCCCTAGGTTTTACCCTCGACTTATCAAAATCCACAATTTTGGCCCCAAAACCTGCTCTTGACTTATACATGAGGTTGACTTATGGTTGAGTATATATGGTATTTCATTTCCTACAAACTGAATTCAAAGTGCAAAAGCAGTTTGTACTCAAGTCAACAGTGCGGAAAGGAGAAAAGGATTGGAATCTTGTCCTTCCCAGTAGACTCAGGCAAAACCAAATTGCTTCAGCCTTTCCTCGCTTGTGTGTCCTTTCCTTTTACCATCTTTACCACACTCTGATGTTGCATGGCTGCATGTGTCCCAGTTTTCATCTGTCAAATGAATGGATAGAGTTGTTCTGTGCCATCTCAGCTACCCAAGTGCCCTCAGGTACAGTGGACTTGGAGGAGACTACTGTCACCAGTGTCCAAATCAGTTTTACTTGCCAGTTGTGAGTTGGTGGGGTGGATGGGGGGATGCGTTGTTTCTTGCTCCTTGCCTGAGCCAGCAAAATGTATTTCAGAACATGTTTTTTCAGAGTCATCATAATGCCATCTGCTTTGTGGCTGTTAAACTGCTTTTAGAAGAGTTAAAGTCTCTCTCAATCAACATTTTGGGCATACTTAATATTGAAGAGGACACTCTATAGACAGCATGTTCATCACCAAGGCCCTCACTATGGAAAGGGAAAGTCACACCTCTTCTGCATTTTATGTACATAATAATTGCTGCATTCATAATGGTTTACACCAGATTTGCATAAATGTGCTCAATGCCAAGACGTTGCTAGTAGGCATATGGGAGTTCTTCTTGGATTGTGTAGTTTCCAGTGTGGTTGTATAACTGCCAGTTAATGAGATCTCTGTTGACCACTTATTTATTTTATTTTTAAAAAATGCTCATAAGTTTGCATATTATTTCAGGGGGAAAATAGCTTTAGAACATATTGTACCACATCCCAGGGATGCAGGGGATAGCTTGAACTGGTTCTGTTGAATTCTGGAACAAACTGAGGCTTTGGCACACACAACCGGCTTGCTTACTGAGCCCTTTGGACTTTGGACCATTGATTTGACCCCAGGACTAGCACTGCCTTTGCTTGTTGTAGCGCCATTTATTCACCCATGTTTTGTATCTTTTTAAACAAATTGATTTTGACTAAATAGCCCTATCTTATTGAGGCATGCTTTATCTGTGATCTATCATTTTTTCCTTCAGGGTCAAAGAATGATAAGTCTTGGTGAACAAAATGGTGGAATGGGCAGTTTTCGCTTGGGGGGGGGCAGCGGTGGTGGCTTACAAATGGAAATGTGTCTGCTTTGAGGACTGGAATGTTTGTTCAGTGTCCAGATACTGTCTTCTTTGTCTCTCTAAATTTCTGCAATTGGAAAGAATATTAAAGGGTAAGACCAGGGTTGGCGCCTATTTTGTACAGATATCTTGCCACCAGCCACAGTAATAAATAAAGAATAAATAAAGAGCAGAAATTGGAGCAGGGGGAAGACATCAACCATTTTCATTTGGCCTTTTCTTCCCAGTCTGTATTGTTGCACCCCATATATGCTGGTCCATGACTATAATATACGATTGATTGTTTGCAGCACCCCATAGCCATAGAGATGAAAACTGGAATACATGTGGCCAAGCAACTTCAGATAGCAGTCAAGATGGCAAATGTTATTAATGAGGAGGAACACATGAGCTAGGCGAGGTTGCAGCAATTTGCTTTTGCTTGAATCTACAGAAAAGGATAACATTCTGCCCCTCCTCTTCTCCCTCTGACTTAATTGAGTGCAAACTACTTTTTTACGTTGAAATTAGCTTGAAGCAATCGAAGGGGGAAAGTGGGAGGAGGAGAGAAAAACTACGACATTTTAAAAGTAGTTGAGAAAGTGGGATGGCAGAGGATTAACTGGGATGTTTCCTATCAAATTGGGCCAGTTGGAGGGGATGGCACCCAAGGAAGGCAATAGCCCCCAGGGATCTTTTTTCTGTGTAGACCAGAGGTGAGCAACAATGTGGATGATGGGAACCAACTTTTGCCCCCATAGCTCACCCATGGACAGTGGAAATGGTATCATGTCATTTCTGGTTGCCATTTTTGACCAGACTATAGTTGGGGAAACCTCTAATCCTTATAAGCAGTGGAGGGATCAGATTTTGTGCTTAAGCCACTGATCATCCCAGATCATGGACATCTTCAGGTCTTTAATTGACTCTATTAGATCTAACATTGTGATCCCAGGAGGAAAGAAATGAATGCCCCTGAAGGACCAGTGATAAAGAGTGTCACCTTAAAAAGAAATCCATCCATCACTTGATAAGAAAACTGAAAATAAATTTTATCCACCTCAAATCTGGAATCATTTCTTTAAAAAAATCATTTAAAAAAGGAATACAAAATACCCTTGAAAAGGCAAAAAAAAAAAAATGCTTTTCAAAATCTAATTTGGTCAGATTTAACCCAGGCAATGGAGCTTAAAGATCACAGGAAATTCTGACATGTCAGTTTTGGCATGAAGTCCAGCACAATTGATCTGGACCCAAATGTACCACAGCATTGAACCATTATTATTTCATCTTTAATTACAATAATTCCAACATAAAAGGCCTAGAACTCCTCCTTGAGTTAGCCCACTTAGATTTGTGACCACCAATTGCTAAAGCCAAAATAGCAATCATAGTATCATTTTTATCTGGGGTAAAGCCTCAGGAGAAGATGGAATTTGTGAAGACGTTCTTAAGGAAAATTTAAGTTGCTGGATAGTCTTACTATGCCAAGTTTTCAACTAAATCAACATGACAGGAAACATCCCAGTGGGGTGGAATCAAGGTATAATTGGCTGGTTGTCCAGGGAGGAGATGCAATTAGATTTCAATTACAATATATTATTAATGCATCTCTCAGGGAGAGAAGTTTTCCATCATATTTAAAAGAAGCAGTGATATGACCACTTCTAAAACAGCCCTCCGTGGACCCACTGGACTTAAACAACTGTAGACCAGTATCAAATTTTCCTTTTCTGGGCAAGGTGATCAGTTGCCTTCCAACTCCAGGCAGTCTTGGATAATACAAACTATCTAGACCCATTTCAAACTGGTTTCAGAGCAGGATACAGAGTTGAGACTGCTGTGTTTGCCTTAGTGGATGATCTTTGTCTGAGCATTGAAAGGGAGAGTATATCCCTGCTGGTGCTTTTGGACCTATCAGCGGCATCCGATACCACCAACCATGGTAGCCTTCTGGAACGCCTAAGGGATTTGAGAATCAGAGGCACTGTGTTTCAGTGGTTCTGGTCTTATCTCTGAGCAGGTTCCAGATGGTTGTGACTGGGGATAGCCGCTCCTCAAAAAAGGAGCTGTTATATGGCATACCACAAGGTGCCATCTTGTCCCTAATGCTATTCGACATCTACATGAAACCACTGGGAGAGACATCTGGAAGCATGGGGCAGGGTGCTATCAGTATGCTGATGACACCCAAATATATTTTCTCCATGCCTTCAAACACAGCCTTAGCTAAGGATTGTGTCTCCTCTGAATGAATACCTGGAGGAGGTAATGGGCTGGGTGAAGAAAAACAAAATTGAAGCTGAATCCAGACAAGACAGAGGTGCTTACTGCCAGGGTCCTAACCTGGGTTTGTAGATGTGTCAACCAGTTCTGGATGGGGTTACACTCCCCCTGAAAGACTGTGTTTCTAGATCCTTTGCTCCAAATGACAGCTCAGATAGATGCAGTGGCTGGGATTGCCTACTATCAGCTTTGGCTGATATGTCACGTGTCCCTTCCTAGAATTGACGGATCTAAAAATGGTAGTGCACACATTGGTAAGACTGGACTTTTGCAATGCGCTGTACATGCCCTTTGTCTTCAGCTTACTTCAATTGCTTCAAGCTAAGGAGATTATCACACTGTCCTTTCCTGTCCTTTCCTCCTGAGCTAGGCGTGGGATGTAAACTTTAATACATGGATTTTATCACACACCTCTGTGCCCAGGCAGGAGGCATCCTGTACCTGATCATGGCGTCTCGTACCCCATCCAGACTTCTCCTGCATCTTTTGAAAGAATGGGATTTTCCCATTCTTTGCAAGGTGAGGGTATAGTCTGGATCGGGTACTGGATACCATACGTGGCTCTTTGATGATTCTGGTTTCTTCAACAAGGAGACGGATGAGAAGCTTAATTTTAGGTACCACAATAAGCCAGTGGCCAGGAAACACAGCATGTCCTCTTCCATCTTTCAATCCCCCAAGCGACGCAAGGGGGGCAGGCTCTTGGTAGCAACCATACCACCAGCATTCATACCAACAACAGGAGCAGCAACCTCACCCACAAGGTCAGTCCAGGCAGCATCAACCCTCTAATTCCTCCTTTTCTTCCTGGGACTGCAGTCAACAATCCCAGCCATGGTATTGGCAGGACTTCAGGAAGAAGGCCTCCGATTCGGGCAAGAGGAAGTTATGAGATGGGGCAGTGCGCTTCAATGAACCTCCCTGTGGTAACAGGTTAGAGGCCTATTCTAACACCTGGGCCTCAATCATTTCTGACTCCTGGGTCTTGGACATTGTTTGCAGGGGCTAAACCCTTGAGTTTGAGGAGCTCCCAACCACCAGAGCTGTCCTGTCTACCAGCCCCTCAGACACCCTACTCGACGAAGTGTGTGCCTTGTTGGAAAAAGGTGCCATTGAGCCCGTAGATCCCTCTCGGGCCCGGCACTGCTTCTTCTCCAGATACTTCGCTGTTCCCAAAAAGGATGCAGGCATTAGGCCCATCCTGGATTTGAAGTGTTTGAACTCTTATGTTCAATATCGGCACTTTCGCATGGTAACTCTTGCCTCTATTTTGCCACTTTTGCAGAGAGGACACTGATTTGCAACCATCAATCTCGAGGACACATATTTCCACATTAGCATCCGGAGAGATCACAGGAGGTTCCTCACCTTTGCTGTTGGGACTGACATGTACCAGTACAGGGTCCTCCCGTATGGCCTCTCCACGACGCCAAGAGTCTTCACCAAATGCATAGCTCCAGTGGCAGCCTACCTCCATCAGCAGGGGACCACGGCCTTCCCTTACCTGGACGACTGGCTATTCATGGTGCTAACCCAGCAGAATTTGCAGCAAGACATCTAGTTCGCCCACTCCCTCCTGGACTCCCTCGGGCTCTGGGTCAACAGGGAAAAGTCAAATTTGACCCCAGCCAAATGAGTCAAATTCATCGGAGCAGTACTCAATTCTGGAGTCCAAGGCCTTCCTCCCTAGGACAGGTTTCAAGCTCTCTGCATGGCCATCAGAAGCTGCTGTGATCACAGATGTATCAGGGCTCATACTGTGCAGATAGCACTGGGACATTTAGCCTCAACCACCTTTGTAACATCATAGGCGAGACTCCACCTCAGACTGATACAGTCCTGGTTCCTGTCTGTCTTCGATACCGTGTACGATTCCCCTTCCAAATTGCTCACAATACTGAGACCCATAGCCAGATCATTGTGCTGGTGGCTCAAACCTGACAAGATGCCCTTCTTGGCTCCTGAGATCAGTCTGATGACAGATGCTTCCTTAGAAGGTTGAGGAGCACACACGCAGGATCTGACTGTCATAGGCAAATGGTCCCCTATGGAAAAGAAACTCCACATCAATGCTCTCAAAATGTTGGCTGTGGAGAAGGCCCTCTGAGCATTCCAGACTGTGCTTTTGGGCAAGGTGGTGCTTCTTTTGACAGATAACACCACCATCATGTTCTACCTGAACAAGCAAGGGGGCACAAGTTCCCATACACTGCTCCAGATCATGATCTGCATCTGGAATTGGTGCATCGACAACAAGATACTACTGCAGTCAGTGCACCTGCTGGGAGAGGACAATGATCTGTCGGACAAGCTCAGCAGGTCCTCCAATCACTGCCACGAGTGGCGCCTTCATCCAGAGACAGTCTCCGACCTCTTCTCCATCTGAGGCAAGCCAGAGATCGACCTATTTGCATCTCCACAGAACTCACACTGTACAGAGTTCTGCTCTCAAGTTCGAGCCCCGGGGTCACAAGGAGATGCCTTTCAGTTTGAGTAGTCTGGGAGAATGTTCTACACCTTCCCCCTGTTTCCATTCATTACGAAGGTCATTGCCAAGAAGAGGACAGATGGGATAGATGCAATCCTCATCATTCCATGGTGGCCGAGGCAGCCATGGTTTGCCCCCCTGCTCCACCTCACTCAGGAGGAATATCACCGCCTTGAGTTCCATCCCATTCTCCTCTCGATGCACAATGTCTGGGTTCGATACCCAGACATGGACTCTCTTCTCCTGGTGGCATGGAGAATCCTTCCATCACAACGTTGCCTACCTTAGTACAGATGGTGATCCGGGCCACTCAGAAGCCCTCCACCAGGAAGTCTTATTCACTACTCAAATGGAACAAGTTTCTGGACTTTTTGTCAACAAGGAACCTACCTCCATCCCGTGTCTCGGTACCGACTGTCCTGGAATTTTTGATGTCTTTAGTCAACTCAAGATTATGCCTTAACTCCGTCAAGTGCTACTTATCTGCCATCTGTTTGCACTACCAGTTTGAAGGCAGACCCTCCTTTTTTATGGACCCTTTGGTGAAGAGATTCCTCAAGGGACTTAATAACCTCCATCCTCCATCCTCGGTACTGACTCCGGCATAGAGTCTGGACTTGGTGCTTTCTTACCTTTCTACCAAGCCTTTCGAGCCTATGGCCACCATGGACTTAAAATTGCTGGCCTGGCAGACAGCTTTCTTAGTGGCTATCACCTCTGCCCACCGAGCTGGTGAACTATGTGCCCTATGGATGGACCAGCCTTACCTCTGTTTCCACAGGGACAAAGTAGTCCTCCGTACCGACATCACATTCCTGCCTAAGGTGATGTCGGCCTTCCATATCAACCAGGACATTGTGCTATCCACCCTGGCCCCGAACCTGACTACTGATACCGAATGTTGACTACACACCTTAGACATTCAGAGAACACTGGCATTCTACCTTGAAAAAACTTCAGGTTCGAGGAGCTCTGAGAAACTGTTCATGTGCTACTCAGAGGCCAAGAAAGGTCTCCTAGTTACACCCCAGAGATTCTCTAAGTGGGTGTCAGCAACTATCCATCTTTGTTATGAACTGGCAGGTAGAACCCTTCCGGGTCGGCTACATGCAACTCGACTAGGGCGTTAGCTACATCCTCTGCATTTTTGACTTGGGTGCCATTAGAGGATGTGTGTAGGGCTGCTGTCTGGTCTCAGTCACTGACTTTTATCAAGCACTATAGGCTGGACACGAGGGCCAGGTCTGGTTTGCACTAACTGTTTTTGCACTGTTTTCTTGCATGTTTGAATCCAAACAAATGACACCAAAGATGCAACTAAGGTTTATAGTTTATTGTTGTTATTAAATTTTATCTTGTTTCAATTTACAAGATTGGTGTTTGGACACTCCCTCCTCCACTGACTGAAGCTTGTCAGTCTAACCCATTTGTGTGATTCGCAAAGACCACGAAGAAGGACAGATTGCTTACCTGTAATGGTATTTCTTCGAATGGTCATCTGAGAATTCACACAAATCCCACACATCCTCCCCTCAGTCATGTCCTGCTCATTACTAAAATCCTGCTGTCGCTGCTTGGCGGCATACGTTTTGGAACTGAGGAAAGAGCAGGAATGCCAGGGGTTTTATAGGGGTGGGCGGAGCTACCACAAAAAAGTTGCAATCAAAGATTTGCCCAGTGATACTAAAACTTTCTGAGCTAGTTGTACAGGCACAGATATAACCCATTTGTGTGAATTTGCATATGACCACTCGAAGAAATACCATTACAGGTAAGCAACTTGTCCGTTTTATTTGTCTTTTTCAATTGATCTGTCTTTTAACTGATATTGTTTGTCTGTTAACTGTTGTTGTTTCCCACCTTGATCTATTGGGAGCGGAATGTAAGAAATAACAACAACAACAACAACAACAACTATATAAAAAAGGGTGATAGATAATCTCCCTCAAATTACAAACCAGTTAGTTTGATTGACATAGTGTAAAAAATATGCCTGGTATCTCTTAGACAAGCTAGAGAACAAGGATACAGAAAAATAATATCTTTCATGAAGAACAGGAAGGAATCAAGAATAGATATTCCACCTTGGACAACTGCTTAGTGCTGAACCATTTAGTATATAAATACTCACGACACAGGAAAGGCCATCTTTATGTAGGATTTGTTGATTTGAAAGCTGCTTTTGACACTATTGATCATGAGCTTATGTGGCTCAAGTCATCTAATACCAACATTGATCATCACCTTTTGTTCCTTGTCAGAATACTCTATACTGATATTTTCCTGAAGGTGAGATTGTTTTCACTGGGTTTTCTTACAGAATCTATTCCAACAGGCAAAGGGATAAAACAAGATTGCATAATGGCACCTTTTTTTTTTTTTTTAAAAAAAAAACGCTTTCATTAGCTATATCATATATTCCATGAACAATGATAAAATCTTCCCCCAATCAATTTATGGGAGGAAAGCCCCCCCTGGCTCTATATGCAGATGGCATGGTTTGCATCTTTTATATTCAAATTGGATTTAGGAAACTCCTGAATGTCTATTGTTCAGCCAACAAACTATTGATCAATTATGACAAGACCAAAGCTGTAGTTTTCAGAAGTGGAACTAAGAAGTACAATTGGTGCATTAGGCAAAATAAGGTAGAACAGGTGACCCCATATTGTTACTTGGGTATATTATTTGCTGCTAATGGGTCATGGCAACAACATTTAAGAATCACACATGTCAGGGCTACAAAACCTGCCTGAGCAGCTCCCAAGTGTAATTCTTAAATTTTGGGATGCCACAGGAAGCAGGCAGGTGTCCTGGTTTTGCATTTAATTAAGCAGAAACACCAGCCACAGGTGTTGTACAGGTCTGAGATTTGGGGCTTTCAAATTGCTGCAGACTTGGATGGCATCCAGAATAGAATTTTAAGAACTGTTGGGAACTCAAGGATATACCCTGCCAGTACTTGTGGCTGAAAATGGGATCAAGTCCTTCATGGTTCATGAAGATCTGTCTATCTTTAAATTCTGGTTCAAACTGAAAGGAATGCCAGAAAATTGCCTAGCAAAACTATTTTTTCAGGAACATCTGGCTCTTAGCTCCTCAAAAGAAAATTCCTGGTATCAAAATACCATGTATCTTCTTCATAAATTTGGCTTTTCGGAAACTTACTTTCTTCTTCGTGGTCTCTGCGAATGCACACAATTGGGTATTCACTGCGCATGCGCAGCAACTTCGGAACCTTCTGGAATCACTAGGCAGAATAAAAGTTGCAACTTTCGCCTGGGCTGGACTTAAGTTGCAACTTTTTGGCGGTAGCTCCGCCCATCCCTATATAGGACCTCCGTCGGTACCGCCCCCTTCAGTTCCTTTCGTCCGCCGCGTTAGCAGCTTAGGAACCTCTTGCCTTGGCAAGCGCTTACTTTTGGAATCACGTTTTTTTGACTAGGACTGTGTTACGGATTTGGCTTGACTCTCTCCTACCTTTTGACCACGGATTGTTTCTGACTTCGTTTCTGCCTTTCGGATCTACTTGTCTGGTGACTCGGACCGTGCACTATTGCTATGGCCTCAAAATCATTCAAACATTGCCCCAAGTGCAATAACAAGATCCCAAGTTCGGATCCGCACACTCTGTGCTTGCTATGCTTGGGCCAGGGGCATAACCAACAGGCCTGTCTTCATTGCCGCTCAATGACGTCTCAGGCCTTGAAGAACAGGGATAAGCGGCTTAAGGCGGCACTCTATGAAGAGGCCCTTCGCCCACAAAATGTGGTAGCGACTGGTGCCCCGGCAGATGCCTCAACATCAAAATCTGCCTCAAAGACCATCTCCGATGCACCTGCAGGCCAGTCTAAAAAGGCGTCTAAAAAGGCCGCTTCTGATCGCGCTCGCTCACCCGAGCTGCGCAAGAAAGCTTCGAAAAGGTGCCACTCTTCAGAGAGGGATACATCCAAAACCGCGGACCCGGCTTCCAAAAAGCCGCGAGCCCGGCCTGAGAAGGCCAAACAGCGACTCGGGGGAGTGACCGAGCCTCCACCGCCGGATCGGTCGCGATCTCCATCGCCGGTACCAGGACCATCCTCATTAGTCTCTGTTCCACCAGTCACGAACACTGCTACTCCACCGACTCGTCCTCTAATGTCTGAGTCGGAGTCGGAGGGCGAGATTAGAGAAGATATACCGCCCCTCGAGATGGAGCGAGCCGCGGCTCCTGCTGTAGGAACGAGACCGACCGCCTCGAAGGACTCGGCCCACCTTGGTTCCGAAGCCGATGAAGCCTGCCTCGACCCCGAGACAGATCAACTCTTGAGGGAAAACCCCGGCCTGATCTATGACTCTCTTACTGGGAGGTTCATGCAGTTCGTGGACCCGAAAGATCTTCCGAGCAAACCCCCTTCGCGTCCTGACCATCGCCGTAGAAGAGAATCGCCTTCTCCATCTAGAGCAGTTGATAGACACCGCCATCGTTCTCCAGCCCGGCATTTCTCTCGGTCTCGTTCCCCTTTGGCTTCTCCTCGGAGGCGCTCACCTCCTACTCATCGCTCTCGTCGGGAGCTATCTCGGTCCCGTTCATTGTCGAGATCGAGATCGCCGTCTGTTGTGTCCGTAGCATCCTCGTCACCTTCTCTGGATCCAGTTCCTCAACCTGACACGGCATTGGTGGACTATCATCCTGCCTCCCCCACTGATGACGTCAGATTCTTTTCAGAACAACTTGTTCGGATTGCAGAGGCTCTGAATATGGAGCTAGTACACTCGGAACACCAGCCTAAAGATGCTGTGGACTCGAGGGTGCAGGGCAGAGTTCCAACTCCTCCAGCCCTGGGATTTTTACCATCGCTCCAGGACATAGCGGAACGGTCCTGGGTGGCACCCGCTTCGGTGGCTTCCACGTCTAGAAAAATAGAAAGCCTTTATCGGATTGCCCCATCTGAGGCTTCTTGGCTTTTTGAGCATCCAAAGCCTAACTCTGATATTGTTGAAGGGGCCCAGCCCACTCAATCTTCGAAACTCTCTTCTCCTGTAGACAAGGAAGGCAAGAAGATTGATGGTTTGGCAAAAAAATCGTACGCCGCTGCTGTGTTAAATATGAAGGTGGCGAACTATTCCGCCTGCATGGGTGCCTATCAACAACACATCCTTGAGAGGTTGCTACCCCTCCTCGATCACTTACCTGAAGACCAGAAGGCCCTGGCTATTGCCTTGCAGTCTGAGGCACATTCCGTTGCTGGCCAGCAGATTGTTTCAGCTCGACATTCTGCTGATTGTTCAGCTAAACTGATTGCAGGTGCCGTTGCACTGAGAAGATTTGCCTGGCTGCGAGCTACTGACCTGACACCCACGGCAAAGGCACTCATAGAGGACCTCCCCTTTGATGATTCCGGACTTTTTCATAAAAGTACCGACGACAAACTCAACCAAAAATATAAAATGAAGATAGCCGCCAAGAAACACGGTACGGCCGGTTTTACTCACCATCAACGACGCCGCTTTTTCGGTGCATCTCGGCCAGTTTATGCCCAACACCAACAAAAGGGCTTTAATACCGAGAGGTCCTTCCAGCCTGATATTTCTAGACAGAGACGCCAGTCTAATTCCTCCTCCTCTTCAGGCCGTCGCTCCTTTCCTCAATCTCGTTTTCGGCAATATCGGAGGAAGGATGGTGATAGGCCCAAGAAATTTTGAAGTTTTGGAGCGTGCTTCGCCAATCCCCACTCCTTCGGAGACAGATTGAGACCGTTTATCACCTTCTGGTCTCAAATTACATCTGATTCGTGGGTTCTCTCTATTGTAGCCAATGGTTATGCCCTCGAATTCTCTGAGCTCCCTCACACCGGGGCCTTTTTGTCTACCCCCCCCTCCCCCACCTTACTCGACGAAGTACGCTCCCTTATAGGCAAAGGCGCTATAGAGCCCGTTGATCCTGCTGTCTTCCAAGCCTGTTTTTTCTCCCGTTACTTCACGGTACCGAAGAAGGATGGGGGCCTCAGACCCATTCTTGATCTCCGTCAGTTGAATAGATGCATATCACACAAGCGTTTCCGTATGGTAACATTGGCATCTATTTTGCCGTTACTGCAGGAGAACGTCTGGATGGCGACTTTGGACCTCAAGGACGCCTATTTCCATATTGGAATTCGAGACGATCACAGACGCTTCTTGGCCTTCGCTGTGGGCGGTCAAGCATTCTGTTACAAGGTTCTACCCTTCGGCCTCTGCACTGCCCCAAGGGTCTTCACCAAATGTATGGCGCCGATTATGGCTTTCCTCCATCAACGAGCCGTTTCCATCTACCCATACCTGGACGACTGGCTCCTGGTAGCTCCATCACGAGATCGACTGCTAGAGAACATCGACTATACTCTATCTCTACTCCAGTCTCTAGGCCTTTTGATCAATTTCGACAAGTCCTGCCTTACTCCATCCCGACGGTGCAGGTTTATCGGCGCCGAGCTCGACTCCACTACATCGATGGCGTTTCTCCCAGACGATCGCTTTCGAGCGCTGAAGGCTGCAGTGTCGGAATGCCTGCACAGCAGGCACGTCTCCGCACATTCTGTGCAAGTTGCTCTAGGCTACATGGCCTCGACCACGTCTGTGACTGCCTGGGCGCGACTACATTTCAGACCTCTGCAGTCGTGGTTCCTCTCAGTGTTCGATCCAGACCGAGATCCTCCATCCCGTCTATTAGCGGTACCGAGGGCAGTCGCCCGGTCCCTGCGCTGGTGGCTCGATCCCGCCAATGTCTGCTCAGGGATGCCCTTTTCTCCTCCACAACCTCAACTTTCCCTCACTACGGATGCATCGATGGACGGTTGGGGGGCTCATGTAAGCAACCTCACGGTCAGCGGTCATTGGGACTCGGAGGAGCGGTCCCTTCACATCAACGAGTTAGAGATGTTGGCGGTTCTGAAATCTCTCCGAGCCTTCGAGCTGGTACTTCGGGACAAGGTAGTGTTGTTGTCCACAGACAACACTACTGTGATGTATTATATCAACAAACAGGGAGGAACGAAGTCGCCTTCTCTACTGCGGACGTCTCTTCAAATCTGGGACTGGTGTCTAGCTCGAAACATCATTCTGCAAGCCATACACTTGCCCGGCCTGGAGAACGAACTGGCAGACCAACTCAGTCGCTCCGCAGAGTCTTGCCACGAATGGCGCCTACATCCACACACGGTGTCTCGCCTATTTCAAACTTGGGGCGAACCCGAGATCGATGTTTTTGCAACACATCTCAACAGCCATTGTCGCCGATTCTGTTCGAGATTCAGGACTCGGAATTCCATGGGAGATGCGTTCCTTTACATCTGGTCGGAGACCCTGCTGTACATGTTTCCTCCGTTTCCTCTGATCATCAAAGTGATAGCCAAAATAAGAAAGGACAGAGCCAACGTTATTCTCATCACCCCGTGGTGGCCTCGACAGCCGTGGTTTGCTCCCCTACTAGATCTGTCGAACTCGGAATATCTCCGTCTCGAACATCGTCCAGATCTTCTCTCCATACACGAGGGACGGGTGCTCCATCCCGAAATGGAGGCTCTGCAATTGGTAGCGTGGAGGATCCGAAACTAGCGAGATTGTCTTCACCTGTGCGGACTGTGATTGCAGCAGCCCTCAAACCCTCAACTCAAAGGTCTTATGCTCAAAAGTGGGCAAGATTTCAGCAGTTTTTGGGCTCGAGAGGTTTACCGCCCTCACACATCTCCTCAGAAACTGTTTTGGATTTCCTTATGTCTTTAGTTGACGGGGGACTAGGATTGCAATCTATTAAGTGTTATTTGGCAGCTATTTGTTCACAAATTCAGTTTCGGGACGGTCCTTCTCTTTTTAAGGACCCCTTAGTCAAAGCATTCCTTAAAGGGCTTGCCCACTTACATCCACCGATCTCGGTACCGACCCCGGCATGGGATCTCGGGGTCGTTCTTGATAAGTTAATTTTGCCACCCTTTGAACCTTTAGCGACTACCGACTTAAGACTTCTATCTTGGAAGACTGCCTTTTTGGTGGTAATTACGTCAGCCCGCAGGGTTAGTGAATTGTGTGCGCTCAGGGCCGATCCCCCCTTCCTTATCTTTCATAAGGACAAAGTTGTGTTGAGACCGGACATTACCTTCCTTCCCAAGGTAGTTTCTGCATTCCATCTGAGTCAAGACATCGTACTCCCTACTTTGGCTCCGAAACCATCCACCAGTGAGGAGAGGCGCCTCCACCTCTTGGATGTTCGTCGAGCCCTAGCGTTCTACATTGACAGGACAGCCAGTTACAGACAGACTGAACGCCTTTTCTTGTGCTACGGAGAACCTAAAAAAGGCCTACCGGTTTCGGCCCAAAGACTTTCAAAATGGGTGACTTCTACCATTCACCTGTGTTATGAGGTGGCGGCCAGAGAACCTCCTGTTGGGGTGAAGGCGCATTCTACACGTGCGGTAGCTGCGTCCTCTGCCTTCTTAGCTGGAGTGCCTCTGGAGGACGTCTGCAAGGCTGCGGTTTGGTCTCAGCCCTTGACTTTTGTCAAGCACTACCGGATGGACGCGAGAGCCAGAAGGGAGGCAGCCTTTGGAAGGGCAGTATTGCTGTCGGGACTGCACTAAGATGTCCTCGCACTCCTTGGTACCGGGACACAGTGAGTTGAGGGTATTTACTACCTTTTGTCATTGCTAATTTTGGCTCTATTTACATAGGTGGCTGTTGCTATGACAGGACACGCCCACCTCCATGGACCAAAGCTTGTTAGTCTTACCCAATTGTGTGCATTCGCAGAGACCACGAAGAAGAAGAACAGGTTGCTTACCTGTAACAGTATTTCTTCGAGTGGTCTTCTGCGAATCCACACAAATCCCGCCCATCCTCCCCTCATCGTGCCTGTTATGTGTTTATGTTTATTTCACAGATGGCGACGAACTCAAGGAACTGAAGGGGGCGGTACCGACGGAGGTCCTATATAGGGATGGGCGGAGCTACCGCCAAAAAGTTGCAACTTAAGTCCAGCCCAGGCGAAAGTTGCAACTTTTATTCTGCCTAGTGATTCCAGAAGGTTCCGAAGTTGCTGCGCATGCGCAGTGAATACCCAATTGTGTGGATTCGCAGAAGACCACTCGAAGAAATACTGTTACAGGTAAGCAACCTGTTCTTTCCCCCAAAGAATAATTTACTAGCAAAGAAAGAATTCAAGTTATGTTCTTACAAGAAAACTTCTCATCTCTACCAAGCTGCGTAGCAGTGATGTGTTCAATTCTTTTACTCCAAGTCTCAAGTCAGGTCTCCGGTCTTTACCTTGAAGTCTCATATTGAATCTCAAGTCCTTATAAGATGTTTTCAAGACATGTCTTAAGTCAAGTCTCAAGTCTGAGAGCAAACTTTTAACACAAAATAAAGGAGGTAGGGTGCATTTCTCAGAGGGGAACAGCAAATGTTATAGGCACTGGGACTGAGGTGAGGTTGAGGTATACTTGGAAACCTGTCCCTGCTGCACATTGGAGGAACCTTCTAAAGCTTTTCAAAAGCTTTAGAGATGTCCTCCAATGTGCAGCTTTAGAAGGATCTTTTCACCTCAAGCCTGTTGCCTAACATGTTTGCTGTTACCCTCTGATAAATATGCCCGGCACTCTGGAGATAGGTCTTGCTTGCTGCTCAAAGTGAATGACACAAGCAAGTTGGTTGCTAAAAATATAAAATTCAAAAGTTAAGCCAACTCAGAGCATAATTTATTGCAGAATCATGACCAAGTCAAGACACTGAGGTGACTTCAGTCTGACTTGAGTCCAAGTCAATTGACTCAAGTCTCCATCACTGCTTAGTAGTATTAGAAAGGATGTTGGAAATTCTGTTATATTCTATATTTTAACACAGAAGATTCCCATGCCTCAAGAGCTCATCCCATCATGTCCTTAGTAATTCACTAAACCAGATAATCCTTTGCTGCATGTAATGCATTTTGTTTTTCAGCTGCAAAACAGAAAACCTATTAGAATTGTTTAGCTAACTGTTAAACTTTCTTTCAATCAAATATATCAGTAATGATGATGATGATGATGATGATGTATGGCAGCATCAGACATAATACTTTATTGGGTTAAATTTCTCAACACATATTTTTATTTATTTCTTGTTTATAATCATGTGACATTAAAATTATCTTGAAATAAGTCCCACTGGTCTTGGCAGAGCTTAACATTGAGCAGAGAAGCCTAAGATTGTGCTTTGAAGTGAGACATTATAATATTTTAAATTAATCTGAGATATGCTTTGCCTTCACTGTTTTTAACACCAAGAGCACTTTTAGCTGCCAGATTAGGATCCATCCTGATGTAACAAATACCTTCATTGCAGATTAAAAATAAAACTCACTAAATGCAGTAAATGCAGATGTGGAATTTTGGGACTTCCTTCCAAAAGCCCTACTTGCTTTGCTATAAACTAAAAAGGACATCCACATTCTTCAGAAGTAAAATGGTCAGCCTACTCCCCCACTAAATTCAGTGTGAGAACTTCTGGGACATTGGTTTCCCATATTCTGTGCAAACACTGTCATTCCCCCCTTCATACTTTCATTGTGTGTGTGTGTGTGTGTGTGTGTGTATTCACACAATATCTGTTGTTGCTACAGTGAGAAAGAATGAGAGTAAATTCTTGTTATCTTGCAGTGGTATGGCCATTAATTCCATTGGATTCTTCAGAGCTGAATATTTCTCATATAACTATATATTCCCAGTGTTTGAAACTGAAATTTATCTACTAGTTGCTCGTCACGTTGTGCTGACCAGGGCATGGAAATAATTCATTCAAAATGAGTTTGCTTCCCTTAATTTGTTCAATTTTTAAACAATAATTTAAAAACTTATTATGTAAATTTGTTAAATGACAACAGTGTTAACATGTTGTGTAACAATTAAATGGTCACATTATTTTAATTTAAAGACACAGCCTTGTTAATCTGGAAAATCACGATGTAACCCATCTGACCTGTATGTGGTGTGTGTGTGTGAGTGAGGTGGCTAGGTGGAAAGAGTTGTTGTCATGCTGAAGAGGAAACTTTCAATCACTAGTAAGTACATAGTCCTCAATTGTCTTGGTCACCTTGTCTCTGGCCACATCCAATCTTCCAGGATGCTTGTTGTTCCAGTCATTCTGACCAAATAATTGTGGTTTGTAGGAAATGTTGAGCTTGTCTCCTCTTTGTTTGCTGCTTGGCTACATGCTTTCATTTCCCTACCTATATATGTTAGCTGACAAACACAATAGCACACACCAAGTACTCAGATTTATGGTGATTTATTATTCTCAATGTGGTCTGGTTGTCACACCAGAAATGGACTTACCAATTAGCAAAACACTCCCTTCAAATTGTAGCGGCAACTAAAATAGGAAAGAACTCCAAGAAGAGGAAGTCCCTGTTGACCCTATCCTGTGCCCAGTGTGAGGGCAACCACTGGGCACACCAGTGCCCTTTGAAATAGACACCAAAGCCCATCCTTCTTGACACATCTGATTTCACTTGCAGGTCAAGGCCTGCCTGCAGTGGTTGCTGCCAAATAGCCACTCTCTTGAATCTGTCCAGGAATTCTAACCAAACCTGCAGGTCCTCTCTCATGCTCTTTGTGCACCTGACCCAATGGTGAGGTGCAGAAACTCCTGACAGCTGTGGCCAGATATGTGCAAAAGGTCTTGCCTGGAACAACCACCTGACATGTAAAACTCAGCTGTCCCAACAGATTCTGAAGGTCTTGGACAGGGGTAGGCAACCTTTCCCCTTTAAGGGCCGAGGGACTTCAGCTCCCAGAAGCCTCAGCCATGTTGGCCAATAGTCCCATGTTGGCCAATAGCTCCTGGGATTCTGGGAGATGAAGTCCCTCGGCCCTTAAAGGGGAAAGGTTGCCTACCCCTGGTCTTGGAGATGGCACTTCTTACAGCCAAGCACTTCTGTTAGAGTCACAGATAAGTCTCTGTACTGTTACATCTGGAAAAACCTTTGGTGATGTACAGACCTAAATGTGGGCCTTTGCCTCTAACATCATCACTTTTCTTCTCGCTGTGTAGTGGTTTGAGCATTGGACTATGACTCTGGAGACGTAGGCTCAAATCCCACCTCAATCATGTAAACCTTGGTTGAGTCACACTATCTCAGCCACAGAGGAAGGCAATGGCAACCCCTCTCTAAAGAAATTGCCAAGAAAACTCCATGATAGGATTGTCTTAAAGTCACTAGAGATTATCGCATGGAGAAATACTCCTGATATAGATTCAGGATTTGAAAGCCAAAATCGGATGTTATCACATGCACTGGTGACTGGGCAAGTGCAATCCGGATGCAGTATGGACCCCAACCACATTTATCCAACAACCTTTCAAAAAATGAGAGCTTGTAGTTTTTGAAAAGCTGCTGGATAAGTGAGGCTGGGGTCCAGGCTGCATCTGGGTTGCACTCACCTGGCCGCCAGCATGTGCAATAACATCCAATTTTGGCTTTCAAATCCTGAATCTATATTGGGAGCATTTCTCCATGTGATAATCTCCACCATAAGTTGGAAATGACTTGAAGGCACACAACAACAGCAACAATTATTTATAAATATTTGCCTGATGAAAAAGCCAGTGAAGCTTTGAAAGATGCATAATGTATTTTGTGTTTTTTAGCTGGTCCAATATAGGTATCATTCTTTTGTGGGCATACGATTTAGGCCATTGTGTTTTAGAGACATAGTAGGCAGTTTCTAACACTGAAAACTTGTTCATGCAAGAGTGAACATTTGTATAAAGAGGGGATTTCCCTTTGCTACTCCAATCCCCAAGCACCTCAGAAAAAACTGCTCTGGAGAGCTGGGCAACTCCTTTGGATAAAACCTTTCAGGCAGTTCCTATGGCTGGATGGAGAAGAGAAGGGAAGAAAAATATGTGACTTGCACCATCATCTCATTGGATTTAGCCCAGTAGCTGTAATACTATGCTTACAAAGACTTCAATAAAGTCATGATCCAAAGGGTAATTTTCCCCTTTCAAAGTTATTTGCCTGTGTGTATGTGCTCTTTATGTTACCGTTTGTTCATGGTTGTTTTCCTAAAACTGAAGGCATGAAATAAAAGTTCAATGACAAGGTGGAAGCCAATTTCAACCTGAATGTTATTACAAGTGTAAAGGGAGGATAATAAGAGGCTTTGGCTAGGTTTGTGCTGGCGCTAATGCTTCCAGAAATGTTAATGAGTGATGTGCCATCCATTTGTAAAATTGTAGAAGCTGCTGCGCTGAACAAAATGTGATATATCAGTTTTTAAACAGCAGGGAGGATCGGCTGGTGTCATTCGATAAATACAATTAAACAAGGCGAATGATTGCTTGCCTGCTGTGTGAGAAATTGCGGTATTGCAACATCAGATTTAACTCTGTGCACATGTGTGTATGTGAGAGAGGTGAAAGCATGAGTGAAAAGGACAGCTCTGTGAAGCACTTAATTAAAAGTTTCACTCAAAGTCCTTCTTGCTTGGAGTCATTGACTTTGAGCATCAGATCTGCATCTCAAGGGCTATCTCATTTTCCAAACTGTACTATGAAGTGGCAGTGTCCTACAAAAATGTAGTGTGTGGGCTGTGAGGGATATGTGTCATTGAGAAGAGGGCCCAAGAAGCAAATATGAAACACAGCAGGATAGGAGGAATGTAGCCCTAGTATATATTTGACATCCAGAGCAGATAATTTTTTTAATACCCCCTTTCTCTCTTCTAGGTGTGGCAGAGCTGCTGGCACACTGGCAAGAGGAAGTGCCTCTCTTTACCACTGAGGCACCAGAGTTGCCAGACCTGGAAGGCAGCCCAGTCCCACCAGTGGCCACTGTAGGAGTGAGTGGCTCCTGCCACCCCTCAGTGTTTCCAGTGGCATCACTAGGGTTGATGTCACCTCCATGCCCCATCCCATAGACCCCCTTCCATACCAAACCATACAGAATGCTTAATCATTTTTTTTTATATTAATCTTACTCATCAATCATAATTCCTATGTATCATTGAATCTAATGGTAATAGTTGTGACATAAACAACTAGCAAAATTAAAATAATGTCTTTAAATTACAGTATCATACACATAACCTAAGTATATTTACATATGCATAGTTTCATGTGGTTAAAGTGAAAATTTGGTAAAATGTGAAATTTTTAAAGAAAATATAAAAAAATTAAGAATTTTATTCACCTAATCTTCTATAACATTTTGAATAGCCCTGGTGGCTCAGTGGTTAAATGTCTATCTTGCAGCCATTCACTCACAAACCACAAAGTTACGAGTTCAATACCAGCCAGGGCTCAGGTTTGACTCAGGCTTGCATCCTTCTGAGGTGGCTAAAATGAGTACCCAGCTTGTTGGGGGCAATTAGCTTATAGTTGTAAGCTGCTTAGAGATTGCATAGCGTAGTATGAAGCAGTATACAAATGAAGCTGCTATTGCTATTTTAACAGAAACAAGTGAATGCCACAACCTGTTTCTCCCAAAATGCAGGTATTTGAGGAGCAGTGGTGTCAATCCCCTTAGGGTGCCAGCTGGTGAAGTCTGCACCCCCCCTCGCACCCCCCAGTGATGCCACTGAGCCTTTCTGGGTCTGGATTGCTTTCCCACCCAGTCAGCAGAGCAGCCAGACCTGGAAAAGAGCCCATTCCTATCAATGCATCGGGTGTCAACCAATGTAGCCCACACACCCTGCAACCCCCTCAGCAATGCCCCCTGAATGTAGCCCCAGTGGAGTGACCCATGAACCAATGAAGGAAGGGTCCAAACAGAGAGAGAAAAGCTTGAATGAAGGGGTAGAGCTGATGGATGAAATATGTAAAGAAGGCAGGACAGATGAAGGGCAGAGAAACTGTAGATACAGAAGAAGCAGGAGGCTGATGGCTGGAGAAAGTAGCCCACAGGACTGTGTGCCTACATTCACAAGGATTGGGCCACAAGAACAATCAGTGACCACTAGTCATGATGGCTGTATGCAACCTCTTGATTCATAGGTAGTTTGCCTCCAAATGCTAGTCACTGAGGAATGATGATTGGAGATGATGATTGTTATGTCCTTGCTTTCCCAAGAGGCATTTGTCTGGCCACTGTGAGAAACAGGATGCTGGAATGAATAGCCTTTAGTTTGGCCCAGCAGGGCTCTTCTTATATTTTTACTATAGAAAGGGATTAATCAAGACCTAGACCTCAACATTTTTGAGATGCTTCACAGAAGACTTTTATCTGTGTTGTGCTAAACTCGTTGGATTTAAGCAGGAATGAATGATTGTAATCAATATGTATAAAAAGAGTCCATCTTTTTGTATGCATTGATTAGGTAATTGGTTTAGTCATATTGATCTGCTACCTAGCCTAAGCCCTTGAGATAGGTGATATGGAAATTGAAATGTAAAGAAACAAATCCTAATTTATTGAACTTTCCATTATATTCTATTCTCAGCAGCACTATCGTATGACTGCACATTGTAGTCTGAGATAGAATAGAATCCTTTGCAGCAGAAGCGGTTGATACATTCTGAAGCAAGTCATTCAATGCCCATGAGTAAGGTCTTTTATCACATGAGGCAGCAAATCGTAATAACATCAGGATAATACAGTAGCAACTTTGTTGGTGCTCATCATGATCCTCTTCTGTTGGTGGGAGATGTTTGGAAAGTGTTTCTTTTCATTAATTTAAAACCTCTATAGATGGCTGTGTTTCCTGCTATTGTTCTACCAGTGCAATAGTTCAATGCAGCTTTAATGCCTATTTTGTGGTCAGTGGGCATGCTTTGGGTGCCATAGTAAACAGGTGAGAAGGGGTGGAAATTTCAATTTGATTTCATTCCAATTGGCAAAGTGACAGAGAAACTTTGAAATGTTATTTTTGCTCTGTGTGTGTGTGTGTGTGTGTGTGTGTGGAATCTATTGCCAAATGACCACATCCCCCTCCCTGCTTACTGCCTCCATCTCCTTTTCCAGCCCCATTCCTGAGTCTCTTTTTCTCTCTCTCTATGGACGTTTTCACACTACCCTCCCTAAAGCCGGGTGGAGCCATTCCGGAACGGGTCGTCTACATCCATCAAAATATTCCTGATGCAAACACATGGAGACTTCTTGAGGAATCTATTGTTCTCTGCCACAAAGAGAACAACAGTGCTGAGGGATGCAAAAGAGGGGTCCCTGTTGAGATGCAAATGGATATTAAATTTCCAGATAAAATCTCTCAGATAAGAGCCGACTTAGATGCCAGTGTTTTGACAGAAACAACTGACGAGGTGTCCAGCAACTCTGTTAATGAAGTTATTCTGAATCAGTTCCAGCCTGTGAGTACTGATGACGTGGACAAGCTCCTTCGTAGAGTGAGGAAAATGACCTGCCCTCTCAACCCTTGCCCATCACGGCTGGCCGTCCAGGGTGGTGATGCATTGAGGATGTTCCTTGTGAGCATCATCAATGCATCCTTAAGGGAAGGTTACATCCCATCTTGTCTGAAGGAAGCATCAGTCAGGCTGCTTCTGAAAAAACCTTCTCTGGAGCCCCTGGATATGAACAACTATAGGCCAGTTTCTTTACTACCATTTTTGAGCAAGGTAATTGAGAGGGCGGTTGCTCTTCAACTCCAAGCTGTCTTGGATGAAACCGATTATCTAGATCCATTTCAAACTGGCTTTAGAATAGGATTTGGAGTTGAGACAGCCATGGTTGCCTTAACCCAGGGGTAGGCAACCTAAGGCCCGGGGGCCGGATGCGCCCCCCCGAGGCCTTTGGACCAGCCCCAGGCCGGTCCTGCCGCCATCGCCGCTGCCTGCCATGATGATATTGATTATTGTTGTTATTACTTGTTCTTGGGGTTTTCTTGGCAAAATCTCCACGGGGTTTTTGCCATGGCTTTTCTGGGGCTGAGAGAGTGTGCATGCATATTTTTTTAATTCTTTAATTTTTTTAAAAAATATATTTTTATTTATTTATTTATTTATTTATTTATTTTTGGTGCTTCGGCCCCCCAATTGTCTGAGGGACTGCAACCCGGCTCAAAAAGGTTGCCTACCCCTGCCTTAACCGATGACCATCGTCTAAACGTCAACAGGGGTAGTGTGACCCTGTTGGTGCTTTTGGACCTCTTAGCGGCTTTTGACATGATAGATCACAGCATCCTCTTGGATCGCCTGGGTGGGATGGGAATCGGGGTCACTGCATTGCAGTGGTTCTGTTCCTTCCTTTCAGGCAGGTCCCAGAGGGTGATGCTCAGGGACAGTTGTTCTACTAAAAAAGATCTTGTTTGTGGCATTCCTCAAGGTGCCATCCTGTCCTTGTTTAACATATATATGAAGCTGCTGGGAGGCATCATCCAGGGATATGGGGCTGGGTGATGACACCCAGATCTATTTTTCCATATCCCAGTCATCAGTCTCAGCTCCTGATGGCGTCTCTCCTCTCAATGACTGTCTTAGAGCAGTAATGACTGGATGAGGAAAAACAGACTGAGATTGAATCCAGACAAAACGGAGGTGCTCACAGTAGCAGCCCTGAAACCAGGAATTGGGTTGCAACCTCCAGTCCTGGATGGGGTCACACTCTCTGTGAAGGACTGTGTTCGCAGTCTGGGGGTCCTTCTAGATTCGTCGCTTCAGATGACTAGTCAGGTGAATGCGACGGTCAGGAGTGCCTGTTATCAGCTTCGGCTGATATGCCAGCTGCGCCCTTTGTTGGAAGCATGGCGGCTCTTGGGGCGTCCTTTTTGCCAGCTCTGAAAGGAGTGGCATTTTGCTGCTCTTTTCTGGGCTGGCAAAAGGGAGGATTGGGGCTGAAATGTGGGGCAGCCTCGGCTCCAATCCTCTGCTTCCCAAGGTGGCCTAGGGATGTCTGTCTGCATCCCCCCTATGTTATAGATGTACCCTAAGAGCCAGTGTGGTGTAATGGTTTGAATGGTTTGAATGTTGGATACAGCACTGGAGGCCAGGGTTCAAATCCCATCTTGGCCATGGAAACCCACTGGGTGACCTTGGGCAAGTCACACTCTCTCAGCCTCAGAGGATGGTATTGGCCAATCCCATCTGAAGAAACATGCCAAGAAAACCCCATGATAGCTTTGCCTTAGAGTCACCATAAGTTGAAAACTGCTTGAAGGCACACAACAAACAAACAAACAAATAAACAACAACAAACAACAATAGACCACCTCAAAGTGATCAGACTTGCAAATTAAGCTCATGTTTACCTTCCAACAGCCAATCATGCTAGATGCTAGAGGTGGCAAATGTTTTTCCTAGTTAGAGGAACACTTCTCCTATAAACATGCTAAGCATATTATCTTTTTTGATCCTGACCATTCTGTACCAGGTCTTATGAAAGGTGATCCAAAAAGTGCAGGGATGTGTGGTTCTCCATTGCACTTTTTGGATCACCTTTCATAAGACCTGGTCAGGATCAACAAAGATGTTTTTCACCTCTTTGGAAGAGTCCCCTTTTAGCCTCTGTTTTTCAAAAATGTATTTTATTGCTTTTGCAGGCTTAACAAGCAGACCAATTAAATATACACCAGGAGAGAGAGGGGATTGTTTTTATAATCTGCCCATAGGGTTAAGTAAAGTGCTTTACTAAAAGGCCATGGGGAGGAGAGAAAGGTAATGGAGTAAAAAGGGGGAGAGAAAGAGGGGAAAAAAAGAGAATTGTTAAATCAAGTATGCAGTCACTCATTTGCAAATAATAGTTATATTTATGATAATAGTCAATTTATACTCCAAGAAGTGCAAAACAATTCCTGCCCAGGTTCTAAGGAGAAGCTGTCTTCTGGAGTTGGAACTCCTCCAAGTGTGTCAGTGTGTGTGGGGGAACCTATGGCACACATGCCAGAGGGGGCACCTAGAGCCCTCTCTGTGGGCACATGTGCCATTTACCCAGCACAGAGTTCATTACTAGAAAGCCAGAGGAACGCGGCACTTCGTGATAAATAAGTGGGTTTTGGGTTTCGGTTTGGGCACTCAGTCTCTAAAAGGTTTACAATCACTGGTCTAAGTCCTCAAAGGCTGCATCTGCACTGCAGAAATAATCCAGGTTGACCCCACTTTAACTGTGTGCATGTGTATGTGTGTGAGAGAGAGCTTTTGCAGGATTGTCAGGACTCTGCATTGCAAACCATTGATTTTACATGAGAAGTGATAGGAGCATAACAAAAGAACCATTGTTGGATCAATTTGAAGGGCTTTCTATTCCAGCAGCCACTACATCCCTATGCCCACACACTCACACCAGTTTTTAATGGCCTTCTTACATTTAGCATGGAGATCTGAAGGGATAGTCTATCTACGTTCAGCTGAATGTGCGTAGAACACCCCACATAACTGGGGGCTCCATACCAGAGTCCCATATCATGTGAGGCATTCTAATAATGTTTAAGTCAATGTGAGCAGTATATCCATACAGACCTCCTGACTCAATGTGGGAAGGGAGACCAGAGAGAGAGGGACCATGCTCAGGCTGCAGAGGGTGAGATCAGCATGCACATTTCCATTTCTCTGCCCACTTTTACCCCTCATACATTCAAGTAAATGATTGAATTGGGCTAACGACCAACCAGATGCCTGACATTTGTTCCCCAGCAAACTGGTATTTGAAGGCATGATCCCTTTGACTCAGAAGCCATTATGGCTAGTGGCTATTGAGAACTTTATCTTCCATGAATTTGTCACCCAGGCTGGCACTGATCCCATCTTGTGCTTGTGAATTCCTTATCTGACCCATGAGCTGTATGAAGAAGTCCAAGCTTCTTAGCTGTCCTGGATTTTTCACCATTCAGCTTCTCCAGGCCCCATTCAAAAATCAACTACCAGGAATGGCTGGGGAACGGGTCGAGGACTCCCAGCAGCCTCGGTGGAGTACTCCCGTGCAGTAAAATGCATTTTGGCACAATTATGGAAAGAAATGGAAAGTGATTAGAAAGGATCTAGAAAGATGGAAGAGCTTTAGATTGTCCTGGCTCAGTAAAATCTTGACAATTAAAATGATGATTCTGCCTAAGATTCTTTTTCTATACCAAAACTTACCTATAATTACTAATGAAGTTCCATTTAAAAAATGGCAGCAGGACATTTCCAAGTTTCTTTGGGGTGGTAGAAAGCCTAGGGTACGTATGAAGACCTTACAAGATAGTGTAGATAGAGGAGGTTTGGCGGTTCCGAACTTCAAATTATATTTTGAAGCATGTTGTTTTGTGTGGCTGACTGACTGGATCAAATTAAAGAATAGTGAACTATTGGCATTGGAAGGAGTTGATTTGAGATTCGGCTTTCACGCCTACTTACTCTACCAGAAATTAAAGGCAAACAAGGACTTTAATAATCACTTTATTCGTAAATCCCTTCTCAGAGTTTGGCTGAAGTATAAAACATACATTGGCATAAATATCCCTCTATGGACGTCCTCTAACGAAGCCTTATTCAGAAGAGAAAAATTAGACCCGGATAGATGGGTAACCTATGCAGACCTTACTAAAATGGATACTGGAACGAGTAAAGTAACATTTAAATCTCTTGAGGAGTTAAGAGCGGAAGGCTATAATTGCAGTTGGTTCCTTTACCGACAACTTAGAGAAAGATATCTGTTGGATATGAAAACCACCGGAATTGGCAAGGGGGATAAAGAATTTGAAACAATTTTGGGAAAACATGAGAGGCCTAAAATATCCTGTTTCTATCAGTGGTTATTGAAATTAAACCAAGAAAAAGATTTGATTAAGGAAAATATGGTATTATGGGCCAAGGATCTTAACCAAGTTATCCCTTTGGTTCAATGGGAAAAATCGTGGAATGTTAGGCTTAAATACACATTAAGCTATGACTTAAGGGAAAACTTCCACAAAATGGCACATAGATGGTACCTGACCCCAGCTAGATTAGCCAGGATGCAAAAAGGGTTCAGTAATGCTTGCTGGAGCTGTCATGATGCCAAAGGTACTTTTATTCATATGTGGTGGCATTGTCCACATGCCAAGCAATACTGGTCGAAGGTCCATAATGTGATTTGTCAGATTATACCAATGAATATTGAAAAGGATCCTAAACTATATCTTTTGGGGATGTCCTCGGATGACAGATTAGAACGAAATTACGGCAAATTGCTTTTTTATATGACTACGACTGCAAGAATTGCTTTTGCTGCAAAATGGAGATCTAAAGTACTCCCAGAGGTTAAAGACTGGTTATGTAAATTGTTAGATTTGGTTGTGGCTGATAAATTGACGTCTCTGTTAAGAGGTGAATCTTGGGATAAACAAAGTAAAATATGGGAGCCTTTGATTCTTTTTTTGAAGAATAGTGTATATTCGGAATTAGCCATTAAGTTAACAGAGTGAGACTTTCAGCATAAACTGGTGGTTTAATGTATGAAAGAAAACAAGTTTTAATTTCTGCGGGATTGCTAGGATTACTTAGATAACATAGTCACGGACATATTAAGTTTGAATGTTTACCACTTCATGCAGGTTTTTCTCCGGAGTAAATGAAATAATCTTTTTGTTGTTTATGCTATCATTATTTAAGCGTAAAGAATATGGTTTACATAATTTTTATAAATAGGACTCAGCTGAAACTCAGGAAGTACTTGTTATTTGTTTTAATTGTAGTATTTGTTTCTTGTGGAAGAATGATCTGCGTGAGATCTGATATTGTAGTGATATTGATAGGTCAGTGAGAAGAGGGATGGGGGTAATGGGTACAGTTATAGATTTGAATGTAATGATAATGTTTGATATTGTGTATTGTGTATGTCGCTGTTATGGATGTTGTTTTGTATGTATGTATGTTAGTCTGGGATGTGTTGTTGGCTCTTTTTTCTTCTTTTTCCCCCTCTGTGTTATTTTTCTTACTTGTTTTTTTTAACAATAATAACATTTATTAAAAAAATAAAAAAATAAAATGCGTTTTTGCTCTGTTCCATTCCCTTGCGTTCCGTTCCCGTTCTTCGAAGTGCTGTGCAATAAGCTTATCAGTTACAACACTATGATTTCAGTTGAATAGCTATGGTTCCTTCCTATGGAATCCTGGGATTTGGAATTCAGGGTGGGTGCTTAGAATTATCAGCCACAGAATTCCTCTAGTGATTTACTAAGCCACAAAATCTAGGATTCCATAAGATGCTGTCACCATGGCAGTTAAAGCGGAATATAGCGCTATAATTGTGCATAACTGTGTAGAATATATTGTGAGAATGGCCCCTTGATGACCTTGCATTCTAGGATTATGAGAGGAAAATTATATATATATATATATATATATATATATATATATATATTCTCCATGCCATGCCTGCTTTGATGCACTTCTAATCATGAGCTGTACTTCATTTTTTCACTCCTAAGGCATCATAATCTTTCCTCACTAGTGAGTTGCTCCTGTCTCTCGATTACTTGCGTTGCCTTTTCCTGCACTTTTCCAGGCCTAAAACTTCCTTTCTGAGGTACAGAGACCTCAAAAAACAAAGCCAGCAAATGGAACTGCACCATTGCTATAGATAAAAGTATTACATTATTGGCAGGCTTTTAAAAATTTATTTCCTAATAATCCCCAACATGGAAATTGCATTGTTTCACAGTGACTGCACACTGGCTTGATGTTTTTATCAACCTACCCTAGAGACAACTGACCCACTTTTTGGTTTCATGTTTGTTTCTAACAGCAGAATCATCCATTCTCATGACCTACCCAGACCCTGGAGACATATCCCTCTGTTGAAGAGGATATTTGTTTATCAGGTCTCCCTCCTCCCCAAAGAACCTTATTCTCCATGAAAGGAGAGAGCCGTTATTTTGAGAGTGGGACCCTGCTATTGCATCACTAAAGCCCTAGAGTCTAGACCATTAATCTCTCTGCCCCTTTCAGCTTCTCCAAGCCAGCTACCTTGAGGTGTGTCCACACTATACAATTATAGCACTATGGTCTCAAACCGAGAAATAAATTATATTGCTGTTTTTATTGCTGTTCTTGTTCCTAAGAGGCCCAGAGCAACTGAGAGTGTGGCTTGATGAGCATAATTTGATAGTCTGTAGACTTGAAGACAATGTTTGAAGATTGTGCACAGAGGGGTGGGGTATAAATAAATTTTATTATTATTATTATTATTATTATTATTATTTCTCATTATGTATATGCAAACATTTCAAAATCTGAAATCCAAAACACTTCTGGTCCCAAGCAATTTGGATAAGGGAGATTCAAACTTAAGTATTTACAAATCCCAGGCTTTTCCATAGGATGTGGTTATGGCACTTAAAATGGTAACAAAGTACTATAATTGTGCAGTGTGAAAGACACCTAATACTCCTTGCATCTGCTTTTCAAAACACATTTAGGAGTTAGAAAAGACTAAACCCAGGACTTTGTTCTGTGCATATTTCATACCTCACATTTTTAATCACTTATTCCATTTTTTGGGCTTACTGAGGCTGTTGATAATCTCCTGGTTTGTTTTGGGCTTATGTATGCCTAAATATTCATTCATGAATGGTGGAGTGGAAAATTTCAGTAAACTCAGGTTCTGAATCTTTGTCCCCAACAGTAACTATGGCTGGCCACATAATTTTTGGACACCCCATCCCAATCTTCAAAAGTGTACAGACATCTACTCCCAGTATTGATTTTGGTGTCTGAGGGAGATCTGACTTCGCTGTTGTTGTTGTTGTTGTTGTTGTTGTTGTTGTTGTTGTTCCTGTTGTCATTGTTAGCTGTTGTTGACTTTGACTTTGACTTATGGTGACTCTATGAATGAGAGACCTCCAAGTCATCCTGGTTTCAACAGCTCTGTTCAGGCCTTGGGATACATCTACCCTGTAGAAATAAGCCCACTTTGACTGCCATGGCTCCATCCTACAGAATCCTGGGATTTGTAATTTTGTGAGGCACCAGCACTCTTTGGCAGAGAAGGCTAAAGGCCTTGCAAAACTACAAATCTCAGGAATCCATAGGATGGAGCTATAGCACTTAAAGCGGTGTCAAACTGCATTATTTCTACAGTGAACTCCTCACCCCTGTGCCAACCTGGAGGCTTCCAGGAGCAGATTTTTTTTCCTGAGATTTCTTTTTTAAGCCCAGGAGGAAGAGGTCCTCTCTGGAGGCTCAAGAGCTGCGAAACTGGCCTTGTGGGACTATTTGTTGCTCGTAGTCTGCATTTTGTTCACCTCTGACTTACAGGATAGATTCTCATCATTTAAAAATATTTTTGCTTTAGATTGTGGTGGATGTTGACATGAAAGCCTATGGCAGGAACCAAAAATGTCTCTGTAATGGGTTATGGGCAACCTTGAAGGTTTTATTGTTCTTGATATTTGCAGAGCACTAGGTTGAATTTATCCTGAAGACATTTTAAACAGTCCTATTTTTGGTAGATGTTTGTATGTTTGATTAATGAGCAAAAGGTACCCTTCTACTGAAGCAATGGTTAGTGAATACATAAATGTGAACAATTAAACAGACAAATTCGAAGGCTGCAATAATACAGTATTTCCAGAAAAGGAAAGTGAACCCCGGTTCTTAAATCTAATCAAAATATATTTTCTGATTTTACGATATAGTCTTTGAACTGACTTGCCCGTTGTACACCCCCCTCCCCACAAATCTGCTGTTCCCCAGAAGGTAGGTTGGCGACAGCTTTTCTTCACCGTGAAGGCAATTTTGAATACAGATTGCTATCACTCATCATATCTCTTTTTCACCCCTGGTTGAATAGATTTACAGGTTCTTGTTTCAAAAACTAGCAAAACCTTTTTCACTAGAGGCAAGAGCTGAGGCCAATATATATATATATATATATGTATATATAAAAATAAGACACACAGAGAAGCAATTTCTCTCAAATTAGATCTGTTCAAAGCTACTATCTATCCCCTGTCTAAGATTCTACAGGAGAAGGATATGTCAATGTTAGGTTGGTTGTTGCCCCTTTTTGGATCCCAAGATACTCCTATATCTGAGATGATGTGAACAGTCTCTGTTCAGCTCACTGCTTTCATGTCAGCGGGAAAACAGGAATAAGACTCCCTGTTCTTGAAAAGAGCTGCCAGCAGGAATGACAATCTTTGAGCACCACCATGCAGTGTCGGAAGCGTACTTCAAGTTTCCTAAAGTCGTGAGTGTCACTAGCTGTGTGTCAGTCAGGCTGTTCCAAATAATCAAGACTAGGTACCATCTTATTGCTCTTTGTTTCTGGTATTAAAAATCATGGACACTTTTGACATTTGTGTCTTCTCATCATGAATTTGAAGGGTTCTGATTATGCATTGAATATAACGTAGAGAACTACAGAGATGCAAAAAACAAAATAGTTTGGGTATTAGTCATAGAAATATAATCCATCATAATTTGACCAAAATGTCAGAGACTTATTCTTTGCTCTTTTCAAATGTTTGTTTTTTTCATTGTGACTCTATATTTCAAAGGGCAAGCTAGAAAGCTATTTTCCTATGTTTTGATTTTGGGCTTCCTATGGGTGTGCAATTAACTGCTATGGAGAAACTGAATACTAGCTGAGAAGATAGGTCACTAGGACTTCTGTCTCAAGCACAGACACCCTCTGGACCATGCCTGCCAAGGACAAAGCTGCACCATTCCCAAAGCAGAGCAAAGGATTCTTTGCTCCATTCAGTGAGGCTTCATGCCCTTCAAATGCTTTGGATGGTAAGCCATATCAAGTACTTTCTGACTTATGGAGACCCTAAGGCAAACTTGTCATGGAATTTTCTTGGAAAGATTTGTTCAGAGGAGGTTTGCCATTGCCTCTCCCTGAAGCTGAGAGCATGTGACTTGCCCAAGATTACCCACTGTGTTTCATGGCCAAGCTGGAAATCAAACCCTGGTCTCCAGAGTTGTTGTCAAACACTCAAACCACTATGCCATGCTGGCTCTCCAGCCCTGTTGTAAGATGTGTGAATATTGGGCTGTCTTGTGGTCAGGAGGCGAAAGGTTATGAATGAGCAAGCTAACATTTATGTTACTTGGGTAGGGTTACAAGATAAAATACCAGTCTGAGAACCTCATAAAGAGAAACAAATAGCTTTAATGGAATAGGTTATATAAATTATATTCATAATCTGTGAGCCATCGGGCTGGCAAAAAGAGGTGGTTGCAAGGGCAAAGAAGGGTGCTATTTGGCTACTTCTCCCTCTCCCCCAGCATTGACCTGCATGGCCCGCCTAGCTCACTGCTTCAATGTTTCCTGTACTGAGTTTCTGTACTTCAGCCATTACAACAGAATATTATGAGCATGTGCAGTAGCCGCTCATGCTCAGAAGGTTGTTGTTGTTGTTGTGTGCCTTTAAGTTGTTTCTGCCTTATGGCAGCCCTAGGACAAACCTATCCCAGGGGTTTCTTGGTAAGCTGTTCTTCAGAGGGGCTCAGCTATTGCCTTCCTCTGAGGCTAAGAGTGTGCGACTTGCCCAGAGCCACTCATTGGGTCTCCATGGCTGAGCAGGGATTTGAACCCTGGTCTTCCAGATTCCTTTTCAAATACTCAAACCACCACAACCATGCTGGCTCCTCAGAACATTCCCATACGCTAATTTAGTCTGGAGGCATTAGGGGTGGACTGCTCTCATCCACTCCCCCTCGTTGGTCCTGATTTGGCTCCACTGAGCCAGTCAATATCATAAAATTAGTATTAACTGTGGGAGGGGAGTGATTTGAGTAGCCCTTCCTTACCCAACTGGGGTTAGTCCTGAAATCAGAGGCCGCAAGGGCTCTTGCAGACTGCCAGAAATAGTGCAAATTGAGTCCACTTTAACTGTCCTGGCTCAGTGCTAGGGAATCAAGGGAAATTTTTTTTTTGGGACATTGAGCCTTCTCTGTCAGAGAGCTCTGGTGCCACAATAAACTACAGTTCCCATGATTCCTTATCACTGAGCCAGGGCAGTTAAAGTGGACTCAATTTGCACTATTTCTGGCAGTCTGCAAAGGCCCTTAAAAGTCCCTCTCTGATCAGGAGAACTCAGGCTGTTGCCACTGCAGCATTAATGCAGTTTTACACCATTTTAACTGTCACAGCTCTATCCTATGGACTCCTGGGATTTGTAGTTTGTTGTGGCACCAGAGCTCTTTGACAGAGAAGTCTAAATATCTTACACAGCTACCAATCCCAGGATTTCATAGCAATCCATAGCAGCTAAAGTGGTGTCAAAATGCATTAATTCTGCAATGTAGGTGCAGCCTCAAAAGTGATGGGAGACTGGTGCAACTCGAACATTTTTCCTCAGCAGGGCAAACTGGAATGAAGGAGGAGAAAGAAGAGAGCTGAAATGTCTACAAGAATGCCATTGATAAATCACTGATCATTCCTGGCAGCAGTCTCTGTCCTCTTTCATTCTTTATGAGGCACTAGCATCTTCCAGCATCTCCTGCAGTGGAGGGAAGTATCAAGCTGACAAAAACCAGATCCTTTGGCACTGTTGCACCGGAGTACCCTGAAGCAGCAATGTTGAAAGGTTCCTGCAAGCCCAGCCTTCCACTATGTGGAGAAACCCCAGGACAGCAGAAGCTAGCTCTGCTGAATGCTGCTGCTTCAAGCTATGCCTCCTCACCTGTCGGCAGGTATCTGCTTTCTCCACCTCACCAGTCTCAGTGGGCTCCAGTCAGTGTTGCTGGAGTTATAGTTCTTCTTCTTCTTCATCCCCTAAATTTGATTTATGGATTTCAATTATTAATACCACAAATTTCAAATGAATTTCTCAAAATGACTCCCTTAAAAAGAGAGGTATTGGGATAGCTGGTGGGAACTTTTCTACTAGGAACAGGCTTAGCTGGAAAACCCCATGGTCAGCTCTGGCAACAAACAACAACAAATGGCATGCCTCCACCCAAAATCGAAACACTTGATGACGTTATTTTGCCATCTCATGCAAAATACCCAAACATTTTTCTTCTTCTTTTGGGCAATAAATATACAATAACAATAAAATAATAGCTACCAATTTGGTGGCTTTTTATGCTATTGCTGCTGCTGCTGATGATGAAAAAGATATAATAAATTAATAACACTTTGATATACTTATACCAAATCTTCTTCTTGAGCCAGCTGATCCACTCTGCACTATAGAAATAATGTGGTTTGACACTACTGTAACTGTCATTGCTCCATCCTGCAGAATCCTGGGATTTGTAGTTTGATGAGGCACCAACACTCTTTGGCGAGAAGGCTAAAGACTTTATAAAACTCCAAATCCCAGGATTCCATAGGATGGAGCTACAGTATTTAAAGGGGTGTAAAACTGCATTATTTCTACAGTGTAGCTGCAACCTAATAGTAGGGCCTACCCTGTAGTTTTCATAAACCCAACTTTTGGGGGAGAAGGGGATTGTTCATCTATTGGCAAATTAACAGTAAAGGAAAGATCTGAAAAGTAAACACTGTTTCACAGCTAAGCATAGGTGAAAACTACCCCCCTCCAAATAAATCCTGTGAATCTTTAAAGCTATTTGGTGCAGTAATGATCATGTGTGATAAAATTCAAAAGGCTCATGTTCTTCTTCCCTGAAGCATTTAAGAATCTTCTACCTACACACTTATATAAATCTTCACATTTACTTCATAAAAGTGCAACTGACATTTGTATGATACAATTTACCTCCACCTCAGTTGGAGCTGCATGAAATAACTGACAGATAAAGAGCCATGAGATAATTAAGCTGGTAATGTCTGGTCAGGAAAAGGAGCTGATCTGATATAGTAGAACATTCAGAGCATGCAACAAATGAACCTCCATTTGTCTTCAGAATGGACCATATGCATTGATGTCTGTGCCAAGTTGGTGTCAAGATGGTGGGGTCAGGATCTCATCATTCTCTCATTTTAATTTAAATAGTACCTAGCATTGCAATCAAATCAGACTTGGACATTACTATATTTTGGATGGACTTCTCGCATCCAACAAGTTGCTTTGTGTCTGATGAAAAAGTGGAACTAGTTCTTCATTTTTGCTATACAGCAACTACAGAAGTGCTGAGGAAATCTGCTTCCCAACTAAAACTGATGTTCACACCAATAGGGGGAATTGCTAGGAAAGCGAAAGCAAACAAAAGCTAGAAATGCGACAATATAGGCATTTATAGTACATGGACAGTCACCTCTCCTGAGAAAGATATGATAAAGCTATTCTTACACTTTTTTCATTTATATCCTACTTTTTCCTCCAGTACTGGGACTCAAAACAGTTTATGGGAGTTAAAATAAATACAAGTTTAAAAAATTACAAAGAGACACGTAAAAACATGTAGCATGAGAGCCTGAAATGGAAGAGGTATGTTATCATGTAGCTATGTCTCCAGATGCTCACCATTCAAAACTCATCTTGTAAGCAGTGTAGCCTCCTCCAACACAGCCATTTAAATGTTTTTGGGAGTGGTGTCAGGGACAACTAGGGATGTATCCAGCTATTTTCTAAGGTGACACATATCTTGATTACATCATTTGGACTACTGTAATACCTATACAACTTATATGCAGAATATATTGTAAGAAAAACAGGCTTAGACATGGAAGGAGTGAAAATAGGAGGAAAAAATATCTGAGATATGCTGACAACACCATAATACTAGTGGAAAACCTCACAGACCTAGAACAACTACTAAGGAAGATCAAAAAAGAAAGTTACTGTTGAACATAAAGAAAACAAAAATAATGACCACAGAGAACTTACACACATTCAAACTAGACAACAAGGAAATAGAAATAGTGAAAGAGTTCTCATATCTGGGATCAAACGTTGATTGGAATGGGGACTGCAGCCAGGAAATCAGAAGAAGATTAAGAATGAAGAGGGTGACTATGAAAGAACTAGAACAGATCCTAAAATGCAAAGAAATACAACTCAGCACAAAAGTCAGATTCAAACAAGCTATCATATTGCCTATTACCATGTATTGATGTGAGAGTTGGACAGTTCAGAAAGAAGATAGGAGGAAAATCAACACATTTGAGATTTGGTGCTGGAGAAGAGTGGTGGGGATCCTAAGGACAGCCAAAAGGACAAACAAATGGGTCCTAGATATCTCTAGAAGCCAAGATGACAAGACTTAGACTGTCGTACTTTGGACACATCATGAGAAGGCATGAATCATTGGAAAAGACAGTAATGGTGGGGAAGGTGGAAGGAAGTAGAAAGAGAGGAAGGCCACATGCTAGATGGATGGACTTTATTAAAGCAACCACAAACATGAGATTGCAGGAGCTGGGCAGAGTAGCAGAGAGCAGGGGGGCCTGGAGATGTCTCATTCATAGGGTCACCATGGATCGAGATCGATGCGAAGGCAGTTAACAACAACAACAACAACATACACACTACATGTAATATATGCTGTAATACACACTACATGGGACTGTCTTTGGAAACTCTTTGGAAACTTCAGTGGGTCCAAAATGCTGTGGCCAGGCTGTTGAACAGGGCTGGGTACAGGGATTGTGTAGTCACCTGTTGAAACTGCGACATTGGTTAGCAGTCCATTTCCAGGCACAATTCAAAGTGCTGGTTTTGATCTTTAAAACTCCACATAATTTGGATCTAGATTATTTGAAAGAACATTTATCCCTATATGACCCAACATGTACCTTAAGTTCTGCAGGGGAGGGCATTTTGGTAGTCCCATCACCATTGTCCCTCTGCTGTCTGACAACACCAAAATAATCATGTGGGTGGGGAGTGGCAGCAACACCATTTACAAGGTAGATTTGGAATGGATTTTGGTTGTTGCATGACTAGAAAAGAACTTCTGCCATAACCAAAAAAAGAGAATTGTGATGGTGTAAGTCCAACTTACAACATCACAATTCACAAACAAGATGGCAGTCATAAAAGGCTATTGTTAGATACAATTAAAGAATGCATAGAATTAAAACCCTGTTAAAAACAAAGAACAAAAAATTACAGCAGAACAGAAAAGGCTTGGGGAGTGGCTGACCTGATCTTTTGGAAGTTGCCATAAGTCAAAGCTGACATGATGGCAAATAATGGCTGGGATTCTGTATGGGATTTGCACATGCGTAGTTATGGTGCTACATGGTGAATCCTGGAAGTAGACTGAAGTCTACGAAAGCTCATGCTGCCAATTTCTTTCTTTCAGTTAGTCTCAAAGGTGCTACAAGGTCTCTCTACATACTGATTCTACAGATTAACATGACTATATCTTTGAACTGATTCTCCCAGTTCTCACTTACTGGGCAGCAGCCACTACAACTGATGAAGTTCTATTCTCCCATAGATCAGGAAGCAGCTGATTGATGTTTCCATCCCCTTCCCATTTGTGATCTTTAGTGTAACAGGCAGAAGCAGAGTCCCTGTCACAATCCCCCCTCATACTAGAGAATGCTCATGCAATGGAGGTAGGTCAGATAGCAGTCAGCTGCTTCTGACCAACAGAGTAAGTCTCCCACATCAATTGCAGTGGTTACGGCCTAGTACAGGGTAGGCAACCTTTCCCCTTTAAGGGCCGAGGGACTTCAGCTCCCACAATCCCAGGAGCTATTGGCCAACATGGGACTATTGGCCAACATGGCTGAGGCTTCTGGGAGCTGAAGTCCCTTGGCCCTTAAAGGGGAAAGGTTGCCTACCCCTGGCCTAGTAAGTGGGCACTGGAGGACTTTCACGGCCCTACATAGCCCCTAAACTAGGGATGATGTAGGGATTATGAATAAGTAACAGTGATAGGTGTATAACTCCTAAAAAGTTAAATAAGAGAAAAAAAATCCACTGTATGAGTCCTTATGTAAATCATGGGAGTGGGACGAGTTTTCATAGAATAGTTTTCATTATCACTAAAAAATGCACATAGAGTTATCCAATGAAAATGATGAATTGCTTTAAGATAGACAAATAAACAAACAGAAAGTATATAAATAAATTTAAGGCACTCATTAATACAAGTTTTGATAGCAGCTTCCTTGTGAGTGTGCACACACATATGTTTATACTGATTACACAAGGCTTGAAGGGCTGGCAGTAGTTACTCTGAGCCAAGTTTAAAGTGTAACTCCTGTTATTAAAAACCATAGATCTCTGACTACTACCAGATGCCAGTGAAAAACAGCTTTGTCTGTGATGATTCCCCATTCAATACTTCCCCAACCATTGCAGAGTAACAGGCTGATGATTCAGATAGAGTGATTCTTGAGTTCTTATCTTATTGATCTGCTAATGTGCAAGTTTCTTGTGGATGTACAAGTTTCGTTGTTGTTAGCTGTCCTTAAGTTGGTTCTGACTCATGGTGACCCTGTGGATGAGACATCTCCAAGAATCCCTCTCTTCCACTGCAGTCTTGCCCAGATCCTGCAAGCCCTTCCTTATAACCCCCCTGATTGAGTCTTATCCATCTGGTCTGTGGTCTTCCTCTCTTTCTTCTACCCTCCACCTTTCCTAGCATTATTATTTTTTCTAGTGATCCATGCCTTCTCATTATGTGGGCAAAGTACGATAGTCTCAACTTGATCCTCTTTGCTTCCAAGGAGAATGGTCTGATCTGTTCAAGAACCCATTTGTTTGTCTTCTTGGCTGTCCATGGGATCCTAAGTACTCTTCTCCAGCACCACATTTCAAATGAGTTGATTTTCTTTCTGTCTGGTTCCTTCACTGTCCAGCTCTCGCAGCTGTACATGGTAATTGGGAATAAAATGGCCTGGACGATTCTGACTTTAGTGCTCAGTTGTACATCTTTGCTCTTCAGTATCTTTTCCAGTTCTTTCATAGCTGCCCTTCCCATTCCTAGTCTTCTTATTTCTTGACTGCAGTCTCCATTCTGGTCAATGTTTGATCCTAGATATGGGGATTCTTTAACTATTTCAATTTCCTCATTGTCTAGATTGAATTTGTGTATTTCTTCTGTGGGTCATTATTTTTGTTTTCTTTATGTTCAGCATCAGACCTGCCTGTGCACTTTCATCTTTGATCTTTCTTATTAAATATTCCAATTCCTGAACGTCTTCTACAAATATTATGGTGTCGTCCGCATATCTAGGTTGTACAAGTTTACTGTAAAACAAAATCATCTTTCAAATAAATGCTACATACTGGGTTCAGAATTTTCATCAGTTTTTAATAGAGCTTAGAAAAGTTATTATTATTATTTTTGGACTATTACTGTTAGCCACTGATAATGCTGGCTGAGGAGTGATAGTCCAAAAAAGCATTTCTCCCCACCTCATTTTTTGAAAAACAAGTTGCTGAACACCTCATTGTGAACAGTCTTAGTCAATAGCTCTCAGCAATCAGTAGCCTAATGGCTGAGAAGCTTCAAACCTTTGCTTGAATAGTACTGTCTTGCTCAGTACTGGCTTCTCAAGCAGTTGGGAAAAATATTACCTGCTGCAGGATTTTTACAAATAAATCAAAGAAAACTAGTAGTTCTGCTAATTTTTACAAGCCAGACTGTCCATACGTTAGCCATTTTTCAGTTTACACAAACTTTCCTAGCTGGGAATATGAAGGTATTTCTTACTCGCCATGGACAATCAGACAAGTGGGCATTTGCAAGGCTAGGGGTGCATCTATACTCTAGAAGTAATGCAGTTTGACACCACTTTAAGTACTGTAGCTCCATCCTGTGAAATTCTGGGATTTGTAGTTTTGTGAGGCAAAGAGTGAGCCACTCTTTGACAGAGAAGGTTAAAGACTGTGAAACTCCATAGGATGGAGCTACAGCACTTAAAGTGGTGTCAAATCTAGGGTGTATAGCACTTAAAGTGGTGTATAATCTAGGCTGTATAACCTAGGGTGGTTCTACACTGTAGAAATTATTTCTATAGTGTAGAAGCACCCTAGGTTATAGATATATGATGCAGCTCATTCCTATATCTGAAACATGTTTTTCGGAGCTATGTCTGATAGACCAGCTACAGGGTATCTTTAACCCTCCAGCTGTTTTGCATTATAGTTCCCATAATTTCTTACTGGGTCTGGTTTTGGTGGTTCTGAGAGCTGAAACCCAAACTCTCTGGAGACACAAGTTCCCCAAGCCTGCCATAAACAGAGGCCTAGTCTATATATGCAGATGAATGAGACATAAACTGGACTGTATCATTTCAGACTGCAGGTGCAGGTATCCTGGCCCTGAATACTACTCTATGATTAAAATCTCTACATTCAGAACTCTAGCACAACAGGCTAAAATATTTTCCCCTCATGTGGATTTTGAGGGGTGGGAGATCCCTTCATGTAAAAAAAAAAAAAAAAAAGAAGAAGTGTATATGAAAGAGCAAAAAAAATAACAGCACCCTCCTATTGGATCCTTCTGGAATCCATTTAAATGTGGTGCTGAATCTGCTTTGAGTTTCAATCAGAACTTGTAATAGTATTTGGCTTGTATTATTTTTTGTTTTTAATTTGTTATTGTGATTTTAATTGATATACAGTTTAATAACTTTTTTAGGGGGGAGGGAAATATATTGTTATGTTGTATGCTTTTAATGCTGTAAACCACCCGGATTGGTTCGCCAAAGGGCGGTATAAAAATAAAATTTATTATTATTATTACTGTCCAAGCTGTTGGACTTATTATTGTGGATATACTCAATGTGTCTTTGTGTGTGTGTTTTGTGTGCCTTCAAGTCATTTCTAATGTATGGCAACCCTAAGGTGAACTGATCATGGGGTTTTCTTGACAAGATTTGTTCAGAGGAGGTGTGCCATTGCCTCCCTGTGAGGCTGAGAGCATGTGATTTGCCCAAAGTCACCCACTGGGTTTTGTGGCTGAGCTGGAAATCAAACCCTGTTCTCCAGAGCCATAGACCAACACTCAAACCACTATACCATGCTGGCTTTCTTTGGCTGAATAGCTTGGCTCAATATTAATCTTTATAGGAGCTAACCAAGGTTCTGAACATGTTTTAGGGGCAGAGCTCAATATCCCTTTAAGGACTAAATTAATACCTGGAAAGAGAGCCAGAGTGGTGTAGTGGTTTGAGTGTTGGACTATGATTCTGGAGATCAGGGTTTGAATTCCAGTCATGGAAACCTATTTGGTGACCTTGGCCAAGTTACACACTTTCAGCCTCAGAGGGAGGCAAAGAGAATTCTTCCTTGAACAAATATTGTCCAGAAAACCTCACAATAGATTCACTTTTGGGTTCCCATAAGTCAGAAACAACTTGAAGCCACACAATGACAATTAAAATCTAGATTCCCTGACCCACCAACATGGGAGCCACTTGCAGTCTAAAACAGTATTAGGATTTGGCTGCTACATTATACCGGGTTGAAGCTTCAGGGTTCAAAACCTCCCAGCCATGACTGAGAATTTTGATGTATTGCATCTGTAACTATTCATACCAAAATTTGGAGCTGTTCTTTTGGTGTCCTTGTGTTCCCATGGATTATCAGAACCCATGTTTGTCTGAAATAATACAGAATTTCTGCAAGATTACCAATCTGGCATGTTGTTCCAATTTTAGAGTTTTTCTCAGAAACTTTTAAACACATGGACATCTCTGGTATGATTGTTTTGCTTTATCCTTCATCTCTCTTTATTTCACATGGCAGGGAATGAGAAATTGCAGCTCTACAGAGGTTGTTAAACTGCATCTCCCATCAGGCCCAGTTACCATAGCCAAGGATGAAGGGAATTGCAAACCAACATCTGGAAGGATACACACTTCCCAACTCCTGTCATATGATGGTTACAGTAAGGGATGATACTGGATATTTTCTTAGGAACATCTGGATACACACCTACTTTTGGTACAGGGGTTTAAATTTGATGGCTTTCAGACATCTCTTGCCCTAATATCCTGCACTTCTGGGGATTCTGGCAGTTTTGGAGACCCACAGTTCCATTTACAGAGCAATTCTGCATATGACTACTCAGAAGTACGTCATATCTCCAAGTGGATACAGAATTTCTGCTTAAGCAACAGTAGCTTTAGAAAATTTTCTCCTAACTTCAGTCCTCTCTTCTGTTGGCTGAGAAACTGTATCTAATGAAACTTGGCTTTTTGTGTGTGTGCTTCTGCAGTTCTAGACAGCAAGTTAATGATTTGGTACAATAACCCCACAGATGTACCCTTTCTTGATATATTAGTTTATTTTCAGTGAGAGTCTGGCTGAAGATACAAAAATTGTATCCTGGTGCTCTATAGAGAGAACAGTAGTTGGAGGGTTTATAAATTAAAACAATCAATCAATCAACAAGTAACACTGGGTTCACTTGTTGCTATAACAATAGAAAACAAACAGTCCTTGCAATCCCTTGCACATCATTGTCATCACTACCATCAGTATTAGTATTTCTTAGTATTTTAGGTTATAAAATCTAAAGCTGTCTGATGATTCATTTGCTAGCTAGACTGCTGGAAAGTAACCCAAATGGCTGATAGGAGTGAATGGTGAGGGAACAGCTTTGAACCTCGTTGTGTTTATATGAGATACCCAAACAGCTGTAGAGAAGAGGTGGATATCACATACCTTTGTGAATGTGAAGAACAATGTGTGGTTTTGAAAAGAAAGAACTACCAACTTCCAGGCAAGGTTTATATTATGAAATCACCCTGCTTTGTAACATTTTACTGGGAACGTGTCCAGACACCAATATATTCTGTTTATAACCATTCCAAGTTTTCAGCTACTTCTTCAATCTTTTTTTCTACAGAAAATCAGCAAAGGAATGAAAGATAGAATAGCTGTACAGTATCTTTTGATTGGCAGCAATAGGAACTATCCATCTGGAAGCACTAGAGAGAAATGTGGGTTGGCTGAAGGACACCTTGAGGTCTAGAGATCTGATATCTTTGAAGGCAAGATATCTTCTAAGAATACCTGTCATATGTCTCCACTTATGCTGTCCCTCTATATTTATATATTTTAAAAAGTATTACAAATATCATTGGATAAAAAAGTTGAGAGTCTTGTGACACATTAGTGAGTAATGCTGCTATAATGGGCTAACATTTTTGAAGAGTACAATCTGCTTCATCAGAGACATGTTATCCTGAGTTACAGGTGTGTGTATATACACGCGCATGCACGCACACACATTCTAGGTTATGGTGTGGGAATTGTAAACAGTTGATCAGAAGAAAATAAAATGCAAACAGGGATAATAAGACTGTTAACAGTGCTTGTGTACAAAGCATCTATTGGTATTAACACAGATGTTCAGGTGCTGGTGAGCAAATTAAGATATATGATGTGCTTTTAAAAACAAAACAAAACACTATCTTGGTTTGAGCCGTGAGGGATAGAATTAAATTTCTTGATCTTATTGATTGAGAAAGTTGGGATGAGCAATGATATTTCAGTTATCAAACTATTGTCTTCCACCAGTTTCTCTAAGGAGTTGGCAATAGACAATGAAAGAGATGCCAAGCATACCATATTATGCTATTTCAAGAGAGTTAGTGAGAGATGGTTATGAAGCAATTTATTGAATGACTGATCATCATCTTACATTTGATGACTAAATGCATTCTGAATTGATTTTCCTGGGTGTGGACTTATACAAATAGCATTACAATGCTTCTCCCCCCTGAAAATAAATCTTAGTTTTCTAGGAGGTAGGATTTTCTTTCCTAGGAAGGACTTATTTCATAGTAAGTGTGGGTAGGACTGCAGTTTTGAAGTCTTTCAGAGCTGATTACCAAACAGGTTCTCTTGACCTCACCTGGGCAGGGCATTCTGCCCTGTCTGACCCAATAGCACTTTCTAATCCCAAGTATCATTTGGGGTACATTTCAACTTGGAGTCATGGACCCTAAGTGTTAACAGGTCTGGCAGCAGAAGAAAACAAGCCCCTCACACTAAGGCTAGAGTTATTTTATTTTTGTTCTCTTTCTGTTCTCTCCACCAAACAGAAAAGACAATATTAAACCATGGTAGCTTGAGTAGAATTTATTACTTAGCAAGCAAAAGCAATATCTATAATCCTCTTTGGGCAACATGAGGTCCTTGTTCAGTGACCTCCTTCCACAATATATATTTTTGTGAAGAGCATTTTACTTGAACTTTTATGTGCCGAGCACTGAAAGGCACAGGCCATTGATTTCCATCTGTCAGCAAGTAAATAAAGGAGTTTGCCACCAGCGAGAAGGAGATGAACCATTACAAAATGCAAAAGAAGAGTATGCTCTGCTTTTGCTAATGTAATTCTCAAATGATTGAATTTGAGATGCATCCAGACATGTGCTTCTTGTAATGCAAGAAATTTTCTTTAAAAATGCTAACAACCGAAAATCACTATTTCAGAGGCCATTTTCCAGCGGGCAAAGTAAACTGATAGAATTGGAGGATGGTGGCATCCCTTTGCACTCCTCCCTTTTCCTTTGAGAGAAGCATCATAGGCTGTTTCATCACAAAGAAGTGATTCCAAAGAGGAAGGCTGCCACTTTTTTTGATGGTTTCCTATTCTTGCCATTGGCAACACCAATTTGAAACAGTTTCAGAGATCATGTAGTTCAAAAGGTTATAGGGAAGTTCTTCTTTCTGCATTGTCCTGCCAAACTCTATCTTTTCCATTCCTTCCTACTACTATTTACTGAACAGATGTGGGGAACCTTTGCTGGGATAATCAGGTTCCTTTCCATAGACTTCCACAGAGAGTAGACAGCCATGCTACTGATGTTGCTGACACCAATGGTTGCCATACCTCTGATATTGTAAGTTCCCTTGCTGAACTGGGGCAACCCCAGTTGGCACCTTGGCTGGGAAGCCAGTTTTGTCCACCTTTCACCTTCTTTGATCAGGGAAGGCCAAGAGCAGGTGAAACTCCAACTGTGTTCTCTGTACTGGAGAAACCAGATAAACAATCAGTTCCCGAGAAAATGTCAAGAGGAAGGAAGCCTTCTTTGTTATGTTCCACTGCTGTTTCCATAGCTGCTGCATGGTGAAGGTGAGATTCATCACTTATGTTTTGTTAAATAAAAGGAACAAAAGATGACAAGGTTTGCCATATATACTAATTTATACATATCAATAATGTTGTAAAACAACCTATAGATAGATAGATACATATTAAAATACAAGTGTTGCATTGACATCCACCCCTTCTGAATATTTTCCCTAAAAGCCCTTTCCCTTAAAGCCCCTAGCTTTAAGAGTAAATTATCTGGGCAGGACTCTGTTAGCTTCTAAATTAGATCCCCAAACCATTTCATTACAGACAACATACTGGCATTGTCTGTGTTCTGAATATTATTTATCATGCTGTCAGCATGAAATAAATGTTAAATACAAACAGTACATTTTCTTATAAACAGTGGATTATTGGATCTAAGGTTTTGCCCCAGGGCTAGGTATTGTTTGAAGCTGTTGGTCTCAGATTTGATGTAATATGAGCTTCTTCCAGTAGTGGATAATTGATTGATGGCTTTGGAGAGCCTCATCATTCTTCTTGGTTCAATATTTGTTGGGCAGAAATAACAAGGTATGCCAGGTGGCAGAGTAACCTCTTGTTTTAAGCATATATTTGCTCCTTCAGAAGAGAGTGCAACCCCCAACCCACCAGTGTTAATGATAATGGACATTAGAAATATGAGGCATCAATTAAAAGGAGTTTTCTCTTCTCTCTTGGGAGAACTAATTAACAGTCTTTTCAGGCAGAGAATTTTTCTGCTAACTTTGGTGGGAAGGTTTCACTCGACCCTTCTCTTTGTTTCCCAACATATTACTCCCTCTCCATATTTGGTCTGTATACCTAGTAGGTTTTATTGGGCAAGGAGAGCTACCATAAATCTAAAAGAATGCTCAGTTAAAAAAAAGAAATAAACAGGATTTTGTGGATATAAGAAATGTGTCAGTCTTTCTTTCCCATGGTCTCTGTTCTTCACTGTTTTTAGCAGTGGGGGCTGATGGCTTTGAGGTCAGCAAAGTGGAGAATCTGCTCCAAGTTTTAGCTGAACTTTTTAAGGTGCTGAATTCAGTCCCCCAAGTAGCTTTAGCATCCTGGATAAATTGTTTCAAGTGCACCTCTGCCCTGGCTTCAAAGTCCCCAGCTTCAAGTGATTTTTAACACAGATTTCAAACACATGGCTGTTGTTATGCCTTCAAGTCTTCTCTGACTTATGGTGACACTATTAGAGAGTTTTATTGGCAAGATTTATTCATAGGAGGTTTGCCAAACACATATACCCAGCCAATTATTTATTGATTCTTTAGCAACAGCCTTTAGCTGCCTTGAATGTCTTTCTTAACAAAAAGGAAGGGAATAAATTATTTTTTAAAAAACAAACAGAGAGACAGTTGCTGAAATTCTTAAGCCTGCTAAGGCTGAAACCCATTAACCCCACTGGCAGAGAGAAGTTTGTGCCAGCGTACTATGTTACCCATGGGGAGCAGCCTGTTCTCACCTCCTCCCTTCTTTCCAACAGAAACTGGATGGGAGACACACTCCCAAGTGAAGTTCTGCCCCCTCAACTTCCAGCTGGCTGCAGGGCTGCACCTGGATGGGCTCTGGATGCCTATGTATATCTAGGGAAGAAGGCTCACCCTTATCCCCAATGTGAGGTGACTCCTTCTTCCATGGCTGGCCATGCAACTGATCTTTGGCTGGGACGATGGAGTGTGCCAACCCAACTGCCTTGACACAGCCATAGCAAAGCATGTCCCACAAGGAGGTATTGTAGGCCTCCTCCCATAGTGTCCCCAAATGTAACTAAACTGGCCTAACCCTTTAAAATGGTTTCAAATTTATCTTTTTAATATGATTTTTTGTTTAATTGATTTTAAAAAACTTGTGCATTATCCATTTTGTTTTCATTCAAATTGTGAACTGTCTTTGGCTCCATAATGGGGGGGAAAGTGGAGTATAAATTGAATAAACAAACAATCAGACGTCTACCCTATATTAGTGTTGTTGTTGTGTGCCTCCGTAACAACCTTAGGTGACCCTATGGAGAAACTAACATGGGATTTTCTTGGCATTATTTTTTGAGTGGAGGTGTATCATTATCTTCCTCTGAAGCTAAGAAAGTGTGACTTGTCCAAGATCATCCAGTGGGTTTCCATGGCCATGGGGATTTGAAGCCTGGTCTCCCAGAGTCCTAGTTGAACACTCTCACTACTATACCACACTGGCTCTCAGCCAAGGAGTACTTGTACTGAATTCCAAAAAGTTTAGCACTCCTAATATTTTGTGTCTTTGGTACCTCAACTCTGTATATAGTCTGAAGGCACCAGATCCTGTATGTTCTTGGAAAGTAAACTGGCCCAGGCCTAGTTAGTACTTGGAAGGGAGATTGCCAGGGAATACCAGGAAATACTGAGGGCTATAGCTCAGAGGAAGACAATGGCAAACCATTTCTGACTTCTTGCTAAGAAAACCCTATGAAATTCATGGAGTTGCCATATGATTCCCTAGGTACAACACGGGGTTAAATAAATGTATCCCTTTTTTGATGTTGTAGAAACAGGTATTCAGTACTGCCTTGCACAATCCATCCATCCATCCATCCATCACTTTCTCCTGGAATGGGACTCAAGGCAGTTTACAAAAAAGCAGAAAATACAATAAAAATACATACAGTTAAAAAAACACCAACAAAAAACAAAAACAAAATTAAGATTGAAACAGTCTTAAACAACAACATAATTAAAACCAATTAAAATTTTATTTTAAAACAGATTAAACAGAGATTAGCATGATAAAAATTCCTTGTTAAAATCAATTTTCATTACAGAGATATAGAGATACAGAGAAAAATTACAAGTAGTAAGAAAAATATTGCTTGATCTTGGATAATATGTTGATATGTCCAGGTCTTGTTTACAGTGTGGGACGGGTAAAGAGAAATGATATGATAGATGGAAATTAAAGTATAATATACATTTAAGAGTGATCTATTGTATTAGGTAATAAGAAGAAATAATGAGAAAATTGGAAAGTCAGAGGTATTAAAAATATATTCATAGTAAAGGAAGGGAAGTTATTTTTATGTTTGTCTTCTTACTAATTGTCTTTGTAAATATGTATGTGTATGTGTAGAGATTAGCTATGTTTTTATGTTATAATAAAAACATTCCTAAAAAAAATCAATTTTCAAAGGCCTGCTGGTAAAGAAAGGTATTAATTTGTTGCCTAGAGGACAACAAAGAAGGAGCCATCTTAGCATCTCCAAGGAAGGAGTTCCAGAGTGTGGGAGCAGCGACAGAGAAGGCCTTCTCCTGCCTTCCCACCAACTATGCCTGTTAAGGTGGTCAGTTAGAGAGAAGTGTCTCCTCTGCAGATTGTAAAGCTCAGGCAGGCTTATATGGGAAAACACAGCCCCTCAGATAACCTGGACCTGAGTGATATAAGTCAAAAACAACTCTTTGATTTGTGCCCAGAAACAGATGGGCAGACACTCAAGCTCTTGTAGCAAGCTGTGCTTCCTGGAACCAGCACCCATTAGCTCTTTGGACCAGCTGAAGTTTCCAAACACAATGGGGGGAAGCAGACGGGCGGCCTTGGGCCACCCCCGAAAGTGGAGGATCGAGGCCGAGGCTGCCGGACACCTCGGCCTTGATCCTCCCTTTCGCCGCCTACAAATGAAGAGTTAAAATAGCGCTCCTTCTGCAAGCCGTGAAAGGGGCACCGCAAAAGGCATGGTGCACCTCTTTGGTGTCTCTTCCAGCTCAGCGTGTCCAGATGCTGAGCTGGAAGGACGTCATTGGAGCGCCCGTCGTGTGGACGGGTCGTCGCTTCGATGATGTCCTCAGGAAGGGGATGGGGCGCCCAGCGTCTGGCTGCCCCTCCCCTTCCTGGGATTGAGGACGGCGTTTCTTGCTGTCTGCATTCCCCCAATGTCCCCCTTCTCATGAAAGATAACTGACAAGCTCAGGCATGTGCTGCCTTGGCCACATATTGCCTGGGGGAGGGCATGAGATGCTTGGGCAACATCTGGCGGTAGTTCTCCAGTGAGATCATGAATCACTTTGATGGCAGTCTCCTCTCGACGGCAGAACAGCAGCCAAATGCTGTCCGAGTGCCAACGTCCTTCTCCTCGCTTGTAAATGGCCACAGAAGTGCGCTGCTGCTTAAATACTGTCTGGAGGTGGTGGTGGTGGATGACACTGGGAGACACAGAAGAGTGTGAGGGGAGCATTATTCCTTGCCTACATGAAGTAGAATCCTAAGCAATCTCCAAAGCCCCTGAATGTGCCATTGTGAAGTGTGTATTATAATGCTGAAAAGCAAGATTTTGTAAGATCTTTCAGAGGGAGAGGGCTGGTGGAGATGAGATACATGTGTTGGAAGCGAAGAGGCACCAACCCTTGTTTCTTTCGTAATTAGAGGTAGAGAGGTCCTTGACGTGCATGTCTTGTTTTCTTGCTATGCTCCCTGGTCTAATTTGAGGCTTTTCTGCTTCCTGCCTAAAAAGATTCTTTCCTACTTTCTTTCTCTTGGAAAGTTAGGGGGGTTGCAGACTGCCAGAAATAGTGTGAATTCAGTCCACTTTTAGGTTTAGGGTTAGAGTTAGGGAACCATGGGAACTGTATTTTATTGTGGCATCAGAGTTGTCTGACAGAGAAGGCTCAATGTCTCAGAAAAATAACAGTTCCCATGATTCCCTAGCACTAACCCTAACCCTAAAAGTGGACTGAATTCACACTATTTCTGGCAGTCTGCAACTCCCCTTAGTCTTAGTGTTTTATAACCCTTTATCTGAGAAGGAAACATCCATCAAGCTTCTCAGTCCCAGGATGGCTCATACACACACACACACACACACACACACACACGAGAGTCATCACTGGGGACTCTTCTACCGAAATATAGGCAACTTTCTTTTGACTATCTACTTTATTTTTGATAGATTTTTTGCAACAATAAAAGTGAGTTTTGTTGTTTAACCATTCCAGAGCATCCTGCATATTTCTATCCTGTTTTATACCAGAAGCTCATGTTGCAATGGGACATACTGCTCAATATAAAAACCAATATTTTCTACAACATGACTATTGTTTTTGGAGGTAGCCACACATCTATGTTATCTAATATGGTCCTGGGAGATGTGATTACAGTGTATCCTATCTTTACATTAATTCTTGAGAACTGTGGCTGGAGGTTTTTGCAGTAAAGGATCTGAAGAGTAAATAACTTAATGTGATATGCTGTAGCTAGAGGTTCCCCATTAGTTCTGTTATAATCAGAAAGACATATGGTTATGTTTTATAATTTATTTCCACAAATGAGAGGATTTTAGAGTTTACTGATTAGTCTTGTGTAAATGACTGCAATGTTGCATTGTTTAAATCTTTGTCATCCTAATAACAGCAACCTGCACATTGAAAACATCTGCCAGACCGAAATCAATTCAATTAAATTCCACCTTCTTCTTTGGAAAGGAGGAATGTGGTACCTGAACTCATGCTAACCTACGAACTGCACTCATTAAAATGAATGTCATGGAGCTGTGTGCAGATACTGGAGAGCAAGCTAAAAGGGAAGCATTACATATAGAATCTAGTATTTTCAAAGCCTAGTTCACAAGAAAAGAAATTCACCCAATCTGTGAAATTTAAAGAGGATGGTAATAGATGTAAAGTGCGTTATCTCTAATTTTTTGTGGGTTTTTTCGGGCCGTGCGGCCATGTTCTCTGCGTTATCTCTGTTTAGGATTTTTTTTTTTTGAGCTTTGAAATCTACTACTTTGATTCCAATTCCCAGAATCTCCCAATTGACATTCTGGGGGATTTTTGTAATATGAGATCAAAGCTGAAATTTCTTCAATTTCTGCAATCTCCTGGTTTTTTATTTTGCTAATCAGAGGTTTGCTTTGGGAGTGACTCTTTCCCTCCCATGCCAATTCCTCTGCAGGTAAAAGAGCTGTTCCCATTTCCCCTTTGCCCTGTTGACCTAACAGTGATCTACACAGGGGAAAGGAGATGGGAGGAAAGGGTTAGACACTTCTTCCCCAGTACCATTCCCCTGATTTTCAAAGCAGCCCTTTAGGGTGGCTAATTGGCAACACACATGCACATACACACAGACCCACATAGGATGCCTAATCATGGAAAACAAGGTAAAGGAGAAGGCTAGACATGCCATTTTGATTTCAGAGTAAGAGTTTTTTGTTTTGTTTTGTCTTGTTTTATTTCTTGGGCTTTTGCAGACACTATTGCATTGGCCTTTGTTTGTTATAAATCTTGCCCATTTCGACAGGACATTTCCAAGTAAGTAATTCAGGGTCACATCCTATTCTCCTGCAAATAATTTTAAAAATGTGTGTGTCTGTGCATTTTAATCTGTGAGTTGCCTTGAGTTTCATATTATCATTGAAAGCTGGGATATTAATGCCCACATGGATAAATCAACAAATTGGGTCACAGACTTACACACTTCCCACTCACACCTGTGGGAGTTTCCTTCACATGCTGAATAGCTGAAGACTTTAGCAAATGGCTACCTGTACATACGATCTTTGACAGGGTGATCCAACTTGGTTGGTTTGTTGATGTCAAAAGTTCTCCAGAACTCATCTGATCTTCAAAGTTATGCAGGGTCAGCCCGATGGGAGATTGCCAATAAATACCAGGTGCTGTAGGCTATATTTCAGAGGAAAGAGCTGGCAAAACAACCTCTGAGTATTCCTTGCCTAAACAAAACCCCACGAAATACACGAGGTTGCCCTAAGTCAACAGGTGACTTGAAGACACATACACACACAATATACTCTGCTGCTGCAAGCCGAGGAGGGCAAAAAAAGCAATGCTAGCAGCAGCAGCATTTTGTGTATTCAATTCAATTTTTTTTTTTACCATCTCTATTTCCTTCCCAGTGCAAGCAACAGGAGGGAAATGGTTCACACCAGCTCTTTTAAAATGGGTTGCAATGTGGGTATGCAAGTAGGAACCAACATAAAGTGTGAGACTTTCAAGACAGGGAGAATCAGAAGCCATCCTTTTTTCTACATCCTGGGATTTGCAATTTAGGGAGGAACATTTAGAATTGAACATATGTGAATGACACCTAAACAGATCAATCCTGAAATCTCCCTGGCAGCCAAGATGAGGTTCAACCTGAGTTCAAAAATGAGGTACAACTGAGATTGTCATACTTTGGCCACATCATGAGAAGGCACCACTGTTTGGGAAAACCCCCCCAATAATGCTAGGAAAGGTGGAGGGATGTCGAAAGAGAGGAAAACCACATGCCAGATGGATGGACTCAATCAAGGAGGTCAAAAGTATGAATTTACAGGACCTAAGCAGAGCAGTGGAGGACAGGAGAGCTTGGAGGTGCCTAATACACAGGATTGCCATGGATCGCTATAACAGTGTAGTGTGATATTGATCAGAGTGTATTTAGGATATTTAAGTCTGCTCAGGGGTAAAATGAAGAAGCCATTAACTGTTTGATATGTACAGGAAGGAAGGAATAGCAGACAGGGATAGCTAGGTTTTGCTTTCTAGGTAACAGACCAGTATAACAAGTAGGGTAAGAACTACAAGGGAGAGCCAATGTGGTGTAGTGAATTGAGTATTAGACTATGGACGTTATCACACGGGGAGTCGCGGGGAGAAAGTGGAAATAAACGGGCACGAGTGGAAGTCTTTAATTTACGGGATTTGTCCCATTCCACCTCGTCTGATAACTAAATTTGAATTTAAAAGGGGGTTAATTCAAAACCTGCATTGCACAAAACCTGATCTTTTCATTGTAGGGATTTTTGAGGATTTGAAAAGATTCAAATCCTCAAAAATTCAAAACCTGCATTGCACAAAACCTGATCTTTTCATTGTAGGGATTTTTGAGGATTTGAAAAGATCAGGTTTTTGTTCGAATTAACCCCCTTTTAAATTCAAATTTAGTTATCAGACGAGGCGGAATGGGACAAATCCCGTAAATTAAAGTCTTCCGCTCGTCCTGTTTATTTCCACTTTCTCCCCGCAACTCCCCATGTGATAACATCCTATGACTCTAGGAAACCAGGGCTTGAATCTTTGCTTGGTCATGGAAACCCACTGGGCGATATTAGGTAACTTCCACTCTCTGAGCCTCAGAAGAGGGTAACAGCAAACCCCCTCTGAACAAATTTTGTCAAGAAAACCCAGTGACAGGTTTGCATTAGGATCACCCGAAGTTGGAAATGATTTGAAGGCACACTACTACTACTACTACTGCTGCTACTGCTACTGCTACTGCTACTACAAGTAGTATGTTTGCTTGGGTCTGAAAACTAATTTCTGCACTTTAAAATGAATGCCAGCAATTCCATATTCTCTAGCTCTTATCAGTCATAGACAATGCAGGTCAAAATTAACACAGATATACAGCAGGGATGGACAATTTGAACAGGTCTGGAGACCACCAGCCCTTGGACTCTCCTGCAAAACCTCTTCTCAAAGAAACTGGAGCTTCCATTTTAATTTGTTTAAAGGCACAAGCATTTTCAAAAGGTGAGTTATGATTCCTGGAGAGTTCTGGGAGCAAATATTTTGTTGATTTAAAGAGAAAACTTGCTTCTTAGGTTCGGGTGGGAGGACTCTGGAAGGTCTCCATGAAGTATACAATTTCCTTTCCACATTTTCAGGTTTATTTTAAAAAATTACCTGATGCAGAGCCCAGTCTATGGCTCCAGTAAGAAAAAAGATTGTGGATTGGAAATGTATAAATGTAAAGGAATACATAGAGAGAGAACTATAGAGAAATGCAGACAAAAGAAAACCTGTCAGAAAGAAGTGCTGGTGCACATGTATCCATAGGGTACCTTTGCAGTGTGATCAAGTCAAGAGGAAGTGGCTATTCACTGACAGTAAAGGCTATGCAGAAGAGGAGCTGACTGTCACTGGGAGGATGAGGATGCATAAAAGATGTAAGAATCCAAATTGGATTTGGAAAGGTCACTTTGCATGACTTACGTAAATGTCAACCTCATTTTTAGAGTGCACTGCCAAACCCACAGACCTTTTGTCTCTATCTCTCTTTTTCACTAACTAGTCAGTCTCATGGAAGTTCCAATCCTTCCATTATTGTATCACTACAGAAACGGGAATGAACTCCATTTGCCATTTCCTTTGTGCAAAATATATGTGTTCTGGCTCTTTTAACTAAAGAATAGTTTCATCTTGCTTTGTGCATCTACTTAATGGTAGATGTTAAAGATACTGTAATTTAGAATTCTCTTGTGACATGCGAGTTCTGCCTTCCCCAGATCATGGTTGGGGCAAAATGTTTTTTGGGGACTATAGTTCCCAAAATCCCCCAACCAGCATGGCCAGTGAAATTCTGAGAGCTCTAATCCAAAACAAAACCAAACCAAACAAAACTCCCTTCCAAGCTGTAGCTTTCCCAACATGGAATCTAGTGCTTTTAGTATTCTCAGCACAGCAGTACCAAAGGTGAAAGTGGAATATAACACAAGATTGTAGGATTACACTGGTGGCCAGGCAAATCCAGCAACCTCTTCCCCCCCATCCTCAACATCAGAAATTGGATTCACTTTGGGATTTGGTTCTGAAGTCAATTTAGGGCACATCCAGATTGATTGAAAATTCCCGCCTCTCAATGTTCCTGTTCTTTCTGATTTTATATTGGGTTAAAATAAACTGACTTGGAAAGCTGGTATGAAAAGTCTCCAATCACACCATGAGCTGTCAGAAAATATTATGGGATAAACAAAACAAGTATGGATTTCCAAAATAAAATCAGAAAGATCAGGAACAAAATCTGGGACTTTCTGGTCTATTTAAGCAGTTTAGATGAGCTCTTAATGCCATTATTTCCATAACTTCCAGTTATTCTGATTTGTCAGGGACTGTTCTGATCAATCCTCTGTTCTGCTTTTTCATCTACTTTTAAAATGTCCCAGTTTCTCTCTCCTCCTCCTCCTTTCCCCCTAACTAGTTCATGGAGTTATATATTTGGATTCAGTACTAATTTAGAGCTCAGGCCTGTTCACTGTTCACATCAAAACACTTAATCTAAAGTTTTGCTTTGTCTCATGTGGATGACTGGACTTCTTTGTGTGTGTGTGTGTGTGTTTTGTCTGGGTCAAGGGTGGTGTTTGACACCTTACAGAATAAAGTCCTTAAGACTTTAAATTTTACAGCAGACTTTTGCAAGAGCTGTTTTCTCAGCCATTTCATCACTGTCCTGGTTTAAACATGATTAAGAGCTCTGGCGCTGTCAAAGAGCTGTGAATTAGTTCCTTCTCCCTCTCTCTTTCACTTTATTATTTATTAACCTACTATGCAGAGACTGCGTGGGCTAGTAGATAGATGAGTGCAATTTCAAACACACACACAGCGAGAATATTGCAGCTGACCTCATCCAGAGATGTGCTTGCAGCTCATTGCCACAAATGTTCTTTCCTCCAACTTCAGTATATTTGGAGTAACACACCTGTGCCAGGCCAAATTACTACTTCTGAAGTGAGTCAACACCATTAACATTTGCAGAGCTTGAAGACTGACAGAAGCCAAGGGAAGGAAAGGGAAATCTAGCAGCATCTGTTACACTTTTCTGAGAGTTGAACATTGGACTCTATCAGATTTCCTGGTTTTTATATCGGTGGCATCAATTCCTTTCAGGTCTCCTTCACAAGCAGAACAAAGGGACCTCAATGAAGTATTTTTTTTTCCCCTTGGGCCTACTTGACATGATCCCAAAGTCTCTCTCTGTTACACTGCAATTGGTTGTGTGTAAGTTCACTCTTGATTTGTTAGCTTGAGGAAGAAAGGCAAATGAAATAAATACATTTGAAGTCATTTAATGGTGCAGCTTTATCTGCCAATTACAGAGGAAGTGCAGCTGTTCTAGATATATATTTGTCAGTTCTGATCCATTTGCAGTCTCTCACTAAGCCTTCAAGTTCCCTTTTCTGGGATTCATTTTCTTGCAGCCTAGCTTCTAACCTGAATGCTAAATGTGTAGGTGGTATAAATATATTATGCTTTGGTGGAGATGTATCATTTATCATGCAAAGATGTCCTCTCCCCAAGGAGATGAGGCATCTTGATTGAAACAGAAGGGCAATGCCCTTTAGTTAAATAATACAGACCACTCCATTTGAGGAGTTTAAAAACAGAATGAATTTTCACTAATGACTGAAGTTTGCGGTCTTGCATCTAGCTATGTAATTACTTTATGCTTATGCCATAGTTCTTTCACTTCAGCCAGGGTTGTTTTCAAAGTCTCTCTCTCTCTCACACACACACATACAAGTCAGTGTGGTGTAACGGTTTGAGACTAAGGGCCTTTGCAGACTGTCAGAAATAGTGCACATTAAATTGAGGCACTGCCCTGGCTCAGTGCTAGGAAATCATGGGAACTGTAATTTATTGTGGCACCAGAGCTCTCTGACAGAGAAGACTCAATGTCCCAGAAAAAAAAAATACAATTCCCATGATTCCCTAGCACTGAGCCAGGGCAGTGCGTCAATTTAATGTGCACTATTTCTGGCAGTCTGCAAAGGCCCAAAGACTAGGAATCTGGAGGTCGGGCTTGGCCATGAAAACTTGCTGGGTGACTTTGGCTGTGTCATACACTCTTAGCCCCAGAAAACCCCATGATAGGGTCATTGTAGGTTTGCCATAAGTCAGAAACAACTTGAAGGCACACAACAACACATATTCAGAATCACTAGGGCCTAAAGTTGTAGCCCCAGCATGATGAGACTTGGACCTGCTCAAAAAACAGCTTTGAGGAGTTTTTTCAGCTCCCCAGACCTATTTTTTGGGAGCACATGGAGGGAAGGAGCATGTTCGTAGGGAAGTTACACTTTCTTTTTAGACAAATTCTATTGTTCTGCAATTAATCCATTATTCAATGGTTAATCAGCTACCGTCTAATTCAAGTGTCGGCAACCTACGGTCCGCTGCCCCCGCCCCCCCGGCCCCCCGTCGCTGCTGCGCGCGCCGCAGCTGTCATTTTGGCAAACAAAATGGCAGCTGTGAGTCGTGGCCGCCATTTTGTTTGCCAGAATGGTGGCTGCGACTCGTTTGCGCATGCCCAGGAGTACTGCACATACGTAAACGAATCGCGACAGCCATTTTGGCAAACAAAATGGTGGGCGTGCCACGTGCGGTGGTGGCACAGCGGTAGTGCGTGCGGCGGTGGTGGGGATTGGCGGTGGTGGCAGTGGGGGCCATGTGCGCGTGTGTGAGCGTGCATGTTGCAATTCCCCCCCCCCCCCGGCCTGGGGGAAGACCTGGGGACCAGCGACCAGCCCCAGGTAAAAAATCCTTACTGACCCCTGGTCTAATTGACTGATTACTTAACAATTAAATATATGCATGTTTGTATATTACCAAAACCTCAGTACAAGGTCCTCTCAGAGACACTGAAAGTGGTAAAGGATAATTTGTAAGCTAGTAAACCAAAATAATGTTAGAAGGAAAGTCTTTCGAATTTCATTTTCTCATTGCCAGTGCAAATAAATCAGAACCATAGTGGACTCAAAATATAGACAGGAGCATCATTCACTCATAATACCTCCTGGCCAATATGATATCCCAATAAGTAGTTTATTTATTTAATTTGCAGTCAGACATTCATATACAAGGATTATTTATCCATGGATTCAACCATCCCCAGCTTGACAATATTTTTTAAAATATATACATTCCAAAAAGCAGACCTTGATTTTGTCATTTTTTAAAATAAGGAACACCATTTTACTATGCCAATGTATTTAATGGGTCTTGAGCATCCACAGATTTGGGTGTTGAATGGGGGTCCTGGAACCAAACCCCAGTGGATACCAAGGGCCCAATGTATATGCTGCCTTCTTTCTGAATGGGACCCATGGCTGCTAATTCCCTTGGTTAATTTACCTGTGACCTACAGTTATCTGCCTGTGCCCTAATTTGTGCCCTACAGTATTTGAGCATTGACCCATCCCAACCCAAAAGGATCACCTGGCCATGGGACAGCAGAATGAAGGAGTTTAGCCTGGTTACTATTTCAGTAAGGCCATCTTATTGTTTTGTGAGCCTGACTGATCTGTCAGTAAGCATGGCTGAATGATAGGACAAGAGGGTGTGGAGCAACTAATAAAATAAATACAAATAATTAATAATAATTTATTTTACAAATAAAATAATAAAGCAATCAATAAATAAAGCATAAATAAATAAATAAATAAATAAATAAAATCTAATAAAATAAACTGTAGATTACAATGAATATGGCTAAATAGGACTAAATGCTCCTTCCTTTTAATAGTGTTTTAACTCATCAGAAATACCCAGTGATTGATAATTCAGTAGCTCTTCATAGTCGATCTGGTAAAATTCCAGCCTTATTGGCTGGAATGGCCAGCCATTTAATGAACTCTTTTTATCAAGAATATAATGCTCCTGAAAAATTTAACTGCCTGCACCAATAAAAGCCTGGGCATAACATGATTTCCATTCCTGAAATGGATGGTTTCACATTCAGAACATGTTGGTGATAATCTAGAATGGCCTAGTAAGAACACAAAAACCACTATCAATGACAGGAGCAACCATAATGGTGCACAATTACTAAAATATTGAATTCATAATAGAGGCACTTATAGTACCCTATTAATTTGATACTATATATGTATAGTTAAAACTAAATTTCAATACACAGGCCATTGTTCCTATGTAGATATGCCTGGAATTGCTCAAGATATCTTTTCAGAGCTAATATTATATTAAATTATTATTACTGTATGATTTTACTGAGCTTACATAATGCAGATCAGATGCCATATAGCGAATTATTCTGCTGTCATATTCTGAGCACAATGTTAAACTTGGATATTGGTTTTTAAAAAATTACACTCTACAAGCAACATTAAAAAAAGAAATCTGAGGCTAAATTCAGAGTCGCACTGGAGGTCACAATGGAATTTTCTTTTCTTCCAAAGGGCATACCCTCCAACATTTCACAGATGAAAACTGGGACATACGTGGCCAAGGAATATCAGATTGTGTTCAAGCTGGCAAAAGTTTTAATGAGAAAAAAACCGACAGACTAGGAGATGCTGCAAGAATTTGTGTTTTTGCCTGGGCCATGGATCTTAATTCAGGGAAGGTCAGCATTCTGCCCTCTCTTCCCCTCCTCCTGCTGAGTTAACTGAACACATGCTACTTTTATATTTTAGTTTGCAGCAATTGAAGATGAGGATAAAAAGGGAAAGTAGGAGGAAGAGAAATTGGGACATTTTATGACAGAGGATTAATTGGGACTATCCTTGCCAAATTGGAAGGGTGCTCCACATCGTCCTGAAATAGTCTCTGGATTGGTTTCCCAGGCCTCTAGAGCCAGTTTTAGAAGCACACAGGGCACTGTATCTTAGATATATCACATTTGTCCAGATATCCCTAGATTTGTCTGTTCCACCAGTGAAAGTCTACAATTATATCCTGCCCATTTGAAAATATCCTTTCACCCACATTTTAAAACTACTGTATATACTTGACTATGAGTTGACCTCATGTACAAGTGAAGGGCAAATTTTGGGGCCAAAATTATGGATTTTAATATGACTTGTGGATAAGTCAAGGATAAAACCTAGGGACATATACAAAGGATGTAAAGGACGAAGTTTACTGTCTTCAAACAGAAATGTCTTATTCAGACACTGCTAAGCCCAATTCCTCTTGGCACTCCTTTGAGGGGAAGCACCAAAGAGGTGCCACCACTGTCATTTTCCTACCCAGGCATTCAAAAAGGCCAGAATCAGCATCATGGCGGAAAGAGTAGAGGGGGTTAATGCTTCTTTTGCGTGCTCCCAGAATGAACTAAGCTCTTACCTTTTGCCACTCTACTCAGAGAAGGAGAAGAGTTAAAATACACTCTTTACATTGACTTCTGGAAAAATCAACCCACCTTTTTGGGGTCAATTTTTTGACAAAAATTTCTAGGCTTATACATGAGTACATACAGTAAATGTTTTCATGGAATGAACTGTTACAGATAGAGCAGGCCTAGTCTATAAACCTGCTTCTTTCTGACCTTCTTTAAAACAAAGAAATCAGGTACGCAAGGTGCATTAAAACATGAACAAATATATGTAAACAATGACTAAACCATTGTTACCAAGTGTACAGGAGCAAAGAGTCTGCTATCCTGGATAGATGAGTTCTCCTTTCCTTTAGGAGCACAGTAGCTGAAATTGGGGGTGCATTTGCCATCACAAATCAGGAATGAGATCATTTTGAGAGATCATAAAAATAAGGCACATCCATCATATTTTTCTGCATCTAGTGGTGAAGCTTGTGGAAAAACTCTGGCTTCAGTTAGGAAATCAGAAGAAATTTGTTTTGTGAGTCCCCAGGGAACAAGCTCAGTGTATCACCAGCTTTCTCAGTGTTAAATAATTGTTTGACAATCTACTGGATGTGTTTCATGGGTTTATCTACACAGACCAAAAGCCATTTCTCCTCCATTCTGTCATCATCCTATTTGGATGATGCACAGCCCAAACCCTGGTTTTAGTATGGGCAGTCCAGAGTATGTCCAGCATGTCATGTACCAGAACCAGGGCATAATAAAGTTAAAATGAATTACAATAACTTACCTGTTGCTTTGAATCTTCCAGGAAGATCCAGAGCCTTCCATTTCTACATCTAAGTGACTGTCTGCATGAGCATGTCCACTGCCACCACAGGTTGCTTTTTCTGAGGTCATTAGTGAGCTGAAAATAGCTCTTCCCCCCCATTATTCCAGTTCTCCAGCCTACATAATTTTTGTTTGAAATAATGCAAAATTAGTATTCCTTCCTGCTCTGTTACTCATAAATTCTGAGAAAAGAGTATCTGTAGTTCAATCACTACAACTTTCACAACGTATATATCAATGCTTATTTCAATTACTGAAAATTAATGTTGCTTGATAAGACTGGTGGTCAAAATACTTCCAGCTCATTTCATAGCTGTCACCAAATACAATTGTTCCTTCATATCTATGGATTCGTTATCCACAGATTCAACCATTCATGGCTGGAAAATATTTTTTAAAATATTTGTATTAAACATTTATGCATAAACAAAACAACAATTTATATCTCACTCTCCAAATGAGTAAAACATACACACAAACACACATATACATATACATATTTACATACCAGTACTAATAACCTAGTGCATCTTCTCCAAATTATCTGTCAACATACTTTCACCTCTTTTTTCTCTTCTTTCAATTTTCAATTTTCTTTTATATCCCATCCTCAAACCTCCATCACTTCCTCAAACCTCCTTATAATTCTTTCTACCTACTTATCCATTATTCATTTATTACTCAAGCGATTATTTTCTATATAAGAAACACCTCATCTTCTTTTGTTATCTTTTTCAACATCCTCTCATCTTTATTCACTTACTCTAACCTTCTTTACGTTTAAGTCCAAAACACCTTGCAGAACCAAAATTTGAGAACTACTACTTTATACATCCTGTGGTCCAAAATTATTTATAGCAGCCTTCTTCAACCTGGCTCCCTTCATATGTTTTAGGCTACAACTCCCATCAGGCCAAGCTGGCATGGGCAAGGATGACAGAAATTGTAGGTCAAAATATCTGGAGGGGTCTAGGTTATGGTGAGTTTGTTTCAGTTTTTTCAGAGTGAGAACTGGCATCTTGGGTTAGGTTCAACAACAAACAGGAAGCCAATGTAGATCAGTCAATATAAGAATAACATCCTGCCCTTTTCAAGTATGGGATAATATACTACTTGTTGCAAAATCTATCTGGGAGTGATGAAGGGACAAGATCCAACCTAATCAACCTAATTAAAAATAAATTTGACCACCTACTGTAAAGACTTTTGGCAGTCCCAGGCCCAGAGGAATAGAGGAAAATGAAAAGTATCCTGGGGTGGGGATGGGGATTCAGAATTAACAGAACATTCTGTGTTGAATATTTAGACTGTCCTTATTGGATGGTCAATTAATTTGTGTAAAATGCATGAGTACCTCTTGAAAGGATGCTTTCCCTCCCACAGAATTATACAGATACACAAATTAACATTTTAATATGCATATGCCCCCCACGCACATATTCTTCATCAATGCTACCTCCTGAGTATTTGGAATAAGCTGGACTCTGTTTTGTTCTTAGGAAGGTTGTCATTAACCAGAGATCACCTACTTAAAAAATGTTTTCCAATTAACTTCTATTTCAGTGAACCTGCCATGGTAACAGCTGCATCTGGAAGAACACTCTGCATCTAATAAGCATTCTCTTGGAAATGCCACTCTACAAAAGAACAGTAGTCCTCAGAGTCTGAAGCATCATGTTCTCATCCCCCCCCCCCCCGTGCATATTTGTATCAAAAACTGTGAATCAAAATAGTTGCTGGCTAATCACCTTCTTGGAGTCCTTGTGTATCACTGAAAAAATAGTTGATAGATTAATGCAAGTTGCTCTTTAATCTGTATTCCGGGAAAGCATGCCATTAGGAGACAGCCAGAAACTGAACATCATCCATCTTGTGGCTCAGGTTGCCAAGGAAAAGCAAAGAACAAATGTATGATTTTGTTTCTCATTGTAGTGGTTGGTTGTCAGCATCACTGCAACAAACCTGCTGCCTCATTAGTATCAAATTAGCCAATAAACCTTTTGGAAAGAGAATTCTTTGAGATATGTTATTATGTTATCTATTTGTGATCTCATTGTTCAGTAAATGTTTTGAGAATTCCTGCTTCTGAAATTTCTGGAGTTAGATTTTAAATAACCCTTGAAGAAGGCCTTGAGAATATATATATATATATATATATATGGGTTGAAACATGTTGGGTTGTCTTATCAATAAAAACATCCATTACTTGAGCACCATGAGACATGTCTTAAGTTTCTTCTGCCAGCATGTTCCTTTAAGTCAAGAAAAGATGGCAATGAAGTTTCAACAGGCCTTATTGTTTGGCTGGAAATAGCACCTCTGTTGTAGGCAGATGGCTCTTAGAGCTACCCATGAAAAGGTATCCATTCCTTCCCTCCTTAACAAAAGTGGCAAGAAAAAAGAAACATAGGGGGTTACAAACAGAAGGCCACAAAAATTGCTTGAATGAACAAGTACAATTGTGCAATAAAAGCCCTGTCTGGAAATACCCTCTCTCAACTTTAAAAAAAAATATTATTATTATCCCTGAATCATAGGACGTTTTCACACTGGCCTTTTTGAGGACGCTAGCTGGCCTCCCGCCGGCCTCACTCCGGCGCCATTTCCCGTGTGTTCAGACACACGCGGCGGCAAACCCCGCCCCTTCCGGTGTCATCCCTGCGTCCGGCCGGCTTTTGGCTCCGTGTGTTCAAACACACGGAGCCCTAAGTCCGGCCTCACTCCGGCAGCGGCAAGCTAATTCCTGGCTAACTCCGGCTTCAGGTAATTCCGGGTGGCAAAAGGAATTAGCCTGCCGCCGCCGGAGTCATTCCGGTGTCAGCGGCACGGGGTCCAGCCGGCTTTAGGAGAAGGGCTCCAGCCGGCTTTAGGGAGCCCAGTGTGAAAACGTCCATAGACATGGTAGGAAAAACAAGGACCATATAGTCAATCCCCCAGCCATGTTGAAATACACAGCTGAAGCATCCAGAGAGACGACCATCCAATGTCTGTTTAAGGACATTCAAGGAGAGTACATCGCCTTCTGAGGCAGTCCATCCCACTGTCAAACAGCTTTCACAATCTGTTGTTCCTGTTCCTGTTCCTGTTCTTGTTCCTGTTGTTGTTGTTGTTCTTCTTCTTCCTCCTCCTCCTCCTAATAATGATAATAATGCAGTCGCCCCTCCATTCTCGTGGGGAATCCATTCTGGACCCCCTGTGAAAATGGAAAATTGTGGATAATCAAGCCCCATTGGCTTGAATGGAGGCATGCGATTGTGGGGCACACACCCCATTTTGTCCCCCTTTGTTTGCTGCCTGCAAATGGGTGAGGAACGCGGACTTGAAGTCCGCGAAAATGGAGGGGCAACTGTAATAATAATAATAATGATCATGATAATAATTTCTTACCCATAGATCAACAATAGACCAACAAGTACATCAGTTAAAAACACAACAATTACAATTTAAAAATCATCTGGATAGGTCTGCCAGAAAAGACTGATCTTTACTGCTGTCTTAAATTCAGACAGCATATTCAGCTGTTGAATCTCTCACCCAGTGCTTAGGTGGAATCTCTTTTCTTGCATCTCAGTTCATTGTTCTAGCCTCTGGAGCTGCAGAAAACAAGCTTGTTGCCATGTTCGTAGAATCACAGAATTTTAGAGTTTAGAAGGGACTGCAAGAGCCAACCCCGTGACATGCATGTTCTACATTCCTGGCCTAGTATCAATTGTGTGTTGGTTAAAATGTGTTATGGATGTTAATTACTATCTCATATGTTCAGATCTCATATGCTGAGAGGTCTATAATACCATAAAAGCACCAGATCCTGTCTGATTTTGGAAGGTAAGCAGGGTCAGTGCTGGTTAGTACTTGCAGATGGCAAACAAATACCAGGTGCTATAGGCTATATTTCAAAGGAAAAAAACTAGCAAAACCACCTCTGAGGATTCCTTGCCTAAGAAAACCTATTAAATTCATACAGTCATCATAAGTCAGTGGTTCTCAACCTTTCTAATGCCGTGACCCCGCAATACAGTTCCTCATGTTGTGGTGACCCCAAACCAAAAAATTTTTTTGTCTCGCAGGCTCTCTTGCCTCTCCGCCTCCTAGGCTTCTGTCCTCCGGCGCTTGCTGCGTCTGCCCACTGATGACGTCAGCAAGCGCCGGACACACGTAATGCGCTGCTATGGACTGTGGAGCATCCCCCCGCTTCCCCCGCCCCTTAGGCCCCGGACGGATGATGCGCGACTTCTCAGCAGCTAAAGCCATCAGGTTGAGAAACGCTGATCTAATGGATAATGAAGATGATGATGATGATGTTGTTGTTATTGTTGTTGTTGTCTGATTTATGGCAACCTGAAAACAAGGCTATCCTGGGGATGATGATGATAGTTTGTAATATTTCATGTGAAACTAATACAAACATAACAATAACAATAACAATAATAACAATAATAACAACAATAATAGCTGTTACTGTATGCCTTCAAGTTGTTTCTTATTTATGGCAATCCTAAGGCAAATCTATCCTGGGGATGATGATGATGATGATGATGATGATGATGATGATGATCATAATAGCAGCTGGTTTTGTATGCCTTCAAGTTAGTTGTTTCTTATTTATGGCAACCCTAAGGCAAACCTATCCTGGGAATGATGATGATGATGATAATGTTAGTTTGTAATATTTCATGTGAAATAAACATCATCATCATCATCATCACTGCTGCTGTTGTATGCCTTCAAGTTAGTTGTTTCTTATTTATGGCAACCCTGAGGCAAACCCATCCTGGGTATAATGATGATGATGATGATTAATAACAATAACAATAACAACAACAACAACAACAACAATGCTTAAGAGAAATTACCCACCTTTCCCAGCCCACTCCTCCCCATGGAGGAGTGTGGGGAGAGGAGGAGGAAGACCTCATGCAAGAAACCCTGCTCTGTTGCTGCTGCTGCTGCAGTCCTCTGTGCCTCTGAGCTTGTGCAGAGTGCCCTAAGCAGCACAATCCGCCCCAGTCCCCCACCCCAACACCAAATCCAAAATGGTGGGGTGGGGTGGTTGTGTGGGCTTGAGTTTGCAAGCCTAGAGGAGAGGAAGGCTGGAAGGAGGAAAGGGGGAGACCCTCTTGAACCCAGGGCTTCTGGCTGGAGGAATGCAAAGGGGTGTGTGTGGGTGGGGGGGTGTTGTTGCAAAGGTCTCAGGGCACAGCCCCTTTATCTGCTCGTTGGGGGGGTTCCATTGGGTGGCTGTGGCCATGGCTGCTCCTGCTAGGAGGAAGAGGAAGAGGAAGAGAAGCAGCAGCAGCAGCAAGAGCTGCAGCAGGAAAATCCCCGGGGATCGCACTCTTCTGGCTCCAGAAAGCGGAGTGGCCTGGGCTCCCCAGGGAAGAGAAGGCAAAGCAAGGCAAAGGGAAGGGACGGGAAGCAGCGAGAGGAGGAGTTGCGCACCCGCAGCAAGGCTTTGCAAAAGGAAGAGGAGGAAGAAGGGCTGCAGCTGCACACAAGGAAGGCAAGGCAAGGCAAGGCAAGGCTCCGCAGCTGCAAGGTTGCCTTGGCCTCCTGGGATTTGCAGTTTAGGAATGGGGGGGGGACGAGGGAGGGGAGAGGTTGGGATTTTTAGACATCTCCTTGCATCCCCCCAAACTACACATCCCAGGAGTCCTAAAGCCATCAGAAATATGTATTTTCTGATGGCTTTAGGCGACCCCCTGTGTTTGGTCGTTCGACCCCTGCTGGGGTCGCGACCCACAGGTTGAGAACCGCTGTCATAAGTCAACAGATAACTTGAAGGCACATGCACACATACACTCAAACTCAGAGCTTGGAAGTTACTTCTTGCAAATAACACTGAAACAAGTTACTTCTCTTTTTCACTAATATGGGCATAATGAAGTCACATATAAAAAGTAATGTAATAAGTGTGTAGAAAGTTACCTTACAGGTGGCATGTAACCTGTTCCTGTTATTTTAAAATATATATATTTTAAAGGCATTTTAACACATATATAGAGGCATGCTGTCAAGAATTTATTTAAGATTGTTAGGTTTTGATGGGATATATAGTCAATGTTAAAATGTTGAAATGTAAAGATGTGTGTCTGTATTTTTCCATGCTGTGAAAAACTGTTTTCTGAGGTCAGAGTCGCAATTATCAGCCACAGGTGTGTTATAGTCTAAACAAGCTAGCTAACAAGCTGAAAGTCTGTGAGAAACAGTCTTATTTACAAAAGAGGTTTTCATCAACAAGGGATGTTTTGGGAACTGCAGTCACATGGTGTAATAAGGAAATTAAAGGTTGGGCTAACACACATCATGTAACTTCAACCAATCAGTCTGTAAGGGATACACCCAAAGGGGTGGAGAAATGTGGGCTGAGAGTTGTGATTCTGAAAAGTCTCTCACTTGTTCTTTAATCTTTAAGCTGAATAGACTAATTAAAACATATTTTTGCTGATGCTGAAGCTAGACTAACTTTAACCATGTAGCAGCTAAGCTTTGTTCCTGTTTAGCCATTCTGGCTAAAGTGAAGATGTTATTATTATTATTATTATTTGTTTTTGCTCATGCTGATTTTGCAATAAAGAAAGCTTGCATGAAGTTCTGGATTCCTTGGTGACTTGACTTCAAAGACTATAAGCTGTATAGTCATCATCAACACATTTTTCAACAAAAATTTAGGCCATTCCCTTATCAATGTTAATTTTTTTGTTTCTTTTAAGTAATGGAAAGCAAATAAGAAGCAAAGAGCAAGAGACGAAGGTACGCAGCAAGGAACTATTCCCAACATTTAAAAAGTAACTTTTCCCGCTCTGATGCTTTCTTTTAATTAGGAAAATAACACTGTTAGACAGTCCCACCCCAAAAAGTCTTAGACAAAGCACCATCTATAACCACCCATATATGGATGTGGGCCTCTATGGAAGAAATAGCAATATGTTGTAGGTGTTAGATGGCATAGTGGTTTCAGAGGATGCTGCAGGTAATAGCAGATATAAGATGTTGCAGGTGTTAGTGGATACAGATGGGGGATAGAATGCTGTATGGATCACAACAGCCTAATGTGACTCTGCACTAACCTCTTGGCCCCTAATGTGTTGGAGGAGACTCTCTTGGGGCCAGTGTCTAAAGGAATTTGAGTGATGGTGTTCTTGAGGGCCTACTCCATTTTGATCCTGCCCATACAAGGTTCCAGAGTACACTGAGGTGAAACAAAGTCACTGATGAGACAAATTACAGCTCTATTGATCACAGACCAATGGGGAAAAAGGATGCTATAACAGAAATACTAACACAGATAGTATTCTCACATTTCTTCAACTAAAATCAAGCACAGCTTTATGTATTGTTGGTCCTGGAACATAAACAGATGTCACCTAGCTCTTGCAGATCACAGTGATTCTGAGACAAGGTGCTGGCATTTTTCTTTCTGAGACCCTGGCCTTATCTGAATGGGCCAAATAAACATCTTCTTGGTGGGGAGTCCAGACGACGTACAACCCAAGCCCCATTTCTGATGTGAACAGTCTGGATGATGTCCAGCCAGTTCAGCACTGAACTTGTGGTATACCTCCCCTTATAATGGATTAAAATTAGTCGCCTTTTGCTGCATCACAATGGGAATGCCAAAGTAACATGGAGATGCCAGAACAGCTCCGGGGCCAGAATACTCTGGCCTGTTCCTGGAGTATTCTGATCCATGCAGTCACCAGCCCTGACCAAAATGCCTGAATTCTTATTTGGCAGGGGCAATGCTTTCATTCCCCTCACGTAGTTGCACTCCTGGTATGGTAATTTCTATTAAAGGTGTCATGGAAATAGGCTTCCTTTTGAGCCATGAGTATGTGAACACCTTTGCTTTATCGGATCCAAAGACCCATTCCCAGAATAGTTCCCAATAACTGTAATCTCTGGCAGAAAAATGATTGGAGGGCACAAACTAAGTTTTCCTCTACTGCTCATCTGGTGGTATACCGTTCCTGGGGTTATTTTTAAGTGCAGGGAAATAAGATTGGTCTCCTCAATAGGTTTACACCTGCCCTGAAGGTATATTCTAAAAATATTCCATGGCAGATGCACATATTTGCAAAACAGACCAGGTGAGAAGCTTGCTTTGCTTACATCTGATGGGCTACTTTGTTCTTACACCTCATAAATGTGCAAACCTGTCAAATAGTCAAAATTAATTGCCAGATGTTCCTGGAACCTTATCACTGGCAATTTCAGTTCAGAGTCAAGGTTCCCATTTTGGCTCTGACAGCATCACCCAATTTCTGTTCTGGGGAAAAAATAAGTTTAATTCTGTTCTGAAGGTATGAACGTAATGTTAGATGCTGCTGCATTTTTATCACCTGTGTTTATTTGTAGGAGATTTTTTTTTTAAAAAAGTACAGTATCTGGTAATGCTATGAAAGAAGTCTCTAAATTCAGCTTTACTGAATAATGTCTTGACTGCTGCACTATGCTGTACAGCCTGTGTTACTAAACCCACAATAAAGCAATTCATTCTTAGTACCTGCCACTGAAATAGCTAGAGAGATAATGAGAAGCTATTTTTTCCTGAGCAATCTTCATTGTCTTTGCTGCTAAATATGGGCCTGCTGATTATACCCCATATGGAGCATTTTTTTTTCTCTTTTGACAGAAGCGGGAAGTTTCACTCTTCTCCTCTCAAGGCAGAAAGTAACTTTTTCTTACTTGCGATAAAAGACCAAGAAAGAGATAAAAGAGCTTATTGCACACTTAAATAAACTGGTTTACCTGATCCGGCTTAAAAATAAATGCAGGCGGCATCTGGACCCTATCACAAAGGTTTTGCCACTGAAGTCACTGCCCAGGACCATCCCAGGGCCATCACCGTTCCTAGAGCTGCTCAGCACTGCTCTTTTTGAAGCTGTTTTCTGGCTTGAGAAAATGGACGTCAGAGTGGCTCCAGAGGTGAGGATGGCCCCGGGATAGTCCTGGGCAGTGATTTCAGTGGCAAAACCCTTGCAATAGGGTCCGGATGCCACCCGCATTTATTTTTAAGCCGGATCAGGTAAACCAGATCATTTAAGTGTGCAATAATTTTCAAAGGAACACAATCAGAGCTCAGAAACTTCAGAAAGTCCTCTCAGGGCTTATCTATAAGGGAAGGAAAAAATCCTGGAATTATCAGGACTTTCCAATTCTATTTATTTTAAAATGATAAATTAAAATAGCTGTAGTGGAGAAATCAGGGTCAGGCATAACTATTTTCGGTGGCTGGTTATCTACTCAGGAAAGGCCCGCCAGAAGAGATCTGTCTTAACAGCTTTTTAAAAGCTGTTTAAGGTGGTCAGGTGATGGATCTCATCCGGCAGGCCATTCCATAGCCCGGGAGCAATAGAAGTAAAGGTCTTCTGGGCAGTTGCAGATAACCTAGTTTTTATAGGTAGCAAGAAATTATTCCCAGAGGACTTTAGTGCACGGGGTGGATTATATGGAAGGAGGTGGTCCCAAAGATGATGATGATGATGATGATGATGATTATGAAGTATTTATACCCTCCTCTTCAGCCAAAAGGCTATCAGATAGATTGGACCCAAGCCATTTAGGGCTTTAAAGGTGATAACCAACACCTTGTACTGCGCCCGGAAACTAATAGGCAGCCAGTGAAGCGATCTTAGAATAGGTGTTATGTGGTCTCTTCTGGTTTTTCCTGAGCCCAACCTGGTCTCTGTACCAATTGAAGTTTCCGAACTAGGCACAAGGGTAGCCCCATGTAGAGTGCATTACAGAAATAAAAAAAGAAGTTACCAGCACATGTACCACGGTTTCAAGATCCCTAACCTCCAGGAAAGGGCGCAGTTGGTATATCAGCTGAAGCTGACAACAGGCGCTCCTGACCACTGCATTCACCTGATTTGTCATCTGAAGTGACGGATCTAGGAACACCCCCAGACTGCAAACACAGTCCTTTGAGGAGTGTGTGACCCCATCTAGGACTGGAGATTGTGTCCCAATACCTGGGTTCGGGGCCGTTACAGTTAGTACCTCTGTTTTGCCTGGATTCCTTATTCACTCCATTACCGCTTTAAGACATTCATTGAGAGGGGAGATGCCATCTGAAGTCAAAGCTGTAGGCCGAGACATGGAGAAATATATTTGGGTGTCGTCAGCGTACTGATAACACTCCACCCCATGTCTCTGGATGATCTCTCCCGGCAGTTTCATATATACGTTAAATAGCATTGGGGACAGGATGGTGACCTGAGGGATGCCACAATTAAGCTCCTTTTTTGCTGAGCAACTGTCCCCGAGCATCACCCTCTGGAATCTGCCCGAGAGAAAGGAACAGAACCATTGCAATGCAATGCCTCCGATTCCTAATTCCCTCAGGCGTTCCAAGAGGATGTCATGGTCTATCATGTCAAAGGCTGTTGAGAGGTCCAGTAGTACCAACAGGGTCACATTACCCCTGTCGATGCCTAGACGAAGGTCATCAGCTAAGGCAACAATGGCAGTCTCCACTCCATATCCTGTCCTAAAGCCAGTTTGAAATGGATCCAGATAATTGGTTTCCTCCAAGACAGCTTGGAGCTGAAGAGCAACAGTACTTCAATCACCTTGCTCAAAAAAGGTAGCAAAGAGACTGGCCTATAGCTGTTCATGTCCAGAGGATCAAGGGAAGTTTTTTTTCAGAAGTTGCCTAACCACTGTTTCCTTCAAAGAAGATGGGACATGACCTTCCCCAAGATGGGACATGACCTTCCTCATAAATGGAGTCGCTTGATACCTCACCTATCGATTCTACTATAATGCTGGCATCCAAGTCAGCTCTTATCTGAGAGATTTTATCTGCAAAGAAGTTGTTAAACGCATCACAGCAGGCCATTGTCATAGTTAAGTAATGGGTTCTGCACAGGTGGAACCTGTGTCAGTTCCCTTACCACCCTAAACAGCTCTGCTGGACAGGACTCTGCAGACACAATAAGTGCAGAGAAGAAAGATTTCCTCACTGCATGTATTGCCTCTCTATAGGAACAAAGAAATTTCCTATGACAAGTTCTGTCAGATGAGAGTTGAGTTTTCCATGAGACACATGCTAGTCATTGTCCAACCCTCTTCATCTTCCTGAGTTCTTCAGTATACCATGATTGATTATTAGAATTGGGTTGGAAAGGACGCTTGGGAACAATTGTGTCAATACCCTTGGCAAGATCAGTGTTCCAGGTATTAACCAAAGCTTTGACAGAATTGCCGGCGTTACCAACCATTAAACCCTCTAAGGCTTTCTGGAATCTAGTTGGTTCCATTAGCCGAGGGTGGACCATTTTAATAGAGCGTTGACCCCCGACAGAAAATGATTTGTCCATGACAATGCGGAGGTTTTTATTACCTCTGCCCACGGATATTCCTGTTCCGTACCGCATCAAGGGTATGACTGCACAATGTGTGGGCCCAGTGACCAATTGGGATAGGCCCATGTTTGTCATGGACTCCATAAACTCCTGAGCCGCACCTGTTAAATTTGACAAACTGGTCTTGAGTGGAATGTTGAAGTCGCCCAAGACTAAAAGTCTAGGCGATTCCAACAGCAACTCTGAGACCAGCTGTGTCAGCTCGGTTAGGGAGTCTGCTGGACAAAGGGGTGGATGGTATACTTGTTGGTGTGTGGATGATGAGTGTTGTAGTGATGCCCTTTGGCACCCAGCAGAGTCTGCAGGACAAGCTGGCTGCTGTGATCCACAGCCACTTTGTAATTCTTACCAACAACTGGCTCAGCTTCTCTTCTTCAGCACCCTGTCTTCCTCAGTCAAGAAGGCACATTGTAAAGTCCAAAAGCATAGCTTTATTAATGCATATAAAAAGTAAAAAATAAGATAACTAAGTAAAATCCATTGTGATGAACTTGTCCAGTTCAGTCATACAAGATTACATCTTTAACAATCCCAAAAGCATTAGGATCCAACTTGTTGCAGTTAAAACCACTGCTGCCAGCCACACACGCTCACATCTTGAACAATAACAATTTTAGACAAAGGATTTTCTAGGCCCTTCCCATACTCCACCTTCTAGGTGTTAACCTTATGTTGATTGGATAATGTCTGTATGATGTCTACTAACCCAGCCTTTTGCTGTCCATCATCCACCACGTGACTATCTTTCCCAGGCTAATGATGTTTATGTATTTGATATATCTTGTTATCCATAACAAAGTCTGGTTCCATTAGTTCTACCTCTGGGAAAGTACATGTTGACGTCTGTGTTAGCCACCTGGTGTTGATTCACTTTGTTTCTCTAAATATTGTTTTGTGTTTTGCCCAAAAGCTGTTCATGTGGAAAATTACAGACACACACACATCTTTACATTTCACCTTTGACTGTATATCCCATCCATATCCTAACAATCCCCTCCTGAAATGTATAGATGTGTGAGACCACTATTTTTGTTGTTGAAACTATCTTAGCACGTTTGATTCTATATATTTAAAATGACATCTCTATCTGTTGTAACAATTGTTGTTCTATCTCTAGAACCATTGTTAATATATCTATAGTGTTGTGGTTTGGGTTTTAAACTTTAGGCACATAATTTTATTTTAAACTAGCTCTCTCTAGCATTCTGTCATGAAACTCTAACGTACCTTGATCTACATCTTAACATTTTTGTTTTTGTCATAAAAATGTATGTCTGTGAATCTCTATATATCACAACTGACAGTTCACAATTCAAATCTTATAACAACTATTCAATCCATTCTATCTCTTTTAATGCTATATATTTTGTTTTATCAGCACTTAAAGTTCTATCAACACTTAAAACTATATATCCTTATTTTTAATCTATCAAACTATTAAGTTTTTTTATTTTTTAATTAATAATCCTTAAACTGACTATCTATCATATAACTCTAAAGCAAATGAGCTATCTATAAAACATTTTAACCTCAATATGATTATTCTAAATCACAAGCCCCTTTTTCTTTAAAAAACTTATCAAATATTTTATTGTTGTTCAATCTATTACCTTAAATCAATTTATTTTTTTAAAACACCTATCCAAACACAATTGTAATCTATTATTTGTCAACTATAAACATCAAACCCCTCACAAAGCTTTTTATGTATCTGAATATTTAAAACTCTCTGTAACTTTATTTTAAACAAAACCTTCTGACTTTAAACCTGTCACTATTCTTTGCACTCTGCAAACCACACTTTCTTAATCTTTTATGTTGACTCACTAAATATATTCCATCAGCAGTCCAGTAACCTCAAAATAAAATCTCAAAAATCAAAACTTTTGATACCAAATCTCTCTAGACAACTTTTTCTTTTTCTAAATCTCTTGAATCTAAACAACCAAAAACTGTCATCTCCTTTTGTGTTAACACTCATATCAGCATTTAGACAAGCAATCTCTAAACCAAAATGTTGAACTTACTAGCTCCTCCTTGTTGTTTAAAGTCTATTCCAGTCACAAGCTCTCAGCCTTAAACTAAATGTTTTATCAATGTTTTCAAACCTTTGTTGAACAAATCCTTTTGCTATTAACCTAGCTTTATAACTCCATTTGCCATCAGGCATCTTTTATTTTTTTGTATCTATGCACCTTGTGATTCTTTTTTAGGTCTTTCAACCACACTTAAACACCTCTTTGTCAATTAAACACTTAAACTTTTTGTTACACTGTAGTATATCATTTTCACTTTCCTCAACAGGAAAAACCTTTTAAAACTTTTAAAATCTCTGTAACTCCCTGAAACTTTTTGACACTCTCTGGCTCACCAGCCACTTTTGTATAAACTCTTGTTTCTTGTATAATAAATTTGTGTGTTGTTTTCACACTTTTTTTTAAATCATCCTTTGTGTGTCTGGACTTGTGTGTCCTTTGTTTTACTGTCATTCTATTTGTTGATAATCTTGTCTGCATTGTCTGAACTAAAGTGTTTTCCTCACTTCCAGAGGATTAATGTTTGTCTGTCCTTTGCATGTTGTGTGTTGTGTGCCCCTCCATTTCTTGACACATGGATCTTTAATCTGTTTTATTTTCAGTAAAATCTTTTTGTTTGAATGTATCTTTTTCTCAACTTAAAAACATAAAGTTGAAAGAGACCATAAGGGCATCCAGTCCAACCCCCTGCCATGCAGGAACTCCCAATCAAAGCTTGAATGTTTTTTACAATTGTTATATTTGGACATTAAAACTTTCTCCACCACCAAGGTGAAATCTTTAACTGGTTTTTTTTTTAATATCTTACAAACATCATCTGTAGCACTTTGGTTCAATTTTTTTCTTTTAAAACATGCTGGTACATATATATTTGTATATTGTCTAAAAACTGTCAGATATCTTTAAATTTAGTGGATCCCCACATAACATGTGTAATGGTGTTGGATTTCTTCTTTCTCAGCCAGTTTTAAACTGTGAGACAAGAATTTTTTTTTCCGGTCTGTGAGCAACAAAACCCTTTGTAATCATTTTTTTTCACATTTATATTTACCCATTGTTAAAAACTTTCAATTGTATCACATCTCTGTTTCAAAACTCTGACATATGAAAACTGGAAAATCTATCCACAATCACTAAGAAAATATTTGTTGTCATTTAGTAATACACATTTTGTCCCTTTTTGTTTAACAGTTTAAACCAACCTCAACAGATCATTTTTAAGCAATTCTCTTGTTCTGGTTCTGTCACAGGAAAAACCTTGACTTTTTACTCTGTGGCAAACCAAACATCTCTCAAATCATTTGTACAATGAGACATTTTTTTTAAAATTTAGGACTTATATCCCACCAGCTTAAACAAGCTATCAAATCCTATGTTCCCTAGGATTCTATATTATTGATGTGCATAACCAGAATGCAATTATTCATTTTCTACACCTGCACATTTAGCATTTGTCTTCACTTTGTATAAAATATATATTTTCCCTTTTTTAACTTTTGTGCACACCTCCCCATCTGGGGTGATTTTATATTTGTCTCCCACAAAACTCAGTGTATATCCCCTGACACACCAACTAAACAGTTTTGTAAATCAGGTACACATAAAACATTTTCAAAGTTTTCTCACCAAAACTTGGCATGTAGACATTTTTACAATTTCTTTTGACATCTCTTACCCCTCCATCAGCTAGATAAACATCTTTAAGATTGGAGGATTTCTTGCTTTTCAGCAAAACTGTAATATTTATGTCTGGTTGTCCCAGAATATATAGACTCTATTTTGTCCTCAGGTTTTTCACCACTTGTGTGAGTCACAGTCACAGCTCTGTAAAACAGCTTGTAGTTTCCTCTGTTTTCCCCAAAGTCTCTGGGTTGTTGACTGTTGATTGTTGCAAACTTCCTTGTATTGCCATTTTCAAATCTTTTGTTCTGCCGCAGTAAAAGCATTGGTTTTCACCCGTGTATCAGTTGCCTTTTCAGGGCGCATTTCTTGACTTCAAGTGCTGTCCCAGGCATTTTTTTTTTTGAAATCTCAGATGCTTGCTTAGGTATCCCCAAGCTAGGTACTTCTGGCTTTTCTTCAAGCAAACAGCTTGGCTCATCATGTTCCAACCTTTGGAACTTTTTGGCATCCAGCAAAACCTGCTGCAGCCCCACACAGCATTGGCCACTGTATAAAAATTTCACCCTCACCAGGGATTTTTGTATTTTCCTCCAAGAACTGTAAAGTCCTTTGATCACAGCATTTATGACAAAACTGTGCAGAAATCATGAATTCCTTCTTCAGTTCCCAAAACCTTTGGCTGAAGAAACATCCTCTCCCAAAACTTTAACTGTAACTCAGAGAGGGTTAAAAGAATGAGTCTTTTGGCTTAGGCAACCGCCTGTGTCCAGCAGTCCTGATGCATTTTAAAACTGCATGCATTGTAACATGTATTCTGTGACTCAAGTCCCAGCTGCTTCCATTTTAAACAAAATGGCCCTTAACAGAGTTGTTTGCAGCTTGAACAAAAACAAAAATTTCACTGCATTGAACCCGCAGTATTCCCAGCATTCTCAGGCTTTGATTTTCTCTGCATTTTACTGTTTAAAGAGTGGAGTCCTCAGACAACTGTCTTTAAAGAGTTCTGCACTCTGCCATCAGGCAAAACAGCTTAGCAGTAAACTGTGTTACTTACATCTGAAGAAGATTTGAAGCCACCTCTGCTTTTCCCAGCAACTGCTGAAGCATGGTTTCCTTGTCCTGGCACAGCTGAAGTCGTGGATAGGCAAACTTGCCTCTTGGCCACATTGCAGACTTGTCATCTGGACATTCTGGGCTCTTTTCCTTCTGGACATTTGGCCTCTTTGTCCTCTGGCAGACCAGCCACATCTGGCAGAGAAGCCTCTCTTTAGGCAAAAACAGTCTTAGCTGGCAGACTAGCCACAGACTGGCAAAACAAGCCTCTTCAGCCAGACTAGCCACACCTGGCAGACACAGCCATAACTGGCAAATTAGCCATAGACTGGGCCCATAACCCTTGTTGGTATGTGGATGATGAGTGTTGTAGTGATGCCCTTTGGCACCCAGCAGAGTCTGCAGGACAAGCTGGCTGCTGTGATCCACAGCCACTTTGTAATTCTTACCAACAACTGGCTCAGCTTCTCTTCTTCAGCACCCTGTCTTCCTCAGTCAAGAAGACACATTGTAAAGTCCAAAAGCATAGTTTTATTAATGCATATAAAAAGTAAAAAATAAGATAACTAAGTAAAATCCATTGTGATGAACTTGTCCAGTTCAGCCATACAAGATTACATCTTTAACAATCCCAAAAGCATTAGGATCCAACTTGTTGCAGTTAAAACCACTGCTGCCAGCCACACACGCTCACATCTTGAACAATAACAATTTTAGACAAAGGATTTTCTAGGCCCTTCCCATACTCCACCTTCTAGGTGTTAACCTTATGTTGATTGGATAATGTCTGTATGATGTCTACTAACCCAGCCTTTTGCTGTCCATCATCCACCACGTGACTATCTTTCCCAGGCTAATGATGTTTACATATTTGATATATCTTGTTATCCATAACAAAGTCTGGTTCCATTAGTTCTACCTCTGGGAAAGTACATGTTGACGTCTGTGTTAGCCACCTGGTGTTGATTCACTTTGTTTCTCTAAATATTGTTTTGTGCTTTGCCCAAAAGCTGTTCATGTGGAAAATTACAGACACACACACATCTTTACATTTCACCTTTGACTGTATATCCCATCCATATGCTAACAATACTAGCAGAATCCCCAAACTATTCTTGGTCCTCAGGCTCAGGTATATACACTCAAAGTGCACTGTTTTCTGGACAGGTATTCTGATCAAGGTAAGATTATTCTTATGAACCAGAGCCACTCCGCACCCTCGTCCACTTCCCCTTACCTGCTCACTGACAAAGTACCCGGCTGGGAGGCCTGTGCCCAAGTTATAGCACTGTCTTCTCCCAGCCAGGTCTCTGTAAGGAAAGCCAGGTCGGCATCTTGATCTAGAAGAAGATCATAAATGATCTGAGTTTTATTTTTGACCGATCTGGGATTGCAAAGGAGCAAGGTAATATTCTGCGGTATCTGGCCACACATGCAGACCCTTATACACAGAGTCCTCCATGATTTTTCCTTCATATTTATTGTTTTGCATCCAACTCTTTCTTGGTAGATCCTGTGTTTTCCTCCCTCTCATATTCTTTCTCTTTCCACTGATTACATGTCACATATAGACTCATTTCAGAAATTGCCCCCCACCACTTTCCACTGAGACTTTTGAATGAGTATTCAGGAGTTATAGTCAAAGTGTTAAAGTGTTTAGCAGTATTGTATTAGTTAAGCCTTAGAATCATTTTATTGTTAGCATTCCTCTTTCCTTCGCTTGATCTCTGTTGAATCTGCTGTCCACACAGGTCATAATACTCCAGGAGGAGCCTGACTGATTCCTGAGTAGTGGGACTTTGGTGAGTCATAGGGGCAGAGATAACAGCCTAGCTGTTTAGAACTGGTTCAGAGGCATTAGACTCTATTTCCTGCAAAGAAGGAGGAGAAAGGATCATTTCCTGGTCAAGGCTGAACTAAGAACCACTGTCCGCCCTGCCGGAGGTGGTGGACCCATTAGAATGGTCCGCCCTGGAAGGCTAATAGAATCTATTGGATTCCAGAAAGCCTTGGAGGGTTTAATGGTTGGTAATGCCGGGGATTCTGTTGAAGCCCTGGTGAATACCTGGAACACTGATCTCACCAGGGCTATCGACACAATCGCTCCCAAGCATCCTTTCCAACTGCTTCAGACCGGAAGCCTTGGTACACGGAAGTGCTTAGGAAGATGAAGCGGGTTGGACAATGACTAGAGTGCACCTGTTGGAGAACTCGACTCTTATCTGATAACTCATCATAGGAACTTTCTTTGTTCCTATCAAGAGGCAATATGTGCAGCGTAGAGATCTTTCTGCTCTGCACATATTGCATCTGCAGAGTCCCATCCAGCAGAACTGTTTAGGGTGATTGGGGAGCTGATGCGGGTGCCACCAGTGCAGAACACACTACTTAACCCGACAACGGCCTGCTGTGATGCGTTTAATAACTTCTTTGCAGATAAAATCTCTCAGATAAGAGCCGACTTAGATGCCAGTGTTGTAACAGAATCAATTGACGAGGTGCCCAGAAACTCCGTTAATGAAATTATATTGGATCATTTTCAATCTGTGAGTACCGATGACATGGACAAGCTCCTTGGTAGAGTGAGGAAGAGAACCTGCCCTCTTGATTCTTGCCTGGTTAGGCTGCTTCTGAAAAAACCTTCCCTGGACTCCCTGGATATGAACAGCTATAGGCCAGTCTCCTTACTACCTTTTTTAAGCAAAGTAATCGAGAGGGCGGTTGCTCTTCATCTTCAAGCTGTTTTGGAGGAAACCGATTATCTAGACCCATTTCAAACTGGCTTTAGGACAGGATTTGGAGTTGAGACTGCGGCACCTGGGCCTCGAACTGCCAAACTGCTGATCTTCTGATATTCAGGACTGTATTTTTGGCTTGTGATATTTTTGTAATAATTTTTGTGATATTATACATTTGTATTGAGTTGTAGCTTGAATCTGGGGGCATGGAACGGATTAGGGCATTTCAATGTTAAATTTGCTTCTACTTACGAAATTTTCTACTTACAAAATGGCTGTCAGAATGAATTAATTTCGTAAGTAGAGGTACCACTGTATGTATATTGATATCAGGGTCTTAACCACTTGACCTACCCCATCCCCACAAAAAATGTTTTTAGGGTAGCATAATGCTGGTTCAGTGCTGAACAGGCTGTATGCTGCCAGGACAGTTGGCACCACAAACAGGGATTCAGCCCTGTGTCATCTGGACTAATCACTGTGAAGAGGGTGGGAGGATGTGCTATTTGGCCTGTGCAGACATGACTCAGGATGACAGAAACACAGTGACGGAGTAGTTTCATTTCAGGAAATACTGATTTAATTTAAACTAACCTGGAGAGTGGGAATAAAATGTTCTTGTAAGTGCTGTGAATTTCCTGGGAATACCTCAGAATAAGAAAATGTATATTCAAATATAAATTGGAAGTGAGAACAACAGGAAGGAACATTTTACCATATGTGGTGAATGTGTAAAAAAGCCAAGAAATTGACTACCGTTTGGCATGGGAAGACATGGAGAGCATTTTGAAGGAGTTCTGGAGAAATGCCACTCTGCAGTGCCTACTTTTCCTCTCTTTAAGCCAAAATTACGACCACAACAAAAATCCCCTTGGAATAGGGGGTCTAGAGATTCCCTAAAGATGCTTTGTTTTGGCTGGGGGCAAGTTCTCTAGACTGTCATTTTGCTGGGAGCAGAGACAGGTCCGGATAAAGCCAAAAAGCTGAAGAGACAATCCCAGAAGTGCAACAGCAGCCATTACAGTGTCATAAACACCCAACACCAAATTTTTACTATAGAAAAAAAAAGGCAACTCAAAAGGAAGTGGGAAGCAACCCACCCTGAAACTTGAGATGCTGAGATATCAGCCTTAAACAACCCAATGAGCCAAGAGAGGAAAAAGGGCGGTAAGAGAAAAGCTTTCTATTAAACAAAGAAGAGATTGTTGGAGCAGCTGAGAGATGGAAGAAAGCAAAATGAAAAAAGATGGAAAAGAGTAAGAGACAAAGAGAAAGAAAAAGAAAAAGAGGCTGAAAGAAAGATTAAAGGATCAAAAGACTGAAAGAAGAAGATAGAAAGGGTAACCTCACCTCAAAAACGGTTTGATTAAACATTCCTTTCTTTTTTCTTTAAAACCCTTATGGAAATTTGTTCTGACCTAAATTAAGGTTTAGATTTAAGAATTGTGATTCTTTACATGTGACATTAATCAGAACTAAATTAAAATTAGATGCTACTGCTGCTTCTGCTGCAATAGGCTAACCCAGCTGCCCCTTTTACATTAAAGAAGACAAATAAAAAAAGGGGGGGATGGTGGTAACATCAACAAATACTGCAGCAGCTGCTACTCAAGCTATGTGCCAAACCCACTGAAAATAATCGACAGAACAAGTATCTACTCTGGAGGAAATAAAAAGAATGAAAAGAGAAATGGAACAAAATATGAAAAAAGAAATAACAATGTTAAGAACAGATATAAAACAAGATATGAAATCAGAGCTAAAAGATATAAGAAATTTTTTAGGAGAAGTAACAAAAGATATGAGTAAAGTTAAAGAAAGAATAGATAAATTGGAGTAAAAGACAGAAAGTCTGGAAGAAACATTTTCAATTGCTAAAACTGTTGAAAAACAAGACTGAGAGAAGACTGGATGAGAAGGCTATGGAAGAGTTAAAACAAAGAGGAAATTGTTTGAAAATAAGACGAATGAAAGAAATAAAAGGAGAAAATTTGTATGAATATTTTGTTCCAATAACAGCAGAATACACAGATACCAACACAAGATCTACGTTGGGAAGTCAATAAAATGTATAGGATAAACTCACAAGTGGCAAGAGAAAAAGGATGGCCACGAGACATAGTAATCTCTTTTCTAAGGAAAAAAAGGATCAAATATTAGAGTTAAGCTACAAAAAACTTTAATAATCAACGGAGAAGAGGCAAAAATATATAAGGACATTTCAAAAAGATTATTAAGGAAAAGGGAAGATTATAAATTCTTGACTCCCTTGTTAACCAAAAGGACATAATATACAAGTGGGAGAAACTGGAAAGAATTTCAGTCCTTTTCAAACAGATGGCATAAATTAAATTCGGTACAGAAGGCAAAACATTTTTGGAAAAAATGCAGCAAAGATATGAAGAAAAATTCAGAGAAACAAGGAAATCAGAATTACAGAGACAGATTAAGGTCAGCAGCAAAACAAAGGAAGACAAAGATAGGGATGACACACTGAGCCAATCTGAAGAGGGAGATCAGGATGAAGAAAATGGAAAACTAAATAAAGAAGGGGAAATTCTGAAGATGATGTAAACTTGGAGGAGACAGAATAAACTTATTGGACTGGCTTGACAGACTATGCCTTAAATTAGGATTAAAAAATAAATGACAAATTTGAAGGACTTAATTTTTTTCTTAGAATATAAAAGGTATAAATGACAAGACAAAAAGGAAGGAAATCATTCATAAAATAGGTCAACATAATTATGATGTAGTGAGCCTTCAGGAAATGCATATTCGTATTAAAGATAAAAGATTACTAAGGGCCTCTGCAGACCAGCCCAAAGGGCCAGCCTGGAGGCAGAGTGGCGATGCCATCCTGATGCCCAATCACATGCCGATGCCATCCTGATGCCACACACCGTTATGCATTACATTTCGTGTTATACCAGAAAGGGCAAAGAAGAGCTGCACGCTGACTCTTTTCAGGGTGGCAAAAGGGAGGATCGTGGTTGTGGCATGGGGTAGCTGCGGCCCAGATCCACCACTTCCCAGGCAGCCCAGGGCCACCCGTCTGCACCCCACCTAAGAAACCCTATATTGGGAGTGGACTATGTATCAATGTAAGGGGGAAAAAAAGAAGGAAAAAAAAAGAGAAATTGTAGTTTATATTCCAAAAAATCTTCAATCTAAAGAACTTTTAAATGGTAAAAATGGCTTCTTTATTGGTATAGAATTAACCAAACAAGACAAGAAAATCATCTTGGTAGTGGTTTATGTTCCACAAGAGAAGAAACCAAAATTCTATAAAGAATTCAATGAAATTATACAAGAATACAATGAAAAAGAGATTATAATATGTGGTGATTTAAATACTGTAATTGACTCTCAACTGTATAGATCATCTAGTAAGAAAATTAAGGAAAAACAAGGGCAACTCCCCAAAACTTTTTTGGAATGATGCAAAGATTTAATTTAATGGATGTGTGGAGATATAAAAATGGGAAAAAGAAGGAATTTACTTTTTGTCTGAAAGGCATAATTCCTTTGCTAGACTAAATATGTTTTTAGTTACAAAACCATTATGCAATAAAATTTTAAAAGTTGAGATATTGATCAAAACCCACTCTGACCATAATACAATAATCATGACTATGAAAATTTTGGAAACTGAATACAGATGGCAAAAGATTATGTATTGCAAAATAATAAAATTATAGAAGAAGCCAAACAAGCATTGAAAGACTATTTCCAAGAAAATCTGGGGAAATGAACTGAATTAGAAACAGTTTGGGCAGTGAGTAAAGCTGTATTGCGTGGTTTCTTCATTCAAAAACATTGATGATCCAAAAGAAAAGGAGAGAAAGAATGCAACAAATTACAGAAGAAATAGCGAAAAAAAGAAAAAAAAAAAGAAAATGAGTTAATAAAGAGTTGGAGAAAAGAAAAATTATAAAAGAGATGAAAATACTCTATGGAAAATTTGGAGGAGATTATGAGAATGATGAAATGAGTCCAAGCAAAACAATTCCAAAAAAAATTAATTACAAATATCCAAATCAGAAATAAGATATTTATGGAGCAGAAAAAGATCAAATAAATCTTCTATAATCATTTTAATAAAATCTACAAAGCCAAGGAGATGAATGAAGAAAAAATAGAGGACTATTTAAATCAAAGTAACATCCCAACTCTTAGCGAGGAACAAAGACAAAGGCCTCATTTCCACTCACAAGTAAATCAGTTTGCTATCCGAATCAATGGATTGGTTTGACAGAAGAGTGTGGTTGACACTACATTTGCCCCGATTGCATTTTCTGCTGTAAAATATCCCACTTGTGGTTCACATTGATGAATGAATTGATTCAAAATGGACCCATTTCCGCTGGCTGAAGGGCAAATTTAAATAGATTCTGATTTGCATCTGGTTCACACTTGTGCAAAATTGATTTATTGAAAAAGAGGCAAAAAAAATCAGCGTCAAAAACCACTTCAATGATTTGGTTCAAGTGCGAACCAGGGTCATTTAAACTGCTTCAAACCAGTTTGCAAACTGGTTTAAAATGTAGTGTGAATCAGTCCAAAGATTGGATCAACCGATAATGACAGAATTACAAGAAGCAATTGATGAAGTTGCAAAAAATGACAAAATGCCAGGTCCATACAGCAATGTATTATAAAGTCTCCAAAGAAGAAATCTGCCTTCCTTTGTTGTCCACAATGAATAACATCAGAAAAAGAAAGATTCCACCAACTTGGGAAGAAGTAAATGTTACACTGATTCTAAAAGAAGGGAAAGACCAACATGACCCGAATAGCTACAGACCTATTTTTTTTTTTACTAAACACTGATGATAAACTTTTTGCTTATATTTTGGCAAGTAGACTTAAAATGTGTTAGTAGAGCTTATATCTGATGAGCAATGTGGTCTCATACTGGGTAGACAATTAAGAGAAAATATCAGACGTGTAATAAATATAATAGAATACTTTGACTTCCATAATAAATAATTAGCATTGATCCTGTTAGATTTCGAAAAAACATTTGATAATATAATTGGGAATTAATGATATAAATTTTGAATCGAATGAAAATAGGACTAAACTTTCAAAGCTGGATAAAATCAATATATAAAAAAGAAACAGTTAAAATAGTAATCAATGGTTCAAGAATAAAACCAGTTATGATAAACAAAGGGAGAAGACAGGATTGTCCCCTTCTCCAATATTATTTATTCTAACCTTTGAAATACTACTGTTAAAAACATCAAGAAAAACCCTAATATCCAGGGGGTCAAGATTAAAGGTGATCAGTATACAATAAGGGCTTTTGCAGACAACATTGCTATAACATTGGAAGATCCATTAAACAGTATGGAGTGATTAAGGGAATTTGAAATGATATTGGGACTGAAGATGAACAGAGGAAAAACAAATCTAATTATAAAAACATGAAGAAGAACAAGAACTAAAGGAATTAACTGGATTTAATGTAAATAAAAAAGATAAATATTTGGGGATAACATTAACAAATAAAACCTCGATCTATTTGGAAATAATTACAAGAAAAAAAAATAGAATGAAATAAAAAAATATTTGAATAATTGGAGGGATTTAAAGTTAACATGAATGAGTAGAAAATATGTAGTAAAAATGAATATTCTGCCAAGAATGCTTTACTGGTTCCAATCCATACTGATAATTCAAAATGATAGTGTTTTCAAGGACTGGCAAAAACAATTATAATTGTACATATGGGCAGGGGAAAAGCCCAGAATTAAACAAAAATATATGCAAGATACAGTAGAAAGAGGCAGTTTTGCCATACCAAACTTAAAATTATACTTTGATGCCAGTTCTTTTATATGGATAAAAGACTGGTTGAAATTAGAAGATAGGAAGTTATTAAACTTAGAAGGTTCAGAACTCAGATTTGGATTTCACGTATACTTATTTTATGGTAAGGTACAAGCGAATCTGGATTTTAATAATCACTTTGTTAGAGTTTTGCTATATCGGGTATGGAAATAGTACAAAAAGAGAATATGCCCTAAGATCCCATTATGGGTATCATCTCATGAAGTCCTATTTAGAGCAGACCCACAGAGGGGGAAAAATGCATTATTAGAGAATGTTTATAGTGGATATGAAATGAAAACCCTAGAACAATTGAGGTCAGAAGGGTGAGAATATGGTTGGTTCTTTTATTGACAATCGAAATCAAGATTTATAATGGATAAAAAAACACTTGGGATAATAAGTGTTAAAACTGACTTAGAAGAAACTATTTGGTCGGAGAATGCTGGATGCTCTTCTATCCAGAATGTACAAAAAACTATTAAAAATTTACACGGAAGAAGAATTAATAAACAAAAACATGACTGAATGGGCCAAAAATAGAATTAAGTCAATGGGATTGGTCCTGGAATATGAGACTAAATACACAGCCAGTCAAGATGTCAGAGAAAATTATTATAAAATCCTATATAGATGGCATCTTTCTTCAGACAGAACAAGTAAAATATATGGAACAGGGAAAAATCAGTGTTGGAAATGTGAAAGGGAAAAGGGTAAGTTTTTTCATTTATGGTGGACTTGGACAGAAGCAAAAAGATATTGGAAAGAAGTTCAAACAAGTATAAATGAATTATTAGAAATTAAATTAGAATTTAGACCTGAAGTATTGCTTTTGAACATGCTTGACAATAATATTGAAAAAATATGGAAAAATTATTTTTATATGTTAATGGCAGCTAGATTAGTTTATGCTAAATATTGAAAAATAAGAAAAGAAATACAAACTGATGAATGGGTTATTAAGCTTTTTGATATGACTGAGATGGATTTAATGTCAAAGAAATTAAGTGAAAATCTAAAAGAAACCACAATAGAAGACTGGGATAAAGTTGACATATATAAAGAAGAAATGGAAGACTATTATATCAACCAGAGTCACCCCTCCGTTTTAGCAGACTTGAAGTCCATGGTCTTGATTATTCATGGGGGAGCGATCTCCATTGGCTAAAATGGCATGTGTGCCTATGGCGTGTACATAGAGCTGAGCGCAGGAGCACACACCCATTCAAGCCAATGGGGCTTGAATATCTGCAATGTTTCATTTTCATGGGGGTGGGTGGGTCTGGAATCACAGGATCCCCTGTGAAAAAGGAGGGGCGACTGTATAAGAATTATAGAAAATTAAGAAAAAGAGTAAGAAATTTCCCTCTTTGTATAAGTGTAAGACTAGAAAAAAGAGGAAAAGAAATAAGAGTACTACGGATAAGGGTATTATATATTGACTGGAAGGGTAAACAATTGAAACAAATAATTTTTTTTTTGGAATTGCAGAGTTGCATGATATGCAGAGATAAGAAACAAAGATATGAATTGGTGGAGGGATGGTTCTAGGAAGTACTAAATGGATTGTATGAATTGACTTGTCAGTCCTTTTAAATATGTTATATGTTGTTTGACTATGTTTTGTTTTGTTGTGACTATGTTGTAAGAATATGTTAGTTTGATAGCAGGGACATATGATTGTAAATGTAGTTATTTTAATAAAAATAAAATTGTAAAAAATAACAAATAAAAAAGTCAAGAAATTTTGGGTTCAAATTCATACCCGGATGCAGAGAATTTTAAGGTTAACATTAAGTTAAAACCAGAACTCTTTCTTTTGGGAATTGTGGATGAGCAGCTAGAGAACAAATATTGACAATTGCTTCAATACAAGACCAGAGCAGCAAGATATCGAAATGGAAGAATTTAGTATTATCTATGAAGGATTACTGTTGCCCCTCCCAATTCAAGGGGGATTCATTCCAGACCCCCTTGCAAAAATGGTGACTTGCACATATTTGAGTCCCATAGAAAATAATGGTGTGCGCGAAGGTGCGCACCACCATTTTATTAATGGCCACTTAATAAAATGAGGAACAAGACCGCACATTCCCATGAGGAACAAGACCGCACATTCCAAGCCCATGAAAAGGGAAGGATAACTGTACCTTCTTCAAAAATGGAAGAATTCAGTATTACCTGTGAAGGAGGAGTGGTTGCTGAAAATGACGGCTTTGGCAGAGATGGACAAATTATTTTGTCTGATTAGACAAAAATCAATTGTGACATTCTCAAAAGATTGGAAACCCTTTATTGACTTTTTGCAGTAAAAAGAAACTGATTAATCAAATGTGATAATTATTAGGATCTGAAATAATGGAAGAAGTATTTGAGGGTATGTGTACTGAAAGAGAGGTCTGGTTATAGCCTTAACATTTGTAACTGCTGAGAAGATAGTCAGAAACCATATCTTTTTCTTTTTGTATTTCTATTTCTATTTCTTTTCTTTCTTCTTTTTTCTTCTATATTTTCTTCTATTTTTTCCCTTTTGTATTCTTTACTTATGTGCTATTTTTAGTGTAATTGAAAATCTTAATAAAAACAATTATAAAAAATAATGGGGAAAACATCATGTAGATCTCAGTAAATAAATGAATAGGAAAGGACAGGACAGGATAAGGACAGGAATAAAACCAGATAATTTTATATCAGTCCCAGATGAGTTTTTCCAGTCCTGGGTGAGCCCTTATAGTCTTTCCTATACTAGATAATCAATAGTCTCTCTGGTCAGGGTCAGTCTATGGTCTGGTGCAACATGCTCAGTATCCTACCACACGGGATAACCACACACAGATCCAAAGTTTCCTAGTCTCAACCACAGCAAATTCCTGGCTTCAACAAATTACAAAGCAGATGCATGATCTTGGTATGTGTCTTCAAGTTGACTCTGATTCTTTCAGAGGAAGCTTGCCCTTGTCTTCCTTTAAGGCTAGGAAAGTCACTAGTGGGTTTCCATGGCTGAGCAGAGATTCGGACTCTGGTCTCCCAGAATCCTATTCCAACATTCAAAGCATTGTACCATGCTGATTCTCACAACTACATGATATATAACACAGTCATGGGACATATATTGGTGAACAAAATTGTCTGCATTAAATCATACTTCCAGCAGAGACAGGAAGGAGATGAAAATGAAAACACACTCTGTTTCAGAAATCCATGCTCATTGGAAAGAAGGCCTCAAGCAAATGAGGGTATGAATTTCCAAGAAGATCTGGGAGATGTGTTGATGCAAGCTCTTTTGCGTTACTTTGGTAAAAAAAAAAAAAAAAAAGAGTCACTTTTGCCACTTTTTCTTTACATCTGATACTCAGTTTAAGGTGTGCTGGTTCGAGAACAAATTTACAAGCCCACTCTTGCTTGGATGTGGATAATGACAAATTTATAAGGCTGAAGCATTCATCTAAGTGAATAACAGTCAGGATGAACTTTGTTCTGACGTTTAATCTATAACTATGTTTACTATGGCTCAGAGGATAGACTAATAAAATGTGAGAATGTTGATAAAAATATTTATAGCTTACTCAACGTGGTTGGAAAGTTTATAGACATCTAAGCAAATTTGTCAGAACTCTGACTTTCTCATGGAAATTCTGGACATGGGAAACAGGATTGCAGATATCTTCACTTAGAGGCTGAATCACACCACCAAAATAATTCATCCTCTTTACACAGTATCCTGCCCTGAAGACTCAAATTGGTCTTCAAAGCTACCCACATTTCCTCCTTTTGGAGGCACATTGGTATAAAAGGGTGGTTCTACCATGGTCATGTCTTCAATGTACTGGATTATTTTAGGTCATATGACTACAGTGGCTGTGGTCTTCTTCTTCTTCCCAGCATGCGTGTGGATGCATGTGGATATCCATTAATCACATATCCATATAATACTTGTTTTCTTGTCATTCTTACCACCCATCTGCACTCCCATTGAATGGCTTGTTTATGGCTTCCTTGCAATATCCCCTGGTTCACTTTCCTTCTCTTTTCTCCATCCTCTCTCTCTGAGTGTGTGTGTGTGTATATATCTATATATCTATATCTATATCTATATAGTGGAAGAATTAAATGCCTCCTCATTCAGTTTATGTCACAAAATTTAAAGTACCCCATAACCCTTCAAGATTGCTGCTGTTGTTGTGTGCCTTTGAGTCATTTCCGACTTACGGCAACCCTAAGGCGACCCCATCATGGGGTTTTCTTGGCAAGTTTCTTCAGAGGGAGATTGCCTTTGCCATCCTCTGAGGTTGAAAGAGTGTGATTTGATCAAGGTCACCCCAACAAGTTTCCATGGCCGAGCTGGGATTCGAACCCTGGTCTCCAGTGTCATAGTCCTATGCTCAAACCACTACACCACACCGTCTCCCACTCCTTCCAGATTAACAAAATTAAAAAAACAAAACCAAAACACAACCCTTCCTGCAGAATGGATCAGCTAGTTTGTAAACCTAATCCAGCAAATCCTGCAAAAATTACAGCCCAATCCTCTCCATGTTTCTTTGAATCTATTTCTTGCTGGAGAATGTATTCCCCAATAGGGCTGTAATCCTCTCTCCTCTTACCTGGGAGTCCCACTGAATTCAAATTGACTTACCTTCTGTGTCGGAAAGTTTAAAACCACACTTTTAATGAACAGTAGGGCAAAAGCGTTGGTGGGGGCACTTGAGGGTCCTTCAGGTGGAGGAGAGGATCAATCCCTGATTGTTCCCAACTTGAGGCTGGTGAGTGGGAGGTGGGCAAAGTTCATGACAAGAAGGGTCCCAAAGGGGTTTTCCTCAACATCCACATCTGACAAATATGGTGTCAACATTTTTTTAAAGCTCAGTGTATGTATGCGTCCATACAGAGAGCTGCACATTCAACTATCTGAAGGGATCCCTCTGGAAATTCAAATAAGCAGATATCAATATACATACAGTGGTACCTCTACTTACGAAATTAATTCATTCTGACAGCCATTTTGTAAGTAGAAAATTTCGTAAGTAGAAGCAAATTTAACATTGAAATGCCCTAATCCGTTCCATGCCCCCAGATTCAAGCTACAACTCAATACAAATGTATAATATCACAAAAATTATTACAAAAATATCACAAGCCAAAAATACAGTCCTGAATATCAGAAGCCACAGAAGCCAAAAATAAAGTCCTGGAGATCAAAAGCCAAAAATATCAGAAGCCAAAAATACAGTCCTGGAGATCAGAAGCCACAAATATCACAAGCCAAAAATACAGTCCTGGAGTTCAAAAGCCACAAGTCCTAACTTCCTGGATCTCAGAAGCCACCAATTTCGCTAGCCACACTTCTCCTCTTTCGCAAGCCCAAACAGTGCTGCCTAGCTGAATTTCGCTAGGCAAACACTTCCTCTTTCACTAGCCAAAACAGTGCTGTTTTGCTAGATTTCGCTAACCAATGGCATGCCATGAAATTTGGAGAGCAGCTCGTTCGCGCCAATTTTGTAAGTTGGAACGCTTTCTTAAGTCGAAGCAATTTTTTTCGGGAGGCGCATTTCGTAAGTCGAATATTTCGGTAGGAGAAGCATTCGTAAGTAGAGGTACCACTGTATATACAATGAACTAAACAAAAAATGTCAATACCAGGCTTGCTGGAGGTGGATGTCAAAGTAAACCCCTTTGGGACTCTTCCTGCTGTGAATTTTGCCCACCTCCCACACATACATATACAGAATATAAAAGGACTTGAGTTTCGCCACCAAAATGCGAATCACATTCTTGCCTGGCCACTCCCTTTTCCCTCTCCACTGAAATGCACCATGACTTTGACTGTGATTTTCTTCTGTAAATGTTATTATTCCATTTACATCTCTGGTATTTCACTGGAAGTCAAGACATTGCTGCCTGTTATTGGATTTTTCATCTGTATAAAGAGTATTTAAAATTTTCACACTATCTATCTATCCATCTGTTTGGTTCATGGGCTCCTTTAATTTATTATAGTAATTATTTGTTGTTCTACCTTTAAACTGTAAAATGTGTCATTCTAATCTAGAAACACTTAAGGTCATATAATGGTGAAATAGGACGTTATCACACGTGGGCCAGTTTAGTTGTTAAAGAGATAATAAAGTGGAAATGAAGCATCCCGAAAAGAAAGTGAAAAAAGAGCTTAATTGCACAAAAGCTTTTCAAACGTAATTACAGTAATAGCGGAATTAAGTTAAAAGCGAAAAAAAGACGTTTTTAACTTTCATACACAAGTGAAAAGAACCCGTACATGTACTGGAAATGGGTGTGTTTCATGAACAGACTCCTCCTTTTTCCAGAGCGGGTCCTGCATTTCCCAGGAGGAAATGCCAGACTGTCCTACATTTGGGGTCATGTCCTCCTGCACAGGTCCTACCCCCCTTCCGTTGGGGTTAGGACCTCTCAAGAGAGCAGAGGAGGAGGAGGAGGAGGCTGGAATGGCAAGGCAAGGCAAGGCAAGGGAGGGATTGAGAGGGGGAAACTGGAGGTAGCTCTCATGCCCCCCCATAAGCCTTTCCCCTTTGTAGGACCTGCAGGGCAGAACTTCATGGTGAGATGGATCTCCAAGTTGCTCCACAAGCACACCCCACACTTGCACTCACATCCACCCACAGCTGCTGCGAGGGAAGCCTTCTTTCCCCTCCTTTTCCCTCCATCCCAAATGCCAAACTTCTCCTCCATCCCAAACTTCCCTCGCCTTGCCTTGCCTTGCCTTCCCTTCCCTGCATGGCACTGAGAAGGAGCCCAGGACTCTCCCACCCTGGAGGCCCCTCCTCCTCCTCCTCTTGGCCCTCCTCCAAGTTTTAAAAGAAATTGTCCGTGCGTATTTGCTTTTCACATTACAGTAAATGCGAAATTACTGTAATTTCGCAAATGCATTTCCTCTAAACTCCTGAAATTAAAAAGATCTCGGATAATACCAGTTTCTGTCCAGTTTCTGACCAGTTTCTGTGCGACGTCGTGTGAAATCGTGAGGTGCAAATTCAGTTTTTGTTTGGGATTTGTGTGGATTAACCAGCAGATTTTCCCCCATGTGATAATGTCCATAGTTGTTTTAATCTTATGTTTATGTGTTCTAACCTATGTGTTTAAATGATGTTTTGTGTTTAGCTATATATTGTATTTTAATCTCCCCACCTTGAGCCTTGGAGAGAGGCAGATAAGAATATTATTAATAGTATTAGTATTGTATTTAGAATTCACACAATCCACCAAATCTGTAAATGTTTCCAGCTATGAGGTTTACAGTGTTTCCCCATGGTTAGTGGTCAAACTGACTGGGGGGATTCTGGGAGTTATAGCCCCCCACTCCCTGTAACTTTTCTAAGTTCTGGTTTCTCCATGATTGTTTCTGTGATCATCAGATCAGCAAGAGGGGACCTGGGATTGGTATCAATAGTATCCATAGCATGAGGCCATGGCTGTTAAAGTGGTGTCAAACTGCATTATTTCTGCAGTGCAGATGCTGCCATAGCTGCTCCTCAACCTGCCTAATGTTGCAGCTAGCTCACTGAGAGCCACAGAAGAAACAAGATGGAAGGAGGTTCAGCACTGAATTGGCAGCAAGTTGTTTTCCAGTCATACATTTTATATATCTATGCCATGAGTTACCTGTTCCCAATACTGTTCATGCATAGCATGTGGAGAGAAATGCAGAGACCACATGGGATGTTATATCCTCTCTTGCCATGAAATCTTGGCATTCTAACTTCCCTGATCAGAATATTCATTTAATTAAACTCCATCATTCATATTTCTTTTTCCTGCTAATGCCA